>OZ005737.1:107690364-108401864 GCA_963930755.1 Eudasyphora cyanicolor
AGTACTTCAGATTTCCTGGCCCAACATCCACAGCAGCTTGCTCATGGTAATCCTGGCGTTCCACAGTCTTTCAGGATCTTGCAACTCAACTGCAACGGCCTGAGAAACAAGATTGTGGAACTAACCAGTTTTATGCATGAGCATAACATCATAATAGCAGCTATCCAGGAAACAAAACTCACCAGCGAGTGTCGGCTTTCGTCTCATGGAGGCTTCATCGTAGTCCGGAAAGACAGGCAGAGGAATCACGGTGGAGGACTTGCGTTCATCGTTGACAGAAACGCAAGCTACAGGCTGCTTGACCTTCCCACCCCTCACCCACAGGACCCATACATAGAAGCCATGGCAATATCAGTTCAAGCTGGAGACATAGAACTGGAAGTTGTCAACGTCTACATCCCGCCAGTCAACAGCATAGGTGCCAGTTATCACCCCTCAATAGAACATCTATTACAGGGGGATAACAGATTGATACTTGGCGACTTCAATGCCCACCATATGACGTGGTATTCCCAGCTACCTGCCGACCCCCGAGGAACATCCATTGCAGAAGAACTTGATTCCTCTGAATTCTCCCCCATCAACGAGGACCTCCCCACGAGAATCACGGCTGCCTGCTCTAGCTCTCCAGACATCTCCATAGCTAGTTCGTCGCTCCTGCCCCTTACATCTTGGCATACACAGGTATCCCTCGCATCTGATCACATACCCATCGTGATCACCGTGGAGAAGCCCAGCGACTTCGTTGAACCGGAAAGACGCACGTTTGTTAATCGCAATAAAGCCAACTGGCATGGCTTCACAAACGCCATTGACGCTGACATCAGTCAATTGCCGCTCCCCTCATGTGCCAGACAGGGTGAGAAACAACTCAGAACGTCTATTCTCAAAGCGGCTAAGCGGTACATTCCAGCAGGGAGAATTCCCCTTTGTAGACCTAACTTTCCGTCAGCAGCAGTGCGTCTCACAGACCAACGTGACGAGCTGCGACGTGAACATCCAGATGATCCAAGAATACCAACTCTCACGGCAGAAATCAGTGACATCATAAACCAGCACCGTCGAGAAAAATGGATAGGTCATCTGGACAGATGCGAAGCTGGTTCGCATAAGTTATGGTCTACAATCAGGAATCTTTCAGGTGTGAACACAAATAGAGGGAACGTTGCAGTGGAGTTTAACGGTGCTCAAACCACAGATGCCAAGAAATGTGCCCTGAAGTTCTGTCAGCAATTCATCGCTCATCCAGCTACGCAGAACAGGTCCAAGAGAGCCACCCTTAGGAAGTCCAGGAAAAATACAACATCACTGGAACCCCTTCAATTCACTGTGGGACAAATTGAAGCGGCGATTACCAAGGCGAAACCATCTAAGGCACTTGGACCCGACGGCATCTCGATGGTGATGCTCAAACATCTGGGACCGGCAGCATTGATGTTCCTCACGCACATACTGACTCTATCTGTAAACAGGTCAGTAATTCCGGAAATCTGGAAATCTGCGCGAGTGATACCGCTTCTAAAACCGGACAAACCTGCTAACCGAGGAGAATCATACCGGCCAATCTCCTTACTATCGCCGTTAGCCAAAGTCCTCGAAGCCCTTCTGCTGCCCACGATGAACGATCATCTTTCTCTAGCCAATCACCAACACGGCTTCAGGAAAGCATATAGCACCACGACGGCCCTCAATGACATCGTCACGAGCATATCGAATGGACTTAACCAAACCAGACCTGCCGCTCGCACAGTAGTCGCCGCCCTAGACCTTTCTAGAGCCTTTGACACTGTCGACCATTCGATACTGCTCGACGATGTCATGAATTCCACTTTGCCTCCCATCATCAAGAGATGGATTTGTAATTACATCAACGGCAGGCAGGCATATGTGGAATTCAGAGGTAGAAAGTCCAAGTCAAGGAAGATCAAAATGGGCGTCCCACAAGGTGGAGTTATTTCCCCCCTTCTCTTCAACTTCTACATTTCGAAGTTGCCTGCGCCGCCGGTTGGAGTGAAAATGATCTCATACGCAGACGACTGTACCATTATGGCTACTGGCGTAGATGTGGATGAGATCAGTGCCAGGATCAACAGCTACTTGGCAACTGTTTTCGCTTTCACGCAGGATAGGAACTTGGAAATTTCGCCAACCAAATCCACTGCAACACTGTTCACATCATGGACTAAGGAAGTGAGGAGGATATTGGACATCAACGTCGACGGTAGGACAATACCAACAGTCCAAAACCCAAAGATATTGGGAGTAGTTTTCGACAACCTCCTCACTTTTTCCAAACATGCAGCACACGTAAAGACCAGAGTCCAAATGCGCAACAAGATACTCAAGGCAATCTCGGGTACCTCGTGGGGCAAGGACAAAGAAACGCTAGTCATGACATACAAGGCGTTAGGCAGATCAGTCATGAGCTACGCAGCCCCCGTCTGGACCTCCTTTATGAGTGACACCCAATGGAGAGGGCTACAAACCAGCCAAAATAATGCGCTCCGCATCGCTACCGGATGTGTCAACATGACGAGTGTGGATCACCTTCATGAGGAGACGAGGATGTTGTCAGTGCAGCAACATAATGTGTTGCTCACCAGACAATACCTCCTGGCCTGCCATCTGCCCTGTCACCCCAACCACCACATTGTGGTGCAGGATCCACCCCAGAGACACATTCGGAAGGACTTCAGACGCTACTGTCCCGACATCCAACATGTCATATCTAGTGATATGGACCGATTGTCACTGACAGCAGCGCTGAACCGGTTACACACTGAAGCAGTCCAACACGCTATTAACCGGTATAACAACAACAGAGTCCTCAACGACCACCCACCAGCGATAGCAGATGCCGAACGGACCTTGCCCAGAGGAACCAGAACTACCCTCGCACAGTTAAGATCAGGCTGGTCGACAATCCTCAACACTTATCAAGCTAGGATAATAGCGGGTGTTGAGGATATTTGTCCCGAGTGCAGGCAAGGTCCGCACGACACAGCGCACATATTCAGCTGTCCAAACCGACCCACAGACCTATGCCCTCTAGATCTGTGGAGTCGACCAATTGAGGTGGCACACTTCCTTAACCTTCCCACCTCCCCTCCTCATAATACCCACAATACAACACCATCATAATTGTCATCTACTACACACACAACCCTAACATCACTAGTCCATTACATACAATCACAATTACAAATGAGCTAACAAAACATCAATTTCAGGGAAAACACGTTGGAACCAGCAGCAGAACTGTTACAACAACAACAACAACGTGCGTGCCGCTGAAGTAGGTTCATAAAAACAAGCCATTAAAAGACGATGATCGTCGGAACGTTACATGCTACAGGACATACACTCCAGCCAGTGGTTCGGCCGGTTGTGCGCTCCTTATTTATGATTTTCATACCCCACGGATTACAGAAAATCGGTACTAGACACGTATTTTCTCAGTATCTTCCAGTCATATCCTCTGAGATGAGTCAAGTCTGGCAATATGTCGGAACCGAAATATCGGGATCTTGCATGTGTGAAAGCTGGGCATTGACACAGAAAATGTTCCACCGTTTCGATGTTTTCCCTGCATGCCCTGCACTCGTCGTTTTCTGCTAGTCCTATGCGATAAAGATGTGCCTGTAAGCTTGAGTGTCCCGTTAGAACACTTATCATCTTACTAATATCGATCTTGTTTAGTTTCAGAAAACTACTGGTTTTCTTCTCATTTGGGTCACCCCACAGTATCTTTGCAGTTGCTCTATTCCACACAGTTTTATGAGCCATCACTGCCCAGTGCTTCAACTCATCAATCGTGGCTTCGCAAGGTTTCCAATTTTCCAAGTTTATTACTCGAAGTTTTCTGCCCTTTGAAGCCAATCTGTTTGCTCGTTCATTTCCAATCACTCCGTTGTGTCCCGGCACCCAGAAAATACGCAGTTGACCATGGACTGAGTAATTATTTATCGTTCTTTTACGGTCTAACACTGTTCTGGATTTGACCTTTTCTGATGTTATTGTTTTGATCGCCATTTGGCTATCTGTGAATATGTTGGCATATTTAGGCTTTGTGGTATTACTGAGCCAGTTAACACACTCCGTGATGGCTCGAACTTCTGCTTGAAATACTGTGTTATGGTCTGGGAGGCGGAAGTAAAGTTCGACTTCTGGTTCATCAATAAAAAGTCCCAGACCCGTCCTTCCTCCTAGCCTGGACCCATCAGTGTAGCAGCTGGTTCCCACTGGCGCATGAGCTAGTGTACCGTTTTCCCAGGATCGTCTGTCTGGCACGAACGAATCACAGGTAGCTGTAAGCCGCACTTAAGGAATGCGGTCGGAGATTTCCGTTGTTTGAATATGACCGACCAGTGATTGTAATATCTTCTGATGGTACGACTTGTGGTCTCGATTTATCCATTCACCCATCACTTGTATACGTCTTGCTGTGAGGATTGCCTCATACTTTATACGGATATATATTGGTTGTCAGTCGCCGCCTGTCGTAGCGAACGGACGTGTTATCGCAGAGCGGATAGTTTTTAAACTATTACGCAATACCTATTCACCTACCTACTACGCAACCAGGAGGTTTGTTGTTTATAAAGCGTAGGTTGAATTGGATGCATCGGTCTCTGGACAGAAATTTCTGAGCTCAGTCTGGAAGGCCTATACCGACGTACCTATTACGGGCTAATACTGGCTATGGGGGTGTCTCCCCCAACCAATTTATGATTAAACCAAAAAAGACGAAGGAGATTACGGCGCAGGGGAGGGAAAACCCAGTGCCGGCGACAAACGTTGATTCACTCACGAGTCATGTGTCGTCGTTATCGAACAATCGTGAGCAAGCAACTTCTACGAGCTTTGGTGCCTTGGATCCCGTAGTCGAAAATGAAACAAGAGCACATCCAGCCGCAGGCAAAACAAATGATAAGACAGATGAAGCAGAACCCAGCCGGGGCTTTAAGCAACCCCACCCTTTAAAAGCCAGTGGGGACTCTGACTCTGAATCATCAAATGAAAACAATATCACTATTGTTGCTAACTCAAAGAGACTGTCAGGGGCACAAAGAAGGAAACTGAATAAGTTGAACCGACAGAACCTATTACGGGATGAACCTGACAATTCTACCTCCAATACAAACATGGAGGCCGCTAAAAGAGTCAGGTCTCCCGAAGAACATAGCGCTGTGAAAGTGACTAAGAAGAAAAAGGGCTCGCCGTCTTCCAGTAATTCGGATAAACCTAACGTAAAGTTGAGCCAGTAACGCAGGTCAAGTCAACCAAATCATCCGTTAAGGATGAGGCTTTAACCAAAAATACTCTACAGACACGGAAAAATCAATTGGCCATAAAGAAGGCAAGAAGCCAGCGTCTTATTCTAATATAGCTAAACAACATTTTCGAGACGATCTATGCTACGCCATAATTGATAGCAGTAGTGCATCTGGCAGAATCCCCGAAGACCAAAAGAGTAACTTCGAAGATTTGGTCTATACGAGGGTAGCGGAATACGTCCTCGAATCTAAGGATGAACCACCAATCGAAGTAATGAGTTGCAAGTTTGAGAGGGGTGTTTTGATGCTAAGGCTGGCATCACAACGCTGCGCGGGTGTCCTCGTAAAACTTGTGGATAGCTTCCCCTCACCTTGGGACGGCGCAAAGCTAAAATTGGTAAGGAAAAGCGACATTCCTGAACTCATAAAAACGACCCTATATGTTAAGGGATGTCCCAGTAAGTTCTCATCAGAGTACATACTCGACATCATTGGCAAACAGAATTCAAAACTTTCCGTGAGAAAGTGGGAAGTCTTCTATAGGAAGGATGATACCGAGGGTACTCTCCTCGTGTTAGGCATAGACCCAGAATCCAAGAACAATCTTGTCATGGCGAAGGGCAAGGCGTACTTCTTGATCTGGACAGTCTTTTTCAAAATTGGAAAGGTCCAGATTGGCAGGACAGATGAATCGAGTCCAAATATACTGTCTGAAGAGGCAAACACTGGTATTGAACGGATGGAGACAAGTGAGACACTGCCAAAAACTGATGTGGAAGTAGTCAATAACACCACCAGTTCACCAATAGTACCGCCACTTTTGCAGGAAGTTCCCAGCAAATGTGGTGATCAAACTAAAAAGAGCCACAAAACGATTCAAAACAATGAGGGAGTGACAAAAAATAACACCGCCTCCCAAAATTATCGACTGAAAGATGGTGTAATAGGTAGTGAACGAAAGGAGGAGAATGACCCACTACCAAATAATGAGGGGGTGCCACCAGATAGGATAGACTCCCAAAAGAAACATTTACTGGAAGGACAATGATTGAGGTCATCCAGATAAACCTCCACCGGAGCGAGACAGCATCCAACGCTCTGATGGACATCATAAATAAAGGCAGGGTTCATATTGCTTTGATCCAGGAACCATGGACAACTAGCAACAAGGTTACTGGATTAAACCATGTGAACTATAACCTTTTCTACGCTAACACAGGTACTCGCCCAAGGACTTGGTATTTTGTGCCATAAAAACGTATGTTTTATTTTCTCTCCAGAGTTGCCAACATCGGACGCAACGGTGCTGAGGCAAGGTAATGGAAATATGTACCTGGCGTCAATATATCTGACATTCGATGCGCCGACTTTGCCACCTACGTCGGAATTACAACGTCTGGTGAGGGAATCCAAACACATAACTAATGAGTTATTAGCTGGATGTGACGCCAGCTAACACCAATAAAAGGGGACACGCCCTTATCGAATTTTTGAATACAAATGACCTCATAACTCTTAACATAGGAAACACTGCAACCATTGTTAACAAAATTAGGGAAGAAGTATTAGATATAACGATATGTTCAGAAAATCTTATTGATGAGATTCATGAGTGGAGGGTTTCGGATGAACACTCCTATTCAGACCACCGTTATATGAGGTTTATAATTGCACGGCCACCGCCAAACCCCATAAGTTTCCGTAATAAGGCTAAGACCGACTGGACTAAATTCGGAAATCTACTTAGAAATCGATTGGGGCAGCCTACACGCGATTATCTATGTGCAGAGGACATTGACATCAATGTGAGGAAGATTACCGAGGCTCTTGTAAAATCATTCAAAGATAGTTGCCCACTTCGAGAAAGGAAATCTGCCTTCGAGAAACCCAGGATGACAGGACAAATTCGCTCGATTGGCAAAAATGTCCGCAGACTTTACAACAGAGCTCGACGTAAAAAACAATCAGTATATTGGGACGACTACCACAGAAGACTCAAAGAATACAATAAAATCGTTAGATCGGCGAAACGTAACTCCTGGAGGCTTTTCTGTGAACAGGAAGACAGCGTTAACAGCATGTCTAAAATGAAAAAGTTCCTCTCAAAAACTCATGTCCAAACCGAAACACTGGTGGATGAAACGAGTAAAAGGATGGAAACTATAGAGGATACCGTAAGGCTCTTGATGAAAACTCATTTTCCGACTGGTAATGCTGAACCGACAGAGGAACAGTTACAGAATGAAAATGTATTGCATCAAGTACCTATTACGGATATAACAGATGGTATGGTTAAAGAAGCGATAAAAAGTTTCTCTCCCTTTAAGGCTGCGGGACCGGATGGAATATTTCCAGCACTTCTGCAGAATGAGGTGGATCTGGTATCAACTCATCTGGCTGGAGTGTTCACTGCATGCCTAACCCATTCGTATACCCCAAAAAACTGACAGGAATCAAGGGTGGTCTTCATACCAAAGCCTGGCAAGGCGAGTTATACGACCCCAAAGGCTTATCGACCCATTAGCCTTACTTCTTTTCTGTTAAAAACAATGGAGCGAATAATTGATAACATGGTCAAAGGTAAAATAGCGGATGACAGGCTAAAATTCAAACAACACGCCTATGTCAAAGGAAGATCAGTGCAAACAGCTCTGCATGAGGTAGTGCACCACATAGAAGAGTCCTTCAGTAAAGAAATGTATACATTTGCTGTTTGCATAGATATTGAGGGCGCATTTAACAATGTACAGACCGATACACTTATCCAGTCCTTAGACGAGTTTGAGGTTGACCGGGCGCTGAAAAACTGGATCAACAATATGCTAAGGAATAGGTGGATTATTTGTGGGTCATATGACGTAAAAACTAGAGACAAGGTAAATCGTGGTATACCTCAGGGGGGCATTGTTTACATGCACAGACAGACGGACATAGCTAAATCAGCTCAGAAAATGATTCTGAGTCGATCGGTAAAATAAACGATGGGTTTATTTCGGCTCCTTTTGGGTGTTACAAACAAATGCACAAAGTTATAATAACTTTCTTATTTCTTCACATATCTTACCGATTCTTTTTTTCATGATCTTGTACACGCGAACAAAATCGGTAAACTTTTGACTGAGATATTGGCTAAACTCCAAGGCAAAGTCGGCGAAAAAATGAAAAATTCAAATTTAAAATCCACATATCTCGGAATATCTTCAACCTATAAAATGTTTATTGTAGGTCTGGTCTAGGAGTATCCACAGAACACCACTAAAACCGGACACGCCATTCAAAAGTTAGAAGCCGATGAAAATTTTGTATACCCGAGGTGGTCAACTTTAGGGACCTGTAGCTCCGCCCCTGTATGAGATAGGGGGCCCAAGTTCGGAACTTAAACTCTCTAACACCTCATTTTCATTTCATCGCCATACGATAAGTGGTTTTGAAATGGCAGAATTATGTCCATTTTTTTCCATTTTAGCCCACTGTGCATCGCCCTATATTCCTGCAGGAAGGCTGTAGGGTCGCGGTGGGGCCTCTCTCCTTGTCCATTGGATATTTATAGCAGTGGTTCGTCCAATACTGTTATACGGCTTTGTTGTATGGTGGACGGCAACTGCGAACTAACCATCACAAACCTGCTATCAAGGGTTCAGAGAACTGCCTGCCTGTGCATAAGTGGAGCGTTAAGGACTACAACGACTGAGTCTCTACAAGCCCTTCTCCATATACTGCCGATTAATGTTGTGACGAGAGAAGTTGCAACCAAAGCGGCACTAAGATTAAACTGCCTATCAATGTGGAGGTACAAGAACTACGGTCACATGAGGATATCAAAGTGTAGTGCTATGGTAACCGACCGAGTGGACTATATATCAACGCACAGTGGATCCATTTGTATGGGAGAGAGCGACAAAAATAGTAAAATAAGAGATATCGACCTGAACTTTTCGTCATATGCTCTCGTGTCCTCATATATTGTATTTCACAGAAATAGGCGTGGTTACATAAGAAGATTGGCTATTAACTCCAATGACTTCTGCAGAAGCTGTGGAGATGAGGAAGAAGTGGAGAGCATTGAGCACTTGCTATGCGACTGTCCCGCTTTGAGTAAACGACGACTGGACCTACTGGGGTCGGCCTTTCTAGGCAGTCTAACAGATCTTTCCTGTGCCAATATTCGTGCTATTGATACATTTGTATATCAAACAGGTTGGTTCCGATGAAGGGCATTTTAGCCCGTGGTACCACTAGGGACCTAAACTGGTCTATGTGTGCTAAAGAAGAAAAAAAAAGAAAACGGCTGCCACCCTAACCTAACCTAAACCTAAACAACCATGGTATATGAGTACTCGTCCAACTCCATCACAATGCTTTGACAAATCAAAAAAAGCACTTCTGCTAAGTCCCTATTTAAGGTTGGGTTAGGCAATCTTAACCGTAACTTAACTTTAGCGCTGTTAAAGTTGCCCGCTGGATCAATTACCCAAAACGTGAAAACGTTCCATATGACTCAGGCATTCACAACCAAAATTGTAAAATCTTTATTTTATTTAGGGGGCTTTCACTGGTATTTAAAAGGTATATATTGCATGTAGGGTGAGCCCAACGTCTCCCCAATTAAGTTGAAGTCGGAGATCTTGAGAGTGGTTTAACTGGTTGTCTTCAACTTGGACCTAGTAGTTTATTTTTTCCTCAAGTTTTTATAGATCTCTATGTCTGACCATTCGTTTTTTGGTACCATTTTTATGGTTGAACTTGGCTAGAGGAGGTTTCTTGATTGAGTCGAAAATTAAATTTTTCGACCAATAAAGGATTCTGCGGGAGTCTTGCCATGTGGTGCGTTTGGATTCAGTGTTTATCTATGGACTTCGAGGAATGTCTGTTTCTATCCATTAAAATTGTTCAACGCACGTTTAAGCGGGACTACGATACGTTGGACTTATCTATTTGAACTCTGGTGGTAACGTACAGTTCTTGTGTGATATATATGTAGATGCGCATTTCCACCAAGTTAGGAATTGTTCTGAACAGAACTGTATGCAGTTGTCAGAGACCAGTTGACCTGGATTTCCAAATTAAGAGCAGTTCTCGTTAAACATCCTTATCGTTGCGAATGATGTTGTCGTCAATGTCTCATAACTACCGGGACATTTTGAGAATTCATCAATAATGAATAAGTAGTACTTCCCCTTTACAGGTCCAGCGTAGTCAATGTGGATCCTTTCGAGTGGACGTGATGTCTATGGCCACGAGCAAAAGCTTGTTTTGACGGGACTCTTAGCTGAACATTGACAATTTTGGCACTTTCGGGCGTATTCGTCCGTAGTCAAGTCAATTGTTCTTAAGCCAGGGCAATTGACTTGCTCCTTTCCGCTGAAATCTTTCTCTCTGTGAAGTTGTTGCAGAATTGTGTGCCGATATATTTCGGTTTGCCGAATAGAATATCCGTCGAGTATTCATAGCGATTCCTTCGCTTATAAAATTGCTGCAAGGAAGGATTACGTATTTGCTATTTTCTGGCCAGCCGTTGTTGTTGTACTTTATAATCGCCTGTATAATGGTATCGTTTTTGGTTGCCAGTAGAGTAGTCTGTACAAATGGGGAGCTTTCCATTGCGCTTGCTGACTACTATTTGTGCTGAAAGTTCCGCTTCCATCTCAATCTTTGCATACTTACTGGCTGGCGTCTCCCACTAACTGAATGTAGACCTTTGTTTCTGTGCACAGTCCTAGAGAGCTACTATCAAACATGTTAGTTATGTGAAATGATGGTGTGTTATGGGTAAGATTGGGATGGGAGGTGGGAAGGTATAAGAAGTGCAACTTCTCTAATGGACGACGGCACAGATCCAGAGGGCGGAAGTATGTGGGTTGATTTGCGCAACTAAAAAGGTTAGATTTTGTCACCCGCTATTATAGTAGCCTGACAGGTGTTGAGGCGTGGATCCTGTACCACAATGTGGTGGTTTTGGTGACACGGCAGATGGCAGGCAATGAGTTACACATTATTTTGCTGCACTGGCAGCATATTCATCTCCTCATGAAGGTGATCCACGCTCCTCATATTGTAACCTTCTCTACTGCGTATCGCTCATAAACGAAGTCCAGACGGGGGCAGCATAATTTATAACCGATCTGCTTATCGCATTGAAAGTCTTTATTAGCGTTTCTTTATATTTTCCCCAAGAGGTACCTGATATAGCCTTGTGGCGCATTTGGAATTTGGCTTTTACTTGGGCGCTGTGGAGGTTGTCGAAAACCACACCTAATATTTTCGGGTTTTGGACTTTTGGTATTGTCCTACAATCGACAAGGATGTCAAATGTCCTCCTCACTTCTTTGGCCCATGATGTGAACAGCGTTTCTATGGATTTGGGAGGTGAAATTTCCAAGTTTCGTTCCTGCGCAAAAGCGAAAATGGTCGCCATGTAGCTGTGTGCCTTTCTGAAGCCATGTTGGTGATTGGCCAGGGCAAGATGTCGGTACGACTCAGAGAATGAAACCGAGCCAAAATTGTCGGCGGTATCGAGCATATACATAAAAAAATGGTCCACATACTAAAGGCACTTTGGAAGAATTGAGAATTTTAAAGACAAATTATAAAAAAAAATTACCAATAATTTTTTTTGTTACATTTTATCGCTTTTAGAAAAAATGGTCCACATACTAAAGGCACGTTGGAAGAATTGGGAATTTTAAAGACAAATTATAAAAAAAATTACCATTACTACGACGTAGTGATACTGTTCTATGAACCGTACGTTATCGTAGTGTAACGTTCGCCGTGTTCTAAGAACGGTACGTTATCGTAGTGGTACCGTTCGCGAACAGTAACACTAAAAAAATGTTTAGTGTATTCTGTTCTCGTGTAAGGGTTGCGATACTGTTCCGTTCGCGACGAAGGAACGGTACATAACGCTAAGGAACCGTTCCGTAGTGTTTTTTTCCGAACTCTGTTTTGAAGTCGATATAACTTTTTAACGGAATATCAGATTTGAATGATATACAGTATTTACTAGTTAATAAAATATTGGAACCTTTATACTACAAAAGGGTAACGTGGTTGGACCCCTCTATACAATAAACGGAATTATGTACCGCGAAATCTTGGAGAATGCCATGTTTCCCTATACTGAGTGGACGACAACGACCCGAATAATACCGCGAAAAGATTCAATGATTGAGTTAGAAAGGAGGGGTTAACGTTATGGAGTGGCCAGATCAACCGTGGACTTGAATCCCATTGACAATTATTGGGAAATTGTCAGCAATGAGATAAATCGAGAAAGCGTAGGTGGATATAAAAATAAGCTATTTCAGGCTATTGTTGATGCTTGGAACTCCATAGATACAAATACAAATGGAATCTTATAGATTCCTTGCAAGAAGAAGCAACGCCGTCCTTGATAATAAATGTTTTTCCACAAAATCTTAGTAGAAATGTATAGTCCAATATGTTTTGTCGTGCGAATTTTCGACCTTTTTGTTTTTGTGTGAAATAAATTTTAAAATTCAAATAATAATAAGCAGCCAAATTGCTATTTTTTTTTTTGGTAAATTGATGCAATTTCTTTGATAATAGGTAGAATTTTTGAAATATATCATTAATAGTTTTCAGATTTTGGCGATTCAACAGAAGTATGAAGTTAGTCGAATATGAATTGTCCGATACTGTAAGTACCATTTGAAAGATTTTAACATCCTCTCTAAGAATTATTAATTAAGTAACCAATTTTTGTGTATTAAGGACATTAAAAGGCGAATGTCCTTAATCCTGTATTATCATGAAAAGTGCCAACAATAACCCTGGAAAGGAGACACCGAATGACTTTAAATTTCGTTTAATTTTTATTCAAACCCAGTTTATGTTTGATGGACAACCATATTAACCTACTCTTTGTGGTACCTCCTCCACAAACGGTTAAAATTTTTGGGCATGTTAAAACTCTAATAACTTCTATACTACTCATGGGAATCCTGTTAAATTTCATACATAGTAATCATTTTACCGTCTCTATAAGCTGGACAAAAAAGAACGAAAATGCCACGCCGCTTTGAAATGGTAAGATTTCACAAAATGTTTACCATATGTGTGAGACTGGGATGATAAAGGTGGTACTTTAGTACTTTTTTTGATACTTTTCAAACCCTCAAATACTATGGTACTCCCGACAAATTTGATACTTTTATTATCAAACATGTCTTTTGTACGAAAATAATCTACACTTTTGAAAAAAAATATTTATGTCATACACATACTCTTTCGATATGGTTCGACATAGCTTTATATTACAACAAAATTCGCTTAGTTTTAAACGTGTGTAAAATCGAGCCTTTCCGGAAAGTGAAAAAGTTAAAAAATTTGCGTTTTGACAAATTTTGCATTTTTAACGAAATTAAAAACCTGTATGGAAAGACTAAGGGCTCGTCGTTTGTAAAACGTGGCATCTACACCGCCAAGGTCAAATTCGTCTGAAACGATAAGAAACTGGTGATATATATAACTACTGTAGCGTGATTACAATGCGGTCTCAGATCAATATTTAGAGATGTTACAAACAGAGGGACTAAATGAGTATACACACTATCCTATGGTGGAGGGTATAAAGCACATTATCAAAATGCTCTAATAGTAGTTCCGAGCGTTTCGATTTTAAATGAAAGCGCTTCAGATATTGAATAATTATGTGTGTGCTTATTCTGCTCCAACAATGTGGTATAGGGTATCATACTCGTATAGTCGGCTCCTCCTGACATGAGTAATTAGTTCTGAAAGTTTCTACAGTATCTAGTTTAACACAAACCAAAGGTTTAATGCTGCTATAACTTTCACTTAATATTTCAAGACTGCATCTTTGTAAATATATCCTTTTAATGTAATTCACAAGCAATTTTGTTTACCTGTTTTTATACCCTCCACCATAGGTGATATTGATCTAAGAACTAATAAAGTATATATATTGTTAATCATCGTAAAATTCTAAGACGATTTAGCCATGCTTGTCTGTCCGTCCGCCTGTTGTTATCACGCTACAGTCCGTAATAATAGAGCTAGGTTGATGAATTTGGTAGAAATATTTCTTATAGTTGCAGGTTGTTTGGGATTGCAAATGGGCCATATCGGTCAATGTTTTGATATAGCTCCCCTATAGAGGTCGCTCCAAAATACGGGTTTTGAGTTATAGATACTACATTTATTTTGTTGTAGTCCCCGCGTAGATGTAGCTATAAAAGATGCTACTTTAAGTCATAAATACCAAATTTTTTAGGTTAATGGTTTGAATTTGCGACCTAAAATCTGGCTAAAAATCCTTTTTTTTTAATAATTTACATAAGCAAAAATATGATTTGCTTCATATCAAAAGATTTTTCCATTAATAAAATTGAATGTAATCCATGGCGTTTTTTAATAAATATCTTAAAAATAGTTCTTTGATATTGCAATATGCTTCATTTTAATTGGTTACACATATATTTAAACAAATTTTAAAATTGGTACGTTTTGGGTCGAAAAAGTGCCTTTTTAGATCTCTCCTGTAATATTTTGAAAATTGGACTGAGGGCCTTTACACTCTAAGGAAGCGATATTGAACAACCATGTTTTTTTTTGAAAGAACATGTGTAACTATTTTAGAGTACCCAAAGCAGACTGCCATCAGAAACATATACACAAAATTACAGCACTCTCGCTAACAAATTGTGCAATATATCTCAATTTAAAAATTTCTCTTGTATGGACAAGGCCACGCCCATTGGTCCGATTACACCCATTTTTGAGGCAATCACGTAGACTGCCGTCAGATACATATACACAAAATTACAGCGCTCTCGCTAACAAATTGCGGCAGATATCTCAATTTCAAAATATGGTTTTGTGGGAGGGACTTGGCACGTTTTCTCAAGTATTTTGGCAGCTTCGGAATTGTCACTTTTACGCATCACTCTGTAAACATAACTAGATACGACATAACTGTATTTTTGTTGTTGAATCGATGTATTCTCATCTCCTCTTTCGTTATTTATCAAGAAATTAATTTTGATAAAAAGTGGACTTAGGGCCTTTATACGCTCTTTGATCACCCCTTTTCATAATTCAAAAGAATAGCGAGAGTGGTGTAATTTTGTGCATATGTATTTGGTGGTAGTATTCGTGGTTGGTTCAAAAATGGACGGGATCGGAAATCTAAATCTAAAATTTTTCATTCTGTTATTTTTTGACAAACAATTAGTTTAATCTAATAGTGAAAAATTGCATTAAATGCCCGTAGTTTCAACAAATAGATATCTATCAGTTCATAGGTACCTACAGTTAAAATAAAATTGGTATTTTAAAGTCGTTGATAAAATGACATTTCCACAGGTGCGCACCTCACTTAAAAATTACTTTGGCGTACAAATAGTAAACCCTTAATCCAAAGGGTACATATCAGGTAATATATTAGACTATATATTGCAAAATAAGCATAATCCCTGGATTAGTCTATGACTGAAAGGTGGCGAAACAAGTACTGAAAACATAGCGTTGAACAATTTAAAATTATTTGACCTGTTTAGAAACTCAAACATACCAAAGTTTTTCGCAGAAGTTGCTTTAGAAGAACTCGATAGCTTATACGAAAATATTGCGAGAAGCGAAAGTATAAAAAATAGTATTTATCTGATATATGCAAATATTAAGTCAAAATGGATAAAGTCCAAACGAACCACTGAGAGATTCAACTCCAAATACGAGGACTGGCTTAATGACGACACCATCCTGGATACATAGGTAGAAGATAAACCCACCACATCAACCGGAGGAGCAACAGGAAGGCCAAAATAGTGTGGAAGAGTGTTCTATTTTCACAAGAAAGAGAAAACTTGCCGATGCCATCAATGACTTCACCACGAAGCAATTATCGGAAGGAAAGCATTCCCACGCCCCCAAACGCACACATTAAAACATATGGTTCCGAAGAAGCCTTGGTCTTGTTTATGGACTTACAACTTTCCAAAGAGAAATATGAGATACTACGGGCTTCTTTAATGCGACACGGGGCTGACATTTTACCCGCATACAAGCATATTACACAAGCCAAAATAAATTCACGACTACTGCATACGGAGTTTACGGAAGTCTCTGAAAGCCAACCTGCAGGATCTTATGGACCATACAGCAAAACGGCTGCTGGAGAGTCTTCCTGAAAATGAGGTGGAAATTCTTCCTATGAAACTGACATTGAACAGCAAAAAGGGCTGCGGGCTGCAAAGGATATCTTCCGATGCTACAATATTGGACGGAAATATGTTTATGGCATCTGTTGTTACTTTGCGGCTAATATCTGATGTTTCCCCTACACTGGACAAATCCACGGCCGTCATCAGTGCATTATTGCCGACCAATAACACTACGCAACAAAAAAAATCTTTTTGTGTCCTAGACCTAAAAATTATTTTTTTGTATAGATTGTGCCATACGTTATATAAAATCAAAAATTTTTTTATGGATACATTTTTTTTTAAAAAATTTTTTTATGGATACATTTTTTTTTAAAAAATTTTTATTGAAAATGCTATTATCGTCGAAGGTACCCTTAGTATTTGGACTATAATATTTGAAGTATATGCCCGATCAGGTCGACTTATACGTTAAATATAAGCTTTTAATTTGGGCTACCAATGTTGGAAATACCTCTTTCACTTAGAAACAGTGGTTTAGTAACAGTCATTAAACAAACTGGAAAAAGTAGTATAAAAAAAAAAAAAAAATCCTGTGCCGAAAAAAACGTAAAAAATAGAAAAAATCAACAAAAAATATTTTATTTTTTAAAAGTTTCCATCTTTGCGAAGAAAATAATGCCTATTTGAAAAAATCTATGGATAAATGTAATAATTATAGCCCTATAGCCCTTTTGGTAGAGGTAAGAGAATTTCAAAAAATCTGTTTTTTTTTAATTTCAGTTTAAATAGCGATTTTATTTATATTATGTACATTTGAGTTTATTTACATGAACAATTTTCATTAGAAGTAATTGTGAGTTCTTTGTAGATTTCGGTATCGGTTTCTCTAATGAGGAACAAAATATAATCTCCCATCATTCTTTTATCCCAGTGCCTTTGGTAACGCCGCTCGATGGACTTCAATTCTTGGTGATACCTTTCGCCATGTTCGTCACTTACGTCGCCAAGATTCTCGGGGAAAAGTTTAAATCAAAATGCAAGAAATGAATTTCAAGGGACATATTTACATATTTAATACATAAAGCGAAAAATAAGTTGGAAGAATACATACATATGTGTTATATACATAAATATAAAAATAAATTTCTAACCAATTTTTTCAAAATTTTTTAACAAATCATTAATCATTGTTTCATTTTGCGGACTTTTATTGGATCCAAGGAAATTTGAAACTACAAGCTTAAACGACTCCATGCTGCAATTTCATCCGACGTCAAATATGATTCGAAATTCACATCTTTCATCAGTTTCCTTATTTTAGGCCCATCAAAAACTCCTTCTTCGATTTTTTGAAAAGAAAGAATTTAAAATAAACTTTTTAAATATGAGAGTGAATTGCCATCTTTCCTTAAGGCTTTTACAAAATTTTTAAAGAGCCCCAGCGTAATATGCAGTCGTGGCAAAATATCGGCTATCCCAGAGGCATAACATACCAACTACTTTTAAATCGCAACAAATTTTCCAGTCATGTTCATATTTTATGTATTTTATCAATGTAGCCATTATTTCGTATGATTCCTTAGTGTTGACAGCATGAGCATTGGGAATCGACGGTTCCTGATTTCCGTTGTGTAAAAGAACTGCTTTCAAACTTTCTTTACTGCTGTCAACAAGTAACCGCCATTCCTTTGAATTGTATGTTTGATTAAGTTCCTCGAACAATCCGGGAATGTCCTTGCAAAAGCATCTGTTATCCACAGTTGTATAAAATTGTTTGTAAGGTATATCACGGACTCTATAATATGATATGTTAACATCTGGGGCCAAAATATTGTACTGTTTCATCCCAGATGCAAGTAGTTCTGCCTTATCTTTGGTCAGTTCCAAATCTCTCACTAGATCAATGAGTTGAAACTGAGTTAAAAGCGATGACTTCTGACTCAAACTTGAATCGCTCAGAGTTGAGTACCCTACGAAAAAAAATCGCTTCTGTAGTATATTTTCTGGAAACATATTATTTTTGGGAAAATTAACTGTTTTGCTAAAAGTCGGAAACAAAATTCTGCAACTTATTTAAATATTTCCCCGTTTTTTAAGATAATCTGCCCAAAAACTCAAAAAAAAAAATATATTAATGATAAAAGAGATATTTGAACATTTTTTTGTGGTATGTAAATATAAAATATTTGCGCCAAAGTATATTTTATTTAAATTTTGCTCTCAAACATATTTTGTTTCCTTTTTTTTTTCTCCGTGTACTCAGTTGAACTTGATGATGTTTGCGTTATTAGGCTATTAGCTATACTTGGACACTTCCTACTCCAATCTATTAGCTTAGACAAAAATAGCAGTCCGTATCGTGAATGAGTGGTTGTCTCCAAATCATTGGCATTCCAAATTGCACGTGAAGTCTAAAATTAAAACGTTTTATTCCACAAAACTTTGTAATACATTAATTGTAAAGTACTTAACGCATTCTTCCACTAGTCCATCGAGTAAGATTTACATGGCACGGATTACATAAAATACTAGGTGTCAACGGTTCATTCATATTTTTAACTCGTATACCAAAATATCACACATATATTTCTTCTATTATTTTACTAAACGCACGTCCATTTTTTTAATTACATATTTTCCGCAGATGTAGCAGGAATTGTCGGGATCATTTACACATTGAATAGTTCTCTGCATTTTACTCATACTTCGAAATATAACTTTCTAATATTTTTCAGAAAATCGACTTATCTCTTTAAGGCGCTGAATTACACTAATTTATTAATAAGAAATTTCATTCATAAATTCAGGGGTTTAATGTTCATAAGTTGCAGTACCTGTAGCTGACATATAGTTTGCTTCGAAAGTAGACACCCAATATTTTCAAGACTGCCGCGTACTATTTTGTATTGCGTACATATAATTTTACTACCTGTATATACGACTGGGATGTCCATGCCCCTAAAAGGCGTAAACGAATGGAAACCTCATAAAAAAAAACAACAAATATTTTTGAATGACCCTCTATCTGAGCGGATCTCATGCAATATAGCTCTCACATTGCATATCATATTTTATGGAGGGTTACGAACGGCCATAAAACCTCGTCCTCTCTATAACTTTATAATGTCTGACATCAATCCTCATAAAATAAAATGCAAGTGCAATGTCTCTTATATGTCTCTCTCACATATGGCGAATTCAATATAAGCAAAGACATCATTTAAAAACGAAAAAATATGAAACAAGATTTTTTTAATTTCCCTAACTTTTACAAAATGGCTCATAACTTTTACATCCATAAATTTTTTTCAAATAGACAGTGCTTTCTTCGTTAGCATGCTGGCTTTTTAAAAATGTGATGTGGAAAAAGTGTTTTTTTAAATAAATAATTTTTTCTCATATTTTTGACGACTGTTACTAAACCAACTATTCTAAGTGAAAGCGATATTTATATAATATTATAATTCCCTTTAATTTGAGGCATAACACGGCTCAATCAGGCTTATACTTGAATTATGGTCCAAATACTGAATGTACTTACTGCTGGAATTAAAAAAACAAATTAAAAAAAATTACCATAAAAAATTGTTTTAATATTTTTTCGTGTTTTTGACACCTAATTGCACCAGAAACTGTTATCCACATCCCTTGGACAAAAATTTTGTTGCATAGTGTACTGTTTCAGTTTGCAAAGGAATCGACAGAACTCATAAGTAACACGGTGAAGGACATTGGAGAACAAATAAGCAAGATTAAGCCCACAGAGCTGCAAATTGGAGAAGGAAACATATTGAATGTAGTTACGAGTTCCATCTGACCATGGTTGACCAAAAAGTCGTGAACGAACTGACAGGAACAACTTCAACATTGTCATGCCCGATTTGCAGAAGGAAGAAGAAGAACATCGGTAATTTGGACGATTCTACAAACGAGGAAAATTACGAATATGGAATGTCACCATTGCACGCAAGGATAAGGTGTATGGAGTTCTTGATAAAATTGGCCTACTTCGATGAAAATACATCAACTAATGATAAGGAAAAGATCAGAAAGAAGCAAATACAGGATGCTTTTTTTAAAACAACTTTGACAAAAAGTAGACTGTCCCAAGCACGGATACGGAAACTCAAACGATGGAAACACTTCTAGGAGATTTTTTGAAAATGATGAGGCAGTAACTAGAGTCACTGGAATTGACAATCAAATCGTCAAAAGATTTAGAACGTCTTGAATGTTTTAAACTGCAAAGAAAACGCCAATTCTGCAAAATATGGAGAATATGCCTCGAAAACGGCATCACTTTTAGCGAAAATGCATCCACAGAAGACGTTGACCCCAACAGTCCATCAAATATTGACGCATGGCAAATTGAATACCAGTCTTTGCCAATTGAAAAGCTTTCTGAAGAAGCACAGGAGTCTCTTAACAAAGGCAAAGTGAGGACCTCTTCAACATGTTGGCAGCATCTTCCGATCCACGTATTTCTACCCTCTTTTCTCACGAAAAGAGTGAGAAAATAATTATAGTTTAGAAATTATCCTTTTTTCTATAGCCTTTTTTTTGACAGATCACGTGTGAGTCGTGTCATGCTGTCATGCTATTTTTGTTAAGTATTGTTTGGCATTTCATCATGGAAAGACTTACGCATGAACAACGTTTACAAATTATTCTGTTTTATTATCAAAATAATCGTTCGCCAATTGCGCTAAGTCCATTTTTTTTAAATCCAAAAAAAAAAAACACTCCAGTCGACCCACGACCTTAACACCCATGAGCAATATTTTAGCTCTCGTTAAGAGCTATCTTTTTGCCATTGACCGATTCCCGATCCGGTGAGAACGTAACCGTCAATGGCGAACGTTATCGTGCCATGATAACCGACTATTTGATGCCTGAAATTGAAGCTCGTGACCTCGCCGACATTTGGTTTCAACAAGACGGCGCCACTTCCCACATATCGCATCAATCAATGGATTTATTGAGAGAACACTTCGGTGAGCAGATAATTTCACGTTTTGGGCCGGTCGATTGGCCACCAAGATCGTGTGATATAACACCGTTAGACTTTTTCCTGTTGGGATATGTAAAGTCTAAAGTTTATGCGGACAAACCCGCTTCGATTCAGGCCTTGGAGCAAAACATCTAGCGTATCATTCGCCAGTTACCAGTCAAAATGCTCGAACGAGTCATCGAAAATTGGACTTGCCTAGTCATTGTACAACGTGTGTGCACATTTAGATTTTGTAGCTTTTCAGTTGTATCCAAAAAAGGTAAACATTATCGACATATCTGACAATATTTTACTTAACTTTTTTTTAGGAATATTAAGAAAGAAGAAGTTTCGTAGATAATACGTAAGAAAAACAAACTTTAAATTGTATAATAAACATTACTCCATTGGGAAGAAGCAACATTGTCTCAAAAACAGAAAATATGCTCTCCTGAACAATTTTGAAAATGTTAGTTGCATCAGTTGGTCATCCTAGCGACGATATATCCCCTCCGTCCGATTTGATTTCTAAACGCCATAGAGACCACAAGTTTCATATGATCTGTCTGAAAATTGGTAGTTTGGGTGTATTTATACTCAGAAAACTTCACACGAACAAAGGTCCATGTTTTAATATAGCCCCCACACAAAGGTCTCTCTAGATTTTTCTTTTTAACGCAGTAAAAACCACAAATTTCATCGAATGGGGTCTGAACTTTGGATTTATTTGTACCCGAAACCATTCAAGTGCGATCCATTGTGGAGGTTATATATATAAGATTTGGCATCGCCGAACTTAACGCAGTCTTCTTGCTTAATTGTTGTAATCAACGATGCAAATAATTTTTGTGGTGCATACTGGTACGAAAGGTATGTGTACAAAATAATATAGCAAATAGGTACACTTTTCTGCTTTTAAAAATGTATCAATACGAGTAGGCTTTTTTAATTATTTTTACCAGCCAGAGAAATGTACCAAAAATTGTTTCATTGTACCAGCGTACCAAAAGTTCCTCAATTGTACCAAAAGTGGTACAATTGTACCACGTTTTCCATCGCTGCTATATACAGGGTTTTCCAACAACAGGTGTTATTTTGAATCACCCGGTATTTCGATGTCTGCCACTTTTGAAGCTTTTATTTTTTGACATTTGACAAGTAGAAACTACGCCATTACTAAAAATGGAACGATACACGATCATCGAACGATACAAAACGATCAAAAAACGATCGAACAAAAAAAGATACGAACGATACAAAATCATCTTGACTAATGAGGCCCATTGTCACCTCGGCGGCTACGTCAACAAGCAAAATTGTCGCATCTGGGGCTCGGAAAACCCAAGAGTTATTGTTGAGAAGCCTCTCTATCCTCAACGTGTGACTGTTTGGTGCTGTTTATGGAGCTCTTGAACTTCTTTTCTTTTTCTCCTTTAGAAGCCTTTGCAGTAATTGTGTTCTGTTTGACTGCATTAGTATTTGTGAAATGGACAGAATTTTACATAATGTAAATTTCCACAAACCCAACATGGTGTTTTGGGTATCTTGAGCTGTTGTCTAGAACCGTTAGTTGATTTGTTGGCGGATCAGACCGTTTTTGACTGATGTTCAATCAACGTGATGTCTGCCTTCAAGTCTAGTATACGTTGCGTCTCATCTGCTAGTTGATGAAGATTCATTGTGGCGTTTTCATCTTTCAGCATTTTCAGTAAGCGAAGTCGAATGTCGTCCCAGACGATTTCAAACCAAGCTCGAAAATGAGGCACTTAAATTGCTCGATTAACAACTCACTCGTTTTGAATAGCTCGCATTGTGGATTTACTCTGCTTGCGTACTCTCGGAAGTCCTCGCTGTCTGTCTTTGCGAGTTGCAGGCCTTGGTGGTTAAATCTTATTGCATGTTAGTCGTAATCCTCAAGAAAAGAATTATTTCGTAATTCATTTCAAAGTTTATCCATAAAAAAGAAAAACTTAAAACATAATTGATAAATAGAGGTAATTGATAAAAAAATAAGGGAATGAATGTGAAAAATAAATATGAGAGCAAAAAATGGAACGAGTGGTATAGAAACACTTGCGAGTAATGACGTTTTAAATAATCAGTAGTTACATATTTACGATTTAAAAGAATGGAAAACAAAAAAGTTAAGGCATCAATAGCAATAGTTGTTATTCTTCGTATTAAGAATTACGATATTAATACATAAATGCTTCTCTTTCCTACCTTCTTTTTACTGCACATTTATTCTATTTATTTAATGATGATGAAAAGTGCGCATCTTTCTACTACTGTGGATGGAATATTTCTGTTGTTGTAAAACAATCAAAATTTGAAAAAAAAACCCTAACTTTTTCACCACGATTAGTGCTTCTTTTCTTCAATTTAGACCTTTTGAAATAAATGTTTTTGTCTTCCACTTTGTCTTTCACTACGATTTCTTTACCATTTCCACTAATAGATTTTTATTTATTTTATTTTTAAAGCAAAATTCAGATTTATGTTTTACATTAATTCGGGGACATTTGAATGCGGTATACAAAAAAATCGCGAAAGAGGAATGGAATTACAATTCCACAGTTGTAGAAGAGTTCAAATCCATATGAGTTGGTAATAATTTTTGAACTGGCATTCTCGTTTTCTGTTCTCTGTCCTTTGGTTTTTCGTTTTGATGTCAGAAACTTATGGTTGTGGCGATACCTGGCGAGCAACGTTACGACTGCGCTAATGATAAGTTACGGGTTTTTCTCGATCGCTAAATTCTCGTTTGAATTTAGTTGGTATTATAAATTTAGCATAAACAAGTAGGTATGAATTTGCTCTCTTCCTGGGCTATACTCGTATGTTATGCGAGCTAGTATTCCCAATAAATCGAGAGACTACTTGAGTATGAAATGGTATTAATGTAAATCACCTTTGCTTACCGAAATATATAAAGATGTCAATGCTCGCAGTGTTTGAATTATTATACAAATTCATACAAATTTATTTTATTCATTTGTTCATATATTTTTAAATTAGTATTTAATGTATTGAAGCTTTTAATTATGGGTATATAATTTTAATTCGGTAAGTTTAAAGGAACCAAGAGCTCTGCACTTAATACCACTTCTTAACACCGAGGGACTTGTTTATTGAAAGAACACATTCAGGAAACTACCAGACAAGATTATTGCAATGATTTATGCATTCGTTGCTGATCATTCGCAGTGAACGGGCGTGTTTATCACATAGCGGATAGTTACCAGTACCTATTACGCAATAGCAAAAATCTGTACAAAGTCCGTAAGGCTTACATCGTAGTACCTTTACGGTCTAATACAGACAAAATAAAAATAAATTCTCTTGACGGGGATGCCTTCGTGTTC
Organism: Eudasyphora cyanicolor; assembly: GCA_963930755.1. Classification (NCBI taxonomy): domain Eukaryota; kingdom Metazoa; phylum Arthropoda; class Insecta; order Diptera; family Muscidae; genus Eudasyphora; species Eudasyphora cyanicolor. The sequence goes on from OZ005737.1 coordinate 107,715,143, forward strand.
CGATGGAGCGCGGTTCCCCCATCGTCCGACTGTCCGTCCGTTGGTCTTGGCCAAAGCCGACCACACCAAAAATGGTGAAAATCTCCCCCAAGTACTCACAACAGGTGGTGCGGTGAGGGGAAAACGTCATGTCCGACCGTCAAAACGGAAGCACAATGAGCATCGTGGAGCGCTCAGAGTTTTGACGAAGTTGGAGGCTGTTGAGGTTTCGGCTCTTACCGAAAAACAAAAAGAGTCACTTACCTGGGCTAAAGGCGTCATAGATGCTTCTAAGGCCAATGAGTCGGCTGAGCCACAAATTCAGTTGTGTTAACGGCTAAAAAAGTAAAACGAATCAGATCACCTGATGAACCCCTGCCTTCGAAAAGGGCAAGAGGCCCTAATGTCACCATCAACAGGACACTCACCAAGCCCTTCAATGAAGTGGCGAAGGAGAGTCTAGTGATGACTGTTACAGACAGAAGTATTGAGGATGGATCCATCCTCAAGGACAAATGGAGTCATGTACAATCAGCCATTATGGCTCATTACCTCGATGTCCGTAGAGAAATGCCGGGCAAACCACCAATCTGCAACGATGCAGGATGGCATCAGGGGAGAGTAAAGCTCTTATATTTCGGTGATGCCAGATCAGTAGACCTGTATAAGGCTGCTCTGAGTCGAGCGGGTGAGGTGTGGCCGGGTGCCCAGTTGGATGTTGTCGAAAAAACAACATCCCTAGTCACCCTAGAGCCATCACCTGGGTTACAGAAGAGCCCTCCAACCCGTCTGACATCTTAGAAATAATAAAAGATTCCAATCCTGGTCTGCCGGCCCATAATTGGAGAATCAGCAAGGTGGGTGAGGCGGATGGTAAAAAGCGGCAGATCAATCTTATCCTAAACGCTGAATCCACCTCCCATATGAGTCATTCCATGCCAAACGGGACGATTTTTGACATGACTATTTTTGATTGCTTCGAAATTTTTTGTATGCATTATTTACCTAAAAATATCTTATAAGTAGTTCAAGAAAATATTTTAAAAAAATTTCTTTAAGAGTTATGAGCAATTTAAAGTTGACGAAATTACGTTTTTTTCTAAAAGGTGTGTTCATTCTTTAGCGTGTATCTCCTGAAATACTTGACCGATTATAATGTGCTATACCTTGTTTTAAAGGTAATTTCAACTACTACAACAAACTTATAGTAAGCAATGCAACAAATATACCAATTTTTTAATCTTTTTGCCTTTTTATACTTTCTATTGCGATTTTCAAAATGATTACACCCTTCGATTTTTTTGAAATTTTAATGTCGTTTTCTTAGATGTCTTTGTTAGATACTATATGAATTTGGAAGTGGTGAATTGATGGGAACTATTTGTTACGATTTTTTATAAAAAAACATTTGCATAATTTCTGGGAATGTGCTTTAAATAATTAACAGAATGATAATTTTTAGCCGTTTGTTTATTAATATAACAATAACAACAATAAATATTATTAATTTTGCAACATTATTTGCAAAAATCAGCGATGGCTTGATAAACAATAGCATGAGTCAAAAGATAAGAAAGTACTTGTTAAACTATACTCTGAGATGACAATTTTTTTAAAATCACATCAACCTGGATTTCACTTTTTGATGTAGAAAAAAATGCAATAACTTTGTTAGACCGTTTTTCACATTCAATTCGACAATTAAAAAAAAAGAACAAAGCAATAATAAAGCAAAAGTAATTTCTTGAACTCAAAACTACCACGCATTCCATTGTCCGATAAAAAAATTAGAGTTCAGACAACATCAACTTCCGAAAAGTACTGTGTTAAGACGGTGTACATTGATTAATATTTTTATACCCATTTTCTTAATTTTTACTGTAAATAGATAGATTCGAATCTTTCTCATACATTTTTTATTTTTTTTTACAAAAGTATACTGATTATTAATAATTGTCATTCTTTTCTTAAATGTTTTATTATTCTTACTGTTTTAATAAATTAATGACTAAAAAATAATCATTCTGTTAATTTTTTAAAGCACATTCACAGAAATTATACAATTTTTTTTTTATAAAAAATCGTAAAAAATAGTTCCCATCAATTCACCACTTCCAAATTCATACAGTATTTAACAAAGACATCTAAGAACACGACATGAAAAATTTCAAAAAAATCCAAGGGTGTAATCATTTTGAAAATCGCAATAGAAAGTATAAAAGGGCAAAAAGATTAAAAATTTGTATATTTGTTGCAGTGCTTACTCTAAGTTTGTTGTAGTAGCTGAAATTACCTTCAAAACAAGGTATAGCACATTATAATCGGTCAAGTATTTCAGGAGATACACGCTAAAGAATGAACACACCTTTTAGAAAAAATGGGAATTTCGTCAACTTTAAATTGCTCATAACTCTTAAAGATTTTTTTTTAAAATTTTTTCTTGAACTACGTTTAAGATATTTTTAGGTAAATAATACATAAAAAAAATTTCGAAGCAATCAAAAATAGTGATGTCAAAAATCGTCCCGTTTGGCATGGAATGACTCATATACAAAGTGCGAGTGCAACCCTACAATATGGCTTCGAGACTATAGTATTGAAGATATACAAGCAGGATATAGTTCCCACTGCGGAAGGTAAGTCGTCCACCGTGGCACTTTCTGGAAGTGCGGAGGTACACACGCCTATTATTTCTGGTGACTCCAACTCTAACAGAAGATCTGTAACGTCCTTCTCTGAGGACAAAATCTCTACTTCGGACACAGAGAGGCTGAGGGGAGTCTCCGGACTCTTTGACGCATCTGGCGGGGACATGCTTCTCGACGATACGGACGAAGAGTTCGATAACACCCTTGTCGGGGTGGATGTTAATCTGTCAATTACCAATGATGGTAAGAATTCTACAGATTAACCTCCATCACGCTAAAGCAGCCTCAGCGGCTCTATTGCTGCGCCTGTCCACAGGCGCAGTAGACATCGTCCTGATACAGTAGCCCTACGTAGTGGGAGGAAGGGTGTGCGGTATTAGGACACCCAACTTTAAACTGCTTGTGGCCAACTGTGAAGGTACTCCAAGAACCTGCATTTTGGCCAGGAAAGATCTAAGTATCTTTCTCCTGACTAATTTAAGTGGTAAAGACCAAACAGCTGCTAGCCTGGAGATCGGTAATCGCATATATTGCGTGGTCTCCAGCTACTTGCCTTATGAATCTGTAGTACCGACTGCTCTATTCAGGGAAGTAGTAGAACAAGCAACGTCTGACGAGCTCGAGCTGATTATTGGCGCAGACACGAACGCTCATCATACTATCTGGGGTAGTACGGATATAAACAATAGGGGTGATTCGCTTCTTGACTTTACTCTAACTACTACATAGTATTTGTAACATAGGTAATAAACCGACCTTTACAATTAAAGACAGACAGAAGTACTCGACGTAACGTTTGCTACTGACCGGCTGTCAGACAAAATTATTGGGTGGAATGTACTGGACGACCACTCATTCTCAGATCACCCTTATATTGAGTTCAAACTCGCGGAAAAAGCGCCTAAACCTGCCGTCCACAGAAATGTAAGGAAGACAAAGTGGCACCTGTATGAGAAGAATTTCAAGAAAGTCCTCAACTCTAAACTTCTGTACGAACCGAATGACAAAGCCGGTCTGGATAATCTGGTCGATCATATCACCATATCATTCAATAGATCCCTTGAAGAAGCCTGTCCAAAAACAAGGTACAAGGGTAAAACTAAACCCCAATGGTGGACTTCTGAGCTAACGGCTATGAAAAAGACCTGCAACAAGCTATTCAATAAGGCTAAATCTACTGGGGTCGCTAATGATTGGGATGCCTATAAAGAGCAAGTCAAGATCTATAAGAAGGAGCTTAGAAAGGCGCAAAGGCGCTCTTGGTATACCTTCTGTGGTGAAGTGGTAAAGGTCTCCTACGCCGCTAGGCTGAGGGAGATATTATCTGCTACACCCTGTACAGTGGGATATTTACAGGATGAGGCAAATAACTGGACCAAAAACAGCGAGCAGTCGCTCAGTGTACTGCTCGACACACATTTCCCGGGGAACTCTGTAACAGAACCCGAGGATCAGCAGGACCAACAAGAGTGCGAGTGGACTGCGAGCGTCGCTAGCTTCTTGACTGAGAGATCCAGAATAAGCTGGGCTATTAATAGCTTTGAGCCCTTCAAGTCACCTGGACCAGATGGCATCACTCCAGCAGAAAATGTTAAAGTACATTATCCCCTGGCTGGAGAAAATTTATGTAGGCTGTATCAGGCTTTCATACGTCCCGGATCGATGGAGGATAGTGGTATTCATACCTAAAGCGGGAAAGATATCACACACTAGGCCAAAAGACTTCAGACCACTTAGCCTATCCTCCTTCCTATTGAAAGGTCTGGAAATCATTTCATTAGGGAAAACCTGGATACAAAACTCCTGTCGGGGAACCAACATGCTTACAATAAGGGCAAGTCTACAGAATCAGCCCTGCACGAACTTGTGAGCACTATCGAATCGTCCATTTCTTGACATAGAAGGGGCTTTTAACAACATTCACTCAGATGCGGTAATTGCGGCACTGATGTGAGCATCTAAAAGTTAACACTAGTTTGATTAGACTAATTCAAAGTCTGCTCATCAGAAGACGCATAACAGCATGTCTAGGGTCCACAACTCTAACAAGGTTTGTAAACAGAGGGAGGAGTATTGTCTCCACTAATTTGGAACCTAGCGGTGAATGAAATCCTGCTAGATCTAAAACGTTGTGGCTGCCAGGTCGTGGCATATTCGGGCGACGTGGCAATCGCAGTGAGTGGCAAATTCGTAAACGTCCTCAGAGACATCCTACAGGTGGCTCTGAACAAGTTGGCTAGATGGGCCAGAAGCAGCGGTTTGGGCGTTAACACCAACAAGACAGAATTGGTTCTCTTTACTAGGATGAATAATGTCCCACATGTGGACCCTCCACCTCGGATAAATGGAACAGATCTAGTCTTTTCTGAAAGTGCAAAATTTTTAGGAATAATTCTAGATAGGAAAATGTTATTTAGACTTAACGTATTGGAACGTGTAAGGAAGGCCAACGTCGCCTTATATTCCTACAAAAAGGCTGTAGGGTCGCGGTGGGGACTCTCTCCTAAAATCGTTCACTGGATATATATAGCAGTAGTTCGTCCAATACTGTTATACGGTATTGTGGTATGGTGGACGGCAACTGACAAACTAACCATCACCAACCTACTAACAAAGGTTCAGAGAACTGCCTGCCTGAGCATAAGCGGAGCCTTAAGGACTACAGCGACCGAGTCTCTACAAGCCCTACTCCATATACTGCCGATTAATATTGTGGCGAGAGAAGTTGCAACCAAAGCGGCAATAAGATTAAACTGCCTATCAATGTGGAGGTACAAGAACTATGGTCACATGAGGATATCAAAGTGTAGTGCTATGGTAACCGACCGAGTGGACTATATACCAGCTGTGTACACCTTCGAGAGAAATTACATCACTATGATTCCCGCCAGAGATGGTTTCTATTACCAGGTAATAGAAACCATCTCCACTTTTACACGGATGGTTCGAAGCTTGATGAAAAGGTTGGCTTCGGAGTACACTGTGAAGAACTTAGTCTGGATATAGCTCACAGACTATGTAACGAACCGCTGTCCTAAGTACAGATCCGACCTTGCTCAGGGAAAATGGGAGGGTAATTTGAGGACTGCCAGTTACACAACTTATTTAAAAGGGGATAGTAAATTTTGATAGAGGAGGTTAAAGAAATTTAGGAACAGAACGGACTGTCAAATATAAGTGATCATGCTTCGCGACTTACCCTATGTTTCATCAAATTTTAGTCGTTATTTAGTTAAAATCCATTATAAACATTGACAAATTTTAATTAAGATAAATTAAGGATATATCATCCAAATTAATGTCTATAAGTAATACCGAATTAGATATGAAATATTGCAACGTGACAAAAATTAAAAAAAATGTACCTTTGCAATAAATGATTCTCGATTAAATTAACAGATAATGAGCTTAAAATGTATGTTATATAAGGTTAGAGATTGGGTAATAATATGTAAGCTAAAAGTAAAGTGTAATACAACAAATAAAAATAACTTACATGATTTCTCTGCCATGAAGCGATCGCTGCATCGTAGATTGGAGATAATTTCTATGTGGGAATTAGTGTGTTAAATTAAATATAATGTTAATAAATGGATTCCTTAAAATTAGGAGTGATATGATGTCCAACATTTTAGAATTGATGCTTGCCAAAACTTCATTTAATCTCGGGATCAATAATAGGCTTCATAACTTGAATTCTGGAGTCATTCGCATGGATTATGATTATAATCGGAACTTATCGCTTAATTCTTCTTTGCATCCGACGAATATTGCATAAGATGATAGGCATATACACATAAATTGATTGAAGATACTAGGAATTTTTAGGTAGATTTTGGTCCATTCGTTTCATTCATTGCGTGTAGAAACAAAACCTTCGCCATAGGCTTAATTCTTTATTCCATTTAACCGAAAAATCTCCAACAATATAGTAAGATTAACATGTCCCTTGATTCGCTCGTTTATTGAAGTATGTAGTTAACGGAAACTTGCATCAACGGGAATATAACTAATAATCTATCAACAGCCAATACCGAAATGTCCAATAATATTAATTTCTTGAATATATTTATATATACAAATTTTCTTTCACTATTTAATATAACAGAACGATGTTTTCGTTCGAAAGTTTTCTTCCAGAATGAATACATAAAAAAATTCTTTTCATTTTTTTGAAAATTTTTGAAAACTCAAATTCTTACTTATGACTGAAGCAAACTATGTTACAAAAAAATATAAGTACCTTCATGCTCCACAATTACAACAGCATTAATAAAAAAAAAAAAAAAACAAAAAAAAAAAAAAAAATAAAATATATTTACCTCACCAAATATCTTTGGCATGAAATACACCTACATTTTTGGTCTCGCAATCTTCCAACCTGTAGTTGCAATTTCCTATCTTCTCTAATACGCAGGCCTTAATTCCTACGGGAGCTAATTTTGCATTGAAGTGATTAACCATGCTACTCTGTGGAAAACTCCTTCTTATAACAACCTGCCCTTTCTGAAATGATCTTTTCCTACTGCGTAAATTATACGATTTTGCATTCCTCTCATAAGCTTTCCTCATTTTATCTACTACCATATCTCTGAGATATTGAAATCTGTCCGTTCTATTCAATGCAGGCGGTCCATCAGATAAACTGTCCAATTTCCGCATCAGCTTATAGTCATCACCATGGTTGAGCATATTCTGACCAAATACTACATAATATGGGGAAATACCTATTGATTGGTGGATGCTACTTCTAAGAGAGCTGTTGATACTGCTAAGGTATATGTCCCATTCTCTCTGGTCCTTACGAATATAAGATCTAAGTGCCTCATTAATGCTTCTATTGACTCTTTCGCTGGCATTGGACTGAGGAGCATGGACGGCCGTAAATACGTGGTTGACACCATGACTAGCGGCGAAATCAGCGAATTCTTTACATCTATATTGGCTGCCATTATCGGAAACAATAGTTTCAGGCACACCAAAACAATGAAATATCTCCTCTTTCATAAACTTGATAATGTCACGAGAACAGAATTTTCTAAGTGGTTTAAGGAACGTGAATTTAGAAAATTGGTCCAATACTATACATATGCCAATGTTACCCTTCCTACTGCGAGGAAATGGCCCAATTAAGTCCACATATAATTTCTGAAATGGACGCTGAGATTCTGAAATATTACCCATGAGCGGACGCAAACTTTGGTTAGGTATTTTTGACGTCTTGCAAAGATCACAATCCGAAATAAATCTTCTTACGTCGGCAACCATACCTGGCCAATAAAAGAATCTTCCAATTCTGTGCAAGGTCTTTGCTATACCGTTGTGTGCTGATGTGGGAGGAGTATGACATGCAATTATAACCTCTTCTCTGAGTTCCTTAGGAACGATCAATTTCCATTGCGAGTTCTCGTCAAAATTAGCCCTATAATAGACGAACTTATCCACCGTCATGTAATCAGTCAACCGGGATTTTACAGTCTCTTCACGTAGCGATTTATAATCGGATGATTCAAATGCTGCTGATTGTAAATTTATAGCTGGCAATACGTCTATGTCGATCTGCGAAATATCTTCGCCCTCAAATTTCCTAGATAACGCATCTGGTACAACATTTTCTCTACCTCTCCTGTGCTCTATGATGAAGTTGTACCCTTGAAGCTTGAGTGCCCATCTGGCTAACCGACCGCTGAGATCCTTTTGATGCATCAACCATTTCAAGCTCGCGTGGTCAGTTACCACGGTAAAATCATGACCCTCTATATATATTCTGAATTTCTTAATGGCAACCACCACTGCCAAGCACTCTAATTCAGTTACTGTATAGTTACGCTGGGTACCATTCAATTTCTTTGACATGTACGCAATTGGCCTTTCTACTCCATTTTCATCTGCCTGTGCTAACACCGCACCTAATCCCGTACTGCTGGCGTCGCACTGTACAATGAACCTCTTGCCATAGTCGGGATGTACGAGCACGGGTGCAGTCGCGAGCCTAGTCTTCAATTTCTCGAATGCCTCTTGCTCGGTGGATGTCCACCTGAACGTTTTCCTTTTCGACTGCAATTCGGTCAGGGGAAATGTTATCGTGGCAAAATCCTCTACAAACCGCCTATACCATCCTGTCATACCAAGAAATTGAAGTAGTTGCCTAACATTCCTAGGGGCTGGATACTCCAGTATAGCTCTTACTTTCTCCGAATCCGTCATAATTGAGCCATTTCCAACCACGTAACCCAAATATTTCACTTGTTTCAGACCAAAGCTACTTTTGCCAATATTTATTGTTAACCCTGCCTTTCTCAAGAGTTGTGCCACTTCGCATAAATGAGACATGTGCTCCTCAAACGAGTTGGACACTACCAACAAATCATCTAAATAGACGAAAACATGGTTCCTTAATCTATAAGATATGACTTTGTCCATCAGTCTGCATAACGTTTGTGGGGCATTACAAAGCCCAAAAGGCATTCGACAAAACTGGTACATCGGACGATTTGGTATCGAAAATGCAGTCTTGGGTTTTGAATCCTTTGAAAGACTGACTTGCCAAAAGGCATCCTTAAGATCAATCTTGGATATTATATGTACCGGTGTTAAACGAGACAGTAGGCCATCAATATTAGGCATTGGATATGCATCCTTTACCGTGGCTTCATTAAGTCTTCTTGAATCCAGACAAAAACGTACTTTTCCAGGTTTAATTACTAGCACGCCGGGAGAAGACCAAGGTGAGTGTTCCGCCTCTTCTATAACCCCTAATGCCAGCATCCTATCAATTTCGTCGCACAAAATTTTCTCACGGGCTGGAGAAATTTGATAGAATCTCTGCTTGATGGGCTTAGCTTCTCCTGTATCTATCACATGCTCCACCAAAGTCGTTCTACCTAAACCTTCTTTCTCGGATGATGGAAATGCAGCAATGACAGAGTCCAGCTGTTGGCGTTGTAATGAAGTAAAATCAAAGTTATCTTCGTCAGTTTTAACGGAAGATATATCCGAAACGCTACTAACAATTTTTATATCAAATAAATTCCAAAAGTCGATTCCACAAATTACGTTCTGTTTCAATTCCGGTACCACTAAAATTCTCAGGACTTTGGTGTGTTCCCCAAAAGATAGGTCTACATTAATAATACCTGCTACACGTTGTATCTGACCATCCGCCGTCTTGACGTTCCCCTTAAATCTCATTAGGTCAGAAGATCGGTTCGAAATAACTTCGTCTGCCAAAGCACTTCCGAAACATGTAATAGTTGCGCCGCTATCAAGTAGGGATAAATATGTTTTTCCAAATACCTTAACATTTACGTAAGGACGAGTGTCGATTTCCCTAACCTTAACCGAGGCTATGCAATGCTTCCTAAGACTTTTACGAGTTCTCCAATAATTATGCATCCTTGCGGCAGATCGAGTCCTATTTCTAGGTGTACAAACTGTTTCGTGTGTAAGCCTTAATTGGTTGTGGAATAACAAATTCTCGTCCACCTGCCTTCCGATCTCCTCACTCCGTATAAATGTATCTACTTTCGAAACTTTTGGTGCGGATGTGAATCCCTTGGTGGGCTCACATCCTTCTTCGAGTTTAAAGACTTCGACTTTGATAAACAATTTGGACAAGTAGGTTTATACGAATCTAATCTTCCGCAACCATAGCAGAAAATACGCCGCGGTGCCAAGCAGATCTGGTATCCATGTCCAATTGCCTCACAATTCCAACATCGTAATTCTGACAAGTTCAATGCATTTATATCTTCATCTACATCGTCTTCTACCTCTACCTCAACCTCTGAGACCTGCTTTCTATGTATAAGGCTATTACGATTCGACCATTGCCTCATTTCCTCGTTGAATCGTTCATGTTTTCTTACTTCAGATCGAAGAACTGAAATATTCGGAATATTGACATGAAGCAACTCGTAGCGAAGTTCATTCCGAAGATTTCGAATTACAATCTCAACAAATTCATGTTCATTCAATGGAGTCTGCAGTCGGTCACCCATACCTATTAGTATATCTAAGAAGTCTTCGAAATTCTCATTATTCCTTTGCCTGCGTCTACGTATGTCATCCATTATATCACTATCCGTTAAAATGTCCCTAAATTGCTTTCTTGAAGCCTCACATAAATCTCACCAGGAGAAGGTTCCTTGTGTTTGACGGTGAAAACGCCAAAACCACTGCTTTGCCTTGCCATCAAACAAAATATGGGCATGTTGACAAAGGAGCTCGAAATTCCCATTCAAGTGGAGGGAAACTAGTGTTCTAACCCTATATATAAAATCTTCTATCGGAACGTCGCCTAACGATCCCTTGAAGGTAATGTGCCAATTATTTATCGAATTAGCTATCTTTTCAGTAGAAGTGGTAATATTATCAGATATCGCAGGAACTGACAACCTACCCTGTGCTGCCCTCTGACGTACATATGAATTGGTACCTTCATTGTTACTAGCACCAGAACTTCCATAACCTGAGGTCATATTCAAATTCGACATTGCATTTCTTAATTCCCTGCCTATAGTGTTTGACATTTCATTCCGAAAAGTTTCCAAGGACCTCTCCACTACTTGTAATATATGCTGATCACTACTTGTATCATCCCTGTGTGGATCATCACTATGTGTATCCTCTCCGTGTGCGGATCATCCCTGTGTGTATCAACCCTTTGTTGTTCATCCCTAGCCTGACGATTCATTGCAGCCTCGCGCTGAGCCTGTTGTCGTGTTCTAACCCCACTAGTTACACTCTCCGTATTTCGGCCTGCCTCCGGTGTAACTACCTCTTCAATATCAGAATCAATTCGTAAATTTAGAGAATTACCCGCACTTGGGCTTCGAACCAAAGGCATATTTAAGTCGTGAATTAACCAAGTTAACAAAAGATGTGAATATAAGCAACTTATACAATATTCGACTGTAGAATTGAATCCTTTATATTGTGTATTGACTACTCCATAAGGCAGTCGCGAAACAAAATCAAGAGTCCTCATTTTAGATTTATTCCTCAACATTTCTTTAACTTATTGCCAAATTTTGCCAGGTATATATTAAGGTTCAAGTTCCTCAAAATACAAAATCCTTAAACATAACAACTTGATATTACTTGATCCTTATTGATTGGATAAGAACATATCTAAGACATCGCTCAAATATTCCAACTCAAAAGAAGATCAAGACCTATTCGATTTGTTATTGAGTTTGGTCAGTGCTGACATATGGCCAACATTGCAGTTCCAAACTCATGTAGTAATTCGATTTGAAAAGACACAACATTCTTTATAAGCAAACGTTCATGTTACAGATGTAAATAACCACAATCTGAAGATGTTGGGCCCCACGTTGGGCGCCAAAAATTATGTAACGAACCGCTGTCCTAAGTACAGATCCGACCTTGCTCAGGGAAAATGGGAGGGTAATTTGAGGACTGCCAGTTACACAACTTATTTAAAAGGGGATAGTAAATTTTGATAGAGGAGGTTAAAGAAATTTAGGAACAGAACGGACTGTCAAATATAAGTGATCATGCTTCGCGACTTACCCTATGTTTCATCAAATTTTAGTCGTTATTTAGTTAAAATCCATTATAAACATTGACAAATTTTAATTAAGATAAATTAAGGATATATCATCCAAATTAATGTCTATAAGTAATACCGAATTAGATATGAAATATTGCAACGTGACAAAAATTAAAAAAAATGTACCTTTGCAATAAATGATTCTCGATTAAATTAACAGATAATGAGCTTAAAATGTATGTTATATAAGGTTAGAGATTGGGTAATAATATGTAAGCTAAAAGTAAAGTGTAATACAACAAATAAAAATAACTTACATGATTTCTCTGCCATGAAGCGATCGCTGCATCGTAGATTGGAGATAATTTCTATGTGGGAATTAGTGTGTTAAATTAAATATGTTAATAAATGGTTAATAAATGGATTCCTTAAAATTAGGAGTGATATGATGTCCAACATTTTAGAATTGATGCTTGCAAAAACTTCATTTAATCTCGGGATCAATAATAGGCTTCATAACTTGAATTCTGGAGTCATTCGCATGGATTAAGATTATAATCGGAACTTATCGCTTAATTCTTCTTTGCATCCGACGAATATTGCATAAGATGATAGGCATATACACATAAATTGATTGAAGATACTAGGAATTTTTAGGTAGATTTTGGTCCATTCGTTTCATTCATTGCGTGTAGAAACAAAACCTTCGCCATAGGCTTAATTCTTTATTCCATTTAACAGAAAAATCTCCAACAATATAGTAAGATTAACATGTCCCTTGATTCGCTCGTTTATTGAAGTATGTAGTTAACGGAAACTTGCATCAACGGGAATATAACTAATAATCTATCAACAGCCAATATCGAGATGTCCAATAATATTAATTTCTTGAATATATTTATATATACAAATTTTCTTTCACTATTTAATATAACAGAACGATGTTTTCGTTCGAAAGTTTTCTTCCAGAATGAATACATAAAAAAATTCTTTTCATTTTTTTGAAAATTTTTGAAAACTCAAATTCTTACTTATGACTGAAGCAAACTATGTTACAAAAAAATATTAATAAGTACCTTCATGCTCCACAATTACAACTACCAGATACCTGCAGTGTCTATCAAGCCGAAATAATGGCAATATGGGAAGTCGCCAAGTCGCTGAGTCGCAACATAGTAACCAACACTGGCGTTGTCATTTACTCGGACAGCCAGGCTGCCATCAATTCTCTGGAGGCAACATCCCTAAATTCACAAACAGCCCTCGACTGCCGCAGATCTCTTTAAGAGATGGCTGAGCAGTTTAATATACACCTCATATGGGTGCCTGGACGACTGGACATACTGGGGTCGGCCTTTTTAGGCAGCCTAACAGATCTTTCCAGTTATGATATTCGTACTATCGATAAATTTATATATCAAACAGGTTGGTTTCGATGAGGGGCATTTCAGCCCGTGGTAACACCAGGGACCTAAACTGGTCTATGTGAGCTGTTTTCAGAAGTCTGATTCATAAAATGTAAAAAGAGAGATTTGTCTTTACCCATCAAAATTTCTCATTACCATTATTACGAGTAAGCAAAGTTCGATAATGGTAAGTACTTATTATTTAGCCAATATTCTCATTATTTTAACATGGTGATGTGATTGGAGGAAAGTACTTTCCAAAAGCATACAATAAAGTAACATAATAAGTACTTATTTGTAACATAGGCATACCACATAAATATGTGCTTATATTTTCACGATTTTAGGTACTTGAATAATGCACTACCAATAAGTTATAAAATAAGTAGTAGATATGGTAGATATGTAGAAATTGCATTTTAAAGTGATTTTTTCATAATGTCGACCATATTTCTCGAAACAAACAATTTCCTTTTGCCAGATTCGAATTTCTGAACCCAAACCCCCATGTGAAAAATTCTTCAATGTGCTAACAACATACGATATACGTAAATATGTACGGTATTTTCATTAAAATCTGCACGTAATATTTGAAAACATGTTAGAAAATAAATAAATCTTGTACAATAACCGACATATAGCCAAAATTCCATTATATTAAAATTTGCTAAAATGATTTTGATAACAAAAAATCGCTCATTTCTGTAAGTTATTATTAATATGCCGAAAGTAAAGCAGCAAATAATGAGATGTCATTATTTGTTAATGCATGGAATAATGACAGGTACTTACCAAGATTTTGCTTGGTAGGAATGTGCAATTCACCCCATACCATGAATTAACACTAAAATCTCTCACAAAACTGCTTCTCACGAAATCTGTGATTGGATTGGGAACAGGAAGAAGAATTCGTAGTTCTGGGAGGCAGTGGAAATTAATGCGTGTCTCGACACACGTTAAGCCGGTCAAATTATTCAAATCTAAGGTCGTAAATCAGAAGCGTGTACTGTTCCTAAATATTTTCCTTGAAAATCCTCTATAGCATGGAGCGAATTCCCTATCTTCTCCCGAATCCTACACTTCAAATATTTTGGAGAAAACTTGAAATCAATTGCTTCCTTAAATCAGCTCTGGACACGATTTCTTCAAAACACTCCATGACCTACTCTATGAATTCGGTCTAGAACGTGTATTATATGTGATTGTCTTTTCCTTTTCGGAAGTCAGGTCATACATTTGGACTCGATTGGAGCACTCTAAATGGGTCAAAGTGGGATTTTTTCCGGGACATCAGAATTCGTTTTAGAGGTATGGTTCCTTCGGCAAAGTTTCTTATTTTGATCCCTAGAATACGATTTTCACTGAGCACTTCACTGAGTGGGGGTCGGTCATACCTTTGGACTCGATTGGAGCACTCTAAATGGGTCAAAGTGGGATTTTTTCCGGGACATCAGAATTCGTTTTAGAGGTATGGTTCCTTCGGCAAAGTTTCTTATTTTGATCCCTAGAATACGATTTTCACTGAGCAATGGGCGATTTTTAAATCGACCCGCCCTAATGGTCATATAAGCTTTTTAAACAAATAAAAAGAGTGGACTTGATATAATCGGAACATTGAATTATTACGGTTGGTAGAGCCGCCTTATAAACTAAAATTTGACTGAATCAGTGCAAGTTTCTGAAAATTCGTATACTGAATTTGATGGTAAAAAGCACAGTATTGGTCAACAAGTCTATCTGATTGCTCAGGAAAACCAAGGAGGTAAAAGGTAATAAAAATGTTCCAGTTTATCTGTTAATTTTAACACCAATGATGTTTATAAATACATGCGAACATTTAAAACATTTATGGGGATTTGATGTCTTCAAAAATAATTTTTGGATTTAAGAAATTTGTAATAGCTTTATTTGTTTTAAAGTGTTTTGCTTTAAATTGTTTTAAAAATGTTCTCACAAATCCAAAACATTAATTGGATTTTTGTGGTCTCAATGTTTGTAAATGTTATGGACGAAATACTAAGGCATGTCTTACAATTTTTAAAATATTTCCTCTGTTTCTTCAAAATTTCATACAAAGGCATTTTAAAATTCATATGTGAGGAAGCAGAAGAAAAATTTTCAAAATGACGGACCGTGCCATGTTTTGGCAAAATAAGGCATAATATTTGGAACATTGTATTGAACATTTGATTGATGGTAATCACTGCGTAAAAAGCTGAGTATTCTTCTTATTGTTGTTGTAGCAGCTTGGAGACGCTGAGGATAATCCTGATAATCCCTATGTCTATTTTGTCCCAGACTTCGTTAATATTGATAATCCTTAAGTCTATTTTGACACAGACTTCGATCCGCCATATATACAATTATCGCGGGAACCCTATGTTTTCTCTTACTCAATGTGGTTCGGATGTTAATTAACATTTTCTGCTAATCTTTAGGGAATGGGTATTAAACCGGGTTCTTCTCCATGTAAAAAAATTTTTCGCGGATTCGAGGCGGAATATGAAAGCTTGCCGCGAGACAATAGCAAAAACAATTTTTTAAATTTTTTCGGAGCACGCGAATAGGCCCAAAATTGTTTTTATCGTAACATGTTTGTTTGTAGCTCGATTGTCACATGCGATACATCAATGTGTTTGTCTCGATAAGACTACATTTGTCTCATAGACGTCACTTTCTAATGAATACTTCACTTACTGCAGTTTTGTTTCTACCCCTAAGATTTAAAAATAGTTTTCTATAGGATTAAAGCGCTTTAAAAACAATCAACGTTTTGCTTTGGGTGTACACACTTTTATTCAAAAATCAGAAAAGTTAAGTCTTCATTTGAAAATTACACCGCCTCGCATTTAATAACTTCTTTTGGTTACCCGGTCTAATGTGCAGTATATGATGGCGAGCTGCCTCTGAAACAAACAAATGGGCAGCTTTGGAAACTCGAGGAGATAGAATCAACCGAGAAGTGCATGTCTCCTGCAGAGAATCTTTTTGAATCTCACTTTTTAAAGCATGTCCGAAATAACATAGATGCCCGATTTATTATGAGGCTTCCATTTCGAGAAAATCCAGTGACACTAGGCGAGTCGCATGCGATGGTGTACCACAGGTTCATTAGTCTAGAACGGAGACTTCATAAGAATGATGGTGTTCGTACTCAATACATAATGTTCATGAGAGAGTAGGAGCAACTAGGACACGTGCAAAAGGTCAAGCTGGATGATGTACAAGATCCTAAATACTTTATTCCACACCATTGTGTACTTAATCCTGACAGCACTACAATAAAATTAAGGGTTGTTTTTGACGCTTAAACAAAAACCTCAACTGGATATTTATTGAATGATTTAATGTATACCGGTTCAGTAGCACAAAGCGATCTCTTCTCCTTCCTACTACACCCAGGAAAATTATTGGTTGGAATTCGATTGTAACAAAATTGCCTGCACCGTCTGTCGGTTGTATTTATAAATAAATAGTTGAAACAACAATAATACCATGGATACGATCAAATGAAAATGCTTGCAACTAAATCGATGGTTGTATCAATCGAATTAAGATGGTTTTTTTCATTGACACTCGGTTAGTTGTGGTAACCAATTTTAAATTGTCATTATAGTACCATTTCATTATATACCAATGTTTTATTCTTGACAACAGAAATTGTATCAATAGACCAAAGATTTTTTTGCAACGAATAATTGGTTACTACAACAGAAAAGATATTAATAAATAATCGTTTATTGGTTATCCCAATCATTTCCCAAATTAAGAATAATTAAATGTATTTTAGGAAATACAACCGAAAGATTGGTTGCTGTTCTTTTGCTATTACATGACAAACAAAAATTAAAATTACTCGACATAGATAAATCTTCAACATTTTGTTCAAGAACGGTATAGTTAATCAAAAATAATCTCGTGTGTATAATAATGTGTGGACTGCATGTTGTTGTGCAAAATGTTTTACATAAATAAAAAATAAAAGCAACAATCATGAAATTGAAAGCACAGGGTTAAGCGATATTTGGATAAAAGTTTTGTGTTTTTTTTTCGTGTCCTAAAATGTGTGTCAAATATTTCCACGTCTCATAATACTGATGAATTTGTAATATGGGATTTTTAATTTTGTTATGAATTGTTTTGTTTTTTGTTCAATAAATAAAATAAAAATTCATGAAAACTGTTTTAATTAATTGTCTGTAGTATATGACTGACAAATTATCAAAACAACCAATTTTTTAAAAAAGTTGGTTGTGGCAACTACAACAGATAATTTTAGCCACCATTTTCGTAGTTGGCGTAACCAAATATGATTGTTGTCAACATGGAAGCAGAAGTATACCAAAACAAAAATATTGGTTGTCATGATGGAATCGCATGATAGTAGACAGAACTACCAAAATTCGGTTGGCAAATAATTCGGTTGAGGCAACCAAACTGTATTCTGTGTGTACGATTCCGATTGCCTAAATTTGCACACAGAATACAGTTTGGATGCCTCAACCGAATTATTTGCCAACCGAATTTTGGTTGTTATGTCTACTATCATGCGATGCCATCAGGACAACCAATATTTTGGATTTCAATAATACGAGCAACAACAACACGATAAAAAGGCTTGGGTTATTTTGGTTGCCAAAATCTGATAACTTCTGTGTTAAAGTAAATCTATACTAGTGTCGTAGCGTACAGCAACGTCCGATCTCGCAAAACTATTGTTTTTGTTAATTCAACAATTATGGCATCAAGACTTATATTGGGACCTGAACATCTTCGCTCTGCTTGGAATACATGTAGGGATGGTTTAGAAGGCTTACGCAACTTTAAGTTTCCGAGACATACTTTTAGTACCGAGATCCCATTAAAAACGAGTTACACATATTCGCGGATGAATCAGAAGTTCTCAAAGATGGACGGGTGGTAGTACGTTTACACTGTGCTGCCAAGTTACGAGTGGCTCTTTTAAAGCGTCAAACACTGCCACGTCTCGAGCTATGTGCAACGGAGGTAGCAGCCGAACTGTCACATAAGGTAAAAGAAGAAATCAGATTACAAACCAACCAGTTGTTCTATGGACTGACTCCGAAATAGTATTGTCTTGGATAAACGCGCAATCTTCCTCCTATAAAACAAGAATTCAGATTACAAACCAACCAGTTGTTCTATGGACTGACTCCGAAATAGTATTGTCTTGGATAAACCCGCAATCTTCCTCAAATGATGTGTTTCGAATTTCAATTGATGTTCTTCGAATATCAAGTGATGTGTTTCGAATCTCAATTGATGTTTTTCGAATTTCAATTGATGTTTTTCGAATTTCAATTGACCTTTTTTGAATTTCAATTGATGTTTTTCGAATTTCAAATGGTATCTTCGAATTTCAATTGATTTTTTTCGAATTACAATTGAAAATAGTGTAGTGTTATTTACAAAAATCTACATGTTCCGATATTTTGAATATGTGATACATTTCTTGGTATAAATTAAATTATCAATTTCGAATTTATAATCTGGACATAGCGCGTTACAGTGACTAGGAACGATACGCTGTGATAGTTATATATATATGCACAACATGTATACACACGTTGTACTTTGACTAGGCAAATCGAAAAATTATCAGTTACGTCGGTTGGTCATCCAAGCGACGATATGATGGCGTGCATGGACTTCGCTACACATAATTAGGTCTTTGTTCTTTTCGTTTGCTGTTCCCACCAGTGATTTTAATACACGAAGTGTCGTCTCAGTATCATGTGCCGTATAAACATACTCCAATTAAACATGGGAGTTTCACATTTTAAGGCTGGCTGCTACTATGTCTTCGATAATAAAGAGAAGGAAGAAGATAAATATTCAGGTTGTATTTGCCAAGTGTACAGGCTCTAATTCTTCCATTACATGTACCTTGAAGCAGTCTAAACCATGAGGTCCTAAGCCCACAAACCATATCTCCTCTCAACCACGGTCAGCCCCTCCTTGCATCAGGAGGGCTTTAAGGTAGCCATTGTAACCATAGAGTTGTACAGGTTCCGGCTATATGTAGTTCTGATTTAGATACTTCACCAGTGTAATCTGGTAGAATATATTTCTAACCCACTCTCTCGTCGCTTTTGTATGCCTTAAGACGGATTTTGCTGAATCCATATGATACCATGTCATCAGACATGGCAAGGTGGGATAAATGCTCAGCATTCAGTATAAATACTGCGCGCCTCCGATATCTATACGCCTCATCTAAACAGCCGACCTACCAGTTGCCTGTTGGAAGCCCAGGATTGCAGACCTTCAGCAGCTTAGTTATGAATCCCACAACGGCTGATATAACCGGAATCTATGCATGCGCCATTGGTCGATACGGGATGTCCTCCTTTTCGAGAAAATCCAGTGACACTAGGCGAGTCGCATGCGATGGTGTACCACAGGTTCATTAGTCTAGAACGGAGACTTCATAAGAATGATGGTGTTCGTACTCAATACATAATGTTCATGAGAGAGTAGGAGCAACTAGGACACGTGCAAAAGGTCAAGCTGGATGATGTACAAGATCCTAAATACTTTATTCCACACCATTGTGTACTTAATCCTGACAGCACTACAATAAAATTAAGGGTTGTTTTTGACGCTTAAACAAAAACCTCAACTGGATATTTATTGAATGATTTAATGTATACCGGTTCAGTAGCACAAAGCGATCTCTTCTCCTTCCTACTACACCCAGGAAAATAATTGGTTGGAATTCGATTGTAACAAAATTGCCTGCACCGTCTGTCGGTTGTATTTATAAATAAATAGTTGAAACAACAATAATACCATGGATACGATCAAATGAAAATGCTTGCAACTAAATCGATGGTTGTATCAATCGAATTAAGATGGTTTTTTTCATTGACACTCGGTTAGTTGTGGTAACCAATTTTAAATTGTCATTATAGTACCATTTCATTATATACCAATGTTTTATTCTTGACAACAGAAATTGTATCAATAGACCAAAGATTTTTTTGCAACGAATAATTGGTTACTACAACAGAAAAGATATTAATAAATAATCGTTTATTGGTTATCCCAATCATTTCCCAAATTAAGAATAATTAAATGTATTTTAGGAAATACAACCGAAAGATTGGTTGCTGTTCTTTTGCTATTACATGACAAACAAAAATTAAAATTACTCGACATAGATAAATCTTCAACATTTTGTTCAAGAACGGTATAGTTAATCAAAAATAATCTCGTGTGTATAATAATGTGTGGACTGCATGTTGTTGTGCAAAATGTTTTACATAAATAAAAAATAAAAGCAACAATCATGAAATTGAAAGCACAGGGTTAAGCGATATTTGGATAAAAGTTTTGTGTTTTTTTTTCGTGTCCTAAAATGTGTGTCAAATATTTCTACGTCTCATAATACTGATGAATTTGTAATATGGGATTTTTAATTTTGTTATGAATTGTTTTGTTTTTTGTTCAATAAATAAAATAAAAATTCATGAAAACTGTTTTAATTAATTGTCTGTAGTATATGACTGACAAATTATCAAAACAACCAATTTTTTAAAAAAGTTGGTTGTGGCAACTACAACAGATAATTTTAGCCACCATTTTCGTAGTTGGCGTAACCAAATATGATTGTTGTCAACATGGAAGCAGAAGTATACCAAAACAAAAATATTGGTTGTCATGATGGAATCGCATGATAGTAGACAGAACTACCAAAATTCGGTTGGCAAATAATTCGGTTGAGGCAACCAAACTGTATTCTGTGTGTACGATTCCGATTGCCTAAATTTGCACACAGAATACAGTTTGGATGCCTCAACCGAATTATTTGCCAACCGAATTTTGGTTGTTATGTCTACTATCATGCGATGCCATCAGGACAACCAATATTTTGGATTTCAATAATACGAGCAACAACAACACGATAAAAAGGCTTGGGTTATTTTGGTTGCCAAAATCTGATAACTTCTGTGTTAAAGTAAATCTATACTAGTGTCGTAGCGTACAGCAACGTCCGATCTCGCAAAACTATTGTTGTTGTTAATTCAACAATTATGGCATCAAGACTTATATTGGGACCTGAACATCTTCGCTCTGCTTGGAATACATGTAGGGATGGTTTAGAAGGCTTACGCAACTTTAAGTTTCCGAGACATACTTTTAGTACCGAGATCCCATTAAAAACGAGTTACACATATTCGCGGATGAATCAGAAGTTCTCAAAGATGGACGGGTGGTAGTACGTTTACACTGTGCTGCCAAGTTACGAGTGGCTCTTTTAAAGCGTCAAACACTGCCACGTCTCGAGCTATGTGCAACGGAGGTAGCAGCCGAACTGTCACATAAGGTAAAAGAAGAAATCAGATTACAAACCAACCAGTTGTTCTATGGACTGACTCCGAAATAGTATTGTCTTGGATAAACGCGCAATCTTCCTCCTATAAAACAAGAATTCAGATTACAAACCAACCAGTTGTTCTATGGACTGACTCCGAAATAGTATTGTCTTGGATAAACCCGCAATCTTCCTCAAATGATGTGTTTCGAATTTCAATTGATGTTCTTCGAATATCAAGTGATGTGTTTCGAATCTCAATTGATGTTTTTCGAATTTCAATTGATGTTTTTCGAATTTCAATTGACCTTTTTTGAATTTCAATTGATGTTTTTCGAATTTCAAATGGTATCTTCGAATTTCAATTGATTTTTTTCGAATTACAATTGAAAATAGTGTAGTGTTATTTACAAAAATCTACATGTTCCGATATTTTGAATATGTGATACATTTCTTGGTATAAATTAAATTATCAATTTCGAATTTATAATCTGGACATAGCGCGTTACAGTGACTAGGAACGATACGCTGTGATAGTTATATATATATGCACAACATGTATACACACGTTGTACTTTGACTAGGCAAATCGAAAAATTATCAGTTACGTCGGTTGGTCATCCAAGCGACGATATGATGGCGTGCATGGACTTCGCTACACATAATTAGGTCTTTGTTCTTTTCGTTTGCTGTTCCCACCAGTGATTTTAATACACGAAGTGTCGTCTCAGTATCATGTGCCGTATAAACATACTCCAATTAAACATGGGAGTTTCACATTTTAAGGCTGGCTGCTACTATGTCTTCGATAATAAAGAGAAGGAAGAAGATAAATATTCAGGTTGTATTTGCCAAGTGTACAGGCTCTAATTCTTCCATTACATGTACCTTGAAGCAGTCTAAACCATGAGGTCCTAAGCCCACAAACCATATCTCCTCTCAACCACGGTCAGCCCCTCCTTGCATCAGGAGGGCTTTAAGGTAGCCATTGTAACCATAGAGTTGTACAGGTTCCGGCTATATGTAGTTCTGATTTAGATACTTCACCAGTGTAATCTGGTAGAATATATTTCTAACCCACTCTCTCGTCGCTTTTGTATGCCTTAAGACGGATTTTGCTGAATCCATATGATACCATGTCATCAGACATGGCAAGGTGGGATAAATGCTCAGCATTCAGTATAAATACTGCGCGCCTCCGATATCTATACGCCTCATCTAAACAGCCGACCTACCAGTTGCCTGTTGGAAGCCCAGGATTGCAGACCTTCAGCAGCTTAGTTATGAATCCCACACCGGCTGATATAACCGGAATCTATGCATGCGCCATTGGTCGATACGGGATGTCCTCCTTGTTGACAACACCCTGTGTCTCACCCGGCGATTTTTCACAAACTGAACAGTCCGCATATTGCTAAACCGTATTAGTTCTATGCGGCCCTGAAACCAGACTGCGACGACGCAATCGGGAGCTGGACCGGGCTGCTCAAGAACAGCGAAGAAAACAGAGCACATGTCGTTCTCAATCTCAGTCCACTTCCCCTGGGAATGTTGTCGTTTTCCTCTCCCGAGTCCAAAGCTACGCAAGCGAAGGACCGAGCAGCAGCGTTACCACAGAACACTTTGGTCCTTTGGATGCTGGCGATTCATCTGGAGAGCGCAGCCTTTTAAGTTAGGTTGACAGCCGTTACCAGGTCACATAGACCAGTTTAGATCCAAAGTGTTACCACGTGCTGAAATGGACCTCATCGAAACCAACCTGTTTCATATACATACAAATTTATCGATAGTACAAATATCGGTACCGAAAAGATCTGTTAGACTGCCTACATACAAAGGCCGACCCCAGTATGTCCAGCCGTCGTTTACTCAAAGCGGGGCAGTCGCATAGCAAGTGGTTGCCTCTTGCCTAAACCAAAGCTTGTAGGTGGAAAGTGGCGCACCAATATATGCAAACTCTTCAAAAATTTGAAATGTCGTCCCTTTCCCAGCAAGTTCATCGGCTTTGCAATTCACCGGGATATCGCTATGCGCAGGTGCCCATATGAGGGGTATAGTAAACTGCTCAGATATCTCGTTAAAGAAGTAACCAATAACGTTATGTTTTAAATAGGATTTTGTTTGAAAATTTGAATTTAATGAACAATTTTTTAGTAATACTAATTACTTATATGGCACGCTGCACAGTGGGAGGAATCCAAAAAAAGGAAATAATCCGTTTCTTAATCAGACAACCGATAGCGAACAAACTGGCAAGTTTGTAGAAGAGGTATTAGAGAAGTTAAGTTTTGAGTTTGGGCGCCCTGTGGTATACAGGGGCGGAGCTGAGCTGCAGGGCCTTAAAGTTGGCTACCTCGGTTGAACAAAATGTTTAAGCGCGTGTAACTTTCGTCTTTTCCGTCCGATTCATAAAATCTTTTTTTGTGTGTATTCTAAAGAACCGAGGTCTACAAAAGGCTTTTAACAGTTATCTTGTATATTTACCGAGATATCTGTATTTGAAAATTGAATTTTTAATTTTTTCCCCGACCATGTGCTAGTATTTTGTAAATATCGAAGCAGAATATGCACCAATTTTATCCACTTAAGCATATCTAGATTGGCAACAAATTTTCCTATATGATGAAAAAAAATTGGTCCGATATACCCAATAGGACAAAAGTTATGGCCACTTGAAGTTATATTTAAAAAAAAAATTGGATTTGTTGTAATTTTTTTAGGAAAAAAGTATATGTCGTATTTTTGAGTTTTAGAAGAAGTTAGTTAAAAAATGTATAACATATTTACTATCATCTTAAAGGAAACTTTCCAAGATGATTTACTATTACATTTCTGTCTGCATTTGAAAATAGATTTTTTTACTATTTCCCCGATCCTCTCCTAGCATTTTGTTAATATTAGATCCAAATGTACGACGAATCGTTTCAAACCGACATTTGTGAATTAACGAGAATATTTTCGAAATAGTGCAAAAACTCAGAAAAAGTTATGGCCATTTGAAGTTCGAAAATGTACTTTGAAACTCTAGAACAAATTATTTGAAAAGTATACCAAATATTCATCATGAAGGAAACTAATTGTAGAACATTTTCGAATATACATATTTTTTAGTTGTTATATTAATACCTAGAAACTAAAAAATACTCATTCATTATTGCGTTATGGTAACTTAAGAAGCGAACTATAATGCAAATGTTTTGAAATAAAAGTCAACAATGTTTGAGAATACAATTTTTATTAGCAATCTTAATTGGATTCGTTGCTGATCATTCGCAGTGAACGGACGTGTTTATCACATAGCGGATAGTTACCTGTACCTATTACGCAATAGCAAAAATCTGTACAAAGTCTGTAAGGCCTACATCGTAGTACCTATTACGGTCTAATACAGACAAAATTAAAATAAATTCTCTTGACGGGGATGCCTTCGTGTTCCGATGGAGCGCGGTTCCCCAATCGTCCGACTGTCCGTCCGTTGGTCTTGGCCAAAGCCGACCACACCAAAAATGGTGAAAATCTCCCCCAAGTACTCACAACAGGTGGTGCGGTGAGGGGAAAACGTCATGTCCGACCGTCAAAACGGAAGCACAATGAGCATCGTGTAGCGCTCAGAGTTTTGACGAAGTTGGAGGCTGTTGAGGTTTCGGCTCTTACCGAAAAACAAAAAGAGTCACTTCTAGGCCAATGAGTCGGCTGAAAGAGCCACAAATTCAGCTGTGTTAACGGCTAATAAAGTAAAACGAATCAGATCACCTGATGAACCCCTGCCTTCGAAAAAGGCAAGAGGCCCTAATGTCACCATCAACAGGACACTCACCAAGCCCTTCAATGAAGTGGCGAAGGAGAGTCTAGTGATGGCTGTTATAGACAGAAGTAGTGAGGATGGATCCATCCTCAAGGACAAATGGAGTCATGTACAATCAGCCATTATGGCTCATTACCTCGATGTCCGTAGAGAAATGCCGGGCAAACCACCAATCTGCAACGATGCAGGATGGCATCAGGGGAGAGTAAAGCTCTTATATTTCGGTGATGCCAGATCAGTAGACCTTTATAAGGCTGCTCTGAGTCGAGCGGGTGAGGTGTGGCCGGGTGCCCAGTTGGATGTTGTCGAAAAAAACAACATCCCTAGTCACCCTAGAGCCATCACCTGGGTTACAGAAGAGCCCTCCAACCCGGCTGACATCTTAGAAATAATAAAAGATTCCAATCCTGGTCTGCCGGCCCATAATTGGAGAATCAGCAAGGTGGGTGAGGCGGATGGTAAAAAGCGGCAGGTCAATCTTATCCTAAACGCTGAATCCACCTCCCATATACAAAGTGCGAGTGCAACCCTACAATATGGCTTCGAGACTATAATCTTGAAGATATACAAGCAGGATATAGCTCCCACTGCAGAAGGTGAGTCGTCCACCGTGGCACTTTCTGTAAGTGCGGAGGTAGCCACGCCTATTATTTCTGGTGACTCCAACTCTAACAGAAGATCTGTAACGTCCTACTCTGAGGACGAAAGCTCTACTTCTGACACAGAGGGGCTGAGGGGAGTCTCCGGACTCTTTGACGCATCTGGCGGGGACATGCTTCTCGACGATACGGACGAAGAGTTCGATAACACCCTTGTTGGGGTGGATGTTAATCTGTCAATTACCAATGATGGTAAGAATTCTACAGATTAACCTCCATCACGCTAAAGCAGCCTCAGCGGCTCTATTGCTGCGCCTGTCCACAGGCGCAGTAGACATCGTCCTGATACAGGAGCCCTACGTAGTGGGAGGAAGGGTGTGCGGTATTAGGACACCCAACTTTAAACTGCTTGTGGCCAACTGTGAAGGCACTCCAAGAACCTGCATTTTGGCCAGGAAAGATCTAAGTATCTTTCTCCTGACTAATTTAAGTGGTAAAGACCAAACAGCTGCTAGCCTGGAGATCGGTAATCGCATATATTGGGTGGTCTCCAGCTACTTGCCTTATGAATCTGTAGTACCGACTGCTCTATTCAGGGAAGTAGTAGAAGAAGCAACGTCTGACGAGCTCGAGCTGATTATTGGCGCAGACACGAACGCTCATCATACTATCTGGGGTAGTACGGATATAAACAATAGGGGTGATTCGCTTCTTGACTTTATTCTAACTACCAATCTTAGTATTTGTAACATAGGTAATAAACCGACCTTCACAATTAAAGACAGACAAGAGGTACTCGACGTAACGTTTGCTACTGACCGGCTGTCAGACAAAATTATTGGGTGGAATGTACTGGACGACCACTCATTCTCAGATCATCATTATATTGAGTTCAAACTCGCGGAAAAAGCGCCTAAACCCGCCGTCCACAGAAATGTAAGGAAGACAAAGTGGCATCTGTATGAGAAGAATTTCAAGAAAGTCCTCAACTCTAAACTTCCGTACGAACCGAATGACAAAGCCGGTTTGGATAATCTGGTCGATCATATCACCATATCATTCAATAGATCCCTTGAAGAAGCCTGTCCAAAAACAAGGTACAAGGGTAAAACTAAACCCCAATGGTGGACTTCTGAGCTAACGGCTATGAAAAAGACCTGCAACAAGCTATTTAATAAGGCTAAATCTACTGGGGTCGCTAATGATTGGGATGCCTATAAAGAGCAACTCAAGATCTATAAGAAGGAGCTTAGAAAGGCGCAAAGGCGCTCTTGGTATACCTTCTGTGGTGAAGTGGAAAAGGTCTCCGACGCCGCTAGGCTGAGGAAGATATTATCTGCTTCACCCTATACAGTGGGATATTTACAGGATGAGGCAAATAACTGGACCAAAAACAGCGAGCAGTCGCTCAATGTACTGCTCGACACATATTTCCCGGGGAACTCTATAACAGAACCCGAGGATCAGCAGGATCAACAAGAGTGCGAGTGGACTGCGAGCGTCGCTAGCTTCTTGACTGAGAGATCCAGAATAAGCTGGGCTATTAATAGCTTTGAGCCCTTCAAGTCACCTGGACCAGATGGCATCACTCCAGCAGAAAATGTTAAAGTACATTATCCCCTGGCTGGAGAAAATTTATGTAGGCTGTATCAGGCTTTCATACGTCCCGGATCGATGGAGGATAGTGGTATTCATACCTAAAGCGGGAAAGATATCACACACTAGGCCAAAAGACTTCAGACCACTTAGCCTATCCTCCTTCCTATTGAAAGGTCTGGAAATCATTTCATTAGGGAAAAGCTGGATACAAAACTCCTGTCGGGGAACCAACATGCTTACAATAAGGGCAAGTCTACAGAATCAGCCCTGCACGAACTTGTGAGCACTATCGAATCGTCCATTTCTTGACATAGAAGGGGCTTTTAACAACATTCACTCAGATGCGGTAATTGCGGCACTGATGTGAGCATCTAAAAGTTAACACTAGTTTGATTAGACTAATTCAAAGTCTGCTCATCAGAAGACGCATAACAGCATGTCTAGGGTCCACAACTCTAACAAGGTTTGTAAACAGAGGGAGGAGTATTGTCTCCACTAATTTGGAACCTAGCGGTGAATGAAATCCTGCTAGATCTAAAACGTTGTGGCTGCCAGGTCGTGGCATATTCGGGCGACGTGGCAATCGCAGTGAGTGGCAAATTCGTAAACGTCCTCAGAGGCATCCTACAGGTGGCTCTGAACAAGTTGGCTAGATGGGCCAGAAGCAGCGGTTTGGGCGTTAACACCAACAAGACAGAATTGGTTCTCTTTACTAGGATGAATAATGTCCCACATGTGGACCCTCCACCTCGGATAAATGGAACAGATCTAGTCTTTTCTGAAAGTGCAAAATTTTTAGGAATAATTCTAGATAGGAAAATGTTATTTAGACTTAACGTATTGGAACGTGTAAGGAAGGCCAACGTCGCCTTATATTCCTACAAAAAGGCTGTAGGGTCGCGGTGGGGACTCTCTCCTAAAATCGTTCACTGGATATATATAGCAGTAGTTCGTCCAATACTGTTATACGGTATTGTGGTATGGTGGACGGCAACTGACAAACTAACCATTACCAACCTACTAACAAAGGTTCAGAGGACTGCCTGCCTGAGCATAAGCGGAGCCTTAAGGACTACAGCGACCGAGTCTCTACAAGCCCTACTCCATATACTGCCGATTAATATTGTGGCGAGAGAAGTTGCAACCAAAGCGGCAATAAGATTAAACTGCCTATCAATGTGGAATTACAAGAACTATGGTCACATGAGGATATCAAAGTGTAGTGCTATGGTAACCGACCGAGTGGACTATATACCAACAGTGTACACCTTCGAGAGAAATTACATCACTATGATTCCCGCCAGAGGTAATATAAACCATCTCCACTTTTACACGGATGGTTCGAAGCTTGATGAAAAGGTTGGCTTCGGAGTACACTGTGAAGAACTTAGTCTGGATATAGCTCACAGACTACCAGATACCTGCAGTGTCTATCAAGCCGAAATAATGGCAATATGGGAAGTCGCCAAGTGGCTGAGTCGCAACATAGTAACCAACAATGGCGTTGTCATTTACTCGGACAGCCAGGCTGCCATCAATTATCTGGAGGCAACATCCCTAAATTCACAAACAGCCCTCGACTGCCGCAGATCTCTTAACGAGATGGCTGAGCAGTTTAATATACACCTCATATGGGTGCCTGGGCATAGGGATATCCCGGGGAACTGCAAAGCCGATGAACTTGCTAGGAAAGGGACGACATTACAAATTCTCGAAGAATTTGCATATATTGGTGCGCCACTATCCACGTGCAAGCTTTGGCTTAGGCAAGAGGCAATCAGGCAGTCCAACGATAGATGGACAGAAATCGGCACCTGCAGGGTAGCTAGACAAATCTGGCCAAGGTATGACCTGAGAAGGTCAAAATATCTCCTCGCACTAGAGAGGAAACGATTGTCTACGTTAGTACAGGTTCTGACGGGACACTGCTTGATCGGCGAACACGCCAAAAGATTGGGTATTGACTCCAATGACTTCTGCCGAAGCTGTGGAGATGAGGAAGAAGTGGAGAGCATTGAGCACTTGCTTTGCGACTGTCCCGCTTTGAGTAAACGACGACTGGATATACTGGGGTCGGCCTTTTTAGGCAGCCTAACAGATCTTTCCAGTACTGATATTCGTACTATCGATAAATTTATATATCAAACAGGTTGGTTTCGATGAGGGGCATTTCAGCCCGTGGTAACACTAGGGACCTAAACTGGTCTATGTGAGCTTGTAAAAAAATACGGCTGCCACCCTAACCTAAACCTAATTGGAACTAACTTAATTCACTAAAGTTATCGGAAAAAGAAAAATCCATGTCTAAAAGATAAAGCAAATCCTTGAATTGTCAAATGTCAGATCACTGTAACATTGACGACAATACGGGATTGGAAGAAAGGAATACATTTTTGAAAATATCTTCATTTTGCGATTCTCTTGGAGTGAAATTGCTGAATATGTCGAAAATCACGATTTCTTGCCTCCTGAGGTTCTTCCGTAAGCTCCCATAAGGGAAGAATATTAAACGCGATAATTACTTCTCCATGACGCAATACTTTATGCACAGTAGGAGTCGTATCCTTCCAAGGATACAATGTAATAAGCTGTTTTATGATATCAAGGCAGTATTTTCCAAACTTTTCTGGATTAATTTTATGTTTACTATTTATTTCCATTAAAATTATGTTGATCCTTCTCAATAATTCCATATAAATGCCAGTTATTTTTGATGTTATTTCATAGTTCTTATAGAAACGTCTTGCAGTCTTGCCATCATTTGTATTTCCATATCCGGAAAGAGGTTTGTCGATATTTAACCAAGTCTGTGTCTTAAATTCGTGTTCTTTTCAATTCCTTGGTATCCACAGGCTTGTTTGCATTTTCTGATTTATTGTTATAATCTAAATCATATGCTATGTGCAGAAAATGTTCCAAAAACGTATGCGAGAATGTAATGGGGATATTCCGAATTTATCCAAACGTCATGAAAACTGGTTGAAGGAGAATCCGTGTCTTCTTTCTTCCTAATTCTCAGCGGGACTAAGGATGCCCTGAAAATACTTCTATAGTCTGGAACATTTTGGGCTGCTGAGGCTTGCTTATATTCCGATAGTGTTGATAAGCCATCGCATCCCCACTTACACATGAGTTGTAAGTCACACTTATTTGTTTCAGCTGGTCTTTAGAAAGAGTAGAAACTATTCGTGCCGCAGTATTTTCCAGAAGGTTGGATAGTTCAATACTAACTGCGGAGTTAGAAAGTTGTAGAGGTGATGGTATAAGCGATTTCTTCTTCTCCTTTATGATGTCGTATGAGGGTAAAACGTTGACGCCTTTTGCTTTCAACGCCTTTCTTAATATGATGTAGTTGTCCCTGCTGAGACCCAGTTGCAGCATAAGAGCAATTGCTTCCTCTCCAGTAAACTCCGATTCAGATGATGGCGTTGGAATGCTCTCAACAATTCTCTTTAGACGTTTTGGTGACGCTTTTGGAAGCACATCGGCAATCCTAATAGCATCCGTTGGCCGTTTTTCCTGTTTCAACAATGCCTTAAAAGTATCCGAAACTTCATCAGTAGACATAACAGAAAGATTGTTTGACATACGTTTTCGCTTCGTCTTTATGGATAAGTCTTCGTAAGATTTGTGAGGAGCATCGACTGAAGATGTACACACTGAAAATTATATATCATTGTCGAGCCAATCAGAATATTTAGAAAGAAATTTCAGATCTGATTTTGAAGATGACCATTTCAAATCAAACATTTTAACAAATTTTTGAAGTTTGCACATTTCTGTTTTCTTTATTTTGCTATTGTATGCTGTTTCGATAAATGTCACTAATTTACTGACTTTTTCCTCAAAAGGATCTGATGGTATTTTAATCAAAATACTGTACAGTGTTGAGTGCTTTAATGGTAACGCCATGTTTGATTGCTCAATTCGTAATGATGTGTAATGATTATAGATAATAACATTACCTGATTTTTTGACACTCCGATTTCTACCTGTTGCCTGGCATCTATGGAAATGCCAAGAAATCAACAATTTATATCATATAAATAATTTTGTTAACACCTGATGTGAGGTAAAAAATTAAGAATTTTCTTAGAATGAGGAACAATAACGCAATAATGAATGAGTATTTTTTAGTTTCTAGGTATTAATATAACAACTAAAAAATATGTATATTCGAAAATTTTCTACAAGTAGTTTCCTTCATGATGAATAGTTGGTATACTTTTCAAATAATTTGTTCTAGAATTTCAAAGTACATTTTCCGACCGAACTTCAAATGGCCACAACTCTTGTCTGAGTTGATGTATCGTAGCGAATTTGCATTATTCGGAAAATATTCTTGTTAATTCGAAAATGTCGGTTTGTAAGGATTCGGCGTATATTTGGATCTAATATTAACAAAATGCTAGGAGAGGATCGGGGAAATAGTCAAAAAATCAATTTCCAAATGCAGACAGAAATTTAATAGCGCCATAAAATATTTAAAAATCAACATATTTCAATAAAATATTATGTAGTTTGTAGGTCTTGACTTCACAAATCGAGAGTAATTCGCAAATCATTATATTTCCAAAAGTCAATCCCACAATTCCCAAAATAATTTGAAAATCCCCAAAAATGGGATTTTTTGGTTTTTCCCATATATCTACTATACTAAAAGCCGGGTATCAGATTCCCTTTGCAGTTCAACTTACAACACCTTACCACATATAAATATGCCAAAAGTTTTGACATTTTAGCTGTGCGATTGGAGAAAATGTGACCACGAAAAAGAAAATGTGGCTTACTTTTGAAATTTGTGTAAAAAATGTTGTAAATTGGAGAAGCTTGGTAACAATACCAGTAAATATTTGTAACCCGTTCTTTTTTTGAGAGCATACCTTGGAAAGTTTCTTTTAAGATGATAGTAAATATGTTATACATTTTTTAACTAACTTCTTCTAAAACTCAAAAATACGACATATACATTTTTCCTAAAAATTACAAAAAATCCAATTTCTTTGAAAATAATGGGTGATCCATTTCGAGGTTCCATACTTTTTTTAAAGAAAAAAACCACAGAAAATTCAAACTGAATGGGGAATGTTTATTATTATTTGAAGGAACATTCTTTGGCATTTATTTTTTGAAGATTATGTCTATCAAATGTTGGCCGCGGCTACGTCTCAGATGGTCCATCCGTTGAGTCCAATTTTCGATGACTCGTTCGAGCATTTCGACTGGTAAATGGCGAATGACACGCGTGATGTTTTGCTCCAAGGCCTGAATCGAGGCGGGTTTGTCCGCATAAACTGTAGACTTTACATATCCCCACAGGAAAAGTCTAACGGTGTGATATCACACGATCTTGGTGGCCAATCGACCGGCCCAAAACGTGAAATTATCTGCTCACCGAAGTGTTCTCTCAGTAAATCCATTGATTGATGCGATGTGTGGGAAGTGGCGCCGTCTTGTTGAAACCAAATGTCGCCGAGATCACTAGCTTCAATTTCAGGCATCAAATAGTCGGTTATCATGGCACGATAATGGTCGCCATTGACGATTTCGTTCTCACCGGCATCATTTTTGAAGAAATATGGACCGATGATTCCGGTACGTCGGATCGGGAATCGGTCAATGGCAAAAAGATTGCTCTATACGAGAGCTAAAATATTGCTCATGGGTGTCAAGGTCGTGGGTCGACTGGAAAGTGTTTTTTTTTATTTAAAAAAAATGGACTTAGCGCAATTGGCGGACGATTACACTACGCAATAAAAAAATTTTTTTTTGTGTCCTAGACCTAAAAACTATTTTTTTGTATAGATTGTGGCATACTGTTATATAAAATCAAAAATTTTTTTATGGATAAACTTTTTTTTAAAAAATTTGTTATTACAAATAGTATTATCGTCGAAGGTACCCTTAGTATTTGCACTATATTTTTTGGAGTATATGCCCGATCAGGTCGACTTATTCGTTAAATTGAAGCTATTAATGTGGGCTACCAATGTTGGAAATATCTCTTTCACTTAGAAACAGTGGTTTAGTAACAGTCATTAAACAAATTGTAAAAAGTAGATTTTTTTTAAAAAAAAAAAACATAAAAAATAGAAAAAATAAATCGAAAAAATATTTTATTTTATTTTTTAAAAGTTTGCATCCTAGCAAAGAAAATAATGCCTATTTGAAAAAAATCTTTGGATATATGTAGAAATTATAGCCCTTTTGGTAGAGGTAAGAGAATTTAAAAAATTTTTTTTTTTAATTTCTGTTTAAATAGCGATTTTATTTATTACTTTTATTTTTATTATGTATGTTTAAGTTCGTAACATTGTCGCGCAACTTCACCAGCTTGTGCATCTCCTTCGTTGATTGGCAACCCTGGCGGGTTGAGGGAGAAGAAGTCTCTGCTACGACACTCCCAGGACGATATTCGCTTGTACGGATTGTGAGAGGGCTTTTCAGCGTCTGGTGCTCTCCTTCGACTCTCTTGGGTGGAATTCGCTCAGCACGGATCGTAGAGGTATTAAAAGAATCTCTCTAAAAATTTTCCCAAGACGGTATTCGCATGGCACGGATTGTAAGTAGAGACTTCCAGCGTTGTATCTCTCTCCGACTCTCCCGGGACGTTATTCGCATAGTTCGGATGTAGAGAGAGACTTCCCGCAAGCAGAGGCTGTTGCGGATTTTCTCCTTGCTTCATCTGGCTCTCGTATTGAAACTAGTCTTTGTTAGGCGATACAATCGCGCACATCACTAAAAGTCGTTGTTTAGCACTCGCGCATACATATATCATGTCGTTTTGCTATCGTGCCGTTTGGATCTCTACGGATCCTACGCATCGCTACATGGTAATATACGTTATCACTAATACGAAATAAAGCTCTGGTTTTATCACTAACGAAAATACTAAACTCTCGTGTTTTATTTATTTTCTTATTCGCCCTTTGCATTACTGCATCGCCAACGTCGCACAATGGGAAAAATGTGGTAAATACGCGCGCATAACAGTATTTTCTATCCCATGACTATACCGTTAGAGATAGTCTTACGGTTTGGACCACCTTCAAGAGAATTCTTTGGAGAAGAAAATGGTGCAGCCAGATTTTATTTCGCTGTTACCGTGTAGCGCACGGTGGGCTTACAAAAGCGACATTGTGGAAATTAATGTAAAAACCATAATATCGCACCAACTTCGGTGATCTTGATTTTAAATTAAAGCTGACAAAATTTAGTTCAAAATCTATTTGGGTTACTTGATTGTGTGTTGCTGCGTTTTAAATATACCCCATTGAAGTTGAAAAATATTTTAGTCAAAATTGTGTTAAAGTCTACAAAACCGGGCAATGTTTTTGAAATTAAAACCAAAACAACTTAAATATGATAAAATCGTAATCTGAAATATTTTTGAAACCTGAAGTTTTCCAATAATGGACTTATACAATGGGTCGTCGACTGTCAATACAAGAAAAGTTAAATTAAAAACAAAAAATAATCGGTCCACCCTAATATATTTTAACTGCAGAAGAGTTTAACTATATTTGTATGGTTTTTGTAGAAGAAGTAAACTATAAAAATGACACATATAATCTTAATAATATTAATAAGATCGCTGGTTTTGATTGGAGGACAATACAAACTTGCAGCCGGACTTGTATCGAACGTATTTATTTTCCGATTTTGCCGAAATTTCGCAAAAAGTTATTTTTTGGGACCAAGAAAATCGGTCTATTTGTTTCGGGAAAGTCGGCTTATAGATAGATGTAGCTCCCACACATATTTTCGACATTTAAAGTAAAAAAAGCACATATGTCAAATACAAAAATCTGCCATAATCGCAAAAAGTCGCAGATAAACTAGGTACAGTTGGATTCATCACTAAGTCACCTATCTTCTCTATGGCATATGGTAGTGATCCCACGTGATCCAAAAAAGTTGTATTCTATTTACTGTGGATAATTTTTTTAAAAAACTAAAAAAACTGTGTTTTTACTTCGAAATATCTCTTCATTTAAAGACGTTAGAAATACGTCTTATACACAAAAATTAAGATGAATATAACCTTATTATATGTTACAAAGTCCGGTCCAATTTCACCAACAAACGGGAATTCTACAAGCATAGTAGTATACATACATACATTTTATCATCGCAATGTTATTTGCATTTATTAGTAAAAAAGACGAACTTTGAATGGTCATAACTCGAAATCGCCTGGACATATTTTCATAAAATTTAAAGGTATTTTCATTAAATGTTATCCACAATACAACAGCATTCCCAAAAAACTGATTTTTGGTAGTTGCTTTCAAAGTCCTATGCGCGCATATTTCATCATATTTTCCCATCGTGTGTCGCTCACTACACACGCATGAATAAATGCATACGTAAACACACACACATCGTTCCCCCACTACTGAGCTATCGTTGTTATTGGAGTTTGTCATAGAAGGGATTTCGTCGCCTCGCCTACCCTCACCTCCCTTGCTAGCAAACCCCCCACCTTAACATTTGGTCGTATTCGAGCCGGATTTGTACTCCCTTAATATTTGATCCAAATGAGCTGGCATACATCGTCGTTTAATTGGTGATTTTGCTGCTTTCCTACGGAAAACCTCGGTGCTTCAACCACTCATCACCAATCTTACTAACAAAATCACAGGTAACGTACTCTCAGTTTTCCTAACTAGTGAGCGCCGCGAATGTTTTTTGTTCAAAAAATAAATTACTAATACATCCAAATATACCCTACGGTAAAATATTAGTCGACTTTTGAGTACGCTATCGCTATTTTCCTCAAAAAATACAGTCCACTTCGTCACTTTAAAATCTTTTGGGAATAATTATATTCCAATACAAAACATTAATATTTTATTTCGATTGTTTTTGTTCGCTTTAATTTATTTAATATTTCAATTCGATTTGTTTTGTTCGCGTTAAATCTTAGAACAATTCTTGTTTGCATATTTCGTTATTGCGTTGTGTAGTGTGTTGCCCGTTTATTTGTACATTCGGCATTGTTGTATTTATTACCAATCTCAGTGCAGTCGTCCCTACTGCATGAGAGGCTATCTAGCTTAAATACAACAAAAACAGGAACACTCCAACCTTCTTGCATTAGAAAAGGCGCGAAAGGCGGCGTCGGTTAACCAACATAAAATTACCAGCATTTTAGCTCTCGTTGACTTCGTTAATCGAATAGGTCGGTTGCATTTCCCCTCAACGACAGCTTGTGCGTCTCTCACCCACAACTTCGCCTTGCATTTTGTTATTGTTTTTTCACCGGCGAAGAAATACACCCACATACTCGAATAGAGAGGTCGACTTCACTTGAGCTCGGCTTTATTCTGCTGCTGCCCTTACCGATAGAACATATCCCCAGTAGGAAAAATAGTCAAAACATCTAAATATAACAGCTTTTGGAAAAATAAATTAAATATTTTTTGTCGTGCTATTTTTGGGAACAGCGGTGTGTGGTACGCTACTCGTTAATTACAGCCGGTCATATACGACACCGTACACCCTACATTCGGTCAATTGGACATAAATTGGAAATTTTCATAATAAAATTTTATTGTATTATTTTTTGCGTTCTTCTAGCATATAATTTCTTGCTGACTACTTCGTTGTTTCATCTTGTTGTTGCACTCTACAGTCGACGATAGTCACCCTACAGCCAGTCTAGTTGATCAAAATTAAAATTTTATTAATTTTTTGTCGTTTCTTCGTTCTTCTGGTTTATCGCATTTTGATTAGTCGTGTACCTCCACGTACCCTACATTCGGTCCTTATTTGATAAAATTTAATAGTTTTGTAGAATGCCTAATTTGGAAAATTCGGACTTAATTCATAATTTGAATCTACCCCTATCGATATTGACGTTTTCCATGGGGATTTCGTTACTTGGCCTACGTTTCGGGACCTCTTTTCGGCGATTTTTATAAACAATTCGCGTCTTAGTGACATTGAGCGCCTTTGTCACCTGGTCCAAAAAACTAGCGGTGAGGCAAGGGAAATAGTCTCGAGATTCCCTCTCACCCACAGGAGCTTCGCTTTTGCCTGGAAAGCATTGGAAGATGCGTATGACAACAAACACATTCTTGTGAATAGTCACCTAAAGCTCCTCTTCGATCTTCCCGTGATAGGCCGCGAGACTAGCTCGGATTTAAAGACCATACAACGGGGAATAAATGGGTGTCTTTCGACAATGGCAGTCTACAATGTCGTGACTGACCATTGGGATCCCATATTGGTCTTTCAATGCCTCCGTCGTTTGCCGAAACTAACTAAAAATAAGTCATCCCTATCCTCCTGGCACGACTTAGATTCTTTCCTCACGGAAAGAATTCAGACTTTAGTTTGCCTTCGGGAGCTCAGGGGTCTTGACTCTGAGAAAAAGCCCGTGGTGAAGGACAAAACTTTGCATTCTACGAATGTCTCTCCCTTGAGTCCTCCCCGGTCACCTTCGAACACGTGTTGTGTG
The DNA here is from genome assembly GCA_963930755.1 of Eudasyphora cyanicolor. Taxonomy (NCBI): domain Eukaryota; kingdom Metazoa; phylum Arthropoda; class Insecta; order Diptera; family Muscidae; genus Eudasyphora; species Eudasyphora cyanicolor. Next base: position 107,753,499 of record OZ005737.1, read on the forward strand.
CTTTGTCCCCAGCAGAGTCATGTATTGCGTTCTTGTTCTCGATTCAAGAACCTTTCGGTTAGTGATAGATTTTCGGTCATAAAAAAGCATGGGTGTTGCGTGAATTGTCTTTCACGAGGACATGCAGTGAAACCCTGCAATAGTAGCCATAATTGCACTACGTGCAATGGCCGTCACCACACCCTTCTCCATCGAACTGTGGGATGTTCTCGTTTTGTACCACCTTCCTCCTATTGTTAAAGATCCCTCCTTGGACCAGAATTTGAAAACTTCTCCCTCCACATCGGATATCGTAAAACCCACAATTAGTAGACAGGTATTTCATACCACCCAAGATAGAAATGTGCTCTTGGGAACTGCCATTGTGAATATCGTTCACCAGGGTATTACGTACCCTGCTCGGGCTCTTATTGACCCATCTTCCGAGACGTCTATAGTTACGGACCGCTTTCGGCAACGACTGGGTATTTCGACGCGTTCTACGAACGCTGGAGTTTCAAGACTAAACTGTACTCTACTGGGCAATTCAAGAGAAATTTGTTCTCTTGAAATCGTTTCACCATTAGATCCATCGCACTTTTAAAAACGGTAGCCCATGTTCTTCCGAACATTTCTGGAAACTTTCCATCGCCTGCGCTTGCTACCATGCTCCAATCTCGCCTCGCCAATCTGCGATGGGCTAATTCGTTGGATAATCGCCCAATAGACGTTCTACTTGGTGCTGAATTGTATCCGAAAATTCTCTTGGCTGAACCCCCACGAATTTTGCTCGAGCCACTACTGGCTCAAAATACCATTTTCGGTTATGTTGTAACTGGACCAATTCCATCCGCCCTTTTTAACTTTTCCACGAGCCCAGCCGCGGTCTTTACCCCTGGCAATAGAACATGTAATACGGAAGCAAGAAATATTCTGCCTTTCGGGAATTTCAATCGTTGGTCTGAGAACCGAACTTGAATTCCATCCCATCTCGTAGGTTTGATATCTGCTTCATTACTTGCTAGACTCACTTTCGTTTGTATTTTTCGTCGCACCTCTACTTGAATTTGTTTGTTGGTCACATTTTGACAACTGCCTCGCTTTTTATAAACGGTCACATCTTGTGAATTTATAAATTATTTAACTTGAATTAATAGAAATTTTCTTGATCGGGTTTCTACGAACACGTATTTTCTTGAATTAATTTGAAACTTGCCTTTTGTATCTCTCGAATTTGTGTCACAAATTAATATCGCAACCCTATATTTTTTGTCGGAGTCTATATAAACTCAAACTTATTTTGAAATCGAAACTAACAATGTTAGCATCACCTCGCCTATATTAATTATTTACAAATTCTTAATACAACATTGAAATACGAACTTGTTTAATGCTCACTAGGAAACTGAATTTACGTTCCTTCCTAATTTACTAACCTAATATTCGTTATAGTTTACTTTTATAATTTTGCAACAGAGCTAGATGTTGCAAGGGGGCCGGTAATGTTTAAGTTCGTAACATTGTCGCGCAACTTCACCTCCTTGTGCATCTCCTTCGTTGATTGGCAACCCTGGCGGGTTGAAGGAGAAGAAGCCTCTGCTACGACACTCCCAGGACGATATTCGCTTGTACGGATTGTGAGAGGGCTTTTCAGCGTCTGGTGCTCTCCTTCGACTCTCTTGGGACGAATTCGCTCAGCACGGATCGTAGAGGGATTAAAAGAATCTCTCTACAAACTCTCCCAAGACGATATTCGCATGGCACGGATTGTAAGGAGAGACTTCCAGCGTTGTATCTCTCTCCGACTCTCCCGGGACGTTATTCGGATGTAGAGAGAGACTTCCCGCAAGCAGAGGCGGATTTTCGACTCCTTGCTTCATCTGGCTCTCGTATAGTCTTTGTTAGGCGATACAATCGCGCACATCACTAATAGTCGTTGTTTAGCACTCGCGCATGCATATATCTTGTCGTTTTGCTATCGTGCCGTTTGGATCTCTACGGATCCTACGCATCAGTACATGGTAATATACGTTATCATTAATACAAAATAAAGCTCTGCCTTTATCATTATCGAAAATACTAAACTCTTGTGTTTTATTTATTTTCCTTTTCTATTTCGCCCTTTGCATTACTGCACCGCCAACGTCGGTCTCTACATACGTTAACACACATACATTGTCCCCCACTACTGAGCTATCGTTGTTATTGGAGTTTGTCATAGAAGGGATTTCGTCGCATCGCCTACCCTCACCTCCCTTGCTGACAAAACCACCACCTTAACATTTGGTCGTATTCAAGCCGGATTTGTACTCCCTTAACAATGTACATTTTAGTTTATTTACATGAACAAGTTTTTGTGAGTTCTTTGTTGACGTTTGTAGATTTCGGAATCGGTTTCTCTAATGCGGAACCAAATATAATCTCCCATCATTCTTTCATCCCAGTGCCCTTGGTAACGACACTCGATGGACTTCAATTCTTGGTGAAACCTTTCGCCATGTTCGTCACTAACGTAGCCAAGTTTCTTGGGGAAAAAGTTTAAATGAGAATGAAAGAAATTAATTTTGAGGGACACATTTACACCTGTTGGAATACATAAATCGAAAAATAAGTTGGAAGAATACATACATACATATTATGTACGTAAACCCAATAAGCACAAAATCGGACTCGGATCCGATTTGAGTCCGATATGACGGACTCCGCTTTCTCTGTTCCGATTCAGATCCGATTTGAGTCCGGTATGACGGACTCCACTTTCTCTGTTCCGATTCGGATCCGATTTGAGTCCGATATGACGGACTCCGCTTTCTCTGTTCCGATTCGGATCCGATTTGAGTCCGATATGACGGACTCCGCTTTCTCTGTTCCGATTCGGATCCGATTTGAGTCCGATATGACGGACTCCGCTTTCTCTGTTCCGATTCGGATCCGATTTGAGTCCGATATGACGGACTCCGCTTTCTCTGTTCCGATTCGGATCCGATTTGAGTCCGATATGACGGACTCCGCCTTCTCTGTTCCGATTCGGATCCGATAAAAAAAATATATTTCTAACCAATTTTTTCACAATTTTTTAACAAATCATTAATCATTGTTTCATATTGCGGGCTTTATTGGATCCAAGGAAATTTGAAACTACAAGCTTAAACGACCTCCATGCTGCAATTTCATCCGACGTCAAATATTTTTTTTTTTTTTTTACGATATGTCTTTATTTGCAATCTATTTATATATAAAATAATGAGCAAATTTAATAATAATTTAAAAATTAACAGAGTTGTTAAGATCCAACGAGCTTAACATACGAGTAGATCTAGTATTTACATTGTTGGTTTATACATATAATTGTAAAACAGAAAATTCAGTCTTAAATTTATTTTATTACAAAAATGGGAGATCTAGTATATGATTTCTTTTCAATCTTCTGACTTCGTTACTATCATCTAAAAGGGATATGGCTAGGGTATTTGGATGGTTGCTTAATCTTTTGAGGTAGTTGGTGCTGAACCTTGTTATTTCGTCTTTAACTTTCGGTACGCTAAGATCATTATGAATACAGTTGTTATTCACAAACCAGGGCGCGTTTGATAACAATCTAAGAGTTTTAGACTGATATCTTTGTAAGATTTCAATGTTGGAGTTGCTGGCCGTTCCCCATAATTCGATGCCGTATGACCATACAGGTTTTAATGTAGTTTTATATAGTATAACTTTGTTCTCTAGACTTAACTGCGATTTTGGACCTAGTAACCAGTACATTTTCTTCGTTTTTATGTCAACCTGTTTTCTCTTCGATTTAATGTGTTCATTCCATGTTAGTCGCCGATCTATACAAAGTCCAAGATATTTCACACTGCTTGAACTAGGAACTATGACTCCATTTAGAGTAAGAGGTGGGCAATCCCCTGATCTGAGAGCGAAAGTTACATTTGTTGACTTTTCAGGGTTGACATTAATGTTCCACATATTGAACCAAATCTGAAGTTGGTCAAGTTGTTTTTGTACTGAATTTGAAGCTTCCACGGGGTTGGAACTAGTAGCTAAGATTGCAGTATCATCAGCGTATGTTGCCACTGTAACATCGGAATTAACTGGCATGTCGGACGTATATATAGTGTATAGTATCGGACCCATAACACTGCCTTGAGGTACTCCAGATTGTATTTTTCCAATTTCAGATTCATCACCATTGACAGATACATAAAAACTTCGTTGATTTAAGTACGATTTCAGCAGTAAATAGTAAGGAGCTGGAAATAAAGTTTTCAGTTTAAAAAGCAATCCGCTGTGCCAGACTCTGTCGAATGCTTGCTTGACATCCAAAAACGCAGATGAGCAATACATTTTTTTCTCTAAAGAATCCCTTATGACATTCACAATTCGATGGCATTGTTCCGGAGTACCATGATCGCGTCTAAAACCAAACTGATGATCAGGTATAACATTTAAAGCATCCAAAATAGGAAACAATCTCTTCTGAAAAAGCCTCTCGAAAACTTTGGAAAATATGGGTAGTAAACTTATTGGCCGATATGAACTAAGCTTATTTTCAGGTTTATTTGGCTTTCTCACCATTATAATTTTAGCATGTTTCCACTGAGATGGAAAGTGTGACATTCTTATAATGGAGTTGAATATAATTGTGAGAAATACAATACCCTTTTTTGGCAGAGATTTTAAAATTTTTGCGTTAATGTTGTCATATCCAGGTGACTTTTTGGCATTCAGCTTTTTTATTTCTTGCACTACTTCCTTGTAAGTGAACGGTTTTATAGGTGGAGTCATTTGACATGAGATATCAAGAATGTCATCGATTTTCTGGCTATCAGTAGCACTGCAGAGTGAAAACGGTTTAAATGTTTCCTCAAGGAATTCTTTATAAGCCTCGGCGGTTTCAAGGTCGGATCTGCACCAGGATCCGTTAGGTCTTTTTATGGGAATATTCCGTTTTTGTGGTCGCTTCAAATATTTGGTCGCTTTAAATAAGTTGTACTCATTGTTGTTCAAGGGACTGAGATCTTTGAGGTAATTTCCCGATACAATCACTTTTGGTATCTCTTAAGCGTTTTTTAAGGTGCTGAGCTGCTCGGTTAAAATTAGTTTTGTCGGTCCTAAGACGCGATCTTTGCCACAACTTTCTCAGTCGTCTTTTTAGTTTTATTAATTTTTTTATTTCGAGAGAAATGTGAATGTTTGAAATACTGTTTCCAGCTTCTGTTGGGGTAGATTGAAAAGCAGCTTCGTGAATTAATTTGACAAAAGACTCAACAGCGTCATCTATTTCAATTCCTGTTTTAAGAGATAAATTAAGATTTATATGGTTATTAATCCAATTTTGAAAACTTTGTATATCCGTGTTCGGTGATATTAGTGGTTTGCTATTTGACAGTTTACATGGTGTCGATTTATAATTCAGCAGAATTGGTGTGTGATCAGAGCTTAAGTCGTTGCAAGCAGTAATATCAAGCAGCTGTTGTGGTATACCAAAACAGACAAAAAAATCCAATAAATCAGGTATTTTTCCAAGATCGGCGGGCCAATACGTAGGCTTTCCTGTGGAAAGTGTAATGTAATTGTTTTTGGTGACACACTCGTATAATTGTTTTCCTTTTGGGTTATTTAGTCTGGATCCCCACCAAACGTGCTTAGCGTTAAAATCTCCGCCAACTATAAATTTACTACCTATACTTTTAAAAAAGTTATCATACATACCACAGTTCACACTGAATCTGGGTGGAAAGTAAACAGAATATATTGAAACTTTGCTGTTATTTTGACACATTATTTTCACTCCAGCCGCTTGGAGATAGCTTTCTGAAACAACATCTAAAGTTTCATATTTTATTCTCGAGTTAATAAGTACTGCAGATCCACCGTGGGCCCTATCATCTGGATGATTGGACATTATTATGTCATATCCTTTTATGCGAAGGAATGACCTGGAAGTTAAATGTGTTTCAGAAACCAAAAATATATCTACATTGTAGAGATTAAGAAATACTTCTATTTCATTTAAATGATTAGAAATGCCATTTGCATTCCACTCGGCAATTATCAAATCTAATTGCATATCTTTGTCATTAACATAGACATCATATTTATAAGAGTATTTGTTAACTCTATTTGTTTCTGAAGCATTGTTTCGATTCTTTGCAGTAACGTATTTTCGTTAACTTCAGTTCCTCTTATTACTTGCGAGTAAGTCATTGAATTTTGTACATTGTTGTTGTTTGTTTGAGCAAAATAATTATTTCTGTTGAAATTTGAAGATTCCACATTATGTCTCGTAGATCTAATTGTTCTTTTGTGGACTAGGTTTTGATAAAATTTGCAACCTTTGTAGCTTGACGTATGGCTTTCATCGCAATGTACACATTTGGCTGGAGTGTTAGGTGTTTTTTTACATTCAGTGGTTGAGTGATTTAAGCCACATTTAACACATCTAAATGGTTTACGACAATATGATTTCGTGTGCCCAAATTCTTGGCATCGGTAACATTGGACAATGTCATCAGACTTCTTGGGAGCCTCTACTTTAACGATTGCATTATCAATTGCGCGGATGTTAAATATTTCCTGGTTGTTCGCTTTCGGATCTAGGTCGACAAAGAACATCGGTAGTGGATTTTTCGTAACACGGCTGACAATATTCCGAACACTTCGCACTTCATGTCCAAGAGTTATGAGATGAGCCTTTATATCAGATATACTGGTTGAATGATGAAGGCCTTTAATCACAACCCTGTAGGCTCTATCCGGCTTCAGTTGAAAAGTATGATAACTCTTTCCAGTAGATTCTAAGGACTTAACAACTTTTCGATAGCTATCAACTGTTTTAATAACAACCCTAACCTGACCATCTCTCAAAGATTTGTAACTATATTCAGAAGAAGAAATCAATTTATTTAAATTTATTACCATTTTAGTTATATCTCCCACATTAGGTATGAAGATTGGTGGCGGTTTGGCTTCAACTTCGACTTTGTTGTTGTCATCTTTTCCATTGTCAATCTTTGCAAGGCTGCTGAAACGATTTGATGTCCCAGGTTCATCGTCATGGTGGGGGCGCTTTTGTTGGTAAATATTCGGCGATCCGCAGTTTTTTCTTTTGCTTGGCACTTGCTGCCAGTCCGAGTCTTCATCATCAGTGCTGCTGTCTTCACTAAGATTGACTTCTGCAGCCAGTGCATCGGTCATAGTGAAGTGTGTTTGTTGTTTGTTTTTTTGTTGTTGTTACAATTGGATTGTGCAGTGTGCAATGTACAAAGTGCATCAATTGTGCACCAACTGATGCACATACTTTGTGAACTAGGCAGCTAAGCCGTTTATGATTTTTTTTTTCGTTGTTTTCAAGACAAAAAAAAAAAAAAACAATACAGTTTGTTTGAAGTGAAATTGTTCTTGTAATTTCGGAACGAAAAAGAAAGATTTCTTTGTTGAAACTCCGCACAATACGTCTTACACTTATCACGGTTAGACAACGACTGACGTCAAATATGATTCGAAATTCACATCTTTCTTCAGTTTCCTTATTTTAGGCCCATCAAAAACTCCTTCTTCGATTTTTTGAAAAGAAAAACTTTTAAATAAACTTTTTAAATATGAGAGTAAATTGCCATCTTTCCTTAAGGCTTTTACAAAATGTTTAAAGAGCCCCAGCTTAATATGCAGTGGTGGCAAAATATCGGCTATCCCAGAGGCATAACATACCAACTACTTTTACATCGCAACATATTTTCCAGTCATATTCATATTTTATGTATTTTATCAATTTAGCCATTGTTTCGTATGATTCCTTAGTGTTGACAGCATGAGCAATGGGAATCGACGGTTTCTGATTTCCGTTGTGTAAAAGTACTGCTTTCAAACTTTCGTTACTGCTGTCAACAAGTAACCGCCATTCCTTTGAATTGTATGTTTGATTAAGTTCCTCGAACAATCCGGGAATGTCCTTGCAAAAGCATCTGTTATCCACAGTTGTATAAAATTGTTTGTAAGGTATATCACGGACTCTATAATATGATATGTTAACATCTGGGGCCAAAATATTGTACTGTTTCATCCCAGATGCAAGTAGTTCTGCCTTATCTTTGGTCAGTTCCAAATCTCTCACTAGATCAATGAGTTGAAACTGAGTTAAAAGCGATGACTTCTGACTCAAACTTGAATCGCACAGAGTTGAGTACCCTACGAAAAAAAAATCGCTTCTGTAGTATATTTTCTGGAAATATATTATTTTTGGGAAAATTAACTGTTTTGCTAAAAGTCGGAAACAAAATTCTGCAACTTATTTAAATATTTCCCCGTTTTTTAAGATAATCTGCCCCAAAACTCAAAAAAAAATATATTAATGATAAAAGAGATATTTGAACATTTTTTTGTGGTATGTAAATATAAAATATTTGCGCCAAAGTATATTTTATTTAAATTTTGCTCTCAAACATATTTTGTTTCCTTTTTTTCTCCGTGTACTCAGTTGAACTTGATGATGTTTGCGTTATTAGGCTATTAGCTATACTTGGACACTTCCTACTCCAATCTATTAACTTAGACAAAAATAGCAGTCCGTATAGTGAATGAATGGTTGTCTCCAAATCATTGGCATACCAAATTCCACGTGAAGTCTAAAATTAAAACGTTTTATTCCACAAAACATTGTGATACATGAATTGTAAAGTACTTACCGCATGCTTCCACTACTCCATCGAGTAAGATTTACATGACACGAATTATATAAAATACTAGGTGTCCACGGTTCGTTCATATTTTTAACTGGTATACCAAAATATTGCACATATATTTCTTCTATTATTTTACTAAACGCACGTCGATTTTTTTTAATAACATATTTTCGACTGATGTAGCAGAAATTATCGGGATCATTTACACATTGAAAAGTTCTTTGCCGTTTACTCATACTTGGAAATATAACTTTATAATATTTTTCAGAAAGCCGACTTATGTATCTCTTTAAGGCGCTGAATTACACTAATCTATTAATAAGAAATTGCATTCATAAATTCCGGGTTTAAGATACATAAGCTGCAGTACCTGTAACTCACATATAGTTTGCTTCAAACGTAGAAACCCAATATTTTCAAGACTGCCGCGTACTACTTTGTATTGCGTACATAAAATTGAACTATCTGTATATACAACTGGGATGTCCATTAGATAGGGTCATAAAAAAAAGTTGCGTTTGTCACCCCCTAGATTTGAAGATTATTCGAAGACAATTTCAGAAAAATTTTTTTTAATTTTTTTGGTGCACCCTACATACCGCCCTTTTAGTTTTCTTTATCCTGTGTTGCTAGTTGAAGTCCGATCGTAACGCGATGTATACCGTTGTTCACGTTTTGGAAAGGGCTATATTTCGTCCAATGACCATTTTTGACTCCGAGGTCAAATTCGATTATTGACCTCTGTTATCTCTTTTTCTACTCCCTTATTTGGACTTATTTCGAAACGATAATAAAGGCATTTAAAAATAATTAAACTTTCGTCTTTAAAGTACTCAGTTTTATTCATAAACAAAAAAGTTACATAGGGTTCAAAATTGTAAAATATGTGCTGAGGTCAAATTCGACTAGTTTCTTTTGGTCTCGTTTCTGTCTCACTCTCTCTCGCAGACACATGAATAACCCAATGCCACAAACACACAACGACTATGGCGGTTCTTTACAGCATCAACAAATTAAATTTGCGGGATTCTCTAACAAATTTTGAATCTTTTTTAAGGAAGAATATAAGAATACATTCACTTTGTTTTCCCATTCACCCTACACTCCACCAAAATAGTATTTTTTCCACTAATTCCTGATTTAATCTAGTATGATATTTTTGTATGATACGTCGATGATCATCTCTTGACAACGACAACACTTCTTCCTTACTTCAGTTTTGAATCCGAAGTAAATTTTTACTAGTGCCTTCAGTTATTTGATTTTCAACCCCCGTAAATAACACTTATTTTGAAAAACATGGGAAGGCATCTGGAAAATCTGGTAAAAAATCCAAAGTGACGTATGGAAGAAAAGTAGACCTTATAGAGATGATCCACGAGGTATCATACGTAAAGATAGGATAATAAATATGGAGTCAGTGGCAAAAATACTATTTTAGTGGAGTGTAAGGTGAATGTGAAAACAAAGTGATTTTATTCTTCCTTAAAAAGCTTCAACATTTGCTAGAGAATCCCGCAAATTTAATTTGTTGATGCTGGACCGAACTGCCATAGTGATTGTGCGTTTGTGGCATTGGGTTATTCATGTGTGTGTGAGAGAGAGACAGAAAACGAGGTCAAAAGAAACTATTCGAATTTGACTCCAGCATATATTTTACAATTTTAAACCCTATGTAACTTTTTTGTTTATGAATAAAACTGAGTACTTTAAAGACAAAAGTTTTATTATTTTTAATTGCCTTTATTATCGTTTCAAAATAAGTCCAAATAAGGGGGGTAGAAAAAGAGATAACAGAGGTCAATAATCGAATTTGACCTCGGAGTAAAAAATGGCCATTGGACGAAATATAGCCCTTTCCAAAACGTGAACAACGGTATACATCGCGTTACGATCGGACTTCAAATAGCAACACAGGATAAAGAAAACTAAAAGGGCGGTATGTAGGGTGCACCAAAAATATTAAAAAAAAATTTTCTGAAATTGTCTTTGAATAATCTTCAAATCTAGGGGGTGACAAACGCAACTTATTTTTCTTGGTTGGGCATCGACCCTATTTAATGTCCATGCCCCTAAAAGGCGTAACTGAATGGAAACCTCATAAATAAAAAACCACAAATATTGTTGAATGACCCTCTATCTGAGCGGATCTCATCCAATATAGCTCTCACATTGCATATCATGTTTTATGGAGGGTTACGAACGGCCATAAAACCTCGTCCTCTCTATAATTTTATAATGTCTGACATCAATCCTCATAAAATAAAATGCAAGTGCAATGTCTCTTATATGTCTCTCTCACATATGGCGAATTCAATATAAGCAAAAAGATTTAAAAACGAAAAAATATGAAACAAGATGTTTTTGAATTTCCCTACGAACGGCCATAAAACCTCGTCCTCTCTATAATTTTATAATGTCTGACATCAATCCTCATAAAATAAAATGCAAGTGCAATGTCTCTTATATGTCTCTCTCACATATGGCGAATTCAATATAAGCAAAAACATTTAAAAACGAAAAAATATGAAACAAGATGTTTTTGAATTTCTTTAACATTTACAAAATGGCTCATAACTATTACATCTATCCATAGATTTTTTTCAAATATACAGTATTTTCTTCTTTAGCATGCTGGCTTTTTAAAAATGTAATAAAATAATTTCCATTTTTTTCTATTTTTTATGGTTTTTTTGTACCAGGAAAAAGCGTTTTAAAAAAAAATATTTTTTTCTCATATTTTTGACGACTGTTACTAAACCAAAGATTCTACGTGAAAGCGATATTTGTAGCGTATGTAGCCCTCATAATTCCCTTTGAGGCATAACACGACTCGATCAGGCTTATACTTATAAAATTATGGTCCAAATACTGAATGTACTTTCCATGAAAACTGGAATTTAAAAAAAAATTTGCCATAAAAAATTTGTTTCGTGTTTGTGACACCTAGTTGCACCAGAAACTGTTATCCACTTCCCTTCGACAAACATTTTGTTGCATAGTGTAATCATTGCGGATGTTTAAGTACTTCAATATTCACACATACATTATAAAAAATAATTATATATATTTTTTTACATTCTGCTTAGAAGTTAAGTATATCATAATACTTACGTCATCCTCCTCAATTTTTTGCCTTTTATTAAAATATTGTCGAATATCCTTCCCGTTGTAGCACTTTTACGAATTGACACAATCACTTCTCCGCAATTTAAAATTGAATGTCACGTGTTCACCGCACTTATTTAAATTGAACTAAACGTTAGTATTGTGTATGTATATTTACTACAAAACGGAAAATTCTTAAAACGAGGGTTGCTATTTATATTTCAGTCCTGGCAATGCTGGTATTGGCAGATGAAAACTGGAACTTCCATTGGAAAGTATGACATTTTTTAGCATAACTTCACTCAGACCGTTTTGTCATTTGAGCGCGAATTGTTTTGGTTACGGTGTGTTGAAAATTCAACTCCAAAACATGGTTTTTGCACGCTTCGACAGCTGCTTCAGGCGTCGAAAAACGTTGACCAAACAGTTTTTTCTTGATGTGAGTGAATAAGAATATGTCATTGGGTGTCAAATCAGGGCTACACGGCGGATGACCCATCAATTCGACGTTTTGGCCAGTCAAAAAGGCACTGGTTTGAGCCGATTTGTGAGAGCTCGCATTGTCATGGTGCACAAAGATTCGTCTTCTCTTGTTCGTTTTTCGAATTTCTCCGAAGACTTCAGGCAAACAAATTGTGGTGTACCACTTAGATCCAAGATTCGTCACCTGTGACGATCTTATAAATGCCTTTTGAAGCACCGCGATCGCATTTTTTCAAAATTCCTTGCACCAATCGACACGAGCCTTTTTTTTTTTGAGCGATTGTCAAATTGTGCGGGATCCAACGAGAGCAACCCTTTTTTACGGCCAGGTGTTCATGCAATATCGAATGTATGCTGGTGGAAGAAATTCCCAAGGATGCCTCTATCTCACGGTGTGTCACATGACGATCTTTCACGCACGGCATCAATGTTCTCTGGCACAACGGCCGTTTTTGGACGACCTTCACGACCTTCGTCTTTGAGCGAGCGTCGGCCATGATTGAATTCACAGTGCTATAGGATGGTGATTCATCGCCATACAAAGATTTAAGTTCATCGATGTACTCTTGTCGTGATAATCCACGTCGAAAGTTGTGAAAAATGATCGCACGAAAATGTTCACGTTTATGCTAAAAAATGTCGAACTTTCCAATGAAAATGTTAGATGGCGCCAGGCAACACTTAGTGTTGCCTAGACCAGAAATATATATATAGCAACCCTCGTAATAATTGGCACGAGTAATAAATTTTAAATATTATAATTTTATTTAATGATTTAATAGTTTTGTACTATTTTCAACTAAAATGTCTTGTTCATTATTAACAATTCTGAAAAATGTCTGAAAAACACATTTATATATTATAGAAAAAATTTATTATTATTATTTAATTTTTATAAAACATATTCACAGGATGAACTTCGTAATGGAATCCACATACAAATTTTTCTGTAAGATAAATTATACTATTTTGCCGTAAACGATATTTGTCATTGTCTACTACAAATCTGTTACAGCAATTTTCTGAATCAGTTTTCTGAATGTTAAAGTCATAAATGTGTAGCACCTTTGCGATTTCACAGGTATACAACTTTTTAATTTAAAAGGATGTTATTTTTGATATAAAACTTTAAAAATAGTAAAATTTTCCGGAGAGAATAGACCTTGAAATAAAGCACAAATTTTCAGTTTCTTACACGCTGAAAAAAATCGCTTCTGTAGTATATTGTCCCAAACATATTCTGCTGGAAATATACATATGTTTAGGGTACACTCCAAATATGTAATATTTGACTCACAAAAATATTATATGTTTGGGGGGAAATTGTTCTAAACAAAATTATGTTCCCTTCCTAAATTGTATTTAAGTATTTTGGCAATATATCAATGCCTTTATTTAGAGGCAAGTTTTCTGATTTTCAGAAACTCAAACTTAAATTTTTTAAATCGTATAATCTTTCGTAACTATAAATTGCATTGTTGGATTGACAAAACGTGAAGAATTGGTATATTTATAAATTAAAAATAAGGGCTGTAATACAAAAGCTACTGCCGCTTATGACATTTTTGGCTATAAAGTATAACACGAAATCACCAAAGTTTTAAAGTGTTTAAATAAAATATATTTCGAAAATTTCTTAAACAATAACTTTGTTTGTGTGAAAACACATATTTTATTTTTGAAATTCAGTTCGCAAATATATTTTGTTCTAGTATACTAATATAAGCGTTCCAAATAAAATTTCTTCAAATAAAAAGTATTTGTTAACAAATATATAATATTTAAAACAATTGCATCCAAATATAATTTCTTTCAATTCAAACATATCAACAATTGCGATTTTACCCCGAGTAGGTGTACAATTTTTCAATTTAAAAGGAGGTAATTTTTGATATAAAGCAAAACAGTAACATTTTCCGAATTTATTGACTTACTTTTAATAAATTATATCTGCCATCATATGCTACAATTTACTACATTTTAGACATAAAACTTTAAAGTAAACAACGGTATAATTTTTAGTGTCTGAGGAAAAACATTGCAACCGTTATAATCAGTATTAAAAATGTTTAATTTCAAATCAGTATTAAAAATGTTTAATTCCCCCCTCCGCCCTGCACACGGCCTGATACCCAGGAAACGACGCAGATCTCTGACGGTGCTGGGAAGCTTATAGTTTTGAATAACATCTACTCTACTAGGTAGCGGCTTTATAACATTTTCGGTCACAACATATCCAAGAAATTGCAATTCAGACACTTCAAAAACACTTTTTTCAACGTTTATCGTAAGATCATAGTCGCGCAGATTTTAGTATAACCTTCGTAGATGCTTTTTATGCTCATCCATACCATTCGACGCAATCAGAATATCGTCGATGTAAACATATACGAAATCTAGGTCTCTCGTTACTTCATGCGTGAATCTTTGGAACGTCTGTGTAGCGTTGCACTGACCAAATGTCATTCGAGGAAATTCAAAATTGCCTATCGGTGTTGTTATTGCTGGTACGCTTGGTGCGCTTTCACTAAATCTATTTTACTAAAAATATTCTTACCATCAAGTAGTGCACCGAAGTCATGGATATGAGGGACTGCATATCGGTCTGGAACTGTGCGAGCATTTAATATACGGTAGTCTCCGCATGGGCGCCACACTCCATTGGATTTGTTCATCATATGTAGTGGACTAGCTCAACTGCTACTTGATGGACGAATTTGGTTTTTGGTACGTGCAAGGGGCAATACATTTCTTGGCTCTTTCTCCAAATTTGAAATGGTACCAGCAGTAGGGTTTATTTTTACTTCCAGACTTTGAACGTGCACGCCTATTTGATGATTACTTACTTCGGCTTCTTGATCTTCCAAATGATTCTATATGTGTACAAAGACTTGCCAATTTCTTCTCTATTTCTTTTTATCGGGTGTTTGAAGGTTTTCACCTTCAACACCCGATTGCATATTTCAGAGTCGTTGCAGTCGGAAATTTTGTCGGCCATTGTAGCTAATTTCCTGAGGCTATCTTCGCCTCATTTGAACTGGCTGCCGCTGCATCCAAAGTTGCTTCAAAATGTCGTCTGATACCTTACCTTGTGATAAAGACTGCATTCCGCACAATAATTCGAATGGTTTTTTGTCTCCTAGTTCCACATTCGTCAACAGCTTCTTGATACGCTTTTCTTCAGAATCCGTAAAGCAGTTTATCAATTTTTCCTTAAGTGTTTCGTTCATATTTTCCGCAGGGGGATTTATGATTAACTCTAATATCTTCTCCAAAATGTTGCTCTCGATTGACGCAACAACGATGTGAAATTTTGTTGAGTCTTGCGTCACTCCGGCCATTACAAATTGCGATTCCATTTGCTTGAACCACAGCAATGGGTCGGAACGCCAAAATGGAGGAGCTTTAACCGCTATACGAGAAACTTCCATTGATGTTGAAGAACTATCTCCGTTCGATTTCATGGTTTTCCTTTTGATACGGAATTTGCTGATTTTGGTTATTTATGTGTGGGGTTTCTTGCCCCAATTGTCGGTTTTCCTTCGTCGGAGTCACCAATTTGTTGCGGTTGTAGTAATATAATTTAAACAACACAACAATTAAAATTTTATACAAAAAAAAGCAGTTCCATCTATTTTGAACACAGAAATTGAATGAATATAATTTTTCAAGTTTTCACAATTTATCAAATTGAAAAATCAAAAGTAACTTGATTACAGTTTTTTTTAATTCAAAAGTAAAATATATACAAGTTTATTTCTAATCGCCACATACTCATTGGAAAAAGAGTTTCCATCTTAGTTTTATATTTCCAGTGCTGAATATCCTGAATCCCCTGAACTGTCTCTCTGTCGCTTCAGACTTGAAAGCGGTATGAACCAATTGTAACTGAATTCTCTTGACTAAAACTTGAAACTTTGTGTTTTTTATTCTCGCCTTGTTTCATAATTAATATACATTTCGAGAAATCATATACAGTCCACTTCCAGAGGATGCCCAAAATTATACAGTAACAAATTTATGCCTACCAAAGTTCGTTATTAAATCATATATCATTCCAGCATCCAACCAGAAACTCAACAAAATTAGTTCAACTTGACGGTCGAATGTCAACAAATTATCAACATTCGTATCTCCATGAAAAGTCTAACTGATTGTGAACTGAATACTGATCAAATACTGAAAGGAAACTAAAAAAATCTAAGGAAGAAGTAGCAATTCATAACGAAAAACATACCAGATAAACGGTATATGTAATATGATGATTTACTCTACACCCAGGAAAATAATTGGTTGGAATTCGATTGTAACAATAAAAAAAATAGTACTAGCAACAAAAAGTATGTTGCCTACACCGTGTGTCGGTTGTATTTATATATAAATAGTTGAAACAACTATAATAACATGGATGCGATCTAATAAAAATGCTTGCAACTAAATCGATGGTTGTATCAATCGAATTAAGACTGTTTTTTTCATTGACACTCGGTTAGTTGTGGTAACAGAAATTGTATCAATAGACCAAAGATTATTATTGCAATAAATCAAATTGAAACTTTGGGCCCAGGGTTTAGATGACGATCCCTGTTTAAACTGCAAAATTGGAGAGATTGTGAGCGAGAACGTTCTTTGTTTTGTTCTTCCACCACCAAGCAAATATTAAGGTGGGGTGATTGTTATACACCGTTTCTTTTACACTATTTCAATTTGATTTATTTAAATAAAGCTAACGAAAGAGAAGCACTAATTATAGGAAGCATACTAATACAGGATCTCATTTCTATCTTTGAAAAAAAACTTTATTTTTGGGATTTCAATTAATTAAATTCATTGACTATTAACTAAGAGCAAATCCACCAGAAATTCGTCATTACATATATTTTTTATACCCTCCACCATAGGATGGGGGGTATATTCATTTTGTCACTCCGTTTGTAACACCTCCAAATATTGATCTGAGACCCCATAAAGTATATATATTCTTAATCGTCGTAAAATTCTAAGACGATTTAGCCATGTCCGTCCGTCTGTGGTAATCACGCTACAGTCCGCAATAATAGAGCTAGGTTGATCAAATTTGGTACAAATACTTCTTATAGTTGCAGGTTGTTTGGGATTGCAAATGGGCCATACCGGTCCATATTTAGATATAGCTCCCATATATAGCATCTAACTTGTTGTGATTCCTACTGTTCCCATCTACTATATTTTTTGTGTTTTCGGTGTTATTTTCTTTAGGTTTGAGTTATTTTGTGAGGTCACATGCTATCCATGGTGGAGGGTATATAAGATTCGGCATGGCCGAACTTAACGCTTTTACTTGTTAGTTTACTCACGTGTTTTCCTTCGACTGGCCACTTTCCAGAAATCGATTTCCAAATATCGATGACTTATTTTCCAATGATGTCCTGCCGGATTTCCTTCTTAATCGTAGTCAAAACAATCCAACAATTACAATTAAATAAAAAAAATAGGATACTTGACCAAATATTGCCTTCTCCTTTAACACATCTTTACGGGATTATTTGATTTTGGTTCTCACAATTCTCATAATATATTGAAATATTATGTATTATTCATGCTGGGACAAAGGGGGACCCAACTAAGGTTATCTCATCGAGCGGTTGGTTAGGATTCCTGAGCATACAATTCGATTCATAAATAGGTGGTAATTTCACCGTACCAGCAAACCATAAAACCAGGTCTTGCTCCTGCCCGTAATGACGGGACTTAATTGGGTTCTTTACGGTGATTTGGTAAATATTGGAATCCGGGTTTTCTGAAATCCTACAAAAAGTCCGGTTCTCAATATATCACATGATGAGGAAGTATATCATTACCTTTTCCTTTTTATATAGCTTAGTTACGGATGGCGATCAAATAATATTATGGGGTAATAACTCTCTGGTCTTTGTAGACTGTACTCGTACCCATGGACTTACTACGTCGTTAATTACAAATCTTTGTATTTTCGCTTGCAGAAGTACCACGAGCAATGAGGGTGACCTATGTCTTAGGTTAGTTAGTTTTTCAGAAATATTTTTATTTTTCAATATAATCTCCTGAAACTTCAATACACTTAGTCCAACGCTTATCTAGCAATTCTATACCTTGATTAAAATAGTTTTCCCCAAGGTCTTCAAAATAGTGGTTTACAACTGTAATTGCATCTTCATTTGAGGTAAAACGCTTGCAAGCAAGGAATTTTTTTAGATTTGGAACAGGTAAAAGTCACTGGGAGCTAAATCAGGAGAATAAGGTGGGTGGTCAAGCAACTCGTACTTTAATTCGTTGATTATACCCTCACTTTAGTGTGACGAGGGTATATATCATTTGCTACGGAAAAAAGTGTAACACGTCGAAGGAGTGACCTAAGACCCCAAGTATGTTTGGAGGAAATCCGTTTTGGGTCATTTTAAGTCGAATGAGCAATGTCCGTCCGTCTGTCTGTCTGTCTGTCTGTCTGTCTGTCTGTCTGTCTGTCTGTCTGCTGGCTGGTGCGCACGATAACTCTCGAAAGGAGTAACCGATTGACCTCAAATTTGGTATGTGGTAATATTTTTTTCTATCTCCGGCTAAGTTCGAAGATGGGCCATATTGGTCCACTCCTTCTAGTACCTCCCTCACAAAGGGTTAAAATGTTGTGAAAAATTGATTCTTTAATAACTGCTATACTACTTATTCGAATCTTTTGAAATTCCACACATAGTATTAGCTTATTAGTCGTTATCAACTCGAGAAAAATGGGCGAAGTCGCCACGTCCCTTTTGGTACCTCCCACACAAATGCACCATTTTGCACCAAAAGTTAACAGCTTATAACATTAATAACAGTGTATAAAAATACTTGAAATTTTGTACAGTATTATGCTTTTATATTGCCTACAGTCCAGGGAAAAATGGGTGTTGTTGTCACGCCCCTTTTGGTACCTCCCACACAAAGGTACCTTTTTGTACCAAAAGTTAACAGCTTATAACATTAAAACCAGTGTATAAAAATACTTGAAATTTTGTACAGTGTAATGTTTTTATAGTGTCTATAGCCCTGTGAAAAATGGGCGTTATTGCCACGCCCCTCTTTGTACCTCCCACACAAAATGCCCAAATCATACCACAATTTAATGTCTCATAACGTTTATACCAGTACACATAAATGCTTATAAGTCGGCACAGTGCAATGAATTTAAAGTATCTAATGTTCAGCAAAAAAAAGGTGTATTTGATAAACCCCTTCTGGTGCCTCCCACACAAATTGTCAGAATAATTCGAGTAATATTCAATATTACATTACTCACAAAGTGAGGGTATACCTTAGTCGGTTTACCCGACTGAAACTTTCTTACTTGTTTTAGCCATTGTTAAAACACTCTTGTGCGCTGGTGCGTTGTCTTGATGAAAAATTATTTTTTTGTGTTGTAAGCCAGGACGTTTTTCTCGAATTTGTACATTTAATTGATCCAAAAGGTTGCAATAGTACTCTGAATTTATTGTTTTACCCTTTTGCAGATAGTCAATCAATAAAATACTTTTGAAGTCCCAAAAAACCGTTGCCATAACCTTACCAGCCGATTGAATTGTTTTTGCCTTCTTTGGGGCACTTCATCCAGCTTCAGTCCATTGTTTGGATTGTTCTTTTGTCTCTGGGATATAGTGGTGGATTCGTTGCTGATCATTCGCAGTGAACGGACGTGTTTATCACATAGCGGATAGTTACCAGTACCTATTACGCAATAGCAAAAATCTGTACAAAGTCTGTAAGGCCTACATCGTAGTACCTATTACGGTCTAATACAGACAAAATAAAAATAAATTCTCTTGACGGGGATGCCTTCGTGTTCCGATGGAGCGCGGTTCCCCAATCGTCCGACTGTCCGTCCGTTGGTCTTGGCCAAAGCCGACCACACCAAAAATGGTGAAAATCTCCCCCAAGTACTCACAACAGGTGGTGCGGTGAGGGGGAAACGTCATGTCCGACCGTCAAAACGGAAGCACAATTAGCATCATGTAGCGCTCAGAGTTTTGACGAAGTTGGAGGCTGTTGAGGTTTCGGCTCTTACCGAAAAACAAAAAGAGTCACTTACCTGGGCTAAAGGCGTCATAGATGCTTCTAAGGCCAATGAGTCGGCTGAAAGAGCCACAAATTCAGCTGTGTTAACGGCTAATAAAGTAAAACGAATCAGATCACCTGATGAACCCCTGCCTTCGAAAAAGGCAAGAGGCCCTAATGTCACCATCAACAGGACACTCACCAAGCCCTTCAATGAAGTGGCGAAGGAGAGTCTAGTGATGGCTGTTATAGACAGAAGTAGTGAGGATGGATCCATCCTCAAGGACAAATGGAGTCATGTACAATCAGCCATTATGGCTCATTACCTCGGTGTCCGTAGAGAAATGCCGGGCAAACCACCAATCTGCAACGATGCAGGATGGCATCAGTGGAGAGTAAAGCTCTTATATTACGGTGATGCCAGATCAGTAGACCAGTATAAGGCTGCTCTGAGTCGAGCGGGGGAGGTGTGGCCGGGTGCCCAGTTGGATGTTGTAGAAAAAAACAACATCCCTAGTCACCCTAGAGCCATCACCTGGGTTACAGAAGAGCCCTCCAATCCGGCTGACATCTTAGAAATAATAAAAGATTCCAATCCTGGTCTGCCGGCCCATAATTGGAGAATCAGCAAGGTGGGTGAGGCGGATGGTAAAAAGCGGCAGGTCAACCTTATCCTAAACGCTGAATCCACCTCCCATATACAAAGTGCGAGTGCAACCCTACAATATGGCTTCGAGACTATAGTATTGAAGATATACAAGCAGGATATAGTTCCCACTGCGGAAGGTAAGTCGTCCACCGTGGCACTTTCTGGAAGTGCGGAGGTACACACGCCTATTATTTCTGGTGACTCCAACTCTAACAGAAGATCTGTAACGTCCTTCTCTGAGGACAAAATCTCTACTTCGGACACAGAGAGGCTGAGGGGAGTCTCCGGACTCTTTGACGCATCTGGCGGGGACATGCTTCTCGACGATACGGACGAAGAGTTCGATAACACCCTTGTCGGGGTGGATGTTAATCTGTCAATTACCAATGATGGTAAGAATTCTACAGATTAACCTCCATCACGCTAAAGCAGCCTCAGCGGCTCTATTGCTGCGCCTGTCCACAGGCGCAGTAGACATCGTCCTGATACAGTAGCCCTACGTAGTGGGAGGAAGGGTGTGCGGTATTAGGACACCCAACTTTAAACTGCTTGTGGCCAACTGTGAAGGCACTCCAAGAACCTGCATTTTGGCCAGGAAAGATCTAAGTATCTTTCTCCTGACTAATTAAAGTGGTAAAGACCAAACAGCTGCTAGCCTGGAGATCGGTAATCGCATATATTGGGTGGTCTCCAGCTACTTGCCTTAAGAATCTGTAGTACCGACTGCTCTATTCAGGGAAGTAGTAGAAGAAGCAACGTCTGACGAGCTCGAGCTGATTATTGGCGCAGACACGAACGCTCATCATACTATCTGGGGTAGTACGGATATAAACAATAGGGGTGATTCGCTTCTTGACTTTATTCTAACTACCAACCTTAGTATTTGTAACATAGGTAATAAACCGACCTTCACAACTAAAGACAGACAAGAAGTACTCGACGTAACGTTTGCTACTGACCGGCTGTCAGACAAAATTATTGGGTGGAATGTACTGGACGACCACTCATTCTCAGATCACCATTATATTGAGTTCAAACTCGAGGAAAAAGCGCCTAAACCCGCCGTCCACAGAAATGTAAGGAAGACAAGTGGCATCTGTATGAGAAGAATTTCAAGAAAGTCCTCAACTCTAAACTTCTGTACGAACCGAATGGCAAAGCCGGTCTGGATAATCTGGTCGATCATATCACCATATCATTCAATAGATCCCTTGAAGAAGCCTGTCCAAAAACAAGGTACAAGGGTAAAACTAAACCCCAATGGTGGACTTCTGAGCTAACGGCTATGAAAATGACCTGCAACAAGCTGTTCAATAAGGCTAAATCTACTGAGGTCGCTAATGATTGGGATGCCCATAAAGAGCAACTCAAGATCTATAAGAAGGAGCTTAGAAAGGCGCAAAGGCGCTCTTGGTATACCTTCTGTGGTGAAGTGGAAAAGGTCTCCGACGCCGCTAGGCTGAGGAAGATATTATCTGTTTCACCCTGTACAGTGGGATATTTACAGGATGAGGCAAATAACTGGACCAAAAACAGCGAGCAGTCGCTCAATGTACTGCTCGACACACATTTCCCGGGGAACTCTGTAAAAGAACCCGAGGATCAGCAGGACCAACAAGAGTGCGAGTGGACTGCGAGCGTCGCTAGCTTCTTGACTGAGAGATCCAGAATAAGCTGGGCTATTAACAGCTTTGAGCCCTTCAAGTCACCTGGACCAGATGGCATCACTCCAGCAGAAATGCAGAAAATGTTAAAGTACATTATCCCCTGGCTGGAGAAAATTTATGTAGGCTGTATCAGGCTTTCATACGTCCCGAATCGATGGAGGGATACCAAAGTGGTATTCATACCTAAAGCGGGAAAGATATCACACACTAGGCCAAAAGACTTCAGACCAATTAGCCTATCCTCCTTCCTATTGAAAGGTCTGGAAAGACTTTTAGATCATTTCATTAGGGAAAACCTGGATACAAAACTCCTGTCGGGGAACCAACATGCTTACAATAAGGGCAAGTCTACAGAATCAGCCCTGCACGAACTTGTGAGCACTATCGAATCGTCCCTGCATTTCAAGGAATTCACTATGGTGGCATTTCTTGACATAGAAGGGGCTTTTAACAACATTCACTCAGATGCGGTAATTGCGGCACTCTCACATCTAAAAGTTAACACTAGTTTGATTAGACTAATTCAAAGTCTGCTCACCAGAAGACGCATAACAGCAAGGAGGAGTATTGTCTCCACTAATTCGGAACCTAGCGGTGAATGAAATCCTGCTAGATCTAGAACGTTGTGGCTGCAAGGTCGTGGCATATGCGGACGACGTGGCAATCGCAGTGAGTGGCAAATTCGTAAACGTCCTCAGAGACATCCTACAGGTGGCTGTGAACAAGTTGGCTAGATGGGCCAGAAGCAGCGGTTTGGGCGTTAACCCCAACAAGACAGAATTGGTTCTCTTTACTAGGATGAATAATGTCCCACGTGTGGACCCTCCACCTCGGATAAATGGAACAGATCTAGTCTTTTCTGAAAGTGCAAAATTTTTAGGAGTAATTCTAGATAGGAAAATGTTATTTAGACTTAACGTATTGGAACGTGTAAGGAAGGCCAACGTCGCCTTATATTCCTGCAAAAAGGCTGTAGGCTCGCGATGGGGACTCTCCTAAAATCGTCCACTGGATATATATAGCAGTAGTTCGTCCTATACTGCTATACGGCATTGTGGTATGGTGGACGGCAACTGACAAACTAACCATTACCAACCTACTAACAAAGGTTCAGAGAACTGCCTGCCTGAGCATAAGCGGAGCCTTAAGGACTACAGCGACCGAGTCTCTACAAGCCCTACTCCATATACTGCCGATTAATATTGTGGCGAGAGAAGTTGCAACCAAAGCGGCAATAAGATTAAACTGCCTATCAATGTGGAGGTACAAGAACTATGGTCACATGAGGATATCAAAGTGTAGTGCTATGGTAACCGACCGAGTGGACTATATACCAACTGTGTACACCTTCGAGAGAAATTACATCACTATGATTCCCGCCAGAGATGAATGGGTCGGCAGAATACCAGGTAATAGAAACCATCTCCACTTTTTCACGAATGGTTCGAAGCTTGATGAAAAGGTTGGCTTCGGAGTACACTGTGAAGAACTTAGTCTGGATATAGCTCACAGACTACCAGATACCTGCAGTGTCTATCAAGCCGAAATAATGGCAATATGGGAAGTAGCCAAGTGGCTGAGTCGCAACATAGTAACCAACACTGGCGTTGTCATTTACTCGGACAGCCAGGCTGCCATCAATTCTCTGGAGGCAACATCCCTAAATTCACAAACAGCCCTCGACTGCCGCAGATCTCTTAACGAGATGGCTGAGCAGTTTAACATACACCTCATATGGGTGCCTGGGCATAGGGATATCCCGGGGAACTGCAAAGCCGATGAACTTGCTAGGAAAGGGACGACATTACAAATTCTCGAAGAATTTGCATATATTGGTGCGCCACTATCCACGTTCAAGCTTTGGCTTAGGCAAGAGGCAATCAGGCAGTCCAACGAGGGATGGACAGAAATCGGCACCTGCAGGGTAGCTAGACAAATCTGGCCAAGGTATGACCTGAGAAGGTCAAAATATCTCCTCGCACAAGAGAGGAAACGATTGTCTACGTTAGTACAGGTTCTGACGGGACACTGCTTGATCGGCGAACACGCCAAAAGATTGGGTATTGACTCCAATGACTTCTGCCGAAGCTGTGGAGATGAGGAAGAAGTGGAGAGCATTGAGCACTTGCTTTGCGACTGTCCCGCTATGAGTAAACTACGACTGGACATACTGGGGTCGGCCTTTATAGGCAGCCTAACAGATCTTTCCAGTACTGATATTCGTACTATCGATAAATTTATATATCAAACAGGTTGGTTTCGATGAGGGGCATTTCAGCCCGTGGTAACACTAGGGACCTAAACTGGTCTATGTGAGCTTGTAAAAAAAAATACGGCTGCCACTCTAACCTAAACCTAAACCATAGTGGTGGATCCATGTCTCATCAACAGTTATGAAACGACGCTTAAAATCCATTTTATTTCTCTTAAAACGATCCAAACAAGCTTGAGAAATGTTCATTCTTATGCGTTTTTGGTCGACTGTTAACAAGTGCGGCACCCATCTTGCAGAAAGCTTTTTCATCTGTAGTTCTTCATGCAAAATTAAATGGACTCGAGCATTTGAGATGCCCATGATATTAGCTATTTCACGCACTTTTATTCGTCGATCATTTAATACCATATCATGCACTTTTCTGTTGTTGTTGCTGTTTTTGGACGTCCACTACGTGGTTCATCTTCAATGGTTGTACGACCACGTTTAAATTCAGCAACCCAATTTTTTACTGTTGCATATGAAGGAGCACTTTCACCTAACACATTCACCATATCATTATGAATTTCTTGTCCCGATAAACCTTTTTTATGTAAATATTTAATGACAACACGCATTTCTAATTTTTCCATTGTAAAAAAATCGCGGATGCGTCTTTTGTGAACACCTGTTTCTATATGAAGGAGTTGCCAGATCGAAACAAAATTTAACATGTGTTCATAGCAGAGATGGAAGTTTCCAAAACACTTAACTTTTTTCTGTTTATACCGTGCTTTTTGTGCTAGGCTAAGAAGTTTCCGAACCGCCCTCGTAATTGTCAACAACCTTCAGAACAGCAAAGATGTCATTCAAGCTGATAAGCAAATCAGGTTTCATCATGCTGCTCTCTCTTTAATATACAATAGGTATTCTCGCTCATCGATATTAACGCAGTGGGGTTATCGATTTTATTACTATTATATATATTATATATATTATTATTCATTATTTTGAATTTTCAATAATTGAGTAATGATTACTTGAATAGTGATAACTGGTCCATTACATATGTAATAGGATTTGCCTATACGACCACGGTGAATTCACATTAACACGCTTAATTTAATTGCTTCGATTTCGGCTTTTTGGTACAAACATATAATTGATTAGTCATCAGTATACTTATAGAACCGTAAGAGACATACATGTGGCTCTAAATAAATTGACTAGATGGGCCAGTGGTTCCAAGCTTGATGTTAATGTTGACTTCGGATTACAGTGTAAATAACATACAGCCCAATTATAAATACGGATTCCGCGAGAGATTTCATTCTTTTCCCTTCCCTTCCCTCCAATTATGAATGACATTTCCACGAGAATTTTTCTCCTTGTCCCATTCCTCCTATTGTAATTGAATTTCGAAAAAGGGAAAATCATTCTGCGTCAAAAATTAGCTATTCTGAATGTAAGTAAAAGGTATAGTATTGAATTGTACATCATATACGTGATTTTATATCAACTAGTGTTTTTAATAGGAATACATAGTGGAATACTAGTTTTTTTTAATAGGAATACATAGGAATATTAATTAATCCTAGGTTTGTGTAGAATGAGCCGAATTGATTTAATGATAATCTTCAATTAGCTTATATTTTTAATTTATTATACCATATAGACACCGCTATCAGCCAGCCAAGAATTATGACCTCTATATTTATTCCAGGAAGAAAAAATGTTCATCAGAATATTTTCCGTGGACAGGTCGATGTCGAAACGGAATATAACCAAAGTGTGTAATGTATTTTTATTCATTGGACCGCTGTACGTCATCAGATGTGGAATATAAGTTAAAATGTGCGTCCGATTGTTAACTGGCGCATAGAACCACCTGAATTTGAGCGAGAGGTCCATTGCGACCCATTCTTACAGACCATCGACTTCACAAATCCTCGCAAGTAACAGTCTATCGGGGTCAAATCGTTCAATTATAATTATGTGTTTATTTGTTTCTAGTTTGTTATCTTTTACAATAGGTTTAGTTTTTATTGTAAATAATTATAGCATTTTGTGGGCAATCCACGCAATCTCAGCGAAAGATAACCATAACCTCATATGGCCGATATGTCTATCGTGACATTCTCTGTGTGGCACGCTGATTTGCTGGACCAACATGTCTTCAACGTCGATATCGTAATCGGAGAAAGAGTTGTTACCATTGATCCGTAGCGCTCGCCATTGACTGTGCGAAAGAAAAACAGCAACAGCAATGATTTCAATTGGACATGACTTGATAGAAAAAGTGAGACATTAGTAGATGTTTTAAGTAGATGCTTCTAAAGTCAATCAGCAGGCTGAAAGAGCTATAAGTTCAGCTGTGTTAATGGCTAATAAAGTCAAAATAATCAGATCACCTGATGAACCCCTGCCTTCGAAAAAGGCAAGAGGCCCTAATGTCACCATCAACAGGACACTCACCAAGCCCTTCAATGAAGTGGCGAAGGAGAGTCTAGTGATGGCCGTTATAGACAGAAGTAGTGAGGATGGATCCATCCTCAAGGACAAATGGAGCCATGTGCAATCAGCCATTATGGCTCATTACCTCGATGTCCGTAGAAAACGCCGGGCACACCACCAATCTGCAACGATACAGGATGGCATCAGGGGAGAGTAAAGCTCTTATATTTCGGTGATGCCAGATCAGTAAACCTGTATAAGGCTGCTCTGAGTCGAGCGGGTGAGGTGTGGCCGGGTGCCCAGTTGGATGTTGTCGAAAAAAAACAACATCCATAGTCACCCTAGAGCCATCACCTGGGTTACAGAAGAGCCCTCCAACCCGGCTGACATATTATAAATAATAAAAGATTCCAATCCTGGTATGCCCGCCCATAATTGGAGAATCAGCAAGGTGGGTGAGGCGGATGGTAAAAAGCGGCAGGTGAATTTGATCCTTAACGCTGAATCCACCTCCCATATACAACGTGCAAGTGCAACCCTACAGTATGGCTTCGAGACTATAGTCTTGAAGGTATAGAAGCAGGATATAGTTCCCACTGCGGAAGGTGAGTCGTCCACCGTGGTTGATACACAGCTTTCTGGAAGTGCGGAGGTATCCACGCCCATTATTTCGGGTGACTCCAACTCTAACAGAAGATCTGTAACGTCCTACTCTGAGGACGAAAGCTTTACTTCTGACACAGAGGGGCTGAGGGGAGTCTCCGGACTCTTTGACGCATCTGGCGGGGACAAGCTTCTCGATGATACGGACGAAGAGTTCGATAACACTCCTGGCTAATTTAAGTGATAAAGATCAAACAGTACCGATTGCACTATTCAGGGAAGTAGTAGAAGAAGCAACGTCTGACGATGTCGAGCTGATTGTTGGCGCAGACACGAACAGGCAACGAAGCCGACCCAAAATGATCGGCGGCGGCTTGTGGATGAAATTATTGGTCGGCGGCTTGTCGGCTTAGCCGACTCAACTTTGCCGTTTCGACGGCTCTATACATAATTCCCACTAACAAAATTAAGCTGAATCAACAAATTCAAATTAAGTGAATGCTTTAAAAAAACTAATGAATCTATTTTACGATTAAAAGAAAATATTTTCAAATTAAATGAAAATCTTTACAGATTAATTTTTTTCCAATTGAAAATAAAATTTTTATAATAGAAACGAAAATGCATTCCGTATTCGAAAAAAAGCTTTTAATAGAATTCTGCGTCATTTTCTTGCTTTGTTAAAAAATTTGGGTTTTCAATGAAAAATGTAAAAATAAGGGTACCACTTGTTGATGGACGCCGTATGCACAGCTCATTTGGTACGGTGTTTCTTTCGCATTTTTCATTGTTTAATTGAAGAAAAAATTCGCTTTTCGCAAAACATTTGACGTGAGTCACTCATTTCGGCGGCTGCTTTTTAGCCGAGTTGAGCCGCTGAAATCTGCGGCGGCTTCGGATTAAGAAAAACAAGTCGGCGGCGGCTCTAAGTCGAACCGCGCCGCCTCGGTTTCGTAGTCTGGACACGAACGCTCATCATACTATCTGGGGTAGTACGGATATAAACAATAGGGGTGATTCGCTTCTTGACTTTATTCTAACTACCAACCTAAGTATTTGTAACATAGGTAATAAACCGACCTTTACAATTAAAGACAGACAAGAAGTACTAGACGTAACGTTTGCTACTGACCGGCTGTCAGACAAAATTATTGGGTGGAATGTACTGGACGACCACTCATTCTCAGATCACCATTATATTGAGTTCAAACCTGAAAAAGCGCCTGAACCTGCCTTCCACAGAAATGTGAGAAAGACAAAGTGGCACCTGTATGAACAGAATTTCAAGAAAGTCCTCAACTCCAAACTTCTGTACGAACCGAATGACAAAGCCGGTCTGGATAATATGGTCGAGCATATCACCACATCATTCAATAGTTTCCTTGAAGAAGCCTATCCAAAAACAAGGTACAAGGGTAAAACTAAACCCCAATGGTGGACTTCTGAGCTAACGGCTATGAAAAAGACCTGCAACAAGCTATTCAACAAGGCTAAATCTACAGGGGTCGCTAATGTTTGGGATGCCTATAAAGAGCAACTCAAGATCTATAAGAAGGAGCTTAGAAAGGCACAAAGACGCTCTTGGTATACCTTCTGTGGCGAAGTGGAAAAGGTCTCCGACGCCGCAAGGCTGAGGAAAATATTATCGGCTTCACCCTGTACAGTGGGTTACTTGCAGGATGAGGCAAATAATTAGACCAAAAACAGCGAGCAGTCGCTCAATGTACTGCTCGACACACATTTCCCGGCGAACTCTCTAACAGAACCAGAGGATCAGCAGGACCAACAAGAGTGCGAGTGGACTGCGAGCGTAGCTAGCTTGTTGACTGAGAGATCCAGAATAAGCTGGGCTATTAATAGCTTCGAGCCATTCAAGTCACCTGGACCAGACGGCATCACTCCAGCAGAAATGCAGAAAATGTTGAAATACGTTATCCCCTGGCTGGAGAAAATTTATGTAGGCTGTATCAGGCTTTCATACATCCCGAATCGATGGAGGGATACCAAAGTGGTATTCATACGAAAAGCGGGGAAGATATCACACACTAGGCCAAAAGACTTCAGACCATTTAGCCTATCTTCCTTCCTATTGAAAGGTCTGGAAAGACTTTTAGATTATTTCATTAGGGAAAACCTGAATACAAAACTCCTGTCGGTGAACCAACATGCTTACAATAAGGGGAAGTCTACAGAATCAGCCCTGCACGAACTTGTGAGCACTATTGAATCGTCCCTGCATTTCAAGGAATTCACCATGGTGGAATTTCTTGACATAGAAGGGGCTTTTAACAACATTCACTCAGATGCAGTAATTGCGGCACTGTCACATCTAATAGTTAACTCTAGTTTGATTAGACTAATTCAAAGTCTGCTCAACAGAAGACGCATAACAGCATGTCTTAGGTCCACAACTCTAACAAGTTTTGTAAACAGAGGAACCCCACAAGGAGGCGTACTGTCTCCTCTAATTTGGAACCTGGCGGTGAATGAAATCCTGATAGATCTAGAACGTTGTGGCTGCAAGGTCGTGGCATATGCGGACGTCGTTACAGTGAGTGACAAATTCGAAAACGTCCTCCGAGACATTCTACAGGTGGCTCTGAACAAATTGGCTAGGTGGGCCAGAAGCAGCGGTTGGGCGTAAACCCAAACAAGACAGAATTGGTTCTCTTTACTAGGATGAATAAAGTCCCACATGTGGATCCTCCACCTCGGATAAATGGAACAGATCTAGTCTTTTCTGAAAGTGCAACATTTTTAGGAATAATTCTAGATAGAGAACTGTTATTTAGACTTAACGTATTGGAACGTGTAAGGAAGGCCAACGTCGCCTTATATTCCTGCAAAAAGGCTGTAGGGTCGCGTTGGGGCCTCTCTCCTAAAATCGTCCACTGGATATATATAGCAGTAGTTCGTCCTGTACTCCTATACGGCATTGTGGTATGGTGGACGGCAACTGACAAACTAACCATCACCAACTTTTTTTTTCAGCTGGAGGTGGAAACCTTCATAAGGTCCCACATAAAATGGGTATGTCGGATTTTTACGACTAAAACCACCTCCATCGCCAGGCCCTTTCCCCACGGCACTGCCATCAGGTATTACTTCGTGGAGGGGTCATCTCTTGATGCGCCTTTCTGCTTACTTTTTTGCTCCTATTCGATTGCTGAAAGCGGCGTGGTTCTCGCTGCTTTTCTAATTTCTTCCTCTTCTCTCAACCTCATGCTAACAAAAGTGATGAAGTTGGTGAGTATCTTCCAATCGCTTCAGACCTAAGCATAGTGTCAACCACGTTCTCAGCTGTGAGGCTTAGACCCAAATCTTCTTCTGTTCTTGATCTCTGTGCGTGGAATCTCCCACAACAAAGGATGACATGTCCCGCAGTTTCGTCCTCATTCGGACAGTTTGGGCAAGTTGGGGAGTCATTTAGTCCAAACCTATACAAATAGGCCCTGTAGCCTCCCTGGCCTGTTAAGAATTGGGTAAGGTGGTCTATCCACTTGATTATATTAGGCATAAGCTGGTATGTCCACCTTCCCTTGGTCGAATTACTCCATCTGGTCTGCCATCTCGCCAGAGATTTCGTCCTTTCCATCTGTCTTAGGGTCTTCCTTGAAATCTCCGGGTGGCTTATCGTTCTTTTATATATATTGCACATTTCTCCAACTGCTATATCTATAGGTATAACTCCAGCGACTACGCTAGCTGCGTCTAGGGATATCGTGCGGTATCCGCTGCAGATTCGGAGACAGGTTCTTCGGAATATAGAAATTACATCTTTGCTGACACATTTTATATGTTTTCCCCAGACCGGGGCTCCATATAGAATGACCGAATTGGACACTCGGGATATTAGTATCCTCCTACTCTGCCGTGGGCCACCAATATTTGGCATCATTCTAGACAGGGCATTCGCTACTCCGGTTGCTTTCTCGCACGCATACTCCGTGTGCCGCTTAAATTGTATTCGATCGTCAATCATTACGCCCAAATATTTAATCCTATCCTTTGAGCATATTTCACTTTCTCCTACACGGATTCTTAGGGTCTCCTTAATCCTTTTATTGCTTATAAGCACTGCTTCCGTTTTATGTACAGCAAGGTCTAGGTTGACTGATTCAAGCCATAGCTTTATTTTTCTTATTGCTTCGTTCGCATATAATTGTACGTCCTCTAATTCTCTCGCCCTGACGACAACAGCGACGTCATCTGGAATCCCACAATTGTCGCTTCCTCCGGTACGTCGAGCCTGAACACATCATCATACATTGTGTTCCAAAGTAAGGGTCCCAGGACTGATCCTTGCGGGACTCCAGCTGTGACTCTATAAGTTCCCGTGCCATTATCTGTGTCATACCATAGGGTCCTATCCGATAGGTAGTCATTTACGATCCGTACTAGGTATTCTGGCACATGTAGTTTCCGTAGTGATGCCATGATATGATTCCACCTAGCTGAATTAAAAGCATTCCTAATATCCAGTGTTATTATCGCGCAATACTTCCATGTTGATCTCTTTCCTTGAATGGCCTCTCCTGCCATGTTCGTCACATAGTTTATGGCAGTCGACAGTTGATTTCGCTTTTCTGAATCCGAATTGTGTTTTCGACAGTCCTTCGGCTTCCTCTATGGCTGCTAGCAATCTATTATATATAACTCTCTCCAAGCATTTACCCATGGTATCGAGTAAACATATTGGTCTATACGACTCTAGTTCTCCGAGTTGTTTCCCAGGCTTGGGTATCAGGATAAGCCTTTGCCTTTTCCATATTTTCGGGAATACTCAATTTTTTAAGATTTCATTGAATAGATCGGCGATAAGTTGAGGTCTCGTCTTTAGAGCAAGCTTCAGAGCTCTGTTTGGGATAAGGTATATTTTAGAGTCCATCTCCAATATTTCGCCTACGGTAACCTCCGTCGGATTACGAATGAACTGGTGTATTGGTTCCACTGTAGAGGGTTCCCCTTGGGGGAAAAGGGTAACAATTATTCTGTTAATAAGCTCTGGGCACTTAACTTGGGGCATCCTCTTCCCCTTTATACGAGACATTACGACGCGATAGGCGTTACCCCAGGGATTAGAGTCGTCCTCGTTGCACAACCGTTTAAAACTATCTGCTTTGCTCTTATTTATTGCCTTTTGGAGCGAGCTTCTCGCCTTGTGATAGTTTTCCCTTTTGATAACGAAATCGGGTTCCCCTGCCGCGTTGGTATAGCCGCCTAGTTTTCAAGCATACTCTCCTTAGTTCGGCTATGTGCTTATTCCACCAGAAGTTTTCCTTCCTTTGTCTCCTTCTAGGCATTAACGCGTCACATGCAGTTTTCATTGCATCCGTTAGTCTCAGCTGAGATCTCGCTTAACTGCTGTTTAGAGAAGACTTCTACGAAGGTTTCCGTATCCAGCTTATCTTTCGCCCAGCCACAGAATGTGGATTTCCCAATCTTACCCGCCTTTGGCCTTGTTTTATTCTCCACCGTCATTATAATAGCCTGATGGTCGCTATGGGTGTAGTCTTCGCTAACTTGCCATTCCAGGTTTCTGGCTAAGCTGGAGCTTACAAAGGTGAGGTCAACAATTGTTTGCTAACACCACGTCTAACTGTGAGAAGGCCTCCAGGAGTGATCTTCCTCTCTCGTTTGTTCTGTGACATCCCCATGCTACTGCCGATGCATTAAAGTCACCCCCAATGACCGCAGGTGAGTGTTGCATTGCGTCCCTGGTGACTGTATCCGTTATCCTTCTGAACTCATCTATGCTTATGTTTGGTGATGTGTATACGCTGTAGACGTAGATCCCACCGTTTTTTGCCCGAGCAAATCCTTCTTGATTTTGTTTCATTCCCTCTTCTATGGCCAACTGACCGGGCGCCCACACGGTCGCTCTGTTTGTCGAATCCATCTCCCACTCCGTTTTACCCCTGCTTCTGTATGGTTCGCTTAATATTGCCACATCTATGTTTTGCTCGCATATAGTTTGCGTTAGGAGGTCCTGCGCTGCAGCACAGTGGTTGAAATTCAGTTGGATAATTCTCATTTGGATTTGATGCTCAACGCCTTTTTGAAAATAGGGCACCTGTAGCTTCCTGCTAAGTGATTTAGGTCGACCCCGCCGCTGGACTTGCACAGCATACAGTTGGCTTCTCCAATGCATTCCTTCGCGATGTGTCCTGCTTCTCCGCATTTGCGGCATAGATTCGATCTATCCGTCGCCGCTTTGCAATTCCTTGCAAGGTGCCCGAACTCTGGGCACCTGAAGCACTTTGTCGCCGTGGCAGTCTCTCTTACTCGACAAACCGACCAGCGACTCTTACTGCCCTCACCTGATCTTTGATGGCGTGATGGACCTTATTTCGGATCTTGACGTAATTCATTAGACCAACTATCAAGTTTCCTAACTCAGTGAAACTCTCTTTCACGATATGAGTGTTATCTTGCTCAGTTCCAGTTTGCTCCTGGGGTTGAGTTGTTTCGGCTGTTGCGCCATCCGCTAATCTAACGGCGGAGCTGTTTGCCTGGTCAACACAGTTGGGCATGGTATTGCCCGGCGTACCATAGACCTCCTCGTTTCCGGACGGTTTACTTCCTTCTCCTTCTTCATTTTTATTTTCATTATCTTTTTTTTTGTTTTTTTTTCGATCTTGTTATGAGTGTTGTATGTGTTATGTGCGTTAAGACTCATTTCTTCACAGGGTCCCAACTCAATGCCGCTATCTCCATTCGCTGTGTAGCTACGTTTGTGTGATCCCATGGTTATCTATGCAAGCAGGGAGGCCATGCGAGGGTTGACGTATGATCCTTATGAGACCATACGTTCAGAGCCGGATCCGTATAAATCAGGACAATATCAACTGGAAAACTACACCACCAACTTAATGGCGTCGAATTTCGAGCGCTCTTTGAGGCTTGCCAGGTTTTAGCGGGACGGAGACGGATGTTGTATTAGCCTAGAAGCCATTTCAGCAGGATTTCACTCCGACGTACTCAGGTTGTAGATTACAACATTCGTCAGCCAATTTATCGTCTGATCCAATTCGTATTTTCCAGTATGCCGTAATAAAGATCTTACTGGTCTCAATCTTAAAGCCGAGGCTTTTTTGATTAGGGGTTCCACGGAGGCATCACTCTCCTAATTGCTAATCTCTTGATAGCACCCCTTGTGGGGGATACTTAGTTAATGGCGGTATCTGGTCGCCATGGCGCAGAGTCTTCGTCGGACATATGTACCTTTTTGTAGTACATCCTCGGAATCTGCCGTTCTTGGTCGGGGACTGCTTATTCTTCGCAGCTAACCTACATATCTGTAGGTCGTTCAGCTATCCGCCACCTGCTGACCCCCTGAACTCAGCCCTATCAACCATCACCAACCTACTAACAAAGGTTCAGAGAACAGCCTGCCTGATCATAAGCGGAGCCTTAAGGACTACAGCGACCGAGTCTCTACAAGCCCTACTCCATATACTGCCGATTAATATTGTGGCGAGAAAAGTTGCAACCAAAGCGGCAATAAGATTAAACTGCCTATCAATGTGCAGGTACAAAAACTACGGTCACATGAGGATATCAAAGTGTAGTGCTATGGTAACCGACCGAGTGGACTACATACCAACTGTGTACACCTTCGAGAGAAATTACATCACTATGATTCGCGCCAGAGATGAATGGGTTGGAAGAATACCAGGTTATAGAAACCTTCTCCACTTTTACACGGATGTTTCGAAGCTTGATGAAAAGGTTGGCTTCGGAGTACACTGTGCAGAGCTTAGATTGGATATAGCTCAGAGACTACCAGATACCTGCAGTGTCTATCAAGCCGAAATAATGGCAATATGGGAAGTAGCCAAGTGGCTGAGTCGCAACATAGTAACCAACACTGGCGTTGTAATTTACTCGGACAGCCAGGCTGCCATCAATTCTCTGGAGGCAATATCCCTAAATTCACAAACAGCCCTCGACAGCCGCAGATCTCTTAACGAGATGGCTGAGCAGTTTAATATACACCTCATATGCCGACA
Organism: Eudasyphora cyanicolor; assembly: GCA_963930755.1. Classification (NCBI taxonomy): domain Eukaryota; kingdom Metazoa; phylum Arthropoda; class Insecta; order Diptera; family Muscidae; genus Eudasyphora; species Eudasyphora cyanicolor. Next base: position 107,789,378 of record OZ005737.1, read on the forward strand.
TTTCAAATTCTCGAAGAATTTGCCTATATTGGTGCGCCACTATCCACGTGCAAGCTTTGGCTTAGGCAAGAGGCAATCAGACAGTCCAACGAAAGATGGACAGAAATCGGCACCTGCAGAGTAGCTAGACAAATCTGGCCAAGGTATGACCTGAGAAGATCAAAATATCTCCTCGCACTAGAGAGGCAAAGATTGTCTACGTTAGTATCAGTTCTGACGGGACACTGCTTGATCGGCGAACAAGCCAAAAGATTGGCTTCTGCAGAAGCTGTGGAGATGAGCAAGAAGTGGAGAGCATTGAGCACTTGCTATGCGACTGCCTTGCTCTGAGTAAACGACGACATACTGGGGTCGGCTTTTCTAGGCAGCCTAACAGATCTTTCCAGTACCGATATTCGTACTATCGACAAATTTGTATTTCAAACAGGTTGGTTTCGATGAGGGCCATTTCAGCCCGTGGTAACACTAGGGACCTAAACTGGTCTATGTGAGCTTGTATAATAAATACTGCTGCCACCCTAACCTAAAACCTAAACCTTCATGGGTTGCGTAGTTCGAAATTTTTACGACGGAAAATTACGATTTAAGATGAGATAAAATATTTTGTTCTCGAAAATTTTTATATCAATCTATTTATCAGAAAGCATAAATTGGAAATAAATTAATTTAAAAACTCGCACATAATTTTTTTATAATATTTGGAGGTGGACGTCTGATTTATAGATTACAAAAAATTCACAATATAATAATATTGCAAATCGCGTACTTTATAAAACGATTACAAATGCTCAAATATGTATATTGGAAATTATGTATAGTTCTAATTTTTTTGGTTAAAAATGTTTTTTTTTGTAAGGAATCATAACTCGCGAAAGCAATCAGATATGATTTTGATATCTTCATAGAGACCACAATCAGAGATAACAATCTTGTCGCCGTGTAGGAACATAAGTTCCCCCGTTTCGGGCTCACTTAACACTGTAGTCGCGACAGAAGAGACGAAACGACCAAAGGTTATCCTCCGTGCGTCATGAGAGCTGACTATGTTATAATGTTACAACTCTGCAGATGTAGAGCAAACCCATCTGGTCGATCGTCAGAAAGGATCGGTGGGCCACACACTGAAATGGGTGGGGCCTTTTTCTCGGGGCGGGAGCCTACCGGGTACGACCTCTAAATGAGCTGTCGTTATTATATTTCGTTTGGGTGTTTGCCATTTGAAGGGACTTCGTCGCATCGCACAACGTCCCCTTCCTTGCCGACAAAGGGAGGCACCCTTTTGCTTCGTACGCAAACAACTGTTCTGATTTCCATCTCCTCATATAGGTGGTCTACAGAAGACATGAGGAGGCACCCCGTTCTTCCACTGCGTCTCGCTAACATTCGGGTACCACACTGGTGTTGCACAGTTTACAACAGACCGACCTATCGCTCTGTAAGAGGTAAACAAGGTTTCCTTGTCTGTTCCCCAAGTGCTGCCTGCTCGCTTTAGGACATTGTTTCTACTTCTCATATAGCTGCAGCATGCCCGTTAGAAGTCACAGGCTATCAAAGGTGACACAAAGAACCATTGGTGGTCGGAATTCTTGTGCCATCGACTGTCATACTGAGTTGCTCTTCACTTGCGCTCTCCATGCAGTAAACAGTGTGGCCGATGATTTGGTGGTGGATATTTTCAGTTGGCAATCTCAGCCTTCCACATATGTCATCGATCAAGGGGCCCGACGATACGATTTCCACGACGTCATGTGGAGGTGGAATTTCAGAAAGCTAGAGGATAAACAGTGCCAGAGACATCAGGGACTCTACCGGGGTTGGACTTCTTGTTTCTGAATTCCAAATACGACTGGCGCCAACGCATGTAATTGACGATAAAACAATTCTAACTGTATGGCAGGGATGCGTGGTTCACAGTATCGAAGGCCTTCGATTGGTCAAGCGCCACCAGGACGGTCCTGTCACCGGGCTTGTTCTAGTTAAGACCGCAGCTTACATGTGTGGATATGGCGTGCAAAACAGTAGCTGGTAATCGGCAAGTGTATAATGTTCAATCAGGCTCGGAAAGATTATCGCCTTAATCGTCTTTTCTACTGGCGAGATAAGGTCTGTACGATACTCCTTTACTCGCTTCTTTGCCCGGTTTCAGTAGCGGGAACACTCTGCTGATTTTCCAGGCTTCGGGTATTATCAGAGTGGTTAAGGACAGATTGAGGATCAGATACTCAACTCCCGTTATGTCCAACTGTTTCAACATCAACATAGAAATTCCATCGGGGCCAAGCGCTTTGGATGACATCTGCAACATCTCCAACTGTAAATTGTTGTGGTTCTTTATCTCGGAGAGCATGAGTGTGACGCATTACTCTCCTTTTCGCTTTGTCACTCACGGGGTGCTCTATAAATTGCCGTATAACATAACGCGCGCATCTCTTCGGGTCAGTCACAGTGGTGGCACCAAATGTGGATTCGAGAGTGACTTAACCGTTGCTCACAATTTACCAATAGCGGAACTTAAGTTGCACTGCTTTAAATGATCAAGCCAATTATTCCGCTTATATTCTTCTTTTTTTCCTACTAATTTCTATTCAGTTCCCTGATTCTAGGATCAGCGGGCTTACAACGACGAATTTCATCACGCTGGTCTACTAGTCCCGCTGCATCTGCTGGGAAATTAGGTCGTATCTTGGGTCTTCGATCAGCAGGAATAAAGCAAGCAGCTGCTGCATTGTTCGGATGGGAGATCGCCGAACACGCCAGGAGGTTGGTCAATGACTTCTACAGGAGATTATTAAGAAGTGGAGAGCATAGAGCACTGCTTTATTAGTGTCTCACATTAAAAAAAAACACGCCTGGATATACCGATAGTTGTATTACTGAGAACGTTGGATTAATAAATACATTACTAGGCATGTTTTCGTTACAAGCTAGCACTTTTACTTTAGTGGCGGATTTTCACTATCTGGTAGCAATGGTGTCATGAGTTGCGAAGAAAGAACAGTGCGAAACAGACAAAAAATTCGTGAAAAGTATTTATAAAACATATATTTACTATTCTATGTTTAATTGTTTACACTCTTTTGCAAATATTAAAATAATTTCCCATTTTTGTTCTTCTTCTTCCCGTTAATTCACAATAATTGATAAAATCTCTCCAAAAATGGGATGCCAAGCACCAAACTTCATCGGGAACTAATAGTGCTTAAAAGTGCTTAGCTCCCCATACAAATTAAGCACTTATGGTGTAACGAAAACACGCCTAATATTGCCTTTGAAGGGAAAATACGAAGAATTCTTTTTTGAGTCATATTTTTAACAAAATAATATCTGTAAATTTGTATCTAATATTTGCCATTTTTCTTCAAATTTAATAACAGTATTTGCATAAAGTCATAATACATACATCATATATTTCATAAAACAAATTTCTTTTTCTAATTTTTCTATTCAGAGTGAACAGGAAAAATGTCATAAACAAATCACATTTGCATATGGTCATAGCCCCCCACCCATCGAACACCACTTGAATGTTCCGGATTCAGAAATTACACTGCTTACACTACACCCTTTAGAGTTGGCTAGGCAACTTACTTTGTTGGAATTTGAACTATACAAAAACGTAAAACCTTCCGAGTTGGTGGGTTCACCGTGGACCAAAAAGGACAAGGAACAGAAAAGTCCCAATTTGCTTAAGATAATGAAGCATACAACAAATGTAACGCGTTGGATAGAGAAAACCATAATTGAAGCTGAAAACTATGAAGAGCGGGTAGCTATGGTTACACGAGCAATAGAAGTAATGATGGTAATGTTGGAGCTTAATAATTTTAATGGAATATTATCAATTAGCGCGGCTATGGGCAGTGCATCAGTTTATCGTTTAAAATTAACTTTCCAAGGCCTACCTGCACGTTATGAGAAGTTTTTAGAAGAATGTCGTGAATTGAATGATGGCCATTTAAAAAAATATCAGGAACGTTTGCGTTCCATTAATCCTCCCTGTGTGCCATTCTTTGGTCGCTATTTAACAAATATATTACATTTGGAAGAGGGCAATCCAGATTTCTTGCCTAACACTGAGCTTATAAATTTTTCGAAACGGCGAAAAGTCTCCGAAATAATTGGTGAAATACAGCAGTATCAAAATCAGCCATACTGCCTGATGGCAGACGCTAAAATAAGGGTAAGACATATGTATATACAGACTATTATAAAATACAACAGATCTCGAATAAAATCTATGAGTTTGTGTGGGGGTACCAGAAGGTGCTTGACGAATACGCCAATTTTGCTCTGAATAGCAGGTACTTCAAAGTCATTGCACTGCTCCGAATTAGATACTTCAAAGACATTGCACTGTACAGAATTTTAAGTGGTTATGTGTACTCTTATGTATTGAAGTTATGAGCTATTAAATTTTGATATGATTTGGCAATAATATGTTGGAGGTAACAGAACAGCTGACAATAGAGTTGTAAGGTGTTTGTTTTTACAAGTTGCTCCTTTTATGTGGAGGTACCAAAAAGGGCGCGGACAACTTCACAATTTTTCAAGGTGATGGGGACAGATTGAATATTACTGTGTGTGGAATTATAGAAGACTCGGATAAGTAGTGTGGAAGTTATAAGAGTATAAATATTTCTCTAGAAGGATTAAAACAATATACGTACTTTGCCTGATATTGCAAAAAAATACCACATACCAAAATTTCGTTTTCGTTTCGTTTCGTTTCGTTTCGTTTCGTTTTCGTTTCGTTTCGTTTCGTTTTCGTTTTCGTTTTCGTTTCGTTTTCGTTTTCGTTTCGTTTTCGTTTCGTTTCGTTTTCGTTTTCGTTTTCGTTTTCGTTTCGTTTTCGTTTCGTTTTCGTTTCGTTTTCGTTTTCGTTTCGTTTTCGTTTCGTTTTCGTTTCGTTTTCGTTTCGTTTTCGTTTCGTTTTCGTTTCGTTTTCGTTTCGTTTTCGTTTCGTTTTCGTTTCGTTTTCGTTTCGTTTTCGTTTCGTTTTCGTTTCGTTTTCGTTTCGTTTTCGTTTCGTTTTCGTTTCGTTTTCGTTTCGTTTTCGTTTCGTTTTCGTTTCGTTTTCGTTTCGTTTTCGTTTCGTTTTCGTTTCGTTTTCGTTTCGTTTTCGTTTCGTTTTCGTTTCGTTTTCGTTTCGTTTTCGTTTCGTTTTCGTTTCGTTTTCGTTTCGTTTTCGTTTCGTTTTCGTTTCGTTTTCGTTTCGTTTCGTTTTCGTTTCGTTTTCGTTTCGTTTTCGTTTCGTTTTCGTTTCGTTTTCGTTTCGTTTTCGTTTCGTTTCGTTTTCGTTTCGTTTTCGTTTCGTTTTCGTTTCGTTTTCGTTTCGTTTTTGTTTCGTTTTCGTTTCGTTTTCGTTTCGTTTTCGTTTCGTTTTCGTTTCGTTTTCGTTTCGTTTTCGTTTCGTTTTCGTTTCGTTTTCGTTTCGTTTTCGTTTCGTTTTCGTTTCGTTTTCGTTTCGTTTTCGTTTCGTTTTCGTTTCGTTTTCGTTTCGTTTTCGTTTCGTTTTCGTTTCGTTTTCGTTTCGTTTTCGTTTCGTTTCGTTTTCGTTTCGTTTTCGTTTCGTTTTCGTTTCGTTTTCGTTTCGTTTTCGTTTCGTTTTCGTTTCGTTTTCGTTTCGTTTTCGTTTCGTTTTCGTTTCGTTTTCGTTTCGTTTTCGTTTCGTTTTCGTTTCGTTTTCGTTTCGTTTTCGTTTCGTTTTCGTTTCGTTTTCGTTTCGTTTTCGTTTCGTTTTCGTTTCGTTTTCGTTTCGTTTTCGTTTCGTTTTCGTTTCGTTTTCGTTTCGTTTTCGTTTCGTTTTCGTTTCGTTTTCGTTTCGTTTTCGTTTCGTTTTCGTTTCGTTTTCGTTTCGTTTTCGTTTCGTTTCGTTTTCGTTTCGTTTTCGTTTCGTTTTCGTTTTCGTTTCGTTTTCGTTTCGTTTTCGTTTCGTTTTCGTTTCGTTTTCGTTTCGTTTTCGTTTCGTTTTCGTTTCGTTTTCGTTTCGTTTTCGTTTCGTTTTCGTTTCGTTTTCGTTTCGTTTCGTTTTCGTTTCGTTTTCGTTTTCGTTTTCGTTTCGTTTTCGTTTTCGTTTCGTTTTCGTTTCGTTTTCGTTTCGTTTTCGTTTCGTTTTCGTTTCGTTTTCGTTTCGTTTTCGTTTCGTTTTCGTTTCGTTTTCGTTTCGTTTTCGTTTCGTTTTCGTTTCGTTTTCGTTTCGTTTTCGTTTCGTTTTCGTTTCGTTTTCGTTTCGTTTTCGTTTCGTTTCGTTTTCGTTTCGTTTTCGTTTCGTTTTCGTTTCGTTTTCGTTTCGTTTTCGTTTTGTTTTCGTTTCGTTTTCGTTTCGTTTTCGTTTCGTTTTCGTTTCGTTTTCGTTTCGTTTTCGTTTCGTTTTCGTTTCGTTTTCGTTTCGTTTTCGTTTCGTTTTCGTTTCGTTTTCGTTTCGTTTTCGTTTCGTTTTCGTTTCGTTTTCGTTTCGTTTTCGTTTCGTTTTCGTTTCGTTTTCGTTTCGTTTTCGTTTCGTTTTCGTTTCGTTTTCGTTTCGTTTTCGTTTCGTTTTCGTTTCGTTTCGCTATGTAATTGAGCAGCCTGTCCGTCCGCGCTTTTCTGTTCTGAAATAAGAGTGATATGATTTCTTTAAACTAAACACTTATTGTTAAGGAAATTCTAAAGTTTTTTATTTTATGTGAAGTACAATCGATACAATTATGTTCTAAACAAAACGTTATTCAAATGGCCTCCACGACTTCTTCTGCGGGAACGAATTCGATGAATCCAAGCACTTTTCCCCACTTTTTCCATTAAATGAAGTAGTATGTCATGAATGGCACGTTCAATATTGACTTGTAAAGCTTGAAGAGAGTCGGTTTTATTTCGAAAGACCAATGACTTCAAATAACCCCACAACAAATAGTCTAATGGTGTTAAATCACAACTTCTTGGAGGCCATTCAATATCACAATTTCTTGAAATAATCGAATCTCCAAACTTTTCTCGCAACAATTCAATTGTTTAATTTGCTGTGTGGCACGTAGCCACAATCGGTCAGTGGCAAAATGATAGCGTCGACTGGAAAGTGTTTTTGTGGATTTAAAAAAAAACTGCACTCAGCGCACGAAAAACAATGACAGATCATGACATAATACAAATGGCCGAAACGTCACTTCAAGATCATATCGTCCCTATTGGAAAACCCATTATTATGTGTTCGTTATATAAGTTTGGCATGCAGAGTTTTGCTTATAGGCATGAAACGACATGCGCGTTGTTTTAAGTGCCCTTAGTGTTCGTTATATAAGTTTGACATGCAGTGTTTTGCTTCTAGGCATGAAATGACATGCACATTGTTTTTAGTGCTGTGAGTGTTTACATAGAAGTCGTCATGCAGAGTTTTGCTTCTAGGCATGAAACGACATGCACTTTGTTTTTAGTGCGGTGAGTATTTACACAGAAGTCGGCACGCAGAGTTTTGCTTCTAGGCATGAAACGAGATGCACTTTGTTTGAGTGCGTTGAGTGTTTATATAAAAGTCGTCATGCAGAGTTTTGTTCGTCCATACAAAGCAGAGGTCGAAACAAGCATACAATTGTGTTTGTGTGGGTGAGCGAATTACAATTAATGCACGTAAATAATACGAGAATGAATTATTTTTATTTTGATTGCTTCCACACCTGTATACACGAGGGTAAGTAAGTAGGTGTAAGAGACCCGCCCTGTGCTGTTTTGCCGATCTCTGATATAAAGGGTCATTTGGTGTACTGAAAGTGTATTGAAAACATGTATAAATACTCGTCCGATTCAGTGAAGAGTGACAATACCAATGAAGTGTGTATAAATGCAGTAATGATTGTGGAAACAATTTCCACGTTCAACTCGCTAAATGCTAAGAAGATACTTGGTGTCAAGGAGATGGGTCTAAAGAACATATACCCCATCGAAGGTGCTCATAGGTCACCAACTAAGTATGGTGAATGTATAGTACTCGAATTAGAAAATAAAATAATATACCTACCGAAGAGGTGCAATGCATTAACCGATTAAATTATAGAGCTACTGAAGGATGGAAAGTTCACAATTTCAATGAGAGTCCTTAATGAGCAATAGGATAATTCGGTAACTAAATTAGGGTTGCCAGACGGGCTGGAACGAGCTTGATTTTCCAGATTTAGCTCATCACAGATTTGTGCGCTCAACAATGATTTTTTGACAATAGCTAACAGCAATGAAACAATAAATATACTTGTAAATTGTAAGGAAATAGTTCGTCCACTATAAGTATATTGGTTTTATTAAAAACATGGAGAAAAAGTTAGAAGCTAGTCCCTCTAAAAAAGAAAATCTACAACCAAATTACTGCTTTTTTGTCATGAGATCCAATCTTCCATAACTTTTGAATATTTTACATATAGTTAATAATGATAAATTATATTCCGATTTTTGTTGTTTTCGAAAAGCGTTTGACCAGTTGCCCGAAGATATTCCTATTGATAAGATATGGTACATTTTTTAAAAACATTTAACAAATGTAATGTTGGGAATTTATATAAAATTCCTGTCAGTCATTTTTTTGTGAATCAGCCTTCAGCATCTTAAATAATATATATTTCAAAGAAAGGAATAGATTGCCTTTCGACCTTTAACTCAGAACCTTTAATAAGACTGAATTTTAATGAAAGCTGTAAGAATTTTTTATATTAATTTTTTTACTGCTACCAGAAGGAACAAAATTAATAAAAATCTGTTTCCAAAAGTACAAAATGCACGTGAAGAAATAAATAAATTTTAATTTTGAAATTGGTCTCAACAATATTAATTTTTATGAAAAGGATGTATGTTTTGTTATGTTTTTATTATTGATTATGAAATCGATCTCAATAATATTGATTTTTATGAAAAGACATGTTTGTCATGTTTTATTACGCTTTTTTATGTCTTTTATTCAATAAATACTTTTAAACCGAATTTATCAATAAATAACATTAGTCCAGATTTTTCTTCTAAAATCCAGCTATTTTTTCGTGAGTCAAGCTAATCTGGCAACCCTAAACTAAATTGATGTTGAGCGGAGATTTAAATAGTAAATTATTATTTTCCGATTACATGTGAAATGTTTTCATGTATTTTATTGTGAGATTACGTATGTACTACGTTAGGTTAGGTTAGGTTGAGAAGAGGAGGCGGTGAAATTCCACCTCATGTCCTTGGACATACACGTAAGCCAGTATTCGGCCTGTTGTGCGCTCTAATTGTTATTTTTTAGAAAGGTCGGTAAGCTATTTTAGGAACTCTGTACTGTCGACATAGTCCTTAATTTTCTTCCAGTCTACGCCCCTAAGTTGGGTCAAGTCTGGTATAGCATCATTTCCTAAGAAACGTGATCTATTGTTGGCGAACGCTGGGCAGTGGCAGAGGAAATGCTCCAACGTTTCATCATCCTCCCCGCATGCCCTACATATGCTGTCATCTGCAACTCCTATCCTATGTAGGTGTGCTTGTAAGCATGTGTGTCCTGTAAGGACGCCCATGATCTTACTAATTTCTACCTTGCTCAATCTCAGTAAGGTCTTGGCCTTGTCCTCGTTTGGGTCACCCCACAAGACCTTCGTTGTCTTCCCAACGTTTTCACTATTCCATAGCGTGATATGGGCGTTCTTCGCCCATATTTGTAGTTCAGAACGCATAACTCTGAAGGGTTTTGCGTTCTCTAATGTTGTTGTTTGCAAGTCTCTGGCTCTAGATGCCAAGGCGTTTGCTTTCTCGTTACCCCTTACTCCACAATGGCCAGGCACCCATATGATGGATATAGTGCCGTATTCGGAGTAGGCGTTAATCGCCATTTTACAATCTAAAACGGTCCTCGACCTCACCGTTCTAGACGTTATCGCCCTAATAGCCATTTGGCTATCTGTGAAAATATTCACTTTTGTTGGTCTTGTGTTAGTCCCAAGCCAGCTCACACATTCTGTAATTGCTCGGACTTCCGCCTGCAGGACTGTGTTATGGTCTGGCAGACGGAATAAGAGTTCGGTTTCCGGTTCTTCGATGTAAAGTCCTAGACCCGTTCTCTCCCCTAGTTTCGATCCATCTGTATAACAGCAATTTCCAGATGTTGTCTGTACTACGGTTCCATCAATCCAGGATTGTCTGTCTGGTATCATGGTCTCACACTCAGCAACCATTGATCTTTCAGGTATTCTGTCGGATACTGATGATATGTCAGTTAAATCCACCGTCACTACCTCAGCTATCTTTTGATGATATGACACGTGATCGCTTTCGATCCATTCGCCCATCACTTTGAGCCTCGTCGCCGTGAGGGCAGCTTCATATCTAATCTGTATTTCTATTGGTTGGATATTCAAGATCGTCTCCAATGCCCTACTGGATGTGGTCCTCATTGTCCCGCTTATGCCGAGACAACACATTCGTTCGACCTTTTGTAATATCATTATGTTGCACTTATTCTTCATTGATGTCCACCACACTACTGATGCGTAAGTCAAAATAGGCCATTGTGTCATACTTGGATTAAGGCCCCATTTTGAGCTAATGGCTCTTCTACATAGTGCCCAGCATATGTGAGCCTTGTTTGCTCGTTCTTCTATGTGGCACTTCCAATTTAGTTTCCTGTCCAGGATAACACCTAAGTATTTAACCCTGTTGGAAACTGGAATTGTTTTGTTTAGGAAATGCGGGTCATCATACTGACCAATCTTCGTTTTCCTTGTGAACAGACATATCTCTGTCTTTTCTGGGTTTACATTTAGGCCTCTCGGTCGAGCCCAGTCATATGCAATTTTTAGAGCCGTTTCGGCCCTTCTACAAAGTTGATTAGGATTCTTCCCCTTCAGAAGTATTATAACGTCATCTGCGTAACAGACTGGTTTAAGTCCTTCATCCGTTAGTATCCTTAGGAGACTATTTATAGTAGTGACCCACAGGAGTGGTGATAAAATACCGCCCTGTGGTGTTCCCTGTGCTACTCTGTCTCTTATTTTTATGTCGTGGGACCCACAATTTATCCATCTATTCCTTAGCATGTGGCTTATCCAGTCTCGGAGAGCCCGGTCCACCTGAAACTGGTCTAAGGATTGGATGAGTGTGTCGGTCCGTACATTATTGAACGCCCCTTCAATGTCTATACATACCGCAAGTGTATACATCTTTCCATTGAAGGATTCTTCTATGTTGTGTACTACATCGTGTAGGGCGGTATCTACCGATCGCCCTTTAACATAGGCATGTTGTCTAAATTTTAGCATTTCGCCTGGTATCTTACTTTTAATCATGGTATCCACTATACGCTCCATGGTTTTGAGTAAGAACGATGTTAGGCTTATTGGTCTATAAGCCTTAGGTGTTGCATAACTTGCCTTGCCGGGTTTAGGTATGAAAACTACCCTTGCCTCCTGCCAGGCTTTCGGTGTGTATGCGAATTTTAGACATGCTGTGAAAATGGCGGCTAGATGAGTTGATATGTAATCCACCTCCATCTGTAGTAGTGCCGGAAATATTCCATCAGGTCCTGGTGCCTTAAATGGTGAAAAGCTTCTTACGGCTTCTTTGACCATATGGTCTGTAATGATATGACTTAGTTGTTCCTCATTTTCACTGTAGTTCGGTATCTCAGTCTGGCCCGTCGTACCTTGCGGAAAATGGGTGTTCATCAAAAGTCTTACCATCTCTTCGGTTGAGTCCACTCTTCTGCCCATATCGTCTACCATTGTTTCGGTTTGGGTATGGGTTTTTGAGAGGAACTTTTTAATTTTAGAAACATCGTTAACGCTATCGACCTGTTCGCAGAATAGCTTCCAGGAGTTTCGTTTTGCTGTTCTTGTGATTTTGTTATATTCTCTGAGTCTTCTATGGTAGTCGTCCCAGTATACTGGAGATTTTTTACGGCGTGCCCTATTGTAAAGTCTACGGACCTCTTTCCCAATGTTGCGAATCTCCCCGGTCATCCAAGGCTTCTCTTGGGCTGATTTCCTTTCTCGAAGCGGACAGCTGTCTTCGAAAGACCTTACTAATATATCCGTAATGTAGTCAACATTAGTGTCAATATCCTCAACACTTAGGCACTCGAAAAGTCCATGCCCTAGTCTTTCTCTAATTAGCTTCCCGAATTTTGTCCATTTAGTTTTGGCCTTATTTCTGAAACTTATTGGGTTCGGCGGTGGCCGTGCTATCTTAAACCTTATGTAACGGTGATCAGAAAAAGAATGTTCTTCAGAGACCCTCCATTCCTGTATCACGTCTATTAGATTTTCTGAACATATTGTTATATCTAATACTTCTTCCCTTATTCTATTAACGAAGGTAGCCGTGTTACCTATGTTAAGTGTTATTAGGTCGTTAGTATTCAAGAATTCTACTAGGGCCTGGCCCCGTTTATTAATGTTAGTACTACCCCACGCGACGTGGTGAGAGTTAGCATCGCAACCTACTAGTACTTCGTTACCTGTTTGTTTGACTTTCCTCACCAAGCGTTGTAGTTCCGACGTAGGTGGTAATGTCGGTGAATCGAAAGGCAGATATACTGATGCTAGGTATACACTTCCATTCCCTTGTTTCAGTACTGTAGCATCCGATGTTGACAACTCTGGAGAAAAAAGATAACATAAATTTTTGTGACATATAATACAAGTCCTTGGTCTAGTTCCTGTATTTGCATAAAACAGTTGGTAATTAACGTGATTTAAGCCAGTAACCTTGTTTCGAATCGTCCATGGTTCTTGGATTAAAGCAATATGAGTCTTACCTTTATTTATTATTTCCATCAAAGCGTATGTACTAAGTATTGCTACGTTTTTTTAATTTAAAAAAATATATATTTGAATAAACAAGTGTACTTCATCAATTCTATTTAACATACTTAATAATCAATTCAATAAAGGATACAAAATATACAATGTCAAATATAAAAAGTGTTTTTTTTTTATTTCATAATGTTACAAAAGATTCGTGGCGACATGGTCATAATCATAAATCTGAAGTTAAATTTCAAAATATATTTATGTTTCTGACTTTTAAGTGACAAAGGCAAATCAGTTGGGTTGGGTATATGTTATGAGAGCAGGCAGTTAGAGTGGGGTAAATACTGTACGTTTATGTTTACGTTGTTCAATGGAGATGCAAGATAGCAGTGATTGACCAGTTTGTACATTCGTCACAGGATTTAAATCTAGTAAGATGGATACTTCACAAACCGGAAACTTCAATAAGAAGTGCGACTAAGAACGTTCGATAATTGGCCGCTGGACTTTATCGATGTTAAAGAATTGTCCATGACGATGATGTAACTGAATAAAACAGCATGTCATTTCTGTGGAGTAGAAATATTTAAATGGCAAGATGGGGATTTTTCAGTAAACGAACATTTGCGTTGGTCTCATCACTTGCAATATCCCGATAAACCCCGACCGTTTTGATAAATTACTACCACCACCTTCGTATCATGTGTGCGGTAAACGACAATAGTATAATACATAATAAACTTTGTATACTCACCATATTTCTTTGCAAATAAATATAGTTAATAAGAAATGAAAAAAATGTTATTTATTTTCAATCATTTATTTAATTAAGGTCTTTGATATCTATGTACATTAGGGCGGGTCAAACAAAAAATATCGCGGCTGTCCGCAGCTCAGCTTACGTGTTTTCAATAATTCGTATATAGACTTTCGCCTTTAGATTAGGATTTTGGATCAAGAAGGATGTTTAATAAATTTTCGGGGAGAAGAAATCACTCTTCGAATTCATCTGAGACCGAGAAAAAAATGATTAATTATAATAAATATAAATATAAAAGAAATGTTGGAAACATTCCTACGCGACCTGACAAAGCGCAAGACCACCCCTAACTAAAGAAAATAAAGACTTTTTAAAGCTACTCAAATTGAAAGTAAAGTGTCATGTCTGAAATTTTTAATGTTACTGAGAAACCACTCTCAGACGAGGTTCTTTCTTTTAAAAATAATGTTGAAATAAGACTAAGCATTCAAAACCAAGATATATATCTTACCATCAGAAAGCTACTTGTATATTGAGGGGAATTTAAAGGAAGCAAATGGTTAAGTTAGCAATTATACCAGACTAAGAAATAATTGTCGATATTTAATGGCGATTTTTTCTGCAAAAATGTGCAACATTTTCGGTTTTTTACCGCAATTTGGAATTATGAAATATGAGGTAAGTTTATTTCGAGGAACTACATCTGTTTCACCCAAAAGGGGCAAATATTTTTGAGAATTTCGAGTCGACGGGGCAACAATTTTTTCAGAATCGAAATCACCATAGGAAATAATAATCGATATCTGGGTATCACATTCAAAAACTACATTTCCCTGAATGCATCTGAGAGCAATATGATGAGTAATGCTGGATGGACTACAGATGGTGATATATTGAGCTCTACATTTAATTTCTGTGTGCCGCATAACCGTTTACTTGGATTTGTTGAGGACTTTCATAAAATATTATGCAATAGCAAACATGACTTAATTCTACTGCTAAGTGCTAATGATATCAATGCTTGCTACTCAAGTGGCGCAGAAGAAGATATTCATTTAACAATCACAAACATTGTCTGGAAAGTAAAACACCTTAATTTATCAGACATTAATTTATAGAGAAAAATTAATTTCTTGAAGTCTATCAAGGACTGAAAATCGCTTCCAATAGCATTCCGTAGGTGGGACAGCTTTTTTAATCCTACATTTGCAGGTGTTATAGAACATATCTGGAACGTTAAGCTTTCTGCCAACCGAGAGAGACCACGATATGTTGTGTTTGTTTTCGTAAATAATAATAAATTTGTACACTGCGATCTGACAAACATTAAGGTACACTAGAATTCTGATACTTACCCCTACGACGACTTAAGTGTGATATTTGGAGAAGACCGTTGTTATTATATATGACATGTACGTATGCAAAGTTTCAACAAAACTTTTATATAAAGGAACCTCTACCATTACTCTCCTTTAAACATTTTGAAGACTGGCACAACCATATCTTAAAAAACAGCAGCTTACTCACCCTTATCGGGAATAAAATTCCACACGGAATTTGTTCCCTTTTCAATGTGCAATTTAGGGAACAGGGAACAAATTCCGTGTGGAACTTTATTCCCGATAAGGGTGAATGTCTAATTATTCACGATAGATTGGTGGAATATACTCCCTTGACAGGAATTGTGCGCAAAATTATTCAAAATAAGATAAATACACACAGAATACAGTTTGGTTGCCTCAACCGAATTATTTGCCAACCGAATTTTGGTAGTTCTGTTTACTATCATCCGATTCCATCTTGAAAACCAATATTTTGGTTGTGGTATACTTCTGCTTCCATGTTGACAACAATCATATTTGGTTGCGCCAACTACGAAAATGGTGGCTAAAATTATCTGTCGTAGTTGCCACAACCAACTGTTTTAAAAAATTGGTTGTTCTGACAATTTGTCAGTCATATACTACCGACAATTAATTAAAAACAGTTTTCATTAATTTTTATTTTATTTATTGAACAAAAAACAAAACAGTTCATAACAAAATTCAAAATCCCATATTACAAATTCATCACTATTATGAGATGTGGAAATATTTGACTCACATTTTAGTACACGAAAAAAACACAAAACTTGTATGCAAATA
This sequence comes from Eudasyphora cyanicolor, assembly GCA_963930755.1. Classification (NCBI taxonomy): domain Eukaryota; kingdom Metazoa; phylum Arthropoda; class Insecta; order Diptera; family Muscidae; genus Eudasyphora; species Eudasyphora cyanicolor. The sequence continues at coordinate 107,805,013 of OZ005737.1, forward strand.
TCGCTTAACCCTGTGCTTTCAATTGCATGATTGTTGCTTTTATTTTTTATTTATGTAAAACATTTAATATTCTGAATTCCCCACGAGATTATTTTTGATTACCTATTCTTGAACAAAATGTTGAAGATTATTTTATGTCGAGTAATTTTATTTTTTGTTTGTCATGTATCAGCATAAGAACAGCAACTAATCTTTCGGTTGTATTTCCCAAAATGCATTTAATTATTCTAAATTTGGGAAATGATTGGGATAACCAATAAACGATTATTTATTAATATTTTTTCTGTTGTAGTAACCAATTATTCGTTGCAATAATAATCTTTGGTCTACTGATACAATTTCTGTTGTCAAGAATAAAACAGTGGTTGTCACAACCAAAAATTGATCATATGGTACTATAATGAAAATTTAAAATTGGTTACCACAACTAACCGAGTGTCATTGAAAAATACAATCTTAATTCGATTGATACAACCATCGATTTAGTTGCATTTGATCGTATCCATGTTATTATTGTTTGTTGTTTCAACCATTTATTTATAAATACAACCGACAGACGGTGTAGGCAATATACTTTTTGTTGCCAGTACTATTTTTTATTGTTACAATCGAATTCCAACCAATTATTTTCCTGGGTGTAATTATATTTACCCTTATGCTTTCAATTATGAAATTAAAAAGACAATCAAATTATTTTAAAATTTAAAAATAATGTTTTTATTTATTTTTTCAAAGGAAACTTATAGCTAAACGTACACTTTTTATTCTTACATATTCTATCGTGGGACAATTTTGGCTAAATAATATTTATTAAAGACCAATAAATTTATTTACAATATTATCCACCTTCTTCTTGAAGTCTTTGAATATCTAACAAGAGCATATCAAATTAATATTCTGGATTTTCTTCATTTCTTATTCTATAATGACCCCATGCATATGTACTTATACCGTCACTTCTAATTTTTCTTTTATCATCATTATAGCTTAAAGTTACCTTATTTTACTTATTAGTGCATACAAGTATTTGATCATCTTAGACTTATATACGTGGTATATTTTTTATTCAATACACTATCTATATCTATCTACTACTATCTTATAATTACTAATGTCGATTTCGTTTCTGGGAAAAATGTTGCCTCGTCGATGTCAAATACTAGAAAATATTTCGAATATATCTTAATTCCAATTTTTAAAAATGTGTTAGAAAAGTGCAGTTTTCGTGAAAAGGGTAAAGAAAATGCTGCACTTTTTCCAGAAGCGAAATCGCCCATATACTATGCTTTTCTAAAATGCATTTTTGTACTCCTTCTGATTTTTTAATTTTATCTCCACACGGGGCAAAATCGCCTTTTTTGATATGTTCGCTTCGAAAGAAAATATATTTCGAACAAAAAATTTTAAATATTATTTATATCTAAGCAAATAATTTTTATTTGAAAATCAATACGCATATATATAAATATATTACAACAAAATATATTTGTAAACAAATTTTCTCAAATAATATTGTTTGCATAGAAACCCCTCTAATTATTTGCGGAAAGAATAGATAAGAAAAACGAACTTCCTTCTATGCAGCTAATGTTATTACTTATGTTTATTTATTTTCGACGGTCACTTAACAACTGATCTGTACAAAAACATCATTACTTCTTGCTGGGCCACAAGTAGACGAAGCAATGACAATTGATATATATGTATGTACATATCGCTCACTCACTTCAAGAGTGACATAACTCAAAATTTAAAATTGCCAAGATGTGTAACTTCAAGTCCGTATAAAAAGATAAGTAACATGAAATAAGATGTTTAAATACGCTTGAATAATCTGAAATATGGTTGTTTACTTATATACCAAATTTCGCTGAGATTAATTTAGAGAAATTTGCAAAATTCGGATTTTTGTAAGGCAACTTCAACAATTTTAAATTTTGAGTTGTGTCACTCTTGAAGTGAGTGAGCGATATATACAAAACGCTCTGCAATGCAATAAAACTAAATGAACCACTCTATTGCATTGTTGTTGTTGCTTTCGTTGCCAGCAAGCATATTGAAACAAAACAAAATAAATCTCATAGACATCATCTGTGTGATGTTGTTGTTTCAATACGATTAGAGTGGCCAAATGAAAAGATAACAATTATTGAAATTTAACTTCAAATCAATTGAAAATTTAAAATTAAAAGGCGATCTGCTCCGACATATGCCGTCTTCTAAAAGTTTTAAAATACTTTGCTCATTACTATCGATAAATTCTTTTAAGAGCAGCATGCCCGTTTCAATTGTGCAACGATACGTGATTATTCGTTTCTTAAAGGCTGTGTTTATAACGTAGATGCCCTCACATACTTTGTCTACTACTTTTCTTATAACTGTAGATTTTTTTAATGTCATTCCCAATACCGACGAAGATGTGGATGTAATGGCGAATTCTTTTCTGGAAAAAAGTGCAACATTTTCATTGCCATTTTTCCGAAAACGGCACTTTTGTGATACTTTTTTGAAATTTGGTAATTAAGTTACTCGAATTTAGCACAACTAAAATTTCAAAATTTCAAAAAAGCGGTATTATAGTGCAGTTTTCGGAAAAAGGGCAATGCAAGTGTTGCACTTTTTTGCAGAAAAGAATTCGCCATAAGATTTGTTTCTTGTTCTTCAATAGCGTATTCTGTGACAGATGAAGTGCTGGGCTGTTATTCATCACGTTGATCTCTCGGAGAAATGACATTGGATATTATACGATATTCTTCATCCCCCTGTATATCACCTATATCTTTTGATGCTATAGGATATTGTTCTTGATCCGTAATGTCTTCTCTTTCTATCTCATTTATATTTCCTGCATTTGTAGGATGTTGTTCTGGCTCTATATATTTTTCCTGTTGTTCCTCCAACTGTGGGTATTGAAGTGAGTAATACTGTTGTAAATATCGTGTGTGATAGGAATATTGTTGTGGGTCAATATACTGTACGAAGGATGGTTGAGGGAATTGATAGCCCCAATTCGCGATTTGCATATTGTACGGATATTGTATCAGAGGGTTTATTAATGGATTAAAATATTGTCGTGGGGGTTGATACACTCCCTACAGATATTGTTGACCAAATGAAGCCTGAGGATTCGTCCATTGAACGGGTTGCTGCTGATTTTGCTGAGGTGCATTATCCTCTAATTCTTGTTGACCTTGTAGTTGGATTTCGGTATCATTGTAGTTACCCACACTTGCTATAGGTTCTAGATTCCCTGCGGTTAACGTTTCCAACGAAAGAATTAAATGTGACGTTTGGTTTTTTCACTACAAAAATGTTTCGAACTAACATTACATATCTGCACATTTTTTAAATGCCTTTTGAAACTCCACTTTAAGGGGAAGCTAACATTGCAGAAATTTCAAATACTGGGATGTGCTTCAGAATGGGATCCATTTTTAAATTTCATTTATTTACTTATATATTTAATAAGGGGAAGTCTACAGAATCAGCCCTGCACGAACTTGTGAGCACTATCGAATCGTCCCTGCATTTGAAGGAATTCACCATAGTGGCATTTCTTGACATAGAAGGTGCTTTTAACAACATTCACTCAGATGCAGTAATTGCGGCACTGTCACATCTAAAAGTTAACTCTAGTTTGATTAGACTAATTCAAAGTCTGCTCAACAGAAGACGCATAACAGCATGTCTCGGGTCCACAACTCTAACAAGGTTTGTAAACAGAGGGACCCCAGAAGGAGGAGTACTGTCTCCACTAATTTGGAACCTAGCGGTGAATGAAATACTGCTAGATCTAGAACGTTGTGGCTGCAAGGTCGCGGCATATGCGGACGACGTTGCAATCGCAGTGAGTGGCAAATTCGAAAACGTCCTCCGTGACATTCTACAGGTGGCTCTGAAAAATTGGCTAGATGGGCCAGAAGCAGCGGTTTGGGTGTAAACCCAAACAAGACAGAATTGGTTCTCTTTACTAGGATGAATAAAGTCCCATATGTGGACCCTCCACCTCGGATAAACGGAACAAATCTAGTCTTTTCTGACAGTACAAAATTTTTAGAAATAATTCTAGACTGAAAACTGTTATTTAGACTTAACGTATTGGAACGTGTAAGGAAGGCCAACGTCGCCTTATATTCCTGCAAAAAGGCTGTAGGGTCGCGGAGGGGCCTCTCCTAAAATCGTCAGTAGTTCGTCCTATACTGCTATACGGCATTGTGGTATGGTGGACGGCAACTGGCAAACTAACCATCACCAACCTACTAACAAAGGTTCAGAGAACAGCCTGCCTGAGCATAAGCGGAGCCTTAAGGACTACAGCGACCGAGTCTCTACAAGCCCTACTCCATATACTGCCGATTAATATTGTGGCGAGAGAAGTTGCAACCAAAGCGGCAATAAGATTAAACTGCCTATCAATGTGGAGGTACAAAAGCTACGGTCACATGAGGATATCAAAGTGTAGTGCTATGGTAACCGACAGAGTGGACTGTATACCAACGTTGTACACCTTCGAGAGAAATTACATCACTAGGATTCCCGCCAGAGATGAATGGGTTGGAAGAACACCAGGTAATAGAAACCATCTCCACTTTTACACGGATGGTTCGAAGCTTGATGAAAAGGTTGGCTGCGGAGTACACTGTGCAGAGCTTAGATTGGATATAGCTCACAGACTACCAGATACCTGCAGTATCTATCAAGCCGAAATAATGGCAATATGGGAAGTAGCCAAGTGGCTGAGTCGCAACATAGTAACCAACACTGGCGTTGTCATTTACTCGGACAGCCAGGCTGCCATCAATTCTCTGGAGGCAACATCCCTAAATTCACAAACAGCCCTCGACTGCCGCAGATCTCTTAACTAGATGGCTGAGCAGTTTAATATACACCTCATATGGGTGCCTGGGCATAGGGATATCCCGGGGAACTGCAAATCCGATGAACTTGCTAGGAAAGGGACGACATTACAAATTCTCGAAGAATTTGCATATACTGGTGCGCCACTATCCACGTGCAAGCTTTGGCTTAGGCAAGAGGCAATCAGGCAGTCCAACGAAAGGTGGACAGAAATCGGCACCTGCAGGGTAGCTAGACAAATCTGGCCAAGGTATGACCCGAGAAGATCAAAATATCTCCTCGGACTAGAGAGGCAAAGATTGTCTACGTTAGTATCAGTTCTGACGGGGCACTGCTTGATCGGCGAACACGCCAAAAGATTGGGTATTGACTCTAATGACTTCTGCAGAAGCTGTGGAGATGAGGAAAAAGTGGAGAGCATTGAGCACTTGCTATGCGACTGCCCCGCTCTGAGTAAACGACGACTGGACATACTGGGGTCGGCTTTTCTAGGCAGCCTAACAGATCTTTCCAGTACCGATATTCGTACTATCGACAAATTTGTATATCAAACAGGTTGGTTTCGATGAGGGGCATTTCAGCCCGTGGTAACACTAGGGACCTAAACTGGTCTATGTGAGCTTGTATAAAAAAAAATACGTCTGCCACCCTAACCTAAACCTAAACCTACTTATATATTTTTTTTAAATAAAATTTCTTCAACAATATCTGCTATTCGCACAATATATTTATAATTTTTTGTATCTTGTAAAGATAAAGTCAATATATGACTTAAATTTGTTCACTTAATCACAAATTGTAACAAAACAATTTAAAGAAACAAATTTTTTGATTTTTAATTAATCGAGATTGACAGACCGAGCTACAAACAGGGACTGATTCTTTGTTCTTAATGTTTTGTAATTCGTTAATTGTGTATTTTCCATCCTTCAATATCTCTATCATTTCATCGGTTAATGAATTGAACCTCGTTGATAGGTATTGTGTTTGATTTTCTAATTGTAGTACTATACATTGACCATACTTCGTTGGTGACCTGTTAGCAACTTCAAAGGGGAATACCTTATTAAGCTTCATCTCCTTGATACCAAGTGTCTTAGCATTTAGCGAGTTGAACGTGGAAATTATTTCTATACCCATTGCGGTTTTTATTTAGTGTTCCGATTCAGTGTAGTGTTGACACAATTCACTGAATCGGACGAGTATTTATAAAGGGTGGTCCAACCACAACGCACGATGTTAATTGTAAATAATACAAAAAGTTTTTAGAGAAAGATCTTAATATTTTTTATTATGATAGAAAGATCTATGACAATTATGTGTGAAACACAATGTCGGCCAAATGTTCGTCACTGCTTCGTTGGCATACCTCTATCCGATGGTCCATATTTTCAATGACTCTTGTAACGTGACAAAACTCTTTTATTTTTGTCTGTACATTTATTTCTATACATTTTACTTATTTTTCCTTACAAATTCTTTATAAGTGTCAATAAGGCCCCATATATAAGAAAAGGCCCCTCTCATTAAAACTCAGTCGCTCAACTCTTGTGGTACGACCAACATGAATGAATTCAGTGTGTCAAAGTATATATTAATAACTCGCCTTTGTTTATAATTCTCATTCATTTTATACACACTGTAATACTTAATGTTTGGTCTGGTCTACCACTAGGTGTGGAGTTAGAGTTAGACGAACCAAAGTAGATGTGTGGCCCGACCGATTGGCTTAAGTTAACACCAGAAATGCACCCCTGCGAATCGTTTGCTTCCGTAGTTAGTCGAGCCGCGACTCGTTCAAACGCTCCTAGATATAAGCCGTAGTTAGTCGATATGCAATTCGTTCGTTTTCGCGATTCGTTTGCTTCCGCGACTCGTTCGCTTCCGCGATTAGTTCTCTTTCGCGATTAGTTCGCTTTTGCGATTAGTTCGCTTCCGCGATTAGTTCGCATCCGCGATTAGTTGTCTTCCACGATTAGTTCGCTTCCGCGCTTCGTTCGCTACCGCGACCGTTTTGCTTCACCCATTGAAATGTATTTTCTTACCTGTTAAGTTAGAGTAAGGGCCCATTAGATATAACTTAGGTTACGTATTCAACGTAATCTACCACCGCACAGTGGTCCAGCATCATTTTTTACTTGCCAAAACTCTGTACATTTTTTACCGATAGAGATATTTTAGTTTTTTTATTCGACAGATAACTCCTTGATCTTCTTTCCATTGATATCGAACGCTAGAGATGAGCGGATCTGACTTTGCCAACCAAATATTAAAAAGATCTTCGTTTGTACAAGAATTTCTGGTATTGTGCTCTCTATAAAATCTGTAATCCTTATTTCTTTTTTGATGGGCTTCCTCTGATAGATATCCGATTGGTACTAAATGATGCTTAATTACATCTCCTCCATAATATAGAATTTTGTAAACTGTTGCTGAAATATTTCTCCATGGATATTTGGTAGTATATATTCCACTATATTCACCAATTTTTTTAGCATCAATTTGTTTGTTGCACGCAAGTACATCGATAATTGTTTTAAATCTTGAAATGAGATTTATATCAACACCAGTTATTTCAGATGCTTTTTCGGGATCAGAAAATAACCTTCTTGCTGTATTGCCATCATTCGTATTGCCTGATCCTTGTTTTAGTTGGTCTATAGCACTGTGTGTAATTTTTTAATTTTTTATAACCATATACGCACACTACTACTTGATAAAAGACCAAAAGAAAAAGACCTGTGTCTCCCAGTTTTGCTCAAAGTCATCAACTTTTTTATTATGGTCCTCCAAAGATTTGGGGCCTCTGTGTAATTTTTTGCAAAAAAGTGATAATTTTCTCAGGCTCATATCAAACCGTTTGGAATTTTAATATACTCTCTGAGGCAAAGTTGTAGCTCTTGTCATAAAGAACAAAAATTGTGAACATATAAAATAAAAAAACTTCATCTTCAAGGTCAAAATCTCAAAAAATAATTCTTTTTCCCGCTGTTCAGGTCCATAGGTAGCAAAACGATACAAAAATGTACCTAAGACCTCGATAAACAACTTTCTGGAACATATGAAAATTTCCCGAAATTTTTTTAATTTCATTTGTTTTTTCTTTACTTCAACATTGAGATACTATGCTATCTATTATAAAAAAATATTCGTATTATGTTTATAATCTTCAAATACTTCATTAACATCATACAGGGTGATTTTGTGACTCCACAAACATACTAACATGATCAAGCGATCTCGCACCGACCGCAGCAGCACATACAATATAAAAGCGACACTACGATCACATCGAGCGCGACGTCAACATTAGCTCAGCGGTGAAAGTTATAGAGAAAGTGCTACAGCATAATTCGCCCACAACATTGGCAACTGACAATTTCAATATGCAGTGTGAAAATATTGATTTATTTTGCTCCGTTCGCGGTCTTCAGATCAGAAAAACATTTCTACAAGACTTCAAAAGGAAAATAATCTTTTAACTAGTGAATTCAAGAGAGCATATAAGTTGTTTTTCGACGATGTAGACTTGACCGGTGAAAATTACACACCTAATACAGTGTGTCGCAAATATTATAACAATCTCATGGCATGGTTGAGTGGAGGCAAACATAGTATGAAGTATTGTAAGCCGGTAAACTGGATTAATCGCCCAGGTGATCATGATGAAACCTGTTGCTATGCATGCGTAAATTACACATGTCGTCTCAATCGACATGCTGAGATGAACAAAATTTATAAAGCAACTGTAACAGCCACAATACCACTCCTTGCACCTGAAAATTTTGTATCACCAAGGCCACCAACTCCAGATCGTAGTACAGAATTTACAGGAATGACTAGAGCAAGTGGTGTATCTTATGAAGATCCATGTGATACGGATTATGAGCCCCAACAGGGAAGAGATGGACCAAAACTAATAAATGGGAATGGATTTCATTGTGGCCATATTGGCTTGCCATATTTTTGACTGCGTTTTTAAAGTAAAGAAAACTCACACATGCTAATGTTAACTCTAGGACATGCCGCAAACGGCTAGCTGAATTTCAGAACCTCTACACTTTAAATAATGACAATTTGTTCGCTTACCGCAACTATATAATAGCTTTGGTGGTAAAAATGGGAATGAACTACATCGCTAGTGAGTGGAGATTATTTATTAATGGTTCTGTTTCAAGCTTGAAAGCAGTGTTGTTGCATGTGTCGAACCGAAAACCTTCCATTCCGCTAGCAATAGGTGTTAACATAAAAGGAAGCTATGAAACATCGAAAGATATAATGAAAAAAAACCAATCTTACGAAAATAAATAGAAGATTTGCGGTGATTTGAAGGTCATCAAGATTTTGCAAGGGATCATCGATAAGGGCGGCTTTCCAAAATTCTTTTGTTTTCTTTGTAATTGGGATTCGCGCTCACCTCTGAATTAATACCAATGTAATTCGTGGAGACCAAGAGGAAGTGTGGACTTACAAATGAAACTCAAGACATCTTGCTGCCACCGCTTCACATAAAATTGGGAATTGTCAAAAAATTCATCGAAGTGACCGTTGTAAATTATCCAAACAAAATTAAAAAAGGTATTGTAGTAAATTTAAGAGGAATTTTTTGTTCACCTCATTGTACTATTTTCACTATGTTAATGTTTTCTTTTCTGTATTTATTTTTTGTCTTCATTTAACAGGCGTACTTAATGGCCCTGACATTAGAAAGCTATTCAAGAGCAACTTTGAATCATTCCTTCAGCATGTATTCACCAGATTCTTGGAGTGGATCTAGACGCGGAACCGGAAGCAAGAGATTGGGTGAAGGAAATGCTGTATTATTTTGAGAAAATCGGCACATCGATGACATTAAAGCTGCATTTTCTTCATTTTAATTTTGACGATTTTATCAAACAACTCCCTACCGAACACGATGAGCATGGAGAACGGTTTCACCAAACCACAATGCCCATGGAAAAACGGTACAAAGGCAAAAACCTCGACGATTGCTTGCAGAGGTAATATCAATTTTATTGATTCATTGTTTTTCATTCCTTTATTGATTTCTTTTCTAATTCATATCGGGTATGTTGGTGGAGTCACAAGATCACCCTGTATGATGTTAATGAAGTATTTGAAGAAGAAAAATCTGATGATGGAGGGCAGTCTGGAAGCAACGTGCCTGTGGACACCATAAGTTCTGAATCAGAGTCAGATTCGGACGACAATTTGGACCCACAACTTAAGAGAGTGCGATTTGCAAGTCCAGGGCCATCAACATTATAATCATAATACGACTATTTTTTTTTATTATTTTTGTAAGAGATAGTACAGTATCTCAATGTTGAAGTAAAGAAAAAACAAATGAAATTAAAAAAATTTCGGAAAATTTTTCACTATTGCGGCTACCTAAGCGCTACCGAAACTGTGTTAAGAATCATTCCTTGGAAGTTCATATGTTTTAGAAAGTTGTTTATTGAGATCTTAGGTAAATTTTTTTAGTTGATTGTTTCCTTGAATTTTGAAGGGTTTGCTATCTGTGGACCTGAACAGTGGAAAAAAGGTAAAAAATCGATTTTTTTATTTTTTTTGCGATTATGACCTTGAAGATGAAGTTTTTATGATTTTATATGTTAACAATTTTTGTTCTTTATGACAAGAGCTACAACTTTGCCTCAAAATTCCGAACGGTTTGCAAGATAAGAGCCTGAGAAAATGATTACTTTTTTTTGCAAAAATTACACCGAGGCCCCAAATCTTTGGGGGCCCATAAAAAAATGGCATGACTTTGGGCAAAACTGGGAGACTGTAATGTACATTTAGGAGAGAATCTCTTATGGAAAATTATATCACCACATCATGTTGCGACATTTTAAAAATTCCCCCTGCACATACTGCTAATTTTGCATGCGAACAATCGAACAAAAATCGTGCGGTGAGTAAAACCCATACCTACATTATGGCGCAACCATTTGATAGTGGATTAAGAATTTACGCTTTCAATTAGGTTTGGTTCTGATGTTTGCTTTTTGACGGTGCAACACTCCACACCGTGGACTGGGCTGAGTGTGGAAAATGCGATATTTTCGCATTTGCGGAGTGTAATAATTTTACAAACGACCGCCATTTTTACAAACGAATCTAAAAATGCGTTTTCAGCGTAAAATGTAGAAAAAATGTAAAATTTTTTTGCACAAGCGAAATCACCATTAAATTTGACGATGAGGTAGAAAAATACTAACCAATAAACATAGACTATTGATGACTAAAATTTAAGAACCCGAAAAACGACTCTGGCCAAAACCACTTCCAGAAGCGTAAAATTCATTCTACTCTAAAATTCATATATGGCCCAGAAATAAAATTAATCATAAAAAAACCTATTTATATGTTCCTCACCACGTTTGGATGGAAAGAGTCGGCGGGACCCGTCTCAGCAGCGGTGGTTGGGGAGGTTCTTGACCCTACCCTTCCAAACTATACATTACTCTATTATTACGGAGTCCCTTGAAAAACTATGTAAAACAAATATAAAACAAGTAAGAAACTTCAGTCGGGTAAACCGACTTATGAATCCCCTCACCTTGAGTCACAAAAGAATATTCGTAAATTTATTTATTTTTGTCGTTTTAGTTAAACTATTATCAATTTAAATTGCATTTAATAACTTTAAAGTATGTACTGGTATAAAGTTAAAAGCTGTTTACTTTTGCTACAAAATGGTCCATTTGTGTGGCAAGTACCAAAAGGGACGTGCCACTAACGGTCACTTTTCTCTGGACTCTAGATACTATAAAAGCATTACACCGTACAAACTCTCATGTATTTGTATGCGTTGGTATTAAAGTTATAAGCTGTTAACTTTAGGTATCAAATAGTCTATTTGTGTGGGGGTTACCAAAAGGGGCGTACCAATTACGGTCACTTTTCTCTGGACTCTTGGTACTATAAAAGCATTACACTGTACACAATTTTAAGTATTAAATATATAAGCTGTTAACTTTAGGTATCAAATAGTCTATTTGTCTGGGAGGTGCCAAAAGGGGCGTTCCAATTACGGCCACTTTTCACTAGACTCTAGGTACTATAAAAGCATTGCTCTGTACGGAATTTCAAGTATCTGCATGCACTGGTATTAAAGTTATAAGCTGGTAACTTTTGGTACAAAATGGTCCATTTGTGTGGGAGGTACCAAAAGGAGCGTGGCAAAAATGCCCGTTTTTCACTGTATTGTAGGTACTATTAAACCATTACACTGTACAAAATTTCAAGTCTGTATGCACTGGTAATAAAGTTATAAGCTATTAACTTTTGGTTCAAAATTGTCCGTTTGTGTGGGAGGTATCAAAAGGAGTGTGACAACTTCGCCCATTTTCTCGAGGTAATAGTGGCTAATAAACTACTACTATATGTAGAATTTCAGAGGATTGCAATAAGTAGTATAGAAGTTATTAAATTATCAATATTTCACTATATGTTAACCCTTTGTGTGGGAGGTACTTGAAGGAGTGGACCAATATGGCCCATCTTCGAACTTAGCCGGAGATAGAAGAAGATATTACAAATTTGAAGTCAATCCGTTACTCTTTTCGAGAGTTATCGTGCGCACCAGTCAGCAGACAGACAGACAGACGGACGGACATTGCTCTTTCGACTTTAGAGTGGTTACAGATGTTAAGAACCCATTTTCAAAACCCTCCCATCTTTGTTCTCCGGAATATTAATTCTAATGGAGAACCCTGACACAGAGTAATTCTACATACTCAAAGGAAAGTCTAAAGTAGATTTAGCACGACATTATACTTTTTATTTTATAAGTTCACTTAAAAATCATTTCAAAAAAATAATTCTAAAAATTATTTTTACAAAAGCGTGTGTTACTAATCCAGAAACGACAGATAATATTCAAAATTCAGTCGATTTAACATGGCAAAGTTTTTTTGATTTCAAATATTGTGACTAATTGAACGCTATCGCTATTAATTCAAAATGAGGTTATTGGTTAAATTCTATAACTACTTAATTTTTATTATCCTAAAAATTCAACAAACTATGTAGAAATTTCACTTCAAAGTTACATTAACTTGTTTTAATTTCGACGAAAAATAATTTTAAAAGTTGGTGCAGGATATGTAAGCTGTGTTAATACTGACCGTAGGAAATGCGAATAATAACAAATTTAATTATAATTTATTTTGAGTTAAGTTTTCGCGATTGGTATATTCATCTCTTTCCAACTAGTGAATTTTTATATATATATGAAAAGATTTAATTTACGTAGGACAACTCAAAAAGAAACCCAATTTCGTATTTTGTTTTGATTACGTCTGGTACTGACAATAAAATGACCGATAACTAGCAGTACTAGAATCATCATCAAGAATAAGAAAACGTGTAAATTTGTAACTGATATTACAATAAAATCATAACAGCTATACAATATACAGGAATCTTAAGTTTTACCATTGAAAGAGTAGTTTAAATTGAAAAAATCTTTATATAGAAAAAACAGTAAATTGATTTGAACTACAGTATTTCTTCTATTTTTTTAAAAGGTTTTGTTTATGCAATTATGAAAATATATAAAGTATTTAACTACACGGAGGAAAAAAACGGCCTCTGTAACATATTGTCCCAAACATATTTTGCAGGCAACATATATATGTTTGGAGCAGCTCCCAAACATATTATGTTTGGGGTAGCGGTAATGTTCCCAAACATTTATATGATTGTATGTAATCATATATATGCTTATGTCCAAACATTTATATGATTGTGTGTAATCATATATATGCTTATGTCCAAACATTTATATGATTGTATGTAATCATATATATGATTGCATTTAATCATGTATATGATTGTATATTGTTGTTTTTTATCAAAAGTCTGAACGCACCTATAATATATTTATAAAATTCTAGTCTAATGTTCCATTAATTATCCATTATTCGGACTGCGGACTATGCCACTTTTCTTTCAACTTGGTTGGTAGCTCCGTTGATCCACCCCATTGACTGAAAAACGTCAACACCTTATACCACTGGCTATATAGAGTCAACGAGAATTATATGCACAGCGTGTGTTTTAATTTACTTTCATGTTACACCCGAAACAAGAAAGTATAAGCATAGCCATATATTCATTCTGACTGGCTCTGGCTGTCAATGGTTGTATGTGTGTGCGTGCGTGTGTTCGCTGTGATGGCTTAGCACAGTGGTGATGGTGGATGCTCTATGAGTCACATAATTGGGCTCTCAGAGAGTAATACTCTCTAAAAATCTAAAAAATATGCTCTAATATATTATTTTGCCAAAAATATGTTAGGACACAATCATATCGTTTTATAATATGCTAGAATTTTGCCCCGAACATATTATGATTGTGTGCAAACATAATATGTTTACCCACAAACATATATATGATTGTGCCCGTCCCAAACATATTTATGATTGCATCCAAACATATTTTTAACATATTTTTTCTCCGTGTAGTCTCTGTTTAATCTAACATACAAAGTGTGTTTGTTAACATTTTGCTGGCTAGTTAACAGAGCTGGTTCAAAGAAGAATAATAATGTAATAAATAAACTTATTATACACGCTGAAAGGCCTTCCATCGATGAATATGCTGCTGTTCTTGTTACTCTTATGGTGAAGAATATCTGGGTTCTTCTTATGATACCTTCTCTTAAAATTTTTATAATTTCTATAGTTGTTTTTCTTTTGGGCTTTTTTTAACACAGTTACTTTAATTCTTCTTGTGATCTTTTTGTTTCTTTTTACACACTTTCTTGTACTTTTCTTTAAATTATGATTTTTTTCGTTACTGAATCCCGATTTTTAACAGTTATAACAACACAAAACACGAAGAACCTATTGTAATTAAATACCTTTTTTAGTTTTTTTTCTTTAAATTGTTCACGTTACATGAGGACGTTTGAAATTATTTTTTTGAAAATTTTGATTTTACTTATTTAAATCTTTTTTTACACTTTCCGTATGCGAGCGAGGTGAAGGAAATTTCTACTGTTTGTTGAATGCACTAGATGACTGATTTTATCGACTGTTTTGTCTACTGTTGAACAACTGCTACTTGTTCTACCCCTAAGCAAGGTGTCTGGAATTTCCAGCGGGAAAGGAGAATAGATCACTATAAATATTGAAGATAATATTTTTGAGTGTTAGAACCACAAGACTAGAATTTATGTTGGTTATAATTTCTCTGCAACGATGCAGGACGGCATCAGAGGAGAGTAAAGCTCTTATATTTCGGTGATGCCAGATCAGTAGACCTGTATAAGGCTGCTCTGAGTCGAGCGGGTGAGGTGTGGCCGGGTGCCCAGTTGAATGTTGTCGAAAAAAAACAACATCCCTAGTCACCCTAGAGATATCACCTGGGTTACAGAAGAGACCTCCAACCTGGCTGACATATTAGAAATAATAAAAGATTCCAATCCTGGTCTGCCGGCCCATAATTGGAGAATCAGCAAGGTGGGTGAGGCGGATGGTAAAAACCGACAGGTCAATCTAATTCTTAACGATGAATCCACCTCCCATATACAACGTGCAAGTCCAACCCTACAATAGGGCTTCGAGACTATAGTCTTGGAAGTATACAAGCAGGATATAGCTCCCACTGCGGAAGGTGAGTCGTCCACCGTGATTGATACACGACTTTCTGGAAGTGCGGAGGTACCCACGCCCATTATTTCTGGTGACTCCAACTCTAACAGAAGATCTGTAACGTCCTTCTCTGAGGATGAAAGCTCTACTTCTGACACTGAGGGGAGTCTCCGGACTCTTTGACGCATCTGGTGGGGACACGCTTCTCATTGATACGGACGAAGAGTTCGATAACATCCTTGTCGGGGTGGATGTTAATCTGTCAATTACCAATGATGGTAAGAATTCTACAGATTAACCTTCATCACGCTAAAGCAGCTTCAGCGGCTCTATTGCTCAGGAGCCCTACGCAGTGGGAGGAAGGGTGTGCGGTATCAGGACACCCAACTTTAAACTGCTTGTGGCCAACTGTGAAGGCACTCCAAGAACCTGCATTTTGGCCAGGAAAGATCTAAGTATCTTTCTCCTGGCTAATTTAAGTGGTAAAGACCAAACATCTGCTAGTCTGGAGATCCGTAATCGCATATATTGGGTCGTCTCCAGTTACTTGCCTTATGAAGCTGTAGTGCCGACTGCTCTATTCAGGGAAGTAGTAGAAGAAGCAACGTCTGACGAGGTCGAGCTGATTATTGGCGCAGACACGAACGCTCATGGGGTAGTACGGATATAAACAATAGGGGTGATTCGCTTCTTGGCTTTATTCTAACTACCAAGCTAAGTATTTGTAACATAGGTACTGACCGGCTGTCAGACAAAATTATTGGGCGGAATGTACTGGACGACCACTCATTCTCAGATCACCATTATATTGAGTTCAAACTCGCTGAAAAAGCGCCTAAACCTGCCTTCCACAGAAATGTGAGGAAGACAAAGTGGCACCTGTATGAGAATAATTTCATGAAAGTCCTCAATTCTAAACTTCTTTATGAACCGAATGACAAAGCCGGTCTGGATAATCTGGTCGAGCATATGACCACATCATTCAATAGTTTCCTTGAAGAAGCCTGTCCAAAAACAAAGTACAAGGTAACCTCAATTGTGGAATTCTGAGCTAACGGCAAAGAAAAAGACCTGGAACAAGCTATTCAACAAGGCGAAATCTAAAGGCAACTCAAGGTCTATAAGAAGGAGCTTAGGAAGGCGCAAACACGCTCTTGGTATTCCTTCTGTGGCGAAGTGGAAAAGGTCTCCGACGCCACAAGGCTGAGGAAGATACTATCCACTTCACCTTGTACAGTAGGCTATTTGCAGGATAAGGCAAACAACTGGACAAAAAACAGCGAGCAATCGCTAAATGTACTGCTCGACACACATTTCCCGGGGAACTCATCAACAGAGCCTGAGGATCAACAGGACCAACAAGAGTGCGAGTGGAGTGGAGCGTCGCTAGTTTGTTTACTGAGATATCCAGAATAAGGTGGGCTATTAACAGCTTTGAGCCCTTCAAGTCACCTGGACCAGACGGCATCACTACAGCAGAAAATGTTAAAGTACATTATCCCCTGGCTGGAGAAAATTTATGTAGGCTGTATCAGGCTCTAATACATCCCGAATCGATGGAGGGATATCAAAGTGGTATTCATACCCAAAGCCTTATATTCCTGCAAAATACTTTAGACCAATTTCTTGACATAGAAGGGGCTTTTAACATCATTCACTCAAATGAGGTAATTGCGGCACTGTCACATCTTAAGGTAAACTCTAGTTTGATTAGACTTATACACAGCCTGCTCAACAGAAGACGCATAACAGCGTCCACAACTCTAAGAAGGTTTGTAAACAGAGGGACTCCACAAGGAGGAGTACTGTCTCCACTAATTTGGAACCTAGCGGTGAATGAAATCCTGCTAGATCTAGAACGTTGTGGCTGCAAGGTCGTTGCATATGAGGACGACGTGGCAATCGCAGTGAGTGGCAATTTCTAAAACGTCCTCAGAGACATCCTACAGATGGCTCTGAACAAATTGGCTAGATGGGCCAGAAGCAGCGGTTTGGGCGTTAACCCAAACAAGACAGAATGGGTTCTCTTTACCAGGATGAATAATGTCCCACATGTAGACCCTCCACCTCGGATAAATGGAACAGATCTAGTCTTTTTGAAACTGTTATACAGCATTGTGGTATGGTGGACGGCAACTGACAAACTAACCATCACCAACCTACTAAAAAATGTTCAAAGAACTGCCTGCCTGTGCATAAGCGGAGCCTTAAGGACTACAGCGACTGAGTCTCTAAAAGCAATACTCCACATACTGCCGATTAATATTGTGGCGAGAGAAGTTGCAACCAGAGCGGCAATAAGATTAAACTACCTATCAATGTGGAGGTACAAGATTTACGGCCACATGAGGATATCAAAGGCTAGTGCTATGGTAACCGACCGAGTGGACTATATACCAACTGTGTACACCTTCGAGAGAAATTACAACACTATGATTCCCGCCAGAGATGAATGGGTTGGCAGAATACCAGGTAATAGAAACCATCTCCACTTTTACACGGATGGTTCGAAGCTTGATTAAAAGGTTGGCTTCGGAGTACACTGTGAAGAACTTAGTTTGGATATATCTCACAGACTACCAGATACCTGCAATGTCTATCAAGCCGAAATAATGGCAATATGGGAAGACGCCAAGTGGCTGAGTCGCAACATAGTATCCAACACTGGCGTTGTCATTTACTCGGGCAGCCAAGCTGCCATCAATTCTCTGGAGGCAACATCCCTAAATTCACAAACAGCACTCGACTGCCGCAGATCTCTTAACGAGATGGCTGAACAGTTTAATATATATTTTTTCAAACTAAGTTTGTTAGATCCATACCGCAAGTTTCAAAAGATTATGTTAAAATCGGCGTAAATATTGATGGAAATTAAATATGGAAATCGGAAGATGTTATATATTTAGGCATTGATCTAAATCATAACATTCTGTGGGATAACCATATTAACAAATTAAACGCGAAACTCTCGTCAGGTATCGGTATCCTATATACATTTAGAAGTAAATTTGATTCCAAGACAAAAATGTTATTATATCAATCCTTAATCTATTCACATTTGCCTTATCTTCCCGCATTTTATTGTGGCAAAACCAGCACGGCGATCAGATTATTGCAATTTCAATTCAATTAATTTGTATTTTTAAGTGTTTAAGAAGCATTGATTCCAATACAATACAGGTTAGGTTAGGTTGAAGAGAGGAGACGTTTAAACGGCTCATGTCAGTGGACATACACTTAAGCCAGTGGTTCGGCCAGTTGTGCGCTCCTTATTTATGTTTTTTTATAGCTCACGAGTTACAGAAAATCGGTGATAGACACGAATTTTCTCAGTATCTTCCAGTCATATCCTCCGAGATGAGTCAAGTCTGGTAATATGTCGGACCCGAAATGTTGGGATCTTGCATGTGTGAAAGCCGGGCAGTGACACAGAAAATGTTCCATCTTTTCGATGTTTTCCCTGCATGAGCTGCATTCGTAGTTTCCTGCTAGTCCTATGCGATGAAGGTGTGCTTGTAAGCTTGAGTGTCCCGTCAGAACACTCATCATCTTACTAATATCGCTCTTGTTTAGTTTCAGAAGACTTCTTGTTTTCTTTTCATTAGGATCACCCCACAGTATCTTTGCAGTTGCTCCTACTGTTGCACTATTCCACACAGTTTTGTGAGCCATCACTGCCCAGTGCTTCAACTAATTTTTCGTGGCTTCGAAAGGTTTCCAATTTTCCAAGTTTATTACTCGAAGTTCTCTGCCCTTTGAAGCCAAGCTGTTTGCCCGTTCATTTCCAATCACTCCGTTGTGTCCTGGGACCCAGCATATACGCAATTGACTATGGGCAATCATTTATCGTTCTTTTACAGTCCAACACTGTTCTGGATTTAACCCTTTCCGATGTTATTGCTTTAATCGCCATTTGGCTATCTGTGAAGATGTTGGCATATTTATGCTTTGTGGTGTTACTGTGCCAGTTCACACGCTCCGTGATTGCTCGAACTTCTGCTTGAAATACCGTTTTATGGTCAGGGAGGCAGAAGTGAAGTTCGACTACTGGTTCATCAATAAAAAGTCCCAGACCCGTCCTTCCTACTCGCTTGGACCCATCCGTGTAGCAGCTGGTTCCCACTGGCACATGGGCCAATGTTCCATGTTCCCAGGAGCGCCTGTCTGGCACAAACGAATCACAGGTAGCTGTAAGCCGCACTTCAGGAATGCGGTCGGAGATTTCTGGCGTTTGAATGTGACCAACTAGAGATTCTAAAATCTTCTGATGGTACGACTTGTGGTCTCGATTTATCCATTCACCCATCACTTGTAGACGTCTTGCTGTGAGGGCTGCCTCATACTTTTTACGGATGTCTATTGGTTGGATGTGCAGTATAGTCTCCAACGCTTTTGTGCAGTTATAAATGCCCCGCTTATTCCTAGACAGTACATACGTTGCATTTTTTGCAAAGGTATTACGTTGCACTTCTTGTCCATTGATGTCCACCACACTACACAGGCGAAGGTGAGTATTGGTCTAATCACGCTCATGTAAAGCCAGTGAGTCATATTTGGACGTAGTCCCCATTGCGAACCTTTAGCTCTTCTGCACATCGACCAACATCTGTGGGTCTTTGTAACTCTTTCTTCAAGATGATCTTCCCAGTACAGTTTTTGATCCAAGATTACTCCCAAGTATTTCACCTTTTACAATTTAGTCAAAATATTTTACACACGGGAAGAAATACAAGACAGGCCACAAATTTAAATATTGTAAGATGCCGTCTAGAGTTAAAAAACAAAGAATTATATATTCTGGCCCAAGGGAATATAAGTATAACAAATTACCAAACGATTTGAAAAACATTTCGGTTTTGTCTACATTCAAGATTAATCTTGAATGCAACGCAGGCATTTCCTGCGTTGATCTTAGGAATATTATTGTTATTAGTCACTACATTTATAGAATTATGAAAACTTATTTAGTTTGATAAAAATGGACAAAAAACACGATTCTTAGGTATATTCATAGATTTGAAAATTTCAACGAAACTTCATATATAAATAATACCTAACTTTGTGCTTGCATATACTAGAGGCAACGGTTATTATGTGTGTATTTACAATTTACTCTTTAAATGCAAAATTTTTGAGATATTTAGATTTTTGTTGAATTCCGGACGGCATGTTCCTGACAGCACAAAATTCATGCAGAAAAAGGGGTTATTAAAATATGCCCTTTAATGTCAATATTATACAATATTTCTCAAATTTTTTTACGTAGAAAGATCGACAATGTCTAAAGCAATCATTTCATGCCAAGATTGTTAATTTTTTTATTTACGTAATGAGTAAATGGCAGCGAAAACTATGATTACATTGCTAAAAAAAAAATACTCAAGAAAGAATTTCAAAATAATAAGGCATTTCTTCGTGTAGCGCAGGGAAATGCCCATATATAATTATCATTTGTTTATGTAAGTAGCTGGAACCGGTCTCCTTCGTTGCCCCAGATTTCAGATTTTCGATCCCATCCATTTTCGACCAATCACGTAAACTGTCACCAAATGCATATTCACAAAACTACAGCACTCTCGCTAACAAATTGATCAAGATATATCAATGGGTCATAAGGGCGGGGTTGATTAGAACGAGCCCATTTGTGGACAAATTACGTAGACTGCCATCAATTGTGCAAGATGTCTTATATGGGCGGGGCCACGCCCTTTTTGGACCAATCAGCTACTTCCAGTTGGACCCCAGAAAGCCCTGGACTGGTGGCCCTAATGGGATCATGGCCCTGTCCCAATCGTTACGTATGGACTCCAAAACGGAGTCTATACATGACATTTTCAGGGAATCTTCAGATTAGACTAGCGGGTGACATAGGCTATATAAGTTTTCGATTGAGGGGGCGTGGCCCCGCCCATATAAGCCAATTTGAAGTTATTATTTTTATTTCCTACTGTCCGTATATACGAATGGATTAACGAGATTACTACTGGTCCTATTGGAACTGGACCGTGATCCCAGATGGCCCACCAGTGATGGGCTTCTAGGGTCAAACTGGAGTACGTGGGAATCTTCGTGATTGGTCCAAAAATGGGAAATTAAAATTTTTAAATTTTTGGGATCTCTTTGCGTGAAAAATGCGATTTTTGCGAGAAAAAAATCGACTAATTGGTTATTGTTAAATAAAAAAAACTAACATATTTAGAAAAAACTCGGCAGCGTTACCTCGTAAATAATGTTAAGAAATAGTGTTAAAAATTTCAAAAAGTTTATAAACTTTTTTTTATATGTTTGTGAAATTAAATTAAAATCGTGCAATCTTTCGTAACTATAAATTGCACTGATGGATTGACAAAAAGTGAGTCAGGCGTAAGTCTTTCCTTGATGAAATGCCAAACAATACTTAACAAAAATAACATGACAGCATGACACTACTCACACGTGATCAGACAAAAAGAGGCTATTGAAAAAAGTATCTCTACTTAGATCACTATATATTTCAACAGTATCTCTACTTAGATCACTATATATTTCAACATTTTGTTTCCAAATATATTTTCTTTCAATTCAACATATGTGGTGAATTTCCTCCGTGTACTGAATGTACTTATATTATATTACTGAATGTACTATAATGTTTTACTGGATGTAATTGAACTGTTTGTTTTGGAGGGGCGTATCTTCCACTTAGTATCTTCCACATATTCTCTGATCTGAGTCAAATCTGGTAATCTGTCGGACCCGAAATATCGATCTTTTGCTGAAACTTAGAGAAATCTTCCGGAAGAATTATTTTTCACAACTAATAAAATGTTGTTACATAAGATAAGTATCCACAGTTTTCCTAGGAATGACCTGTAATTAACAACCTCGCCGTCTAGTACAATATTATTTTTTCATCAATTTTTATGAAGAAAAGCTAGATTCAATTCAATTTTAACCGAAGAAGATTTTTTGAACAATTTTGGTTGCAGCTCGTTTTTTAAGATGAAACTGCATTTTAATTTAACAATATTATTAATAATAGTTTCAAAACTGCATTAAATTCTATTTTTTTCATATTGTAATAATAGATCTGTTCTGCAATACTATCCACGGTTTGTTTGAATATGCACTGTAATTGGAGTTACGCCACTTTCAAAAAAAACGTTTATGTAATTTTAATCTTAATCTTACAATTAATTATTTAACAATTAAGTTTAAAATTTGTTTAATAGAGATAGAATAAATTTAAAACAAGTAAGAAAGTTTCAGTCGGGTAAACCGACTAAGGTATACCCTCACTTTGTGAGTAATGTAATATTGAATATTACTCGAATTATTCTGACAATTTGTGTGGGAGGCACCAGAAGGGGTTTATCAAATACACCTTTTTTTTGCTGAACATTAGATACTTTAAATTCATTGCACTGTGCCGACTTATAAGCATTTATGTGTACTGGTATAAACGTTATGAGACATTAAATTGTGGTATGATTTGGGCATTTTGTGTGGGAGGTACAAAGAGGGGCGTGGCAATAACGCCCATTTTTCACAGGGCTATAGACACTATAAAAACATTACACTGTACAAAATTTCAAGTATTTTTATACACTGGTTTTAATGTTATAAGCTGTTAACTTTTGGTACAAAAAGGTACCTTTGTGTGGGAGGTACCAAAAGGGGCGTGACAACAACACCCATTTTTCCCTGGACTGTAGGCAATATAAAAGCATAATACTGTACAAAATTTCAAGTATTTTTATACACTGTTATTAATGTTATAAGCTGTTAACTTTTGGTGCAAAATGGTGCATTTGTGTGGGAGGTACCAAAAGGGACGTGGCGACTTCGCCCATTTTTCTCGAGTTGATAACGACTAATAAGCTAATACTATGTGTGGAATTTCAAAAGATTCGAATAAGTAGTATAGCAGTTATTAAAGAATCAATTTTTCACAACATTTTAACCCTTTGTGAGGGAGGTACTAGAAGGAGTGGACCAATATGGCCCATCTTCGAACTTAGCCGGAGATAGAAAAAAATATTACCACATACCAAATTTGAGGTCAATCGGTTACTCCTTTCGAGAGTTATCGTGCGCACCAGCCAGCAGACAGACAGACAGACAGACAGACAGACAGACAGACAGACAGACAGACGGACGGACATTGCTCATTCGACTTAAAATGACCCAAAACGGATTTCCTCCAAACATACTTGGGGTCTTAGGTCACTCCTTCGACGTGTTACACTTTTTTCCGTAGCAAATGATATATACCCTCGTCACACTAAAGTGAGGGTATAAAAATTAATTCATTCAATGAAATAATCTAGGTGTACTGACTATACTTATCGACCGTAGTGAGTCAATGTATGTACCGAGTAGCAACATGCGCAACATATTATATTGCACCAAGTATTAACACGCGCAACATATTATTATGCTGACTCTGTGAGAACTATTAAAACACACATTGGTCGCACGGGTTGTTTCAACTACTTATATTTATAAAAAGGGCATTCGCTCTGCTAAGCTTAGACTGCCAAGTTGTCTTTTTAATTAATATCTACCGGAGAAAATTTGTTGCTGTTGCAAATGTTGTTAATGAGTCTACTTACATATTTCTTTGGGTGTAACAATTATATGCATTTACATTATTTATCTGATTGTGAGGGTTTATTTAATTACATTATAATTTAGAAATGGGTTTTGTAATTTTTATTAGCATAACATATACGACCTATACTATACTACTATTCTATACTATTTAACGACCTTAATTTTTTATTTATAGAAATTTCTGGAAAATCTTGACCCTTTTAAGGGCATGTCAGATACAGACATATCAAACTTTTTGTATCATGAAAGTCTTCGCATAGAGCCTAGAGGATGTAAGCAACCGCCAAAATTTGTAAGTAATAAATTAATTTATATATTTTATAGTATAAAATTGTCTTTGTTTTTAGCCTAGAAAATGGAGTTCATTAACTTTGAAATCACCAGGCATTAAACCTAGACGACAAAATATCAGCAGCACAAATAGCAGCAATATTGGCTCAAATAATGGCACAATAAACGCCGTCGGTATGGCCCAAACGTTAACAACGCGGTCCCATTCATTTATACCACCAACAGAAATTATTGGAGGTGAACAGAGTTCACCGAGTATTAGCAATAGTTACATCACAAATGCTCAAAGTAGTAGTAATGTTCAAGCATTCTCCGTATTTGCTAACGTCAATATTCCAGAGCGTA
The DNA here is from genome assembly GCA_963930755.1 of Eudasyphora cyanicolor. Lineage (NCBI taxonomy): Eukaryota > Metazoa > Arthropoda > Insecta > Diptera > Muscidae > Eudasyphora > Eudasyphora cyanicolor. The sequence goes on from OZ005737.1 coordinate 107,829,708, forward strand.
ACGGACCTAAGTGGAATACTGTGTCCGGAGTTATTAATAATCATGCACCAACAAACAGTGTTCTCTCTGCATTTGCACAGCCAATGGCTGCACGAAGCGATTTTCAACAATTGAATGAGTCCGACAATGTTCCGATTTTACCAAAAAAACCGAATTCAGCAACAAGTTTGCAGGCAAATTTCAGTCCAACATTCAGCGATGTAACTTCTGTAAAACGGTTGGATACTGTTTCGAATATTGCACAAGATTGTGCCCTACAGCAGTCTACTCAATTATTATATAATCGCACTTCATGGAATAATCAAACTGGCATTGATAGTGAATCATTATCATCACCATTACCTAAAGTGGTTGTTAGTCCACTCAATGAAAATCATTCCACAAGCAACCGATCTCCATTCCACTGCACAACGTCCATCAATAAATCCAATTGTACCTCCTCCAGTTATTTCAGGTGAGCTTATCTTATATTTCAAAATGTGTTACAAACTTTTATATTATATATATATCAAAGTTTTCAAATATGGGCAAATTGCTGTTGATTATAATTTATTTATTTATTTATTCAGTCAAGGTCACACAAAGACATTGAAAAAAAATATATTTGAGATCAAAATTTTTAAATTTTGGTACAACAAAGTATTACAACAAAATATATTCGCGATCTAATTTTCTCAAATAAAATATGTAAATAGACACACACAAAATTATTGTTTCTGATTATCATATTTTATTAAAAAAAATTCACAATGTTTTGGACTTCATCGAATAGTTTAAAGTATCGTACGTGGCATTAGTTAAAATTATCATAAGTGATATTAGGAATTATGAAAGTAATTCATTTAATAAATGTATTACAAAATCGGACAAAAAACTCTATATATGACTGTAGTATGAAAATTGAGAATAAAAAAAATAATGAAACCACGCTTAAAAAATTAAAAAAAAATCAAATACATTAACAAAATAAAAAAAGTTTATTTAAATAGCTTGATTCAATCCCACATTTACTTAATCAAAATACCTTTAACAAATTATCAAATTTTTAATCTAAATCCGCTTAAAAATTAACAAAAACTAAATACGCTTTAAAAATTACCTAAATTACCACCGACTTGCTTGAAAACCGAGTATCGAATGGGTTTACAATATGTTGCTATTTATAGATTAAGAATACAAGCTTTGGGCTTTTGTGCTTTACACACTCACGTCACAATAAAAGCGTATTCACTATGAAATGCTTTGGAAAGCAATTCACGGTGTGGACTTTTAGAGTGGCGTGGTTCTGGTCTGAGCACACACACACAATGATGTAAGTATAAGTATATTGAAGAATGTTCCCAACATACCAAATATAAATAAAACAATACAACTTGAGAACAATATTATATAAATAGTAGATTCACAATCAGTTTTTAACAATCTTGAGGAACTCTTATGATACACAGTTTCTTAAGTACGCACGCGACCGCTATGCTTGAGAAACGTTTCTTAAGTAAGAGAAATCTGTCAACGCTTCACTTGTTGACAAATTAGTTTTGTGTTTTGCTTTTATTATTTGAGTTGGTGAAAACTGTCAGCGAGGCACGCTTCATTTTGGATAAATTTAGTTTTGTGGTTTGCATTTAGTGTTAAATTTCAACGTGAGTGCAAGTATAATTCCGGTTTGTTGTAAAATAATTGGTAATATTCTAATAAAATAATTAAAGAAATTTAACTGAATCAATAAAATTAATTAAAATTAATGAATTACAAAAAAAATTAATATTAGCTTATTCTACAATTACAAGGATAAGCTTATAGTAGGTTTAGGTTAGGGTAGCAGCCGTTTTTTTTTCCTTCGGTCACATAGACCAGTTTAGTTCCTTAGTGGTACCACGGGTTAAAATGTCCCTAATCGAAACCAACCTGTTTGATATACAAATTTATCGATAGTACGAGTAGCGGTACCGGAAATATCTGTTAGACTGCCTAGAAAGGCCGATCCCAGTATGTCTAGTCGTCGCTTACTCAAAGCGGGACAGTCGCATAGCAAGTGCTCAATGCTCTCCACTTCTTCCTCATCTCCACAGCTTCTGCAGAAGTCATTGGACAGTGTCCTGTCAGAACTGATATTAACGTAGACAATCTTTTCCTTTCTAGTGCGAGGAGATATGTTGACCTTCTCAGGTCATACCTAGGCCAGATTCGTCTAGCTACCCTACAGATGCCGATTTGTGTCCATCTTTCGTTGGACTGCCTTGTTGCCTATGCCAAAGCTTACACGTGGATAGTGGCGCACCAATATATGCAAATTCTTTGAGAATTTGTAAAGTCGTTGCTTTCCTAGCAAGTTCATCGGCTTTGCAGTTCCCCGGGATATGCTTGTGCCCAGGTACCCATATTAGGTGTATATTAAACTGCTCAGCCATCTCGTTAAGAGATCTGCGACAGTCGAGGGGTGTTTGTGAATTTAGGGATGTGGCCTCCAGAGAATTGATGGCAGCCTGGTTGTCCGAGTAAATGACAACGCCAGTATTGGTTACTATGTTCCGTCTCAGCCACTTGGCGACTTCCCATATTGCTTGATAGACACTGCAGGTATCTTGTAGTCTGTGAGCTATATCCAAGCTAAGCTCTGAACAGTGTACTCCGAAGCCAGCCTTTTCATCAAGCTTCGAACCATCCGTATAGAAGTGGAGATGGTTTCTATTTCATGGTATTCTGCCAACCCATTCATCCCTGGCTGGTATCATAGTGATGTAGTTCCTCTCATTGGTGCGCACCGTTGATATATAGTCCACTCGGTCGGTTACGAAAGCACAACACTTTGATATCCTCATGTAACCGTAGTTGTTATACCTCCACATTGATAGACAGTTTAATGTTAGTGCCGCTTTGGTTGCAACTTCTTTCGCCACAACATTAATCTGCAATATATGGAGAAGGGCTTGTAGAGACTCAGTCGCTGTAGTCCTTAACGCTCCGATTATGCAGAGGCAGGCAGTTCTCTGAACCTTTGATAGTAGGTTTGTGATGGTTAGTTTGTCAGTTGCCGTCCACCATACCACAATGTCGTATAACAGTATTGGACGAACTACTGCTATATATATATCCAATGGACTATTTTAGGACAGAGGCCCCACCGCGACCCTACAGCCTTCCTGCAGAAATATAGGGCGACGTTGGCCTTCTTCACACGTTCCAGTACGTTAAGTCTAAATGACAGTTTCCTATCTAAAATTATTCCTAAAAATTTTGCACTTTCAGAAAAGACTAGGTCTGTTACATTTATCCGAGGGGGAGGGTCCACATGTGGGACATTATTCATCCTAGTAAAGGGAACCAATTCTGTCTTGTTTGGGTTAACGCCCAAACCACAGCGCCCATCTAGCCAATTTGTTCAGAGCCACCGGTAGAATGTCACGGAGGACTTTTTCGAATTTCCTACTCACTGCGATTGCCACGTCGTCCGCATATGCCACGACCTTGCAGCCACAACGTTCTAGATCTAGCAGGATTTCATTCACCGCTAGGTTCCAAATTAGTGGAGACAGTACTCCTCCTTGTGGGGTCCCTCTGTTTACAAACCTTGTTAGAGTTGTGGACCCTAGACATGCTGTTATGCGTCTTCTGTTGAGCAGACTTTGAATTAGTCTAATCAAACTAGAGTTAACATTTAGATGTGACAGTGCCGCAATAACTGCATCTGAGTGAATGTTGTTAAAAGCCCCTTCTATGTCAAGAAATGCCACCATGGTGAATTCCTCGAAATGCAGGGACATTCACAAGTTCGTGCAGGGCTGATTCTGTAGACTTTCCCTTATAATAAGCACGTTGGTTCACCGACAGGAGTTTTGTATCCAGGTTTTCCCTAATAAAATAATCTAAAATTCTTTCGAGACCTTTCAATAGGAAGGAGGATAGGCTAATTGGTCTGAAGTCTTTTGGCCTAGTGTGTGATATCTTCCCCGCTTTAGGTGTGAATACCACTTTGGTATCCCTCAATCGATTCGGGATGTATGAAAGCCTGATACAGCCTACATAGATTTTCTCCAGCCAGGGGATAATGTACTTCAACATTTTCTGCTGGAGTAATGCCGTCTGGTCCAGGTGACTTGAAGGGCTCAAAGCTGTTAATAGCCCAGCTTATTGTGGATCTCTGAGTCAACAAACTAGCAACGCTCGCAGTCCACTCGCATTCTTGTTGGTATTGTTGATCTTCGGGTTCTGTTGGTGAGTTCCCCGGGAAATGTCTGTCGAGCAGTATATTCAGCGACTGCTCGCTTTTTTTTGTCCAGTTATTTGCCTCATCCTGCAAGTAAACCACTGTACAGGGTGAAGCTGATAGTATTTTCCTCAGCCTTGCGGCGTCGCAGACCTTTTCCACTTCGCCACAGAAGGTATACCAAGAGCGTCTTTGCGACTTTCTTAGCTCCTTCTTATAGATCTTGAGTTGCTCTTTATAGGCGTGCCAAACATTAGCTACCCCAGTAGATTTAGTATTGTTGAATAGCTTGTTGTCTTTTTCATAGCCGTTAGCTCAGAAGTGCACCATTGAAGTTTAGTTTTACCCTTGTACCTTGTTTTTGGACAGGCTTCTTCAAGGGAACTATTGAATGATGTGGTGATATGCTCGACCAGATTATCCAGACCGGATTTGTAATTCGGTTCGTAAATAAGTTTGGAGTTGAGGACTTTCTTGAAATTCTTCTCATACATGTAGCACTTTGTCTTTCTCACATTTCTGTGGACGGCAGGTTCAGGCGCCTTTTCAGCGAGTTTGAACTAAATATAATGGTGATCTGAGAATGAGTGGTCGTCCAGTACATTCCATCCAATAATTTTGTCCGACAGCCGGTCAGTAGCAAACGTTACGTCTAGTACTTCTTGTCTGTCTTTAATTGTAAAGGTCGGTTCATTACCTATGTTACAAATACTTAGGTTGGTAGTTAGAATAAAGTCAAGAAGCGAATCATTTATATCCGTACTACCCCAGATAGTACGATGAGCGTTCGTGTCTGCGCCAATAATCAGATCGACCTCGTCAGACGTTGCTTCTTCTACTACTTCCCTGAATAGGGCAGTCGGTACTACAGCTTCATAAGGCAAGTAACTGGAGACCACCCAATATAGCCGATTACCGATCTCCAGACTAGCAGATGTTTGGTTTTTACCACTTAAATTAGCCAGGAGAAAGATACTTAGATCTTTCCTGACCAAAATGCAGGTTCTTGGAGTGCCTTCGTAGTTGGCCACAAGCAGTTTAAAGTTGGGTGTCCTAATACCGCACACCCTTCCTCCCACTGCGTAGGGCTCCTGCTTTTGCGTGATGGAGGTTAATCTGTAGAATTCTTACCATCATTGTTAATTGACAGATTAACATCCACCCCGACAAGGGTGTTATCGAACTCTTCGTCCGTATCATCGAGAAGCGTGTCCCCGCCAGATGCGCCAAAGTGTCCGAAGACTCACCTCAGCCAATCGAAGCCATATTGTAGGGTTGCACGTTGTATATGGGAGGTGAACATGCAATCTATACAGCATTGAAAAAATTTTATGCTGATTGTATAGGAGTCGAAAATTGCCTAATTTTATTTTGTGTCTTGGGGATATTTCCAAAGTTAAACGAAATCGGTTTTATGTCATATTCATATGTCATATTTGCACCATTAATTATTGGAATATTTTTCACCATATTTTTCCACAAAAAATCCAGAATTAGTTTATGTAAAGAATTGACATTTCTTCTTACAGAAGAATCTATAATACCTCAGAATCGTTCTTCTTTATAGTTCCAAATTGATTACAAACCTTTGATTTTTGAGATTCATTACTGCATTAGAAAAAAATTATATTATTTCTGGAATCGATAACTGTAAAATTGATAGGTGATTGGGTTTGATAAAATTAAAAAATCCAGCTTACATATCTGTGGGGAGGGATACACAACTTTTGGGGTGGTAGTAGACCACGCCAGCCACCCTATTCCTGCGATTATGATAACACAGGTATACACACATTTTGGTGCCGATACTTTTTAAACTGTTCTTTAGTAAATTCGACCTCCTGAATACGAATCTGCAGCTAGCAGCTCCCGTTTTCATGTTTCTAACACCACTTAGAAATACCCAAAATAATTGTGAAAAGAAGAAAGTAAAACATTTTGTGTGTGTATTTTTTGTCGTGTATTCACCACATATATAACAAAATTGCTCGGGATGATTTACACAGATTCTGTGGCTGAACGACATTTTTGAAAATTAGCTCTCAATCACTTACAGTATTAGTAATAAGAAGATGAGATTATTTTACTGCAATTCCTTATCAGAATTATAAAATAAAATAAGAAAATGAACACTACTTGTAACAGAGAAGAAAATTATGTAAACACACGTTTGTTACGTGTATATCAGAAAAGCATATGCACTTTTTAAACACATAGTAGGATAAATTGGATATTTCTGTAACTCAAAAACTAGAGCTGCTAGGGAAAAATGGTATTCAGTTTTGAAATCCGCGTTAAAAGTACAAATAAAATCAGCTGCAAAACTCAAGGCACCAAAAAATTATTTCTTTTTTGTAGACCTGTGTAATATATTAAAAAAATAACAAAATCAGTATATTCGGAGGTGATTAAAAAATTCAATTTTAAATCTTTGTTAAAGTACGTTCGTAAAAATGAATGTAATTTTAAAAATCCTAAATGTTGGTATAAATTAATGAATTAGCTAAAGAATTGAAACTATAAGTATAATCAGAACATTACATTTAAATTCTTTAAAAAGTACATTGGTAAAAATAATGACAAATTTTGGTATACATTTAAAAAAAAACAAAAAAAAACTTTGAATTAGTTTGCAGTAATAAAAGTGATGAATTTAGTTCCAATTTTCTTGGAAGGTGCCTTTAATATTTGGACCATATTTTTGATTTTTGTGATACATATTTTGAAGTATGTATACGCCCGATAATGCCTGGATACACTTTAAACTAAACGAAATTGTGAGGACTACAAATATTAGTAAAGACACTTTCACTGGAAACAAAAGTTTAGTAACTGTCGTTAAAACAATTAGAAAACTAGATTTTTTCAAAAAAAATATTTTTTGCTGGCACGAAAAAACTCTTAAACATAGAAAAATTCGCAAAAAAATTGTTTGATACATTTTTTGAATGCTATCATCATTACGAAGAAAGCAACGCCTATTTGCAAATATTATCGAGCTTATACGGCAAAAAATATGGTCCTAATACTACAGGTTAGGTTATTTTAAGAGTGTAAAACAGACTCACTTAGACTATCCAGTCCATTGTGTTACCACAGGGACGTAAGGGAAGACATAAGTTATCCCTAGCCCCTCCCGTTGAACCAATTTGATTTTTTTTAAAAGGATTCCAACATCAGCCAAGTTGGCTAACTCCTCAAAGTAATAAGAGCCCTCCTCCTCGTCTTCGTCTCCACAGCTTCTACAAAAGTCATTATGCAAGACATTTATTCTCACTGCGTGTTGTCCAATAAGACAGTGACCTGTCATGACAGACACGATAAGCGAGACGTCCGTTCTCGACATCGACAGCAGTACTTTGGTGCGTTTTGAGTCTAAACTGGGCCACATCATTCTGGAATGTATGTAGTTCCTAACTAGTGACCACTTCTCATTTGTTGACGTAAGTCCACTATCTCTCAAGAAGAGCTTGCATGTTGCTAGATGCATGTTCACATACGGTACCCAATTTTTTTTTTTATTAAAAATCGATGGTTGACATTTACATTAACAGTAAATAATACTTAGGTAATACTTTCAATAAGAATTATTCAAAGACAAACTATAGCGTCTACCCTGTGTGTGTTTGAGAAAAAAATTTACTACCGAAAATTAATGTTCAACTTAGATTGTGTGTTATAATACTCCGAACAAAAATTTGGGACACATCTTTAACTATTTTTAACGTTTCTGTATTTAAATACTATATTAATTGTATTGATTTAAACAATTCGTAATTGTATTATTGTTTGTTTGATACGGCGAGGCGAAATAAAAAATTGGTCTAATAATGCGTTTAAATCTAGTGGCATGTCTCGATGAATATTCAGGGAAGCCAATCCATTCAAGTCATCAGTCTTGGTTGACCGCAAGTAATTTTTAAGCCGACGCAATCCACACTTCAAAAGAACTGTCAGGCAATGTTGATTAATATTTTTCAAATAATTGTTTACAACTCTCTTCATTTAGTATTGTCATTTTAGATGAAAAAATACATTGAAAATTTGAGAGAATACACGGTGTTTCAAAAAGCGATCTTCGAGATGCGTTATGAATAAATTTAGTTATTGAATATTGGCCGAAATTCTATAATATTCTTCAATATTTGTTGCATCAACATTGCAACGATGACTTTGTCGGACCGAAATCCTAGGTTTCTTGTTTGGAATTTCTTGTTCTTCACAAAATATTTTAACAGGCGAAAAATCGCACCAAAGTTGAGAATACAATTTTGGCGTATGTCCATCAATTCCTTTCAGACAGATAAACGGCTTCAGATAAATCTTGATTTTCACTTTGAAGAACGTGACTTAATGATAATGCCAAGCAGTGAACTGAATGAACTACATGGACCGAAACTTAAAAGTCCAACGTTTTTATAGCCAGCAATAACTGAAATGCAGATGTTGTAGTTTTCTGATCAGACCAGGTGAAATGCATTTATTCCAAAGTCTCGATAACGGCTACTTGTAGGTGAAGATATATTTCAACAGACTTATGTTGTTCTACCCATCGAGTTCGCATTAACACTTTAATTTTTGCTTCTTATCATCACGAAAATTCCTGTTATTAGAAATTGCTTCTTGGAGAGCTATTTGCCCTTTAGGATATAGTGGTATATGGTTTGGATAGTGCCGAGACAATTTCTAACTGAGACTACTTTGCGTGCGTAACTTAAGCTACGTAAACACGATTGTCAGATCGGACAACGTTTTGAACCCTGTTAAATAAACCCTGTCCCGCCATTTCCTGACATTATTGTTAGATCTGACAATCGTTTGTACATAGCTTGACAATTACTATCAATTTCATTTTGAACACGATATCGTCCTCTCAATAAAACGATAGCGTATACGCATATACACCATTATTTTTTTATTGCATTATAAGAATATACGTAATCAATAGCTGGTAAAAATTTTGTGGAATTCTACTTCCACAAAGTGGGTCAAAAGATAAATTGAAAAAATAGTGTATATATGTAGTATGGTAATTTGATCCCATTTATATACAATTAACGCACTTTTAGACGAATAGAATATCATCTGGCTTTAGCCTGATTTTTTCACCACATAATAAAATGACAAGAAATTGAAAACATCGATTCTCTTCTCAAATATTCATATTTATCTTCCAAGAAGTCTAATTTCACAAAAACTTCAAATGTGATTTTTTCCAAACTACAAAAAAATTATACACTATTCTTTTATTGAGGGGACGATATAAGCATATGTGTACATTGCATTTCGTGGTGAATTTGTCAAGTGACAATTCAAATTTGAATCCGTTATCGCCCGATAACTTAGCAAGGCTCCAAAATTGCCAGCGTTTTGAATAGTTTCATTTGAATTTATTTTGCCTGTATTACAACTTCCTCTTAGTGCTAAGCCTTGTCGACCACAAAGGATGACTGTTTGAACTATTCCTTCCAAATGCTTTCTATTTGCGTTTACGAACTGCTTTTTATGATTTTGTGATTGTTTATCGATGGACGCTGCGGCTTGGTTATCTACATAGATCTAATTTCAGTTTTCACTGTTTCTTTGGTATTCGAGTGATGAGTGGTGGCGAATTACTTCAAGCGTTTTTTTATACCCTCCAGGATGGGATAGGATGGGGGTATATTCATTTTGTCACTCCGTTTGTAACACCTGTAAATTTTGATCTGAGACCCCATAAAGTATACATATATATTTTTAATCGTCGTAAAATTCTAAGACGATTTAGCCATGTCCGTCCATCTGTTGTAATCACGCTACAGTCCGTAATAATAAAGCTGGGTTGTTCAAATTTGGTAGAAATACTTCTTATATTTGCAAGTTGTTTGGGATTGCAAATGCGCCATATCGGTTTTGATATAGCTCCGCTATAGAGATTGCTCCAAAATATGGTTTTTGAGCCATAGATAACACATTTTCAAAGCAATTTAGCAGAAACTATGCAGTTTGTATCCTATTTTGACAAGTATTCATATCAGCAAATTTTTTCGACTCATATTTTGTTATAGTCATCCTATAGAGGTCGCTTCAAAATGTACGTATTTAAGCCATAAATACCACATTTTCTAAGCATTTTAGGTGAATCTTTGCAGTTTGTGTTTAATTGAGACAAGAATTCATCGCAGTAAACATTATTTAAAACAGCTCATATTTTGTTATAGACCACCTATAGATGTGGTTCCCAAAAGGCTTATTTAAGCCATAAACACCACATTTTCTAAGAAATTTAGCTGAAATTTTGCAGTTTGTATTCTATTTGGGCAAGAATTCATCTCCATAAATTTTGCACAAATCAAATTTTATTTTCCAGCAGTCCCCGTTTAGATGTACCTCTCAAATATGCTATTTTAAGCCATAAATACCATGTGAAGAGTTTGGCTACAGAATTTGCGGCCTAATATTTATTATCAAAAATTGAAAAATTTAACCCCTAAATTTCCATTTGAAATTACTAATGAAAATGTTAAGAAATTAGAAGATTACTTTGATATTACAATAAATATTAATTATTTTGAAGAAGAAGATCATATTCAGTTAATTCATAAGAGTAAGTCATTTGATGCTAATTTCATTAACAAGAAACATGTTTACTTACTACATTTAACAAAAGATGACTTTCATCATTTTGTAGTAATTAAAGATCTCTCAAAGTTTTTTAAAGAGTAGCTGACCCGGTCCACTTCTTTGCACCAGATTTATGATTTCCGATCCCGTCCATTTTTAGACTAATCACTGCCACCAAATCCATATGCACAAAATTACAGCACTCTCGCTAAATAAATTTTCAAGATATCTCAATTTCAAAATTTGGCTTATCTATATGGGCGGGGCCACGCCCATTGGTACTATCCCGCCCATTATTGGACAAATCACGTAGACTTCCAGCTACTTCCAGTTAGATCCCAGTTGGATGTAATTATCCACAATTTGAAAGGTTATGATTCTAAGTTAGTTTTAAGGTACTGAGATAATTTATACCCCGATAGTGAAAAGAAAGTAATTGCAACACGTAGTGAAAAATTTAATAAATATATATTGGAAATATTAAAAATGAAAGTAAAAGATTTAAGATTTTCCAAAAGAGGGTACGAGTATTAAATATCTTCTACGTAAGGTTGTGTATCCATACCCAGCAAAATTTCCCATTACCAAATAACCTGATGGGTAAGCTTAATTAAAAACTTGTAACTGCTTACAATTTGGCCTGGTGGTAGTGAATATTTCCGAGTTGCTATTGCTTGTTCACCACCGTCAGTGGTGGTATGTGGTGAGAAAGTAAAAGAGCGTAAATTTGTGAAGAGCGTAAAATTGGGAAGAGCGTAATAAGCGATTGTTGTTCTCATATGCCGAAAAATTACATTTGCTGGGAGGTGGGCTTGAACTCGCGACCTCATGGTTTTAAGTTTATCATCATAACCACTTGCCTACCTCGCGATTCTTAGGAAGATCGCTTAATAATAATTACGCAACCAAGGATGCCATTATTTGTTGACTGAATGTAATGCAGAGGGTAATACGTTGTCATTAGTACGTAATGCAAGTGGTAATGACATATGCTTACCAAGATTTAGCTGGGATATATTGCCGATCTAAGTAAATTTGAAGAAAATACTATCAAGTAATAAAGATTTTCATTTAAATTTAAGTGGATGTGTGTCTAAAGAAAATAACGAATTTGCAAAGAAATTTTGGGAAAATTTTGATTGCAAAACACTTAAAGATTATCAAAATCGGTATTTAAAGCTAGAGGTTGTGTTATTAGCAGATGTTTATGATAATTTTAGAAAATGCATTATGAAATTTATAAATTAGATCCTGTATATTTTATAAGTTCTCCACAACTTAGTTATAATGCTTTACTGAAATACACTAAACAAGAATTATTATTAATTACAAATAAGGTAATTTATGCATTCTTTGAAAAAGGAATACTAGGTGTATTTCTGAAATTTCCCATAATTATGCAGAAGCAAATAATTACACTGTGCTCGAAATGGACACTTTGAAAGTGTAACAGAAGGGAGACCCTATGGATATACCTATTTCGACCATGCTGAATCCAGTGGTATTAGCCTTTTTTCTAGCTTAGCTCTTTTTTCGTGATATCCGACCAAAAAGTGTTCTGGGAAATCAGAGAGGTTAGTTGCTTTAGAGGTGATTTGAAATGGAATACTTCGGAATACATGTTTCAGTCCAAAGAACGAAATAAAGGGAACCTTTGAAAAATTATTTCTCTCAAAACATTCGTCCACGCTTCTCACTCCCTTACCCCTGAAAAATTTCAATGAAATCATACCATATGTCAAACGTCAAGCGTCAACATTTTAGATGGTGTCTTCGAGAAAAATAGTCCTCGCTAAAAATTATTATGAGTCCTCTTTCAATATATTTATGAAAAATCAACAGGTTTCATAATTTCATAAATTCATAATTTCACAAAAATTTAATTCAAAAAGTAATATCAGTAAATATTTTCTGCTATGAGTAGAAAAATTCACAAATTATGTTAAAACTCGAAATCTGCTTATTTCTCATAAAAGCGTTGAGAAAGGACTCATAGTATTTTTTTGCGAGGAATATTTTTCTCGAAGACGCCAACTTAAAGTATCGACGATATTTATGATTTGGAATATGATAATTATTGTAGCCGGTGTTTTATATTTGAAATAATTGATGCGTACACTTTGAATTATGCTTATCATTTTATTTCACAAATTCAGGATGGTATTGTTTTACATTTCATACAAGTAAGTAAGTAAGAACAAGTGATAAATAAGGAGAGGTAAATAAAGTAATTACATGTTATGATGTTGCCATATTGATAAAATAGGAGTTGCAACAATTCTCCCACACTTAATTATCATTCTAATACTAAAAATATTATTCTAATTTGTACCAGTTTGCACAGAAGAATGAGTTACAAAGGCTCAAAGATGTTGGTAGTTGTGCAGAAGAGCTATAGGTTTAAAATGGGGACTACGTCCAAATATGACTCACTGGCTTTACATGAGCGTGATTAGACCAATAATCACCTACGCCTGTGTAGTGTGGTGGACATCAATGGACAAGAAGTGCAACGTAATACCTTTGCAAAAAATTCAACGTATGTGCTGTCTAGGCATAAGCGGGGCATTTAGAACTGCACCAACTAAAGCGTTGGATACTATACTGCACATCCAACCAATAGACATCCGTATAAAGTAGCATCAGAAGATTTTAGAATATCTAGTTGGTCACACTCAAACGACAGAAATCTCGGACCGCATTCCTGAAGTGTGGCTTACAGCTACTTGTGATACTTTTGTGCCAGACAGACGCTCCTGGGAAAATTGAACTTTGGCCCATGTGCCTGTGGGAACCAGCTGCTGCACGGATGGGTCCAAGCGAGGAGGAAGGACGGGTCTGGGACTTTTTATTGATGAACCAGAAGTCGAACTTCACTTCCGCCTCCCTGACCATAACACGGTATTTCAAGCAGAAGTTCGAGCAATCACGGAGTGTGTGAACTGGCTCAGTAACACGTCAAAGCCTAAATATGCCAACATCTTCACAGATAGCCAAATGGCGATTAAAGCAAAACATCGGAAAGGGTAAAATCCAGAACTGTGTTGGACTGTAAAAGAACGATAAATGATTACTCAGCCCATGGGTCAATTGCGTATTTGCTGGGTACCAGGACACAACGGAGTGATTGGAAATGAACGGGCAAACAGCTTGGCTTCAAAGGGCAGAGAACTTCGAGTAATAAACTTGGAAAATTGGAAACCTTTCGAAGTCACGAAAAATGAGTTGAAGCACTGGGCAGTGATGGCTCACAAAACTTTGTGGAATAGCGCAGAATAGGAGCAACTGCAAAGATACTGTGGGGTGACTTGACTCATCTCAGAGAATATGACTGGAAGATACTGAGAAAATTCGTGTCTAGTACCGATTTTCTGTAACTCGTGAGGTATAAAAAGATCATAAATAAGGAGCGCACAAGAAGCCGAACCACTGGCTTAAGTGTATGTATGTCCATGGACATGAGACGTTAAAACGTCTCCTCTCTTTAACCTAACCTAACCTAACCATCTTGCACAACGTAGTCTTCTAAGTATTTTGGGCGTCTCCGTTGTCTCTTAGTAGGCTCTCGATTCACCTGTGGTTCTGGAGTGGAATTATTGTCAATGGCTTGTTTCCGAACCTCCGGGGTTGTAGTACTGTCGTTGCAATTCATTTCAGTATTTTCATCTGAAGCGCTTTGAGGACGATTAATCATCTGGTGGAAAAAGGTTTCATCTTCTCTCATTTTATGATTGCCCTGTTGATCATTAGAGTTGTTGTCTTCCGAGGAATCAATTGTTGTGGGGTTATGTTGGACAATTGTTGAGCAGAGTTGGTTAATGTGTCTTTTTAGTACATACCCATTATCGAGTTTAACCAAATAATGTAAATTAACTAATCTTTTTACAACAATTGGATGCATCGGTCTCTGGACAGATATTTCTGAGTTCAGTCTGGAAGGCCTATACCGACGTACCTATTACGGACTAATACTGGCTATGGGGATGTCTCCCCCAACCAATTTATGATTAAACCAAAAAAGACGAAGGAGATTGCGGCGCAGGGGAGGGAAAACCCAGTGCCGGCGACAAGCGTTGATTCACTCACGAGTCATGTGTCGTCGTTATGGTACCTTGGATCCCGTAGTCGAAAATGAAACAAGAGCACATCCAGCCGCAGACAAAACAAATGATAAGACAGATGAAGCAGAACCCAGCCGGGGCTTTAAGCAACCCCAGCCTTTAAAAGCCATTGGGGACTCTGACTCATCAAATGTAAACAATATCACTATTGTTGCTAACTCAAAGAGACTGTCAGGGGCACAAAGAAGGAAACTGAATAAGTTGAACCGACAGAACCTATTACGGGATGAACCTGACAATTCTACCTCCAACACAAACATGGAGGCCGCTAAAAGAGTCAGGTCTCCCGAAGAACATAGCGCTGTGAAAGTGACTAAGAAGAAAAAGGGCTCGCCGTCTTCCAGTAATTCGGATAAGCCTAACGTAACCAAAAGGAGGTCTCTAGTCTGGGTCCTTCGATTGTGGGCGGTAAAGTTGACCCAATAACGCAGTTCAAGTCAACCAAATCAACCGTTAAGGATGAGGCTTTAACCAAAAAGACTCTACAGACATGGAAAAATCAATTGGCCATAAAGAAGGGTAAGAAGTCACCGTCTTATTCTAATATAGCTAAACAACATTTTCGAGACGATCTATGCTACGCCATAATTGATTGCAGTAGTGCATCTGGCAGAATCCCCGAAGACCAAAAGAGTAACTTCGAAGATTTGGTCTATACGAGGGTAGCGGAATACGTCCTCGAATCTAAGGATGAACCACAAATCGAAGTAATGAGTTGCAAGTTTGAGAGGGGTGTTTTGATGCTAAGGCTGGCATCACAACGCTGCGCTGGTGTCCTCGTAAAACTTGTTGATAGCTTCCCCTCACCTTGGGACGGCGCAAAGCTAAAATTGGTAAAGAAAAGCGACATTCCTGAACTAATAAAAACGACCCTATATGTTCAGGGATGTCCCAGTAAGTTCTCATCAGAGTACATACTCGACATCATTGGCAAACAGAATCCAAGAATAATCTTGTCATGGCGAAGGGCATGGCGTACTTCTTGATCAGGACAGTCTTTTTCAAAATTGGAAAGGTCCCGATTGGCAGGACAAATGAATCGAGTCCAAATATACTGTCTGAAGAGGCAAACACTGGTATTGAACGGATGGAGACAAGTGAGACACTGCCAAAAACTGATGTGGAAGTAGTCAATAACACCACCAGTTCACCAATAGTACCGCCACTTTTGCAGGAAGTTCCCAGCAAAGGTGGTGATCAAAATAAAAAGAGCCACAAAACGATTCAAACCAATGAGGGAGCGACAAAAAATACACCGCCTCCCAAAATTGTCGACTGGAAGATGGTGTAATAGGTAGTGAACGAAAGGAGGAGAATGACCCACTACCAAATAATGAGGGGGTGCCACCAGATAGGATAGACTCCCAAAAGAAACTTTTACTGGAAGGACAATGATTGAGGTCATCCAGATAAACCTCCACCGGAGCGAGACAGCATCCAACGCTCTGATGGACATCATAAATAATGGCAGGGTTCATATTGCTTTGATCCAGGAACCATGGACAACTAGCAACAAGGTTACTGGATTAAACCATGTGAACTATAACCTTTTCTACGCTAACACAGGTACTCGTCCAAGGACTTGTGTTCTGTGCCATAAAAACGTATGTTTTATTTTCTCTCCAGAGTTGTCAACATCGGACGAAACGGTGCTGAGGCAAGGTAATGGAAATATGTACCTGGCGTCAATATATCTGCCATTCGATGCGCCGACATTGCCACCTACGTCGGAATTACAACGTCTGGTGAGGGAATCCAAACACAAATAATGAGTTATTAGCTGGATGTGACGCCAACTCCCATCATATCGCTTGGGGTAGTACTAACACCAATAAAAGGGGACACGCCCTTATCGAATTTTTGAATACAAATGACCTCATAACTCTTAACACAGGAAACACTGCAACCTTTGTTAACAAAATTAGGGAAGAAGTATTAGATATAACGATATGTTCAGAAAATCTTATTGATGAGATTCATGAGTGGAGGGTTTCGGATGAACACTCCTATTCAGACCACCGTTATATAAGGTTTAAAATTGCACGGCCACCGCCAAACCCCATAAGTTTCCGTAATAAGGCTAAGACCGACTGGACTAAATTCGGAAATCTACTTAGAAATCGATTGGGGCAGCCTACACGCGATTATCTATGTGCAGAAGACATTGATATCAATGTTAAGAAGATTACCGAGGCTCTTGTAAAATCATTCGAAGATAGTTGCCCACTTCGAGAAAGGAAATCTGCCTTTGAGAAACCCTGGATGACAGGACAAATTCGCTCGATTGGCAAAGATGTCCGCAGACTTTACAATAGAGCTCGACGTAAAAAACAATCAGTATATTGGGACGACTACCACAGAAGACTCAAAGAATACAATAAAATCGTTAGATCGGCTCATAAAACTGTGTGGAATAGCGCAACAGTAGGAGCAACTGCAAAGATACTGTGGGGTGACCCAAATGAAAAAAAACAAGAAGTCTTCTGAAACTAAACAAGATCGATATTAGTAAGATGATTAGTGTTCTAACGGGACACTCAAGCTTACAAGCACATCTTCATCGCATAGGACTAGCAGGAAACGACGAATGCAGGGCATGCAGAGAAAACATCGAAACGATGGAACATTTTCTGTGTCACTGCCCGGCTTTCACACATGCAAGATCCCAACATTTCGGGTCCGACATATTACCAGACTTGACTCATCTCAGAGAATATGACTGGAAGATACTGAGAAAATTCGTGTCTAGTACCGATTTTCTGTAACTCGTGAGGTATAAAAAGATCATAAATAAGGAGCGCACAACAGGCTGAACCACTGGCTTAAGTGTATGTTCATGGACATGAGACGTTTAAACGTCTCCTCTTTCAACCTAACCTAACCTAACCTAACCTTTTACAACAACACCGAACTTCCACAAGTTTTTATTTGCAGTGTAATAACGAGCCTGAACTCTTTCTCCCACGCTTAGCTGTCTTGATGGATGAATTGAAATGTTGGACTTGTTCAATTTTGAAGGTTTTAGTGCATCTAGATGCATTCTAATTGGTCGTCACAAATATTGCTCGGCTGGTGTTTTGCCGTTCTGTAGAGGTGTCGATCTGTACTTGAACATTATGTCTCTGATTTTCTTCTGGATTGGCATAAAATGATCTTCCATTGTCAAAAGTCTTTTCTTGATCGTCTGCGCATTCCTTTCGGCCAAGCCATTAGTGGCAGGATGACCAGGTGCGATGAATTTTTGAAATATTCCGGAACCAGTACAAAAATATCTGAATTCGTCGCTGGTAAAAATTTTCGCATTATCTGATACTAACATATCAGAGAATCCGTTTCTGGAAAATATGTTCTTCGAAATTTCAATTGTGGTCGATGATGTGGGTGACATGGTACAAACGCCTTCTTCGGCCCATTTGGATTTTGAATCAACCACAACGAGAAAATAGTTGCCTTTGTAAGGACCGGCGTCATCCATATGAACCCTCTCCCAATTTTTTTCGGGCTCTTCCCATGGTTGTAGTTGTGCCTTGGGTGGACTGTTTCGAACGGAAGCACATGAACGAACATATCTCTCTATGTCCTTATCAATGGATCTCCAATAGACATACCGTCTAGCCAACTGTTTCCTCTTCGTTGTGCCGATGTGTGTATAATGTAGTTCCTCCAATACTAGACGTTGCATTGATGTTGGTATAACCACGCGTTGGCCTTTGAATAGGACGTTGGAATCGATTGTATATTCCGATTCAAGTGCTCTATTATTTTGTAAATCTGTTAAAATTGCAGAAAGCTCAGCGCCGTTCTGAGTTTCCTCTTGAAGGGGTTTAAAATTTAATTTGAAAGAATTAATTTGAAAAAATTTTTTATTGCATATTGAATGTACTTCCTGATCAATTGGATTTTCTATGTAAAATACCGAACTTACTGTGCCTCTTGAAAGGCAGTCGACGTGTACTATTTTGTCACTTTTCTTCGAAATAAGTTCGTAATTGTAACCAGATAAGAATGCCGCATTTCTTTGTAATCTTGAAGAAGTCATTAGTGGCAGCTTCGAATTTTGATGGAAGATTCTAGAGAGAGGTTGGTTATGTAACAAGCTTGAAAGTTCTTCCAAAAAGATATTGATGAAAGTGTTGGACAGCGTAAATTATGGCTAGGGCTTCTCGGTCCAGCTGAGAGTAATTTTGCTCTGCCATTGTTAAGGATCTGGATGCATAAGCGATGGGTCTATCAGCACCATCAATCAAGTGTGATAAGACTCCCGCTATGCCCGTGAGGCTGGCGTCACACGTTAGTTGAACCGGCAAGTGCGGGCTAAATGGAGTTAAGACGCGGTTTCCTCTTTTAAAACATTGGAAGATTTCCTACATTGATTCGTCCATTTAAATTTCGAATTGTGGCGTAAAAGTCGCCACATTGGGTGTGTTATGGTGGAAGCGTTGGGTATGAACCTAGAATAGTAGGTAACCATACCTAGAAAACGTCTTACTTCATCGACAGATTTGGGTTCTGGCATCTCCAGAATCGCAGCTACCTTCGATTGTGATTTGTGTACCTTATTAAATTCGATTATATGTCCTAAGACTTCGATTCTTTCCTCCAAAAAATAACATTTTTAATTATTTATGTGTATGTCGTATTTCTCCATTTGTTTTAGACACTGTTCCAAGTTATCTCTGCATTCAGCAATCGATCCACCGTGTACGATGATATCGTCAAAATAAAATTCCGTTTTTGGGACATCTCGTAATATCTGAATTCGGCTGGGGCCGTCTTAATGCCAAATGCCAATCTATTCATCCGAAGGGTACCCCTATGGGTCGATATTGTTTGAATTAAAGTCGATTTCTCATCTACAGGGACGTGAAGGTATGCCTTATACAGATCAAGCCGGCAGAAGTACTTTGAATTGTAAAAACTGTTAAAAATTTCGTCCACTCTCCGTATCGGATAGTATGAGTTGACTAGTCGTTGATTGACTCCTACTTTATAGTCGACGCATAGACGTATGCCCCCGTCTGCCTTAGGAATTACGACTAGGGGTGATCCCCAATCACTATTCCCCGTTTTCGAATTTATACCGGCATACGGTATTTGACGCTCCTTCGTGTAAATTGGAGTAGCATTCTCGCGTAATTGTAGTTTTACCTTATAATTTGGAATGTACCCAATCTTTTCTTCAAATACACCTGGGAATTTCGATTTCATTTGTTCGGTTTCGTTCGCAACGTTTCCGCTTGTGCTGGTAAAATGTACATTTGAATGGAATTTGTCGATGTCGCTCAAATTAATTTTTAGACGGCGTATCCATACCCTTCCTACAAGTGCTGTACAACCATCTGGAACTACATAAATATCATCGTCTATTGATACATTATTGTACTGCGCATTTGCCCTTATTTTACCATCTGGGACAAAAGTGTCTTGTGTGTAAGATCGAATGTTCCAGTCGATTTCCCATTTGCAATTCGTTGAACTTACTTCTGGGTAAGAATGTATATCCCGACCCTGAGTCGACTTCCAATTGTACATCCTTCCCTTCGATACTAATTTTCACAAAATAACGTTCGGAAGAGTGGGTGTGGCTATTCTGATAAACATCCACTACCTTGAATACACCATATCCGCTTTGATCCATACTTTGTACTTGATTCTAAACATGTGAAATTGAATTTGTTTTATTGTCGATTAGTGTTGAGATACAAACTTTTGCCACGTGGCCCTCTTTGTTGCAGGCATTGCACTTCAAATTTGCCTTATTGCTTCTACACTCGTTTGCGAAATGGTTATTTCTGCCACATCGAAGACAGAGTCCAGCTATTCCCAATTCTTGGTAATCAATTTTTGATGGCTTTTTCGGCTTCGTTTTTGAGGGCTGTTTGTTGAAACGCTGCTTTTTGTGACTTACCGATAGTTTGTTGATGTCCGGCGTAAAGTTTTTATTCGACGTTTTGCAAGCCAACTCCTTGACATCCACTTTGGCAGCTTCAAGTAATAACGCTTTTGAGACAATTTCGTCGAATTTCACTGCAGTTGATTCCAAAAGTTTTTCTCTGATGTCGTTTTCCCGAATACCACGGATGAACTGCGCTCTCAAAAATATATCGGCAACAGAGGCTTTACAATTACATATAAATTCACATTCGCTTATCTCCGTGCGCAGGGCAGCTAGATACTCCGCAATAGATTGCACTTCCGTCTAGTATTTTGAAAGAAATTGATGCTTGCTGACTAAAATGTTCCTCTTCGGGGCCAGATGTGTTTCCAAAACATTGAGCAATTCGCCGTACTTGAGCTCTGACGGTGTTTTTGGAGCAGCTAATGATGCAACCATATCGAAACTCTTTGAACCCATTGAGTCAACAACAATTTGGCACAATACTCTTTGTTTGAGGTTATGTTTTTCATCTCAATGTAATTCGTAAAACGTTGTATGTAGGTCTTGTACTTTTCCTTGGAAGGATCGAATGGCTCGAAATTTGGCACAAATGTTGTATTGGTGTATGCACTTTGCTCAGAAGCTTGATAATTTGCGCCACTTGTCGAAGGCCCATTTAATTTTGTAATCTGAGACTCCATCTCCATTGTTTAGCATCCATCTTATAAAAATAATTCCTTTTTTCTTTATCTCGTCGCCAATCTGTTGTAGCCGGTGTTTTATATTTGAAATAATTGATGCGTACACTTTTGAATTATGCTTATCATTTTATTTCACAAGTTCAGGATGGTATTGTTTTACATTTCATACAAGTAAGTAATTAAGAACAAGTGATAAACAAGGAGAGGTAAATAAAGTAATGACATGTTATAATGTTACCATATTGATGAAATAGGAGTTGCAACAATAATAATTGAATGCAATTTGTTAAGGGTAAGGGGGAGAGAAGCGCTGACAACTGTTTAGAGAAAAATAATTCTCCAAGGGTGCTCTTTATTTCGTTCTTTGGACTGAAGAGAGTATTACGATGTCTTAAACTTCAAAATCACCACCAAGTTAACTAATCTCTCAGATTTCCAAGCCAACTTTGTGGTCGAATATCGCGAAAAGAAGAGCTAACTTAGAAAAACGGCTAATGCCACTGGATACAGCGTGGTCGAAATTGGTATATTCATAGAGTCTACTTTCTGTTAAATTTTTGGACTAGCACAGTGTTGTTATTATTATGATAGTGCATTAGAATTGGTTAAAAAATTAAGTAAGAAAGAAGCTATTGAAAAAAAAATATATTCTTCTAAAAAATTTAAAGTTGAATATTGTATTTAGATGCCAATAATTTGTATGGAAAAGCTATGCGTCAAAAGATTTGCACAAACAATCAGAAATGGTTAAGAGCAAAGAAAGTTTTTTTATATTATGATGATGCAAGTGATATAGGATATACATTAGAAGTTAATTTTAGCATTCCAAAATATTTACATAACTTTTTTTATTGGTTGTGCTCCAGAATTATACAGTTTTCAAAAAGATTTAGTTGAAAAGGGTATTGGTGCTAAGCCAAACAATACAATTAAAAAAATAATGTATACTTTATTACCTAAAAATAATTATTATATTATAATGTGTTATATCATCTAAAGTTCATAGAGGTGTTAAATTCACCCAATAACCATGGATGAAATCTTATATCAAAAAAATACTAAATTAAGAAAAGAAGCTAAAAACGATTTTGTAAAGGATCTCTTTAAATTGATAAATAATAGTGTGGCAAATGGAAAATGTTAGAAATCGATTAAACGTTTATATAATTAAAATAGGAAAAATTATGTTTCATTTAAAGGAATTGAATGCGTTTACTGAAATAATATTGATGTTTTTTTTCAATTCAATTAATTCTGTTTATTTGTAAAAATTAAAATGGATCACGCTATATATATATATATATAGCGTGATCCATTTCGAGGTTCCCTACTTTTTAAAGAAAAAGACACATTTGAAAGAACATTCTGTCGTACCACCTCTTCATTATTTTTACTTTACAATTTTCAATCTATATATATACAATTGTTGTGTGACTTACTGACTGATCATCGCCCAGCCCAACGGCTGAAGCTAGAATCATTAATGGTGATTTCGTTTGTGCAAAAAAAATTTAAAATTTTTTCTACATTTTACACTGTAACCGCATTTTTATGGTTGTTTGTAAAAATGGTGCAGCCGTATGAACGGGTTTTGATTTCGTTTGTAAAATTATTACACTCCGCAGGATTTTTCGAAATTCGAATATTAAGCACACAGAGGGGTAAAAGGGGATAAATGTGGTACACTAGCCAAATCCAAATGGCAAGAGCTAGAATCGTGAAATTTTGTGTGAGTGTAGCCCTTATGAGGTGGACTCAGAAATTGACAGGATTTTTCGAAATTCGAACATTTACGTACACAGTGGGGTAAAAAGGGAAAAATGGGATAAATGTAGTACAACAGCCAAATTCAAATGGCAAGAGCTAGAATCGTGAAATTTGGTGCGAGGGTAGCTTTTATGAGGTAGACTCAGAAATTGACAGGATTTTTCGAAATTCGAACATTTACGTACACAGTGGGGTAAAAAGGAAAAATGTGGTACAACAGCCAAATCCAAATGGCAAGACCTAGAATCGTGAAATTTGGTGAGAGAGTAGCTCTTGGGACGTAGACAAGAACAAGGAACGATTTTTTTTAAAAATTAGGGGCACAGTGGGACAGAAAGGGATAAATATACCGCCAAATTTAAAGCCTAAAATTAGAATGACAATGGATCGGGGCAGTAAGTTTTTTTTGTATTCGTAGTTTTCGGGCACAGTGGGGCAAAAAGTGTAAAATATAGTACAGTGGCTTAAAAATGTCAAGCATGGATCAATGGTTCCAGGGTAACTTTTGGAACATAAACTAGAGATTGGAAGTGATTTTTAGTAACTCGAACTTTAAGAGGCACAGTGGGACAAGACGGGTTAATTATGGAGCATGGGGAGAAAAGGGAACAATCTGCCAAAATTGGAACTTAAACATGAGATATGAAGAGTTTATATGGTTTTAGGAGCACAGTGGTAAAAAACGGTTAAATAATGCACAGTGACAAATATGATTAAATACGTTACAGTCGGGGAAAAAGTTTTAAGTATATTAGCGTGGAGACACATTTTACATAAGGTACAGTGAGACAAACATTTTTAAATATGGTACAGTGGGGCAAAAATTTTGTACAGTGAGATAAAGAGTTGAATGGGCCACGGTTGTGCAAAACGGGTTAACTATGGAACAGAGGGGTAAAAATAGTTATATGTATATGGTAAAGTGGGACAAAATGGGTTAAAAATGGTACAGTGGGGCAAAAAGCGTTAACTATGGAACAGTGGGGCAAAACTGTTTTCAATATGATACAGTGGGTTAAATATGGTTTAGTATGACTAAAATGGTTAACTATACCGTACAGTCAGGCATAACTGTGTTAAATATTGTACAGTGGAGCAAAGAAAAAAATGGGTTAAGAATGTTACAGTGGGGCAAAAAGCGTTAACTATGGAACAGTGGGGCAAAAATGTGTTAACTACGGTACAGTGGGGCAAAAATGATTAAATATAGTGGACAAAATATAGGGTGTTAAATTTGAGTCAATGGACTCAAAACTGTTAAATATGGTACAGTGGGTCAAAAGGGTACATTTAGTACAGTGGGTACAAATATGGATGCAGGGAGAGAGGGTATGTTAAATATGAAATATTAGTGTTTTTTTTTAAATTTATGCTTTTAGTAGCACTGTGGTGCAAAAGGTTAAAATTATTATGCAGTTGGGGCAAGCAAAAGTTGTTCAATATGTTACAGAGGGTAGAAAATGTTTCCAAAAAGGTTCTTCTACTTAAACCGTTGGTAAAAATAAGTTAAATAAATGACACAGATAGGGGGCAAATGTGTTGAAATACGGCCTAAGCTTGCGAATTTGGATCTTAAAATATGAATTGTCATTTTAATATATTGTACAATCGTGCAAAATTGGTTAATTATGACACACAAAGGGTTAAATGTGGTACAATGGAGCGATTCAATTTAGATTTTTTAATTCGTACCTTTATAGACACAGTGGGACAAACATTGTTTTATATTGTACAGGGTGTGAATGTAGCTATCGGAACATAAACTAGGAGAAAGTTGCTAACGCATGAACAAAAAAAAAAAAATAGTTTTTCAACGTTCAGAGGTACAGTGGGAAAAGGGATACATATTGTACCATGATGTCAGGGTCATTTTGAAAGATATAACTATATAACTATTTTAAAGTACCCTAAACAGAAAATATATAAAAGATGGGGGCTGCGAAGCGCACCGGGTTAAAGCTAGTTTTAAGCATATTGTTTCCTGTAAGAGTTGTTGGCATTTGATTACAATCTTGTTCAACTTCTCAGTTATCATGTTAATAGCTAATATTATGTTGGTATATATTTGTATTCCATTTTTTTTATAATTTTTCTTATAAAAGCAATGCATTTTATCTTCTAAATATGTTTTCGATACAATTATCTTTAATCATCCTTAATTTAGGTAACTCGTTAGTATTAGAGTATATTACATTATTGTTTGCTAGATATTCCTTATTTTCTAAAAATATTGTCATTCCTTGTTTATTAGGAACTGGCTGTATGAGTAACTTACTGTATTCATCATTAGACATAATTGGAATGCGGACTATAAAAATAATGTCTCTTCCAGATGATGCTACTGTCATTCTTATACCACGCAATCTTTCGAATGTTATGTTATTCCTTTGGACTTCCTCATCTGTAAGAATATTTTATTTGTTCCGATTTGATTTCCCTCTGCTGTTGGGTTGAAGAATTTCTTATTGCCGAATATTGTTTGACTAATTTCCCCATTTGAGAAGTATTAAGTACAGTTAGATTTCTCAATTGTTCGTCATATTGCCTATTTATTCGGATCTGATTATTACATTGTACTATTACATTGTGAGTGTTAGTCTCGAGCATTTTCAATTGACTTTCAATATTAACTCTGTCATCATCATCCATATTTTCAAAAAAGTATTTCATCCCTGTGCCTAAAATATTAATTAAACCTCTTTTTCCACGGGTATGTGGGATTATGGTTAGAAGTTTTGTGCGAAGGTGTTCAATCTGGTGTTCCAGATAGATATCTTCCAAGTTGGTTATTTCACCTTGAATGATATAAATGAAGTTTTCGTATATTGTCACGTTAAAAATGTGGAGTATGTTGTCGTATCCTGAACCTCGAGTAAAGTGAATGGTTCAAATCAGTTAGCTCTAGCCTTTGCGCTTGTACTGGGCTTAGGTTTAGGTTTAGGTTAGGGTGGCAGCCGTTTTATTTTTTATTTCTTCAGCTCACATAGACCAGTTTAGGTCCCTAGTGGTACCACGGGCTAAAATGCCCTTCATCGAAACCAACCTGTTTGATATACAAATGTATCGATAGCACGAATATTGATACTGGATAGATCTGTTAGGCTGCCTAGAAAGGCCAACCCCAGTAGGTCCAGTCGTCGTTTACTCAAAGCGGGACAGTCGCATAGCAAGTGCTCAATGCTCTCCACTTCTTCCTCATCTCCACAGCTTCTGCAGAAGTCATTGGAGTTAATACCCAATCTTCTGTCGTGTTCGCCGATGAGGCAGTGTCCCGTCAGAACTGATACTAACGTAGATAATCTTTTCCTTTCCAGTGCGAGGAGATATTTTGACCTTCTCAGGTCATACCTTGGCCAGATTTGTCTAGCAACCCTACAGGTGCCGATTTGTGTCCATCTGTCGTTGGACTGCCTGATTGCCTCTTGCCTTATCCAAAGCTTGCATGTGGATAGTGGCGCACCAATATATGCAAATTCTTCGAGAATTTGTAATGTCGTCCCTTTCCTAGCAAGTTAATCGGCTTTGCAGTTCCCCGGGATATCCCTATGCCCAGGCACCCATATGAGGTGTATATTAAACTGCTCAGCCATCTCGTTAAGAGATCTGCGGCAGTCGAGGGCTATTTGTGAATTTAGGGATGTGGCCTCCAGAGAATTGATGACAGCCTGGCTGTCCGAGTAAATGACAACGCCAGTGTTGGTTACTATGTTCCGACTCAGCCACTTGGCGACTTCCCATATTGCCATTATTTCGGCTTGATAGACACTGCAGGTATCTGGTAGTCTGTGAGCAATATCCAAATTAAGTTCTTCACGGTGTACTCCGAAGCCAACCTTTTCATCAAGCTTCGAACTATCCGTATAGAAGTGGAGATGGTTTCTATTTCCGGGTATTCTGCCATCCCATTCATCCCTGGCTGGTATCATAGTGATGTAGTTCGCACCGTTGATATATAGTCCACTTGGTCGGTTACCATAGCACTACACTTTGATATCCTCATGTGACCGTAGTTCTTTTACCTCCACATTGATAGGCAGTTTAATCTTAGTGCCGCTTTGATTGCAACTTCTCTCGCCACAACATTAATCGGCAGTATATGGAGAAGGGCTTGTAGAGACTCAGTCGCTGTAGTTTAACGCTCCGCTTATGCACAGGCAGGCAGTTCTCTGAACCCGTGATAGCAGGTTTGTGATGGTTAGTTTGTCAATTGCCGTCCACCATACCACAATGCCGTATAACAGTATTGGACGAACAACTGCTATATATATCCAATGGACAATTTTAGGAGAGTGGCCCCACCGCGACCCTACAGCCTTCCTGCAGGAATATAGGGCGATGTTGGCCTTCTTTACAAGTTCCAGTACGTTTAGTCTGAATGAAAGTTTCCTATCCAAAATTATTCCTAAAAATTTTGCACTTTCAGAAAAGACTAGATCTGTTCCATTTATACGAGGAGGAGGGTCCACATGAGGGACATTATTCATCCTAGTAAAGAGAACCAATTCTGTCTTGTTTGGGTTAACACCCAAACCGCTGCTTCTGGCCCATCTAGCCAATTTGTTCAGAGCCACCTGTAGAATATCTGGAGGATGTTTTCGAATTTGCCACTCACTGCGATTGCCAGGTCGTCCGCATATGCCACGACCTTGCAGCCACAACGTTCTAGATCTAGCAGGATTTCATTCACCGCTAGGTTCCAAATAAGTGGAGACAGTACTCCTCCTTGTGGGGTCCCTCTGTTTACAAACCTTGTTAGAGTTGTGGACCCTAGACATGCTGTTATACGTCTTCTGTTGAGTAGTCTTTGAATTAGTGTAATCAAGCTAGAGTTCACCTTTAGATGTGACAATGCCGCGATTACTGCATCTGGGTGTATGTTGTTAAAAGCCCCTTCTATGTCAAGAAATGCCACCATGGTGAATTCTTTGAAATGTAGGGACGATTCGATAGTGCTCACAAGTTCGTGCAGGACTGGGCACCCGGCCACACCTCACCCGCTCGACTCAGAGCAGCCTTATACAGATCTACTGATCTGGCATCACCGAAATATAAGAGCTTTACTCTCCCCTGATGCCATCCTGCATCGTTGCAGACTGGTGTTGTGCCTGGCATTTCTCTTCGGACATCGAGGTAATGAGCCGTTATGGCGGATTGCACATGGCTCCATTTGTCCTTGAGGATGGATCCATCCTCACTACTTCTGTCTATAACAGCCATCACTAGACTCTCCTTCGCCACTTCATTGAAGGGCTTGGTGAGTGTCCTGTTGGTGGTGACATTAGGGCCTCTGCGATCTGATTCTTTTGACTTTATTAGCCGTTAACACAGCTGAATTTGTGGCTCTTTCAGCCGGCTGATTGGCCTTAGAAGCAACTATGGCGCCTTTGGCCCAGGTAAGTGACTCTTTTTGTTTTTCGGTAAGAGCCGAAACCTCAACAGCCTCCAACTTCGTCAAAACTCTGAGCGCTATCCGGTGCTCATTGTGCTTCCGTTTTGACGGTCGGACATGACGTTTTCCCCTCACCGTACCACCTGTTGTGAGTACTGGCGGAAATTTCCACCATGTTTGGTGTGGTCGGCTTTGGCCAAGACCAACGGACGGACAGTAGGACGATTGGGGAACCCCGCTCCATCGGAACGCGAAGGCATCCCCGTCGACGAATTTATTAATATCTGTATTAGCCCGTAATAGGTACTACGATGTAGGCCTTCTAGACTTTGTACAGATTTTTTTTTGCGATTGCGTAATAGGTACTGCGTAATAGATTTTAACTATCCGCTCTGAGCTAAACTCGTCCGTTCACTACGACTGATCAGCAACGACTCCGCCAGCTTAACCTTTTTAGATATCGCAATTGTCATATTCAAGTATCGAGGCTCGACAAAACGCGGGTTCTTCGTCTTCCTTGCCAATAGACATATTTCTGTTTTGTCTGGGATAACATTTAATCCCCTTGGTTGTACCCAGTTATATGCTACGTTAAGTGCCTCCTCAGCTGTTTTGCATAATTGGTGTGGATGTATGCCCCTTAGAAGCAGGGTTACGTGCTCCTTTCGGAGGACATGTCCTCCTTTTTATCCAGTGTCTTCCCGCCCTCCCTCCTTTTTCAAAAATGGTGGATTTGTCCTCCTTTTGTTACAAATTAAAATTGTTCACAAACCTCCATATGAATTATACTAGCAAAGTTAGTACAACAATAATTGAGCTCGATGACTGAAATTTCTCAATCTTCAATTTTTAGCATCTTCTATCCGATTTGACTTATTAACGCCATAGAGACTGAAAATTTCAACTGGTAGAACTGAAATTGGTGATTTGGGTGTATGTGTATCCAGAACCCTTCATGCGAACAATGGTCATCATCGGTCCATGCTTTGATAAAGCCCCCACATAAAGGTACCTCAAGATTTTACTTCTTAACGCAACAAACACAACCAATTTCAAAGAATCAAAAAACAGTTGACATGCAATCTATGGTGGAGGGTATGCAAAATACGGTATGTCAGATCTTAACGCCGCTTCACTTATTTATTATAATTAACACCTAAAAATACTGAAGCTAGACACACTTTAAAGTACACCGATTGTCTGTCTGTCTATTTAAAATTGTTCCTTAAGTACAGGTCGCATTTTCATTCCGATCTTGCTGCAATTTGACAATAAGGACTCTTTCATACCTGGGAAGAAATTGGTCAAAGTCGGTTCATATTTAGATATAGGCCCTATATAAATTTTCTTTCCGAATTGACCTTTTAGCGCTACAGAAGCTTTTTCATATCTAATCACTTTGAAATTAAGCAGGATGGAGTTTCATGATCCAAGGGCCCATATTGTCGAATTTGGTGTAAATCGGCTCAAATTTAAATGTAGCACCCAAGTACAAACCTTGCCAAATTTGAAGAAAATTTTTTAAGATTTAGATATATCCCTCCGATTTGGCATCTAAGCGCTATAAAATACAAATTGTTGTACAAATCATTATCATTGGAAATTGTATTTTTTAAATGTCCTCCGAAAGTTCCAAACTCTCTTTGTAAATGTTACAAATGTCCTCCTGTTCTGACACAAAAGTCCTCCTTTGCGAAAAAAGGTTATGGTAACCCTGCTTAGAAGTATTACAACGTCGCCTGCATAACAGACTGGCTTAAGTCCTTCATTGGTGAGGGATTTATAGGAGACTGTATCGTCTCAACCCATAGAAGAGGCGATAAAATGCCCCTCTGAGGTATACCAAGATTTATTTTGTCTCCAATTTTTACGTCAAAAACCCACAGCGCCCTGTCGACCTTAAACTCGTCTAAGGACTGGATAAGAGTATCGGTCCGCACAAAATCTAAAATCGTGTCTATGCAATCCGCAAATGTATACATTTATTTACTGAAGGACTCTTCTATGTGGTGCACTACCTCATGCAGAGCTGTTTCCGCTGCTCCTCCTAACATAGGCGTGTTGTTTGAATTTTAGCCTGTCATCAGCTATTTCACTTTTGACCATTTCATCAATTATTCGCTCCATTGTTTTTCACAGGAAATAAGTTATACTAATGCGTCAATAAGCTTTTGGGGTCACATAACACGCCTCTTGGGGTATATGCATGAGTTAGGTTATCATACCAGTTGATACCCGATCATACCAGTATCTTATTTTCGTTTTGTAACTGTTGCTCTGTTGTCCCAGCATTACCAGTCGGAAAACAAGTTTTCATCAAGAGCCTTACGGTATCCTCTATAGTTTCCATCCTTTTACCCGTGTCATCCACCGGTGATCCGGTTTGAATATTATTTTTTGAGAAGAACGTTTTTGTTTTAGACATGCTGTTAACGCTGTCTACCTGTTCACAAAAACCCTCCAGGAGTTATGTTTCCCCGATCTAATGTATTTGAGTCTTCAGTGGTAGTCGTCTCAATATACATCGACCTCTGTTGTAAAGATCTGACTCTTTTAGTAGAAATCGAAGAGTCAGATTCATCCTGGAATATCTTCTGTTGGTTCATCTTTTTCAGTTTCGTTTTTGTGACTGACACTTTTTTCCGGTAATATTGTTATCATTGAGTCAGATTCCCCATTCGCTTGTATAGACTGGTGTTGCTTAGAGCTCCCTGGGTATTTCCTTATCTTCTCCATCGTTTGTTGTTCTAAGCAGCACATTAGGTCTTCTGAAACCGAGTCTAAGATTTCCTATCTACGAACAAACATAGCCAGTTGTCCATTACGGACCGTTTCAGATTTTGTTTTGTTTTTTATAGTCATACCATAAATACAGCCAATTCTGCCTGATACATGCCTTCTATGAATAATCTGGTTCCAAAGTATAAATTTGTTAAACATTCTATTATAAGAACGAAAACTCAATGTCCTTATCAAGAAAATAAGAAAACTCAATGTCCGTTTCAAGAGTACATAAAATATTTTTTACCGCGTAATTGATAACTGATGTGTTCTTATTTTAGGACAAATACTTTCTAAAATCCGTACACCCAATCAAAAGTTAAATATCCAAAATAGTGTGCAAAATTCCGATATTCGCGACAAATGAATCCATTTTCCAAATTATTCAACTCTCATTCTCGATGTACATGCCAAATATTAACGTAATATGTTCAGTACGAGAACGTTCCCAAAATTAGTCGACCTAGCAGTAAGCAAAGTAAGCACAAGCAATTAGGGAATACTGTTACATACCCTTTGCTATCGTGCTGTGGTTTGTGATGCTACCTAGACTAGCTCAAATCATTGGTCGTGGATACCCAACCCTCATACACAAACCAGGGAATGAACAATAAAAAAAATCATCGGATAACGATTTTTGTACTTATACTGAATACTAACAAAACTCAAACTATAACGACAATCTCACAAAACAGTTAAAGTCAATTATATAGTGGGGAAGATGGTATTCCCACATACGATACCCTTTACCCAACCTATGTCCTACACATCCCTCCTAGGACCCCTTTCATGGTCACCAACAACTCACCTTTTTTCGCCTATCTAACCCATAATCCTTATGAACCCCTACCACCTCTTCCTGGAATCCTTAACAGGACGAATTACCAACACATTATTTCAATTTTCACACTTATGACATATTTATTATAACAAAATTAAAATTAAAATATTAATAGCAACAAAACATAGTGGCAGTAACAAAAAAAAATGGTCTTTAGGTTTAATAAATAAATACATAAATAAATAAAACAAACAAGAAAATAATAATAATAATTTAGCTATCAAAACTTTTCGCCTTGCAATGCGGTTAAAACGAATTTATAATTTAATGAAAAATAATCGAATCAACATAATTTTCACAAACAACAATCATTTGATTCATAGCTTTTCGAACAACCGGAATATCCAGTAAAATGAAAGCCTCGAACAAGGCAACAATTGACATTCAGAACACACAGTTCTTACACTAACAATATTGCCTGGATAAATAGATATTTCGCCTTCTGACGAACAAAGCCGATAAAAAACGTTAATAAGGAACAAACATATAACTATATCCAAAAAAAAAAACAAAAAATACTTATACTTAGACCTAGATTTCACACAATTACAATTTGAAAGTACATAAAACTAACTGACTTCATAGGATCAACTTTCCTTCCCACAACTTACATTTATAGTCGTTTGAAGACCCAATATAAACCATTTTTTTCTTTTCCTAGATCTATGTATTCCCTAAAAGAGTTCGTTGAAGGAATTAATACATCGAAGGACAATCACTAACGCCTTCGTAAAAAAATTTCTTTTAAACACAGTCCGATCCCATAAAGCCTCACATTAACTATCTAACAACAAAAAACTTATTCTACATAATAATATTGTTTTTTTTTGTTTTTCGGTAAGAGCCGAAACCTCAACAGCCTCCAACTTCGTCAAAACTCTGAGCCCTATCCGGTGCTCATTGTGCTTCCGTTTTGACGGTCGGACATGACGTTTTCCCCTCACCGTACCACCTGTTGTGAGTACTGGCGGAAATTTCCACCATGTTTGGTGTGGTCGGCTTTGGCCAAGACCAACGGACGGACAGTAGGACGATTGGGAAACCCCGCTCCATCGGAACGCGAAGGCATCCCCGTCGACGAATTTATTAATATCTGTATTAGCCCGTAATAGGTACTACGATGTAGGCCTTCCAGACTTTGTACAGATTTTTTTTTCGATTGCGTAATAGGTACTGCGTAATAGATTTTAACTATCCGCTCTGAGCTAAACTCGTCCGTTCACTACGACTGATCAGCAACGACTCCGCCAACTTAACCTTTTTAGATATC
Organism: Eudasyphora cyanicolor; assembly: GCA_963930755.1. Lineage (NCBI taxonomy): Eukaryota > Metazoa > Arthropoda > Insecta > Diptera > Muscidae > Eudasyphora > Eudasyphora cyanicolor. The sequence continues at coordinate 107,863,266 of OZ005737.1, forward strand.
GCAATTGTCATATTCAAGTATCGAGGCTCGACAAAACTCGGGTTCTTCGTCTTCCTTGCCAATAGACATATTTCTGTTTTGTCTGGGATAACATTTAATCCCCTTGGTTGTACCCAGTTATATGCTACGTTAAGTGCCTCCTCAGCTGTTTTGCATAATTGGTGTGGATGTATGCCCCTTAGAAGCAGGGTTACGTGCTCCTTTCGGAGGACATGTCCTCCTTTTTATCCAGTGTCTTCCCGCCCTCCCTCCTTTTTCAAAAATGGTGGATTTGTCCTCCTTTTGTTACAAATTAAAATTGTTCACAAACCTCCATATGAATTATACTAGCAAAGTTAGTACAACAATAATTGAGCTCGATGACTGAAATTTCTCAATCTTCAATTTTTAGCATCTTCTATCCGATTTGACTTATTAACGCCATAGAGACTGAAAATTTCAACTGGTAGAACTGAAATTGGTGATTTGGGTGTATGTGTATCCAGAACCCTTCATGCGAACAATGGTCATCATCGGTCCATGCTTTGATAAAGCCCCCACATAAAGGTACCTCAAGATTTTACTTCTTAACGCAACAAACACAACCAATTTCAAAGAATCAAAAAACAGTTGACATGCAATCTATGGTGGAGGGTATGCAAAATACGGTGTGTCAGATCTTAACGCCGCTTCACTTATTTATTATAATTAACACCTAAAAATACTGAAGCTAGACACACTTTAAAGTACACCGATTGTCTGTCTGTCTATTTAAAATTGTTCCTTAAGTACAGGTCGCATTTTCATTCCGATCTTGCTGCAATTTGACAATAAGGACTCTTTCATACCTGGGAAGAAATTGGTCAAAGTCGGTTCATATTTAGATATAGGCCCTATATAAATTTTCTTTCCGAATTGACCTTTTAGCGCTACAGAAGCTTTTTCATATCTAATCACTTTGAAATTAAGCAGGATGGAGTTTCATGATCCAAGGGCCCATATTGTCGAATTTGGTGTAAATCGGCTCAAATTTAAATGTAGCACCCAAGTACAAACCTTGCCAAATTTGAAGAAAATTTTTTAAGATTTAGATATATCCCTCCGATTTGGCATCTAAGCGCTATAAAATACAAATTGTTGTACAAATCATTATCATTGGAAATTGTATTTTTTAAATGTCCTCCGAAAGTTCCAAACTCTCTTTGTAAATGTTACAAATGTCCTCCTGTTCTGACACAAAAGTCCTCCTTTGCGAAAAAAGGTTATGGTAACCCTGCTTAGAAGTATTACAACGTCGCCTGCATAACAGACTGGCTTAAGTCCTTCATTGGTGAGGGATTTATAGGAGACTGTATCGTCTCAACCCATAGAAGAGGCGATAAAATGCCCCTCTGAGGTATACCAAGATTTATTTTGTCTCCAATTTTTACGTCAAAAACCCACAGCGCCCTGTCGACCTTAAACTCGTCTAAGGACTGGATAAGAGTATCGGTCCGCACAAAATCTAAAATCGTGTCTATGCAATCCGCAAATGTATACATTTATTTACTGAAGGACTCTTCTATGTGGTGCACTACCTCATGCAAAGCTGTTTCCACTGCTCCTCCTAACATAGGCGTGTTGTTTGAATTTTAGCCTGTCATCAGCTATTTCACTTTTGACCATTTCATCAATTATTCGCTCCATTGTTTTTAACAGGAAATAAGTTATACTAATGCGTCAATAAGCTTTTGGGGTCACATAACACGCCTCTTGGGGTATATGCATGAGTTAGGTTATCATACCAGTTGATACCCGATCATACCAGTATCTTATTTTCGTTTTGTAACTGTTGCTCTGTTGTCCCAGCATTACCAGTCGGAAAACAAGTTTTCATCAAGAGCCTTACGGTATCCTCTATAGTTTCCATCCTTTTACCCGTGTCATCCACCGGTGATCCGGTTTGCATATTATTTTTTGAGAAGAACGTTTTTGTTTTAGACATGCTGTTAACGCTGTCTACCTGTTCACAAAAACCCTCCAGGAGTTATGTTTCCCCGATCTAATGTATTTGAGTCTTCAGTGGTAGTCGTCTCAATATACATCGACCTCTGTTGTAAAGATCTGACTCTTTTAGTAGAAATCGAAGAGTCAGATTCATCCTGGAATATCTTCTGTTGGTTCATCTTTTTCAGTTTCCGTTTTTGTGACTGACACTTTTTTCCGGTAATATTGTTATCATTGAGTCAGATTCCCCATTCGCTTGTATAGACTGGTGTTGCTTAGAGCTCCCTGGGTATTTCCTTATCTTCTCCATCGTTTGTTGTTCTAAGCAGCACATTAGGTCTTCTGAAACCGAGTCTAAGATTTCCTATCTACGAACAAACATAGCCAGTTGTCCATTACGGACCGTTTCAGATTTTGTTTTGTTTTTTATAGTCATACCATAAATACAGCCAATTCTGCCTGATACATGCCTTCTATGAATAATCTGGTTCCAAAGTGTAAATTTGTTAAACATTCTATTATAAGAACGAAAACTCAATGTCCTTATCAAGAAAATAAGAAAACTCAATGTCCGTTTCAAGAGTACATAAAATATTTTTTACCGCGTAATTGATAACTGATGTGTTCTTATTTTAGGACAAATACTTTCTAAAATCCGTACACCCAATCAAAAGTTAAATATCCAAATTAGTGTGTAAAATTCCGATATTCGCGACAAATGAATCCATTTTCCAAATTATTCAACTCTCATTCTCGATGTACATGCCAAATATTAACGTAATATGTTCAGTACGAGAACGTTCCCAAAATTAGTCGACCTAGCAGTAAGCAAAGTAAGCACAAGCAATTAGGGAATACTGTTACATACCCTTTGCTATCGTGCTGTGGTTTGTGATGCTACCTAGACTAGCTCAAATCATTGGTCGTGGATACCCAACCCTCATACACAAACCAGGGAATGAACAATAAAAAAAATCATCGGATAACGATTTTTGTACTTATACTGAATACTAACAAAACTCAAACTATAACGACAATCGCACAAAACAGTTAAAGTCAATTATATAGTGGGGAAGATGGTATTCCCACATACGATACCCTTTACCCAACCTATGTCCTACACATCCCTCCTAGGACCCCTTTCATGGTCACCAACAACTCACCTTTTTTCGCCTATCTAACCCATAATCCTTATGAACCCCTACCACCTCTTCCTGGAATCCTTAACAGGACGAATTACCAACACATTATTTCAATTTTCACACTTATGACATATTTATTATAACAAAATTAAAATTAAAATATTAATAGCAACAAAACATAGTGGCAGTAACAAAAAAAAATGGTCTTTAGGTTTAATAAATAAATACATAAATAAATAAAACAAAAAAATAATAATAATAATTTAGCTATCAAAACTTTTCGCCTTGCAATGCGGTTAAAACGAATTTATAATTTAATGAAAAATAATCGAATCAACATAATTTTCACAAACAACAATCATTTGATTCATAGCTTTTCGAACAACCGGAATATCCAGTAAAATGAAAGCCTCGAACAAGGCAACAATTGACATTCAGAACACACAGTTCTTACACTAACAATATTGCCTGGATAAATAGATATTTCGCCTTCTGACGAACAAAGCCGATAAAAAACGCTAATAAGGAACAAACATATAACTATATCCAAAAAAAAACTTATACTTAGACCTGGATTTCACACAATTACAATTTGAAAGTACATAAAACTAACTGACTACATAGGATCAACTGTCCTTCCCACAACTTACATTTATAGTCGTTTTGAGGACTCAATATAAACCATTTTTTTCTTTTCCTAGATCTATGTATTCCCTAAAAGAGTTCTTTGAAGGAATTAATACATCGAAGGACAATCACTAACGCCTTCGTAAAAAAATTTATTTTAAACACAGTCCGATCCCATAAAGCCTCACATTAACTATCTAACAACAAAAAACTTATTCTACATAATAATATAAAGTAATACATAAAACCACTTATTTATCTTATTCAAAATCCTTATTCGGCCATTATACTATATTAAATGTATCTCACTATTATCCTTATTTTATAGGCTTATAAAAATTTTCTATCGGGATCAGCACATACACTTCAAGTGAATACCACTACTTAATCTTTGGTACTTTTTATTACAGATATTTGCCTTTATGGCCCTCCAAAGCGATTTCCAACTGAGATTCCATCGTACCCGTGGTACTGATGTACTGTACCAATCATACTTGGATATCTTGACTATTCAATAGAATTGACCACTCTTTATAACTTCTTCGCCAAATTAAATCCTAGGAGCTGCCACCTCCAGACTTGTACATTGAAACTTACTGGCATCCAAAAAAAGTTACCTTGTCTTATCCGGAAACTCCCGTGGCCTCAAATTTAGATTCATTTCCGTTTACGCTTTCGGTTCCTGGGTAGATTTTTTATGGACACTCAGATTGCCTCCTTTTCACAATTTCGTGCCAACGGTTGCTTTTATTTTCTCTGGCCACACTAGTATGATAACTCTTATTAAACTTTTAAAATATCACTGAGTGTAAGTTAACTTACGGGTTTCCTCACAAGATTAGTCATTAAGTTTCACACCAAAATTACAATTTTACATCAGTTAATTACGATCACTAAATCAATTAGATTTCTAAAAATTCAGAAACATTTGCACTAATTCTTCAATATTTTTTTGTTCTAAATTAACTCACTATATGGCTCGACACACTTCAAACATTTGATTTGCTTCTTACAGTTCAACTGTCTTCTTATTAGGTTTTCACAAGAATGATCTGTTTCCCTCAACTTTAACTGCCACTAACTTAACTTGCATGTCTACTTTTCTAACTGAACCACATTTACAACAAACACTTCACGAAACACATATTTAAAAACGACGTTACAAACATACTTTACATAAATCTTCGGTTCACGCACTGCACACATTGGCCTTGAACACATCTTTCCCTTACGCACTTTGTTCGCCCTCAATTAAGAGAAAATTCTCTTCCCCACTTTCAAAAAAAAACCTCCAAATTATTTTCTTCCTCTTAACTCCTAGTATAACTCCAATTGCTGTATAGAACTACATATACAGTACTTTTATCACAGACTTTCTATTACAGTATTACAGTCATGTGGGTGGATCCTTAAAATATGCAGTATGTTGTAATATTGTTGTATACTCTTGAGCATTTATATAGGGCTCCTTTGGCCTAAGCACTGGAAGTAGCTTAACATTAATTTTCAAGGAAACTCATCCTCAACAATACATTTTATAATTTCTCAGCATAATCTCCTTTTAGGTCGATACATTTTTTCCAGCGATTTTCAATAGCTTCGTTACCCTGTTTATAGTAAGAACTGTCTATATCCTGACAAGTGGCAGCCATCTTGCGCACAGCTTTCTCTCGAAGCTCTTTTTGAAATGGCTATGACTTCAACTAGCTTAAGAATAGAGTACAAAGCCGCCGATTTTAGCCGCCGCCGACTCTTTGCGGCTAAAATCGACTGATACACAGCCGCCGCCGCCCTATATGCAAATTCTAAAATATTGAGTAATAAAATTTACATTTTTGATAAGCAAAAAGCCGTATAACGGAAATATGGATTAATTAATTTTATTGCCCCAAGAGGGCGCTTAAAATGTATTAAAAATAAGAATATTGGCAGTAAAGCAAAATTATTATCAAAAATTTATTTTTAAAGGAAATAATATGATTTTTTTCTTTATTATTAGATTATGTTGATAGAGCGAATATTTTTGGAATAAACGGCCAGGAAGGATTCGGAAAAATAAAAAAATAAGGGAGTATTACAGAACTGCATAACATATATGTAAATCAATACCTCCTAATGTATGCTAAGTCGACTAAGCATGTTTTAATGGACATTGCATTTCTAAACTGTAAATATTTGAAATTATCTTCAGTCAAATTCGTACACCCAATCAAAAGTCAAGCTCAAAACGGTAGAGGTCATTCGATTTAAATTACAACTGAATTTCACACAAATATAAAATTTCCCAGCAAAGTTGATTCGGCTCTCCTGAAAACTGTACCACACTTTGCAAATCTAACCTTATCTCCACATTATTTTAACAAATTAATTAAAAATATCCATCATTTAAGAATAAGTTCATTATCCCGAAATTAATATTCATGTGCATGAAGGAATTTCTATACGAGCACTTCGTAAAATGCAATTGACTACCATAGATCACGCCGAGTGTCAATTTATGACTTGTCATAATTTATAAATCGATGATTTTTTCCACATCATGCTAACCATACCTCCACAATTTCTTACAATTAAATTAAAACATTCATTATAAATAAATACCAGAGAATACCGAATGTCACTTTTATGTCGTCTAACATTCGTCCTTCCACAGTGTAGGATCCTTCAAAAGAAATGAAAGTGCCATGTCTTGACCGTCAGCAATAATTAAATCGAAGATAATGCAACTACACTTGGTAACATAATACTCAAGGGGAATCAGATGATCAATTCCCTTGCTGTATAGTCCCTTTAAGGGGATTGGTTTTGTGGTAGATGAAGTTTCTTGAGAATTTTCCTTTTCGATTCCAAAGTAACTCGCGCACAGCTCATACTGTCTTTTTCCTGCATTATAAACATTCTGCACACCTCGTTTTTAATTTAATTACAAACATCTCTGAAGGTTTTATCTTCATTGACTCCACAGCTTCCCAGATTACGCTTTCGACCTTTCTTTAAAATTTCATATTTCCAGCTTTATATGCGTAAACATTTTTAGGCAAACGAGACCCAATTAGTTAGTTGGCGTGATTATTTTTTAACTGAATTAACACTTCTTCTCATTCCGAAGAAGCTACTCCTTATAGGGCTGAGTTTCAAACCAAATATATTCTTTTCTGTTTGCTGTCAAATAATTGCAGTTTTCCATACCGTTCTGAAAAAAACTTTGCATTCTCTAGCAACATGGACGCACAAATGGTATGAAATCAAAATGATTTTAAGACCAAAATAAAATGAACGACAACACAATAAATGAAGTGTTGATCATACATAAATAATGTTCTGATCAGGCTTACATCAAGTATTGATCGAGTAGGGATTATGTTTATTCTAATCCAAATAGGCTATATAGAGGCTCGCCGCCCACTCAAAACAATCTCATTAAACTCTTGTTATGCGCGGAGGTAGTTCTAATTTTCTGTGCTCCTTACTTACTCGGGTACGCTGGTCTCAGGCACAAGCTAGCTCGCCGGTGTGGGGGGATTCTTGTAAGTAGGTTTCACAGCGTCCCGCATTACACAAAATTTCGTACCCGATTAATTTGATCCAATTTTCCTTCGATCTGTTATTCTGTAGTCAAATTCCCTCTAGTCTTTGGCACTGTATGAGATGTCATCCTACAGGCCCCTCATCTTACCCTCCCAACCTATGCTATAATCAGTTGAGTTTTGTCGTTTCCTTACAGCCCCTTCTCTACTACGTTCCCTCTATCCCCTACACCACCATTACTGAGTTTTGTCCATAAGTCCCGTTCGTCCGTCTCATTACCATCATACACATTTTTTGTTATCTATTTCTCAATAGTTATTTTTATTTAATTTCACATTTCTTATATTTTAAGTCTAATCCCTGTCTTTTGTTAGTATCTATTAATTCATATAAATCGACCATTTACTGAAAGCTTAAACTACTTACATAAGTATATTACATACTATCTTCGGGGGTGGTGATTGCGCTCTACACCTGCTGCTCCAAAACCATGCTGCCATTAGTGGGTTAAGGTGTACTTTGATTCCTCTTTTGTGATGAATTACGTCCCGGTTCTTGTTCTTGGATCTTGTTGTTGGGGTTCTTTTTGATTATCGTTGCTTTAGCTATCGTTCTTGTGGACCATAAACTCGTGTCCTCTGCTTTGGTGACTTGCACACGTCTTTGCCCGTCGATCGGTAGACTGCTGTTGTTGTTGCAGTGATAGATCGTCAATTTGCATTCGCTCCCACCGGTCACTTGCTAGCACAGCAAAAGAAATATTTTGTCGCAGATTCTGGCGTTACCATGTGACCACGATTGCTGCTTCTGTTTCGGGGGAGCACTAGAACCTGCTTTTTTTCTGTAATTGAACGTTCAGTTCTTTGTGAATCAATCGCAGTGGGGAAGATTCGAGGCTCAATTACTTATTTGTCGGCGAATGAGTCCCAACGAATTTCTTTGTACGGCGATAGATTTCAATGTTTAACAAAAACTTGGATTTTTTAGTCTATTTTACTCGCTGTCGCTCGTACTTCTCTCTTAGCCAGCCACACCAAAAAAGAACGAATTACCAGGAAATTACCTCCTCCTCACTTGTCTTCACAAACCTCCACCACACATGGAGTTGAACATCTGTGTACAACAGCTGACGACACTAATCAGGTGTCGAGCATTCCTATGGGTCTTATACTAATACACCGTTTACACTTAAATCTATCGAATTTACAATTGTTCATTAATGAACACATTTATTTTATATCAAGTTCAATTCATATTTAATTATTACATGCGTTTTTTTTAATGAATTATTTAATGTATACTATATTTATTTTTATATTTTTTTTTCTGAAATCGCAACACTCTTAAGTAAGTGAGATAACTGTATACACGAAGCATAATATTTTAAATACGCCGTAAAAGTATGTACACTTATAGAAAAAACAAATAAGAAAGTTTAAGCAGCCTTAAATACACTATCAACCTCAGAATCAAAGCCCAATTACTCCTTCGATGCGTTACACTATCTTCCGTATAAAATGGTATATTTTCTCCTACCCTCTAGGGTCAGAGTATAATTATATGAACAAAGCAAAGCACTTTTACTTTTATCATATAAAGGGAGCCTTGAACACTCTTCTTTTGATACGCATAACAAGAGCAAACTTGTGGAGATATGTATACCATATTCATATTTTTATATACATTAACAAGATTTGAAACAATATGTTATTCTTTAAAAAAATTTTAATAATAGTGATAATCACATTAACTTTGGATGATGTAGTTTGGTGGATGTTTTAACAAATCTTGATATTAAATGCTAATTTGTCTTTTTTCTTTTTATTTAATAGTCCTACAGAGATCGTTTTGCCGACTATATCCAGTCCTAAATTTCAATGTTCGGAGTTGGATTTTTATAACACCATAGTACCTGTCTCTCCTCATGTAAATGTTCCAACCTCAGCAAATGTTCAATATCGCGCAGCTCCACCGCCGCTACCACCAAGGAGAAAAGAGCGCACTGAAACCTGCGCAGATATAGCACAGAAACGCCAGGCTCCGGATGCACCAATGGTTAGTTGAAATAAAATATTTTTTCAGTATCTGATATCTTTGATGTTTTAATATAATTTAGCTTCCGCCAAGAGATGGAGATTTGAGTCCTCCTCCCATTCCACCGAGAATTAGCCACCATCAGCATCAAATTTCCCATTCCTCTGTATGCAATTTTCAAGGACAAATAAATGATTTGATGAACACAAATAGTTTGTTATTACCGAATACAAGTAGCATTATGATACGACGTAATTCAGCGATTGAAAAGCGCGTAGCGGCAATCCCCATTACATCGACTCCTTCATCTATAATTGTATCAAACATAACAATGGTCTCAGTGTCATCGCCTACAATCTCAACGCATACAGACATGCCTAATACACTGCCCCAACTATGTCATTTGAATACCATAACCGCTACTTCATCGGATGACCAATCAATATCACCAGCATTAAGTTCTTCCACAACCACATCTCCTATGACTCCAATGACTCCGATTTCTCCACACATCCCATCTGGATATCAGACAACTGATATATCTCATCAGCCACAGTGTTTTCTCAATAATGTTTCATATTCCTCAGTTTCTGTATTTTCTCAACATCATCACCAAAATAAACAGCTCCATCAACATACCGCAATTGGTAGTCACCAGAAATCATCATCAAACGAGTCGTGTCCAACTACGAATAATCTACCAAAACTACCGCCAAAACCTGGTCTTAGTGGAAATATATGCAGCAATTCAGGTAACATATCATCCATATAATTGTTATACGTAAATTGATCTCATCTAATAGCATTGTGTTTTCTCTACTTTACAGACAAGTGTACTATGTTTCCTTATCCAAGTACAAATCATGATTAATATGTATTGTCTGGTGATGTGATATAGATGCAAGAACAATTGGTATATAAGTAATAATCTGTTATGTTATTGTAAATAAAACATTATTGAACGTAGAAAATGATAATAATAATAAAGTAAATATGAAACTATTGTTAGAAGCTCACATTGTCTGTACTTTTGTCAAACTTTGTAGAAATCACCACATTATCACAATGGAAAGAAACAGGGCCTGTGAAAATTGTAACAAAATGTGTTTGATGTCATGAATTTGGTTTTTCTAAGGTTCGTTCGCTTGGCCTTTCGTCTATGACGTTAGCAATTTACCAATTGGAAAATAATATATTTGCCAGATCAATAATTTCACAAGTTCAGGTCTAAAGCAGTAAGTCGGGCGGACCGACTTTAATATACCCTCCACAATGGTTTGCCACCAAATACACGGTTAACCATTATTACTATTAACAGTTGCAGTTTAAAAAGAGTACATTTATAAATTCCAGACACACATGTTAAAAAACTTGACCTTCATGAGAGGCTTATACTTATAAAAACACGGACCGATACACTCTATTTTCACTTGGGTCGATTTAATTCAATATGAAGGAAGTAAGTAAGTAACTTCCTTTGAGTCTTCTTCTTTTCGATGACATTAAGCATGTTTTACGAATTGATGACATGTATACTTAGAACTATTGTTGTCTTATTCTAATGCACGATGATGTGAAATGCTACATGCATATTTGAGAGATTTAATTGTTATGGAATACGAGTATAACTTGAGTGAGGAAAAACAAAGCTTGCTCACGGCCATTAGGATTACATACAGAGCGTGTGTCTGTAATAAAGGGAATAAATAAATAACTTAAAACGAAATAACAATATAAAACGAGATAACAAAAACATCTGTTAAAAACAATGGTAAACAGAGCGCATATACACATATAACATACGAATGAGTGAGTTTCAATGTGAATGTTATCACAGAAGTGCATAGTTTTATGTTGTAGTAAAATTTAAGCGATTGCTCAGGTACATTTCGTCGGCTTAATGCTATTCTGGTCCATACGCCATTTTTGTGTTTTTTGAGTTAGGAGTAGATAATATGGGTTCCAAGCATGCTCTTTCAGAATCTGCAATCATTTTTTTCCTATTTCGCCTAGTTTTCGAGATATTGGTAGGGTAAATTTGTTTTACTCTGAATAACGGGAAATAATTTCGATATTTTTGTTCTATGTCTCAATTGTTCTATCGCCCTATATTTTTCACTCAGTATTTTAAGTTCTTTCGATCACAATATGTAAATTAGTGTCCTTCAACACCGACCCTTTTAGTGGTCCATGTAATACAAATACGAAAAAATATTAAAATAAAAGTGGATATGGACCGAAATGCCAAGTACAAAAATTGTTATAACCTGCTTATTTTTGGATGTAATGGCATAGAAATGCATTAGAATCATACAAGCACTGTTGGGAACCCTATGAAATAAAAAGTGTGTATTTCTTCAGTCCCGTTTTTACTCAAACAATAAATTGCGTTTTTCTCCGATCATACAAAATGGCGTATGGAACAAAATAGCATTGAGCCGACGATTTGTAGATACATTAAAATATAAATTAAGGTACGTATTGTAACGATTTGAGCTTAGCTCATAATATATAAATGCATAATGCATTAATAAAGTTTGTATAATTTGTTTATCATTATATTTTCTATTTTCTTAGTCTGGATCATTGTCAAGAACTTCGTTTATGATACCAATTGGGGACAGGTAAGCCGATCCAGACCACATTTTTCACGTTCATGTATCTCGTTCAGTAAAGCGTTCTCATGTGTGGGAAAACTTCTCCACAAAATTCCTCTGGAGTTGAAGTAAATAGTTGCAAAATGGTTGGACCCCTGATGTTTTGTAAATGTAGGGATTTGAAAATTTGTTTGTTTGGCTTTCGTAGTGCTTATTCACACATCTCCGTAGGACGGTTCTCTCGAAGATTTCCATTTCTTTGGCCACAGTTGGTGAGATGGAAAACCATATTGAAAAGCCGTATATCAGGGCCGATCTGATGGCCACCTTATAGAGAAGGATCTTCGTGTTCTGTGGTAGGTATTTATTTTGTATTGAGAAACGAGCATGATTATTAAATTCCATCAGCTTGTCAAAGCTGACACCAAGATATTTAATATTTTGTTTAAAAGGAGACAAGCCGAGTGATTTACCTGGAGGAACCATCATTTTGGGACATTTTCCTGAGGCATTTCTAATACAGATAGCTTCGGAATTGGCTGCGTTGATTTTGATGTCCTATGCTTTATAGTATTCATTGATGCGACGGAGATGAGTAGCGGCTATATCTAAAGCTTGACGGGCGAGGAGTTGTGGGCTTAAATCAAGCAGTCGTCGGCATAAAGGAAGGCCTGCGAATTATGAGTTGTATGTGGAAAGTCACTCAGGAAGACATTAAAGAGGTATGGCGCCAATACACTGCCCGGCGGTACGCCGCTGTTTACTGCACCGGGGCTGGAATTTGCATCTTTGATTTGGCCCGTAAATGTCCGAGAATGCAGAAAGTTCTGCATTAGTTTGACCAGGTAAGGATCAACTCCCAATTCTACCAACTTGTACAAAATGCCCTTGATTCGCTAAAGCAGTGAAATCGTCATCGAAGGAGTAAATGTGGCGGGGGATGGTACTGACATAGGATAACACTCTGGTATCGAGATCAGCCACCGGTTGAATGGGAGAAGTTTGGCGAAATAGTGAGGAGTAATAGACTTGGGAATGTTCCGCTATTTCTGTGCATCTAGTTACGGAGTTATTGTTGACCTGTATTTGTTGGCAAAATGGTGAATTTGATTTACCAATTATTTGGTAGATTTCCTTAAATGCCGTTGGACCGGGTTTTATGTATTTTAGTCTATTACTGAATTTTTTGGACTCTTCTAATTTAACTAACTCCTTTATAATCATTTTTATGACTTGGATTTCTTTTGAAAGAAGCGCATACTCACGGCTGATACGATTTCCAGTGCGATGAAATATTTTTCAGTTCTTTTTGCCACTGATGTTTAATTTTGAAGAATTTTTTAATATTTTCTGGAAGGGGAAGTTTTCCATCATTAAGTTCATGTTTTTGAGAATGCGCATCGTGAACTGAGGTAAACTTGTTGTTGAATTCATTAATTATTTCATCTATGTCTATTTGTTTAGGCTTCTACACGAAATTCATCACAGTTGGTGTTTTTGTGCGATGTAAATGTCCGAGGATTCTTCAGCGACAATCCTGGGTTTTCTAGTTTTCTGTCTAAAAAGTGCGGTCTAATTAGAAAATGGTCAAGGTACGAGTGCCCTTTCGGATATGATGGAGATACGTCACATAGACATATGACATCCAAAGAATTATCCTCAAGCCAGCTGGATAGTACTCTACCGTTTGAGTTCTCGGATGAATCTGCCCATGATTGATTTCTGGCATTTAAGTCCCCGCCAAGTATAAAACCATCGAATTTAACAGCAAGTTCTAGGAGCTCGTTTAAACCAGCATTGTGCCCTTGTGTTGGACAGTTGCAGGGAATGTAAATGGAGCCAATGAAAATTTCTTTGCGAATGTTGTTGGAGGTAAAGTTTATTTGGATGAGCGAGCAGTCAATGATCATGTCAGGTACGGTTAAACGGTTGTAATAAATTTTGTTTCTAATTAAGATTGCGACTCCAACGGGTGAGCCATCGTATATAAAGTTATAGCCGTTTATCTTTACTTTCCTACTTCTTCTTAGGTGACATTCCTGTATGAAACCAATGTCAATTTTGTTTTGGCAATGTATTGCATAAATCAACTAGGCGACTTGTGTCGACGAGTGATCTAACGTTGAAAGTTAGTAATTTTACAGACCTGTAGTCCATAACTATTTCTAATCTTGTTTAGAAGACGCAAAAACTCAGTTTTGACTTCAGGCTTTGGCATGGTTTTGTATTCAGTGAGAAATATGTTCATTTCCTGCTCTACAGTTAACTCATCTGGCTCCAGAATGTATTTGGCAAGGCTTAAAAATTGTTCCACAATTGGTGGTTTTCTTTGCTGGTTAGTATGGGGCTGGAAGCAATTGGCAAATTACTTACCAGGGGATACGGTACTTACATCTCTGATGACATTTTTGCTCACTGTTGTTTTTTCCTCCAATCCTTTTCAATTTTGTTCTGTCGCGCTGCAACGTGCTTTTTATATGTTGGGCATCCCCTCCAATTTGCGGGGTGTCCAGTTTCGCCGCAATTTATACAGTATGGATCAGAAGAATTGTCGGATCTTATGCGTGTGCATTCACCTTGTTTATGTTGTTTGTTACATTTGACACAGTTGTAGGGCGAGCTACAGTTTTTTGCGGTGTGTCCCCATCGTTGACACCTATGACGCGGAAATTTTGTGATTGTTGCTACTGTATCCGGAGCAACATTGTTCATCTCTGCTTTGATTTCCTCCAAGTCGCTGTTCGCATAAAGCCCTCTCAGGACCTATGCTTCTTGTCTTGGTATATGAATGTATGTTTTTGGCTTTGAGAATCGCCATCATTGATGCATGTACTGAGACCTCAGAAAAGTACAATTTGCTTTTGTTTACGTTTTTTACTTTGTATGAAAATTCAGGAATTTTTAGGCGCAATGAATCAACTAATGTCTTTATGTTGACATTAAATACAAATATGGGGGGACACCATGATTTTTTATTTGGCCTGGACGTTTCAGTGGCATTTGAGGTTACCGGTACATGGTTACTTGTCGGAGGGGTTGTCTCAATTTCTATGTCTACCAATACGCCAAGGATTCCAAACTTGTTCTGATCGATAGGTTTGTGATTGGAAAGCCTTTCAGCTAGTTCCGAAACATCTACATCTAAAGGCAAAAATTGAGGCATCAAGCTTTTTCCATTTGCGGTCGCTTGGTTTGGTTGGTTGTGTGCTTGTCTGTTGACTTATGGCCTGTTGTGATGTTGTAGCTATCTCCTCTGCTACATCACACTCCATGTCGGGCGGCAAAGATTCAATCATCTTTTTTGCAATATAATGCAATAAGGATGCCTTCAAGAGTGAATTAATTTATTAAAAACAATAATTTTAGCAAAAATATATATTAGATTAAGATTAGTTTTCCGTGGCCAAACGACAAGTAAGTGTCCAAAAAGTATCCCAAAAGATTGGTAAATGCAGTCCATTGTGCGGGCTGTGAAGGTTATAGTGGCAACATCGAAAAAACACTCAAAAATAAATAAATATTTTACATTTTCACAAATTTATTGGAAAATGTAATCAATGTTAACCGGTGTACGAAAAAAAAACAACAAAACAATAGAAAACTGCTGACTGTGACCACAGATGTCTTTTTGAGGTGTAGGCCGTATTTACACAGCAATCCAAAACAAATACGCTTTCACAGAAAAGACAATTCACAATAATCAATTTACATTTGAATTTTACAGTGGCTAAAACAGTTTTACATAAATTTTTTTTGGTAAAAACAAAACTCAAGCTCAACATTAAAACCAAAACTGCCAATCTACCCACGAATATGAGTAACTTGAACACTAGGCAACAACATATAACTGAGTTGATGCAAACCAGTGGCAATAACAATGCTCACGTCGAAACGAGTACTTCAACGAGCAAAAGAGGACGAGATAATTATCTGCAGCGATCTCTCATTGGAAATCTCTCCAAAACTCCGCGACTTTCAGATTTAAGAATGATGCAGCGATTTAAGACACTGTTAAGGGAATTTGAGAATCGCTTATTAAACGAGCTGGATAAGAGATTGTGTGACATAAGACTTAACCTGGTTGATATTAGTGAGTGAAACTTAAGTCTGTTGATGACATTGAAACTCTTTAAGCTGATAGGTTAGGTTAGGTTGAAGAGAGGAGACGTTTAAACGTCTCATGTCCGTGGACATACACTGAAGCCAGTGGTTCGGCCTGTTGTGTGCTCCTTATTTATGATCTTTTTATACCTCACGAGTTACAGAAAATCGGTACTAGACACGAATTTTCTCAGTATCTTCCAGTCATATCTTCTGAGATGATTCAAGTCTGGTAATATGTCGGACCCGAAATGTTGGGATCTTGCATGTGTAAAAGCCGGGCACTGACACAGAAACTGTTCCATCGTTTCGATGTTTGCCCTGCATTCATCGTTTCCTGCAAGTCCTATGCGATGAAGATGTGCTTGTAAGCTTGAGTGTCCCGTTAGAACACTCATCATCTTACTAATATCGGATTTGTTTAGTTTCAGAAAACTTCTTTTTTTGTTTTCATTTGTGTCACCCCACAGTATCTTTGCAGTTGCTCCTACTGTTGCGCTATTCCACACAGTTTTGTCAGCCATCACTGCCCAGTGCTTCAACTCATTCTTCGTGGCTTCGAAAATTTTCCAATTTTCTAAGTTTATTACTCTCTCTGCCCTTTGAAGCCAAGCTGTTTGCCCGTTCATTTCCAATCACTCCGTTGTGTCCTGGTACCCAGCAAATACGCAATTGACCATAGACTGAGTAATCATTTATCGTGCTTTTACAGTCCAACACAGTTCTGGATTTGACCCTGTTATTGCTTTAATCGCCATTTGGCTATCTGTGAAGATGTTGGCATATTTAGGCTTTGTGGTGTTACCAGTTCCAGGTGTTACCAGAGCCAGTTCACACACTCCGCGATTGCTCGAACTTCTGCTTCAAATACCGTGTTATGGTCAGGGAGGCGGAAGTGAAGTTCGACTTCTGGTTCATCAATAAAAAGTACCAGACCCGTCTTTCCTCCTCGGTTGGACCCATCCGTGTAGCAGCTGGTTCCCATTGGCACATGGGCCAACGTTCCATTTTCCTAGGAGCGTCTGTCTGGCACCAACGAATTATAGGTAGCTGTAATCCGCACTTCAGGAATGCAGTCGGAAATTTCTGGCGTTTGAATGTGATCAACTAGAGATTCTAAAATCTTCTGATGGTATGACTTGTGGTCTCGATTTATCCATTCACCCATCACTTGTAGACGACTTGCTGTGAGGGCTGCCTCATACATTATACGGATGTCTATTGGTTGGATGTGCAGTATAGTCTCCAACGCTTTTGTTGGCGCAGTTCTAAATGCCCCGTGTTTAGGATTGAACCTTTTTGATTTTGTGCCTTTCGAACAAAAAACGCAATTACTTTCAATTTTTAAAATTAACAATAAATAAAAATTAACAAATTATTTTTT
Source organism: Eudasyphora cyanicolor (assembly GCA_963930755.1). Lineage (NCBI taxonomy): Eukaryota > Metazoa > Arthropoda > Insecta > Diptera > Muscidae > Eudasyphora > Eudasyphora cyanicolor. Next base: position 107,880,644 of record OZ005737.1, read on the forward strand.
ATTACTAATTTATGAAATGTTGTTCTAAATGTAAAGTTATGTATTTCTGTGTTTTGTCTTATTTAACAATGTTTGCATATTAAAATTTTTGTTTGTTACAAATTCTAGCACTTATACTTTTAAAATTCACTAACACTTATCACAGGGGAGAGGCGCACGAGTTTGGTTTAAGGATCGGTAAAAGACTGATTACTTGTGCTTGCCATCTATCTCTTCTAAGCTCACCTAACGACTTTCGTTAAGCTAAAGATGGCAAGCGACAAGTAAACAAACAAAAGGGAAATTAGAGTAATGAGGGCTTTAGAGTGATGAGTGCATAGGTTATGCATGTATGGGCATATATCGCATTACACACCTATACACATAATGCCGCGCAGCAGTGGACGTTTCACACTGATGTTCAAAAGTGCGGTGTCACCTTTGAAGTGACAGTGATCGTGCCTGTCACGATCCAAGGCCTGAATAGTAAATGTTGATGGAAATTCGATGGTGGGTCGGAGGGTACTGGTTACCACGGCATCTGTCTTCAGGGTATATGTATGGGCTGTCATCGTGTCGTATAACGGTACTTCGTGAGTTGGATGAGTCACGACTCGGGGTTGGGCTAGGCAACTGAGAAACCATATCTAGGATAGAAGAGATGTGAGTAACAAGTTCTTCTACGAAAAAATAAATTGTTAGTCAATCTGAAAATAGTTTGACGATTTTCGTTATCGGTCTACTAACTACTCCGTGTGCTGTCCGAATATCTACGCCCTAATGTTATTGTCACTTCCTACATACGTTTTTATTATACGGCCCAGTTTCCATTCAACAGGGGTTAATCTTTCATCTTTTATGACTACCAAATCGTTTTCTTTTACATTTTATGTTTGATACTTTCACTTATATCGACGATGTAGCTCATTTAAATACTCCGATTTCCATCTTTGACAAAAATATTGGGAAGTAATGGTCAACCGTTTCCATCGATTGGCAAGGGTGATGTTTCCGTCTGAAGCATCCGGTTCTCCTGGGGTCAAAATCGAAGTACCAATTAGAAAATTAGCTGACGTAAGAGGATTTAAATCAGAAGGTTCGTCGCTGGCTGGACTTAGGGGTAGAGAATTAAGACAGGCTTCAATTCGCCCTAAAATGGTCGCGAATTCTTCAAAGGTAAAAATCATTTGTGGTATACATTTTCGTAGATGTGTTTTAAATGATTTAACTCCCGCCTCCCATAATCCTCCCATATGAGGGGCACCTGGAGTAATAAAACTCCACTCTAAATTTTGATAAATGTTGTATTGGGTTGCGTCTTTTTCCAGAGTTTCCATAAATTCTCTCCTATCTTTCTTTGTCAATTCTGCTGCTCCTACAAAATTGGTACTATTATCAGAGTAAACCTTTGCTGGGCATCCATGTCGCCCGATAAAACGCGATAATACGGCTAAAATAGACTGAGTTGACTGATCACTAGTGGGTTCTAGGTGGATTGCTTTTGTAGAAAAGCTCTCTGCTGAAGAAATTCTAAGTCGGGTCCGATTGACGCCGGTATTTCTCCAAAAACGAATCGCAAATGCTAAGACTTTATATGCTCTAGAGAGAGAAGAGAATCTATCTATAATATTTTCAATTTGTAAGTTGGGAACCACCGCTGTGGTTAATTTTGCTAAGAGAACGGCTCCGCATAATTCTAAGAGATATTTTTTTGATTGGTGCCTCTCGAGTTTTCGCTGCTAAAAGAAACGTGTCAACGGGTTGATCCAAATGTTCTACTCTAACATAAAGCGCTTTCAGAAGCGTCACAAAAATCATGCACTTCAATTTTACTTGAGGGTTTAAATCTGATCCACCTAGGTACTGAAACAGAATCTATTGAAGGATAATTTTTAATGAAATTCTTCCAATTCATTCGAGTTATGGGCTTCAACGCGTCGTCCCAATCTACTTTATCCAGCCAGTCTTGTTGCATGATAAGTTTCGCTACGATGATTACTGGAGCCAGCCATCCACATGGGTCGAACAATTTGGCAATTGTTGAAAGGACTTCTCTTTTTGTGCAAAATTCCATTTCTTCCGTGGGTGGTGATGTGAACGTAAAGTTATCAGCCGAAATGTTCCTTCGGATACCTAGAGTCTTCGTTGAAGATCCTTCCGAAATGTCGAACCGGTTGACCGGCAAGAGTGAGTCAGCTGGCAGATCGCTAAGTAGATTGTGGTCGTTTGAACTCCATTTCCTCAATTCAAAACCTGCTGAGTCCATGGCTGCTAATAATTCTTTCATAGACTTAATAGATTCTTCGACAGAGTGACCTCCAGCTAAAACGTCGTGGACATATAAATTTTGTTTGATAATTTCTGAGCCTAAAGGGTACTTTTCTTTAACATCTTCCGCCAATTGAATTAGGGTCCTAAGAGCGAGAAATGGGGCGCAATTAATTCCGAAAGTGACTGTTGAAAGTTCAAAGTCTTCAACTGGGTCATTTGCTGATTTTCTAAGTTCCAAATATTTCATTATCGCTGCGGCGTATTGAGATTAGATTTCGGGTGTTTTTTGCAACTTTCTTTCCATTCGATAGAATTGCGCCATTGCGATATTTCGAGATGCTCCAAGTTCAGCAAAAGATTTGAACGGCATCGTGACAATATATCGTCCATCTTCATTTCTTCGCGTTGTATTTTTGAAATTTGTTTCGCAAAATGTGTCTTCTGCTGACCTCAAAACTTTTTTTGGGGTCTCCACCACCTCCCAAAAACGTGTGAGAATTTTCTCGATCGAAACTGTATTGTAAAGTGAAATTGTCCTATCATTTGTGTTTGATTTTTCAAGGGGTCCGCCCATTATCCAGCCAAAAACTGTGCTTTGCGATAGTAAAGATCCTATAGACTTCGTGGGAGCTCCTACTGTGTAAATTAAGGGTCCTATGTCTTAACCTATCAGAAGATCTATGGGTCGGCTTTCGTAAAAATGAGGATCTGCTAACTCGAGTTGAGTTGTTTCTCTATGTTGATTTTTATCTAGGGTGCGCGACGGCAAATTAGAAGAAAGGGACTTCTAAACGGTTGCCCAAACTTCTAAATCAAAACTAGGGTTTGTACGAGAACAAAGGTTAAAAAGACAAGCTTTTGTTGAAGTTTCTGAAACGGTCTCACTTAAACCGGTAACATGAACAAGATTCTTCTTAATTGGAAGCTTCAATTTGTTTGTAATCTTCTCCGAAATAAATGTTGATTGAGATCCAGGGTCGATTTTCGCTCGAGCGTCATATCGCTGTCCTCTAGATTTAATTTGAACAATCGCTGGGAAGAGTAGTGTTTCTTTCGATTGCTGCTGACTAAGTTGTGAATTTTCCGTGAGAGTTAGAGCCGTTATACTAGGAGTTTGAAAACTAGGTGTGGACTCTACTAGGGTGGTTAGAGCTGCCGCACTGGTATTAGGTCGTACGTCATCTCTAACCGGTTGTGGATTTGTAGGTCGGGTCTCGTTACCCTTATGTAATAAAGTGTGATGTCTTTGATTACATTCCCTACAAGTGAAACGACTCTTACAATCTCTTACACCTTGATCCGAAGTGATGCATTTGTAACAAATATTGTGAAGTTTTACTAAGTGAATGCGATCATTCCAGATTTTCTCAAGGAATTGTGGACAATTTCGTAACAAATGGTTTGCCTTACAAATTTGGCAACTCGGTACATTTGTCCGACCAGGTTGTGTAGATGTGCTAAATCTGTTGCTGTTGTTAAATCTTTTCTGTGAACTTTGCGTTTGTTGCGCAACGCTTGTTTGAAATGATTTAACCCTATTTTCCTTTCTTCTATAATCGGGTCTAGGCTGATTAATTTTGGAGAAATGGGGCTTAATATTTCCTACAGATTCTAAAGTTTTGAACTTTCCAGATTTTCTCAAGGAATTGTGGACAATTTTGTAACAAATGGTTTGCCTTACAAATTTGGCAACTCGGTACATTTGTCCGACCAGGTTGTGTAGATGTGCTAAATCTGTTGCTGTTGTTAAATCTTTTCTGTGAACTTTGCGTTTGTTGCGCAACGCTTGTTTGAAATGATTTAACCCTATTTTCCTTTCTTCTATAATCGGGTCTAGGCTGATTAATTTTGGAGAAATGGGGCTTAATATTTCCTACAGATTCTAAAGTTTTGAACTTGTGCGTTAAAAATACATTCAAATCTTTCCAAGACGGTAGTATGTAACAATCTTCCAAACCGTTTTCAAATTCTTCTAAGAAATTTCTCGACAGTTTCGTAGAAGTAAGGTAAACTAAAATTGGGTCCCACTCTTTTACATCTACCTTGAGTGTCTCTATCGAAGATCCTGAATCTGCCGAAACTGGTGGTAAACTATGTAGAGTCTTTAGCTGTTCATTAACTTGCATTCGTTTATTTTCGTATCTGTTTTCTAAGTTTTTTCACGCTAAATCAATACCTTCATTTGTTAATAGAACGTTACTAATAACTTCCCGTGCCTCCCCCGCGGTTTCCGTTTCATATGGAAAAGTTTTTATACTTTACTAAGTCTAGAATTATTCCTGTACAAGGCGGAAAACAAATCCCGAAAAGTAGGCCACGCACTGTATTCTCCATGAAATGTGTCGGTGTCGCATGGTGATAAACGTAACGATAGATGGTTGTTTGGCTCCACTGTTTCCTTTTTTCGGGTCTCCGATTCCGGTTAGTGCTAAATTGTCTCCATTTACTGCGCTTAAACATCGTTTGTATGTCTCTAATGCCTCTTTATAATTGGTCCTCAACTTCGATTTATCGATTTGGGGTCTCATCTTTTTTCGGGAACATGGTCTCTACAATCTAAATAGGCCCTTTTCACCTGATCCCAAACAGAGTTCAATTCTACTCGTGAATATTATCATCGGTGCTAGTAGCAGAGTAACCACTCTCAAATGAAATGTAAGGAAGACAAAGTGGCATCTGTATGAGAAGAATTTCAAGAAAGTCCTCAACTCTAAACTTCTGTACGAACCGAATGACAAAGCCGGTCTGGATAATCTGGTCGATCATATCACCATATCATTCAATAGATCCCTTGAAGAAGCCTGTCCAAAAACAAGGTACAAGGGTAAAACTAAACCCCAATGGTGGACTTCTGAGCTAACGGCTATGAAAAAGACCTGCAACAAGCTATTCAATAAGGCTAAATCTACTGGGGTCGCTAATGATTGGGATGCCTATAAAGAGCAACTCAAGATCTATAAGAAGGAGTTTAGAAAGGCGCAAAGGCGCTCTTGGTATACCTTCTGTGGTGAAGTGGAAAAGGTCTCCGACGCCGCTAGGCTGAGGAAGATATTATCTGCTGCACCATGTACAGTGGGATATTTACAGGATGAGGCAAATAACTGGACCAAAAACAGCGAGCAGTCGCTCAATGTACTGCTTGACACACATTTCCCGGGGAACTCTGTAACAGAACCCGAGGATCAGCAGGACCAACAAGAGTGCGAGTGGATTGCGAGCGTCGCTAGCTTCTTGACTGAGAGATCCAGAATAAGCTGGGCTATTAACAGCTTTGAGCCCTTCAAGTCACCTGGACCAGATGGCATCACTCCAGCAGAAATGCAGAAAATGTTAAAGTACATTATCCCCTGGCTGGAGAAAATTTATGTAGGCTGTATCAGGCTTTCATACGTCCCGAATCGATGGAGGGATACCAAAGTGGTATTCATACCTAAAGCGGGAAAGATATCACACACTAGGCCAAAAGACTTCAGACCAATTAGCCTATCCTCCTTCCTATTGAAAGGTCTGGAAAGACTTTTAGATCATTTCATTAGGGAAAACCTGGATACAAAACTCCTGTCGGGGAACCAACATGCTTACAATAAGGGCAAGTCTACAGAATCAGCCCTGCACGAACTTGTGAGCACTATCGAATCGTCCCTGCATTTCAAGGAATTCACCATGGTGGCATTTCTTGACATAGAAGGGGCTTTTAACAACATTCACTCAGATGCGGTAATTGCGGCACTCTCACATCTAAAAGTTAACACTAGTTTGATTAGACTAATTCAAAGTCTGCTCACCAGAAGACGCATAACAGCATGTCTAGGGTCCACAACTCTAACAAGGTATGTAAACAGAGGGACCCCGCAAGGAGGAGTATTGTCTCCACTAATTTGGAACCTAGCGGTGAATGAAATCCTGCTAGATCTAGAACGTTGTGGCTGCAAGGTCGTGGCATATGCGGACGACGTGGCAATCGCAGTGAGTGGCAAATTCGTAAACGTCCTCAGATACACCCTACAGGTGGCTCTGAACAAGTTGGCTAGATGAGCCAGAAGCAGCGGTTTGGGCGTTAACCTCAACAAGACAGAATTGGTTCTCTTTACTAGGATGAATAATGTCCCACATGTGGACCCTCCACCTCGGATAAATGGAACAGATCTAGTCTTTTCTGAAAGTGCTAAATTTTTAGGAATAATTCTAGATAGGAAAAAGTTTATTTAGACTGAACGTATTGGAACGTGTAAGGAAGGCCAACGTCGCCTTATATTCCTGCAAAAAGGCTGTAGGGTCGCGGTGGGGACTCTCTCCTAAAATCGTCCACTGGATATATATAGCAGTAGTTCGTCCAATACTGTTATACGGTATTGTTGTATGGTGGACGGCAACTGACAAACTAACCATTACCAACCTACTAACAAAGGTTCAGAGAACAGCCTGCCTGAGCATAAGCGGAGCCTTAAGGACTACAGCGACCGAGTCTCTACAAGCCCTACTCCATATACTGCCGATTAATATTGTGGCGAGAGAAGTTGCAACCAAAGCGGCAATAAGATTAAACTGCCTATCAATGTGGAGGTACAAAAACTATGGTCACATGAGGATATCAAAGTGTAGTGCTATGGTAACCGACCGAGTGGACTATATACCAACTGTGTACACCTTCGAGAGAAATTACATCACTATGATTCCCGCCAGAGATGAATGGGTCGGCAGAATACCAGGTAATAGAAACCATCTCCACTTTTACACGGATGGTTCGAAGCTTGATGAAAAGGTTGGCTTCGGAGTACACTGTGAAGAACTTAGTCTGGATATAGCTCACAGACTACCAGATACCTGCAGTGTCTATCAAGCCGAAATAATGGCAATATGGGAAGTCGCCAAGTGGCTGAGTCGCAACATAGTAACCAACACTGGCGTTGTAATTTACTCGGACAGCCAGGCTGCCATCAATTCTCTGGAGGCAACATCCCTAAATTCACAAACAGCCCTCGACTGCCGCAGATCTCTTAACGAGATGGCTGAGCAGTTTAATATACACCTCATATGGGTGCCTGGGCATAGGGATATCCCGGGGAACTGCAAAGCCGATGAACTTGCTAGGAAAGGGACGACATTACAAATTCTCGAAGAATTTGCATATATTGGTGCGCCACTATCCACGTGCAAGCTTTGGCTTAGGCAAGAGGCAATCAGGCAGTCCAACGAAAGATGGACAGAAATCGGCACCTGCAGGGTAGCTAGACAAATCTGGCCAAGGTATGACCTGAGAAGGTCAAAATATCTCCTCGCACTAGAGAGGAAACGATTGTCTACGTTAGTACAGGTTCTGACGGGACACTGCTTGATCGGCGAACACGCCAAAAGATTGGGTATTGACTCCAATGACTTCTGCCGAAGCTGTGGAGATGAGGAAGAAGTGGAGAGCATTGAGCACTTGCTTTGCGACTGTCCCGCTTTGAGTAAACGACGACTGGACATACTGGGGTCGGCCTTTTTAGGCAGCCTAACAGATCTTTCCAGTACTGATATTCGTACTATCGATTGAAATTGAGATTTTCTTTTAACAATTTCTGTGAGAACTTACTTTGCAAAATAATTTCAGAAAAACGCTAAATATTTTTTGAATTGGCACAATTAGGCCAATCTTTTACAGTCAGATTTAGTTTTTTAACGAATAGATAGAAATAAGGCAGTTTTGTTTGTAAACTTGTGTCGTTGTACGAAAATTAAGAAATTTTAGCGAAATAATTTCTATAGACTTGGGTCTTTTGTAGAAAAAAAATATAAAAAAATTTTGACGAAAGTAATTTTCTGCAGATTAGTGCATTTTCAAAAAAAATATCAATCAACTTGTTAGCAAAAAAAACAAATTTTGTAGGAAAGTTATTTGTCCACCAAAAAATATCAGTCGACTTTTTGACAAAAAAAAACAAATTTTGTAGGAAAGTGTTTTTACCAAAACAAAATAATACATTTTTGAACAAATTTATTTTTCGTAGTAGTGTAATTTCCAAAAATTACCATTTAATAAATTTTTCGAGCAAATTTATTTTTCGTAGTAAAGCGTAATTTCCAAAAAATACCACTTAAAAAATTTCTGAGCAAATTTATTTTTCGTAGTAAAGTGTAATTTCCAAAAAATTACCACTTACAGCCGGTTGCTGTAACTTCAAGTGTTGCTTTCGTTCGCCTGCCAGACGACAAACACCTGATTTGGATTTCACTAACCACAATAACAACAAAAAGTCGCACGTCATCTTTTTTCGGGAACACGGTCTCTACAATCTAAATAGGCCCTTTTCACCTGATCCCAAACAGAGTTCAATTCTACTCGTGAATATTATCATCGGTGCTAGTAGCAGAGTAACCACTCTCAAAGTCTATCAGGGCATTTACGCAATTTACAAATTTATCACGTAAAATTGTATCCATATTTCCTCCTTCTTAAATATTTGCTTTGTCAAATTTTAAACTGGCTAAAATTTAAAGAAATTTTAAAATTGAGATTTTCTTTTAACAATTTCTGTGAGAATTTACTTTGCCAAACTTTTCAAAATAATTTCAGAAAAACGCTAAATATTTTTTGAATTGGCACAATTAGGCCAATCTTTTACAGCCTGATTTTGTTTTTTTTCACGAATAGATATAAATAAGGCAGTTTTGTTTGTAAACTTGTGTCGTTGGTACGAAAATTAAGAAATTTTAGCGAAATAATTTTTATAGACTTGGGTCTTTTGTAGAAAAAAATATAAAAAAATCTTGACGAAAGTAATTTTCTGCAGATTAGTGCATTTTCAAAAAAATACCAATCAACTTTTTAGCTAAAAAAACAAATTTTGTAGGAAAGTGATTTTTCCACCAAAAAATATCAGTCGACTTTTTGGCAAAAAAAAAAAACAAATTTTGTAGGAAAGTGTTTTTTCCAAAAAAAATAATACATTTTTGAACAAATTTATTTTTCGTAGTAAAGTGTAATTTCCACATATTACCACTTAATAAATTTTTCGAGCAAATTTATTATTCGTAGTAAAGTGTAATTTCCAAAAATTACCACTTAAAAAATTTCTGAGCAAAATTATTTTTCGTAGTAAAGTGTAATTTCCAAAAAATTACCACTTACAGCCGGTTTCTGTAACTTAAAGTGTTGCTTTCGTTCGCCTGCCAGACGACAAACACCTGATTTGGATTTCACTAACCACAATAACAACAACAAGTCGCACGAAAATGAACTCGTACGAAAACGTATTCATTTCAGTGTAAATTTTGGTTTCTCTATATCTCTTTGCTGTCATCTGGGCGAACACAAATGTCAGATCGAGTCACTTTATTTTATTTGTCGATTGATGGGAACAATGTCAAAAAAAAAAATAACAAACGTTATTAGAAGCAAAAAATAAGTAGAAAATAATATAATTATGGTAAAAACAATTAAATAGTAATAAAATTGTATACATATACATATTTAAGCATAAAGAAGTCCACATTGGCAGCTCGCTGAGATGGGAAAAATTCATCAGTGCACAATGAGAGAGACGGGAGAGAGAGAGAGAAAGAAATGAGAGTGTTACATCAGCTCAACTGACCCACCCAGGGTTGACTTTTGGCCACCGCTAGTGTAATGGATACAGAGGTGTATTTTCTAAGGTCGACCATATAAAAATGTGTGCTTTTTTAGACCGGAAGTTGTGAAATTATTGATCTGGCAGTTACATTTTTTTTGTTTGAATTGGTAAATTGCTAACGTCATTGACGTAAGGCCAGGCGAACGAACGAACCTTAGAGAAACCAAATTCCTGACGGAAGTGAGTGACTGGTTTTCGTTCGCAGAGACTTTCGTTAGAAATACAGAAACAGGCCGTTAATAAATTGTTGAGCAAATTTATTTTTCGTAATAAAGTATAATTTCCAAAAATTAACACTTAATAAATTTCTGAGCAGATTTATTTTTTGTAGTAAAGTGTAATTTCCAAAAATTACCTCTTAATAAATTTTTGAGCAAATTTATTTTTCGTAGTAAAGTGTTATTTCCAAAAATTACCACTTAATAAATTTCTGAGCAAATTTATTTTTCGTAGTAAAGTGTAATTTCCAAAAATTACCACTTAATGTATATATTTTGATGAATTTTTTTTAAAGTTCTTTATTTTGATATTAGAAATAATAATCAAACGCAACATTTGGAAATTTCCAATGGAAAATCTCTCAGTTCCAAAAAAATACATCAACAATCCCCAAAAATGTGATTTTTTTACTTTTAGTCCTATATCTTCGATATGAAAAGCCTTGCTCGGGATTCCCTTTGCAGTCGATTTTGTTACACCCTAATACAAATAAATAAAAAGAAATCAAACTTTTGAAATTTATGTAAAAAAAGGTACAAATCGGAGAAGGGTGGCAACCACACCAATTAAAATTTTGGCTTCGGATTTTCTCTAGCAGATTCTGTGAAACGTCTCCTTTAAAATGAGTATAAATGATATATTTTGTGTAACAAACTTTTTCTACAAGACCTAAATACAAATTGGACTTTTTCGCCAAAAAATCTCCAAAAATGAAATTTTTTCAAAAAATTTACTTTATAGGGCCATACCTCTCTTATTTCTTCACATATTAAAAATTCAAATTTAAAATCCACATATCTCGCAAACTATTCAAGATATCTTCAACCTATAAAATGTTTATTGTAGGTCTGGTCTAGGCCTCTACGCCTCTAAAACCGGACACTCCATTCAAAAGTTAGAAGACGATGAACATTTTGTATACCCGAGGTGGTCAACTTTAGAGCCCTGTAGCTCTGCCCCTGTATGAGATAGGGGGCCCAAGTTCCAAACTTAAACTCTCTAACACTTCTTGTATACACACCTTAAATTTCATCGCCATACGATAAGTGGTTTTGAAATGGCAGAATTATGTCCATTCTTTTTTCATTTTAGCCCACTGTGCGATGGAGGGATACCAAAGTGGTATTCATACCTAAAGCGGGAAAGATATCACACACTAGGCCAAAAGACTTCAGACCAATTAGCCTATCCTCCTTCCTATTGAAAGGTCTGGAAATACTTTTAGATTATTTCACTAGGCAAAACCTGGATATAAAACAGAATCAGCCCTGCATGAACTTGTGAGCACTATCGAATCGTCCCTGCATTTCAAGGAATTCACCATGGTGGCTTTTCTTGACATAGAAGGGGCTTTAAACAACATTCACTCAGATGCAGTAATTGCGGCGTCAAATCTAAAAGTTAACTCTAGTTTGATTGGACTAATTCAAAGTCTGCTCAACAGAAGACGCATAACAGCATGTCTTGGGTCCACAACTCTAACAAGGTTTGTAAACAGAGAGACCTCACAAGGAGGAGTACTGTCTCCACTAATTTGGAACCTAGCGGTGAATGAAATGCTGCAGATCTAGAACGTTGTGACTGCAAGGTCGTGGCATATGCCGACGACGCACAGTGGGGCAGAAGTAGTGGTTTTGTGCGATAAATTATTTTTAAAAGTCTCAAGTGACTTTTTGTGTCTTAAAGGCTTGCATAAGAGTAAAAGTTAGTTCAAAATTAATTTATATTAAGAAAGGACAAATTTTGAGGTTTCTTGAAAGATATACTTGCGTGTTTACATCAAGAAAAGCGTTGGTTTTCATTTTGGTGTTTATTATCAAGGATGATTAAGTTTTTTCAAAGGCAAATGTGTTGTTAATAATAAATATATAAGGAATTAAAAATATATGAAAACTTAGTACCTAAAATTTTTAATTTTTGGACCAAAAGTTTATATTAAAAATGTTTTGTTATTAATCTCATAATGTACACTTAATACTACATAATAATAAAATTGTGTTTATTAATTTTCAAAAGAAATATTTTCCACGTCAAACATTAATGGCATCTGAATGAAAATCTTTTTTATTCACAAAAAGGTTCTGACTTCTGAGACTTGATAACACAGGATCTGACGAAATCATCATTCTATTGAAAATATCTGTTAAATTGTCTTTTCTTGACGTTTTTCGGCTAAATTGTTCTCTGAAAATTTTAAAATCTTTGTTTCGTGATTCTAAAGCTTCTTCACTTAACTGACCAACCGGTAAGAGGCAAGTAGAAGCAATTATATGCCCATGAATTAAGATTTTGTGCACTGTTGTACTCATATAGTACCAGGGATACAGAGTAATGAAATATCGGGCGGTATCTTCACAATAGATTTTGAATTTTTCGTTGTTGAGTTTGAAACCACTTAAAAGGCATTGCAAAATTATATAAAACTTTTGAATTAAAAGTTCATCAATTCCAGTGATGGTGGCGGATAAATTACTTTTTTCAAAAAATCTCCTCGCAACATTACCTGTGTTAGTATTTCCATATTCCTTTTTAGGATGGTCAACAATTAAGCCAAGTTTTTCTTTAAATTCTCTTTGAATTCGCTTTTTTTTCATTACTAGCATTTTCTGTTGTTTTGCTTGTTCTCCACTCCTGGACTGGAAGCTTATATGCAACATGCAGAAGACATTCGAAAAGTCGAATCCATGCATGTAAAACAGAAAGACCAAATGATACTGATACTGGCAATTGAATCATTTTGTACCATTTGTACCATTGCATAAATAACATCTCATGGACGATTTTGTGGAGCATAAACTGTTGCAAATCTTGCCATCAATCATTGATAGTATCAATTCATGTTTCACAACAAATTTTCTGTTATTGATAGTTATATTTGACCCATGAAGATTTTGGATTTGTTTTTCTGTTATATCCTTTTCGATCCTTACAAGTTCGTCACTCTCTTTTTGAAAGTCAATTTTTAATGGACGGCAATAACTCGGAGATGAAGGACAGGGGTCTTTCCACAGAACGTTTTCGTTAAATGAAAGTTGTAGTGGGACCAGACACTTCATAAAAATAAACTTATCATCACTTTCATGGCTCTCTAAATATTTTTGATGATATTGGCTATGACCTGAACTGCCATCGAAACCCCACTTTGATACTAACTTTAATTCGTTTTCTGTATCTGATTGAAAAGATTCCAAAACGTTCATTTGATTGATCAGTATTTTTTCGCTAGTATGATCAAGTAAATTTTGCATGGATACATCAGCACAAGTTTCTGTTATTGTAATTTCAGGAGGGTAACAATTTTTCTTTTCTTTTTGAACCTCTTTATATGAAGGGAACACATTTTTGGCAAAGGTTCTTATAATGTTGTACTGGTGCCTTGAAAATTTTGCTTCATTCATCATAGACAAGGCTTCTAATGATGACATCTTTCTTGGTCCATCAAAACTTGTTTGTCTTTGTAAGAAACTTTGAGACGTTGTTGCTTCTTTTAACAAATCTGCTGCTTGCTTTTGACCCGAAGCCAGTAAACTCATCTCATCATCTTCTTAATTCCGCAGTTCGTTTGCGTTTTGTTGATTCACTGCATGTCTCAAAAAATAGCGATGGACGTCCAGAAGATGGAGAAAATTTTTTCAAAGAAATGAATCCGTTGAGCCATTTTAACTCGGAGGCGAGAAACAGTTTTTTTGTTCGATTTGATCGTTCCCATTTGGTTTTTAGCTAATGTTTGACATTTTTCAAGTGCTGTCGAAGTTCTCGTAAATGTGTTTCGCTGCATAACGTCTTACGCTGAAGGAAAGTCTCAACACCCAACCATTTGGCATCAAAAGTCTTCTTTTCACTGGCGAAAAATACTTCAACTAGTTGTTTTCTTAAACATACATAATTTTGTGTCTCAGAACCTTAAAAAATAAAAAAAATCTAACACTTATTGATTCTGAGCTTAATACAATTAAAATACAACAATCGGCGCTCTTGAAAAGTCACTAACACTATTTTTTAAAAATAAAAAATAAATATTTCCGGCAAAAGTTTTGCACTTCCGCTTTCACATTTACATTAAGTAAATATGTCTTAATTATGGACAATTAATAGATCTGCTCTTCCAACCGGTTAATTAATTATAAGAATATTTTTTTTTATTTACCTTCCCTGGACATATTTTATATTTTTAATCGCATAATAAATAGCAAAGATATTGACAAATTAGTTGGAGCTACTTTTTTAACACTATTGAAAATTTCACAACGAAGTTGTCAACTTTGATCGCTTGACTTACTTAACGCAAAACATAACAACAACAACAAGAATGCATTTTTCTTATCCAAAATACAGTACACTTTGTGAAAAGTAACTGTTTTTTCTTGTTTACCCAACATTTCCTTGTTACCTTTTGCGCACTGGTCTCTATAGAGCTGCTCCAGTGTGCGACGTAGCAATAGCAGTGAGTGGCAAATTCGTAAACGTCCTCAGAGACATCCTACAGGTGGCTCTGATCAAATTGGCTAGATGGGCCAGAAGCAGCGGTTTGGGCGTAAACCCAAACAAGACAGAATTGGTTCTCTTTACTAGGATGAATAATGTCCCACATGTGGACCCTCCACCTCGGATAAATGGAACAGATCTAGTCTTTTCTGAAAGTGCAAAATTTTTAGGAATAATTCTAGATAGAAGGCCAACGTCGCCTTATATTCCTGCAAAAAGGCTGTAGGGTCGCGGTGGGGCCTCTCTCCTAAAATCGTCCTCTGGATATATATAGCAGTAGTTCGTCCAATACTGTTATACGGCATTATGGTAAGGTGGACGGCAACTGACAAACTAACCATCACCAACTTACTAACAAAGGTTCAGAGAACAGGCTGCCTGAGCAGAAGCGGAGCCTTAAGGACTACAGCGACCGAGTCTCTACAAGCCCAACTGCATATACTGCCGATTAATATTGATATAATATACTTCCAGTGTCTCTCAAGCCGAAATAATGGCAATATGAGAAGTCGCCAAGTGGCTGAGTCGCAACATAGTAACCAAGACTGGCGTTGTCATTTACTCAGACAGCCAGGCTGCCATCAATTCTCTGGAGGCAACATCCCTACATTCACAAACTTCCCTCGACTGCGGCAGATCTCTTAACGAGATGGCTGAGCAGTTTAATATACACCTCATATAGGTGCCTGGGCATAGGGATATCCCGGGGAACTGCAAAGCCGATGAAGTTGCTAGGAAAGGGACGGCATTACAAATTCTCGAAGAATTTGCAAATATTGGTGCGCCACTATCCACATGCAAGCTTTGGCTTAGGCAAGAGGCAATCAGGCAGTCAAACCGCCCTTTCTATATTAATGAAAATCTAACTAACTCGAATTACTACATTTTCCAATCCGCTATGGGCCTTAAGAAGAAGAAATTATTGCAATCAGTCTACACGTTCAAAGGACTTGTATATGTGAAGCAACAAATCAACGGCAATCCAATATGTATTGAACATGTAGACGTTTTGAAGACATTTCTTTCGACTACTTCTGAATCTCTTCAATACAACTCTGCAACATTTAACAATAACTCATAAGTTTGGTTTGAGAATCTGTCATATAAATGCTCAAAGCATTAATAACGAAAACGATGAATTGCGATTCATTTTTGAAAAATCTATGTTGGATGTCATCTGAATATCCGAAACATGGCTTAACACTGCTACTTCAGACTATTTTATTAGACTGGATGGGTACAAGATTTTTAGAGCAGATAGGGGAAGCCGCGGTGTTGGCGTGGTCGTATATGCTTTTCTAAACATGATCTAATTTTCTTATGTTATAATTTTAATATAAGTATTTTCATAATCTCAATTACAACCTTTAAAATGAGTCCTTCTGTACTATTGATTGGAACCTACCTTATAATATGGTAGCTGTGGACGAACAGTTAGATTTTCTGTTTTTTTAAATGCATTTTCTTCCTTATAAAATATTCTATATATGTAAATTAATTAATCGTACGGTTATCTCACAATATAATTGGTAAAAACATTGCCTAAACTAGAAAATGACGGACAAAAATAAAAAAATGTGTTTGTAGGACAAATAAACCTAATAAACATCGTTCAAAAGGTCAAATTCTCTTCTTTCCAAATTCTTTCAGAGATTGAAAATCTGTTAATAATTAACAATGTTATAGGCGTTCATGTGTCGTGTTACCGTGTTATGGTCAGGGAAGCGGAAGTTAGACTTCTGGTTCATCAATAAAAAGTCCCAGACCCGTCCTTCCTCCTCGGTTGGACCCATCCGTGTAGCAGCTGGTTCCCACTGGCACATGGGCCACAGTTCCATTTTCCCAGGAGCGTCTGTCTGGCACAAACGTATCACAGGTAGCTGTAAGCCGCACTTCAGGAAAGCGGTCGGAGATTTCTGGCGACCAACTAGAGATTCTAAAATCTTCTGATGGTATGACTTGTGGTCTCGATTTATCCATTCACCCATCACTTGTAGATGTCTTGCTGTGAGGGCTGCCACATACTTTATACGGATGTCTATTGGTTGGATGTGCAGTCTATTGGTTGGATATGCAGTATAGCTTTTGTTGCTGCAGTTCTGCCCCGCTTATGCCTAGACAGCACATATGTTGAATTGTTTGCAAAGGTATTACGTTGCACTTCTTGTCCATTGATGTCCACCACACTACACAGGCGTAGGTGATTATTGGTCTAATAACGCTCATGAAAAGCCAGTGAGTCATATTTGGACGTAGTCCCCATTTTAAACCTATGGCTCTTCTGCACAACGACCAACATCTGTGGGCCTTTGTAACTCTTTCTTCAAGATGATCTTTCCAGTACAGTTTCTGATCCAAGATTACTTCCAAGTATTTTACCTTTTTAGTTATAGCAATTGTCTTATTCAGGAATCGAGGCCGGGTAAAAAGTGGGATCTTCGTTTCCTTGTAAATAGACATATTTCTGTTTTGTCTGGGTTAACATTAAACCCCCTGGTTGTGCCCAGTTATATGCTATGTTAAGTGCCTCTTCAGCTCTTCTGCATAATAGATTTGGATGAAAGCCCCTTAGAAGTATTACAACGTCGTCTGCATAACAGACTGGTTTAAGTCCTTCATTGGTGAGGGCTTTTAGGAGACTGTGACCCATAGAAGAGGCGATAAAATGCCCCCTGAGGTATACCACGATTTACCTTGTCTCTAATTTTTACGTCATATGACCCACAAATAATCCATCTATTCCTTATTGATCATATTGTTGATCCAGTTTTTCAGCGCCCGGTCAACCTGAAACTCGTCTAAGGACTGGATAAGTCTATCGGTCTGTTGTTGTTTGAATTCTAGCCTGTCGTCCGCTATTTTACTTTTGACCATGTTATCAATTATTCGCTCCATTGTTTTTAACAGGAAAGAAGTTAGGCTAATGGGTCGATAAGCCTTTGGGTCGTATAACTCGCCTTGTCAGGCTTTGGTATGAAGACCACCCATTACCAGTCGGAAAATAAGTTTTCATCAAGAGCCTTCATTTTAGACATGCTGTTAACGCTGTCTACCTGTTCACAGAAAAGCCTCCAGGAGTTACGTTTCGCCGATCTAATGATTTTATTGTATTCATTGTGTCTTCTGTGGTAGTCGTCCCAATATACTGATTGTTTTTACGTCGAGCTCTGTTGTAAAGTCTGCGGACATCTTTACCAATTGAGCGAATTTGTCCTGTCATCCAGGGTTTCTCAAAGGCAGATTTCCTTTCTCGAAGTGGGACACTATCTTCGAATGATTTTACAACAGCCTCGGTAATCTTCTTCACATTGATATCAATGTCTTCTGCACATAGATAATCGCGTGTAGACTGCCCCAATCGATTTCAAAGTAGATTTCGGAAATTAGTCCAGTCGGTCTTAGACTTATTACGGAAACTTATTGGGTTTGGCGATGCCCGTGCAATTTTAAACCTTATATAACGGTGGTCTGAATAGGAAACCCTCCACTCATGAATCTCATCAATAAGATTTTCTGAACATATCGTTATATCTAATACTTCTCTCCTAATTTGTTAACAAAGCTTGCAGTATTTCCTATGTTAAGAGTTGTGAGGTCATTTGTATTCAAAAATTCGATAAGGGCGTGTCCCCTTTTATTGGTGTTAGTACTACCCCAAGCGATATGATGGGAGTTGGCGTCATATCCAGCTAATAACTCATTACTTGTGTGTTTGGATTCCCTCACCAGACGTTGTAATTCCGACGTAGGTGGCAATGTCGGCGCATCGAATGGCAGATATATTGACGCCAGGTACATATTTCCATTACCTTGCCTCAGCACCGTTACGTCCGATGTTGACAACTCTGGAGAGAAAATAAAACATACGTTTTTATGGCACAAAATACCAAGTCCCTGGGCGAGTACCTGTGTTAGCGTAGAAAAGGTTATAGTTCACATGGTTTAATCCAGTAACCTTGTTGCTAGTTGTCCATGGTTCCTGGATCAAAGCAATATGAACCCTGCCTTTATTTATGATGTCCATCAGAGCGTTGGATGCTGTCTCGCTCCGGTGGAGGTTTATCTGGATGACCTCAATCATTGTCTTTCCAGTAAAAGTTTCTCTTGGGAGTCTATCCTAGCTGGTGGCACTCCCTCATTATTTAGTAGTGGGTCATTCTCCTCCTTTCGTTCACTACCTATTTTTTGTCGCTCCCTCATTATTTTGATCACCACCTTTGCTGGGAACTTCCTGCAAAAGTGGCTGTACTATTGGTGAATTGGTGGGGGTTATTGACTACTCCCACATCAGTTTTTGGCAGTATCTCACTTGTTTCCACCCGTTCACTACCAGTGTTTGCCTCTTCAGACAGTATATTTGGACTCGATTCATCTGTCCTGCCAATCGGGACCTTTCCAATTTTGAAAAAGAATGTCCAGATCAAAAGGTACGCCATGCCCTTCGCCATGACAAGATTGTTCTTGGATTCTGGGTCTATGTCCAACACGAGGAGATTACCCTCGGTATCATCCTTCCTATAGAAGACTTCCCAATTTCTCACGGAAAGTTTTGAATTCTGTTTGCCAATGATGTCGAGTATGTACTCTGATAAGAACTTACTGGGACATCCCTTAACATATAGGGTATTTTTTATGAGTTCAGGAATGTCGCTTTTCCTTACCAAATTTAGCTTTGCGCCGTCCCAAGCTATCCACAAGTTTGACGAGGACACCAGCGCAGCGTTGTGTTCAAAACACCCCTCTCAAACTTGCAACTCATTACTTCGATTGGTGGTTCATCCTTAGATTCGAGGACGTATTCCGCTATCCTCGTATAGACTAAATCTTCGAAGTTACTCTTTTGGTCTTCGGGGATTCTGCCAGATGCACTACTGCTATCAATTATGGCATAGCATAGATCGTCTCGAAAATTTTGTTTAGCTATATTAGAATAAGATGATGGCTACTTACCCTTCTTTATGGCCAATTGATTTTTCCGTGTCTGTAGTGTCTTTTTGTTTAAAGCCTCATCCTTAACGGATGATTTTGTTGACTTGACCTACGTTACTGGATCAACTTTACCGCCCACGATCGAAGGACCCTGACTAGAGACTTCCTTTTGTGTGGTTTCTTTAGACTTCTCCGAATTTCTAGATGACGACGAGCCCTTTTTCTTAGTCACTTTCACAGCGTTATGTTCTTCGGGAGACCTGACTCTTTTAGCGGCCTCCATGTTTGTGTTGGAGGTAGAATTGTCAGGTTCATCCCCTAATAGGTTCTGTCAATCCAACTTATTCAGTTTCCTCCTTTGTGCCCTGACAGTCTCTTTGAGTTAGCAACAATAGTGATACTGCTTTCATTTGATGAATCAGAGTCAGAGTCCCCACTGGCTTTTAAAGGCTGGGGTTGCTTAGAGCCCCAGCTGGGTTCTACTTCATCTGTCTTATCATTTGTTTTGCCTGCGGCTGGTGGTGCTCTTGGTTCATTTTCGACTGCGGGATCCAAGGCACCAAAGCTCGTAGAAGTTGCATGCTCACGATTGTTGGATAACGACGACACATGACTCGTGAGTGAATCAACGCTTGTCGCCGGCACTGGGTTTTCCCTCCCCTGCGCCGTAATCTCCTTCGTCTTTTTTGGTTTAATCATAAATTGGTTGGTGGAGACACCCCCATAGCCAGTATTAGCCCGTAATAGGTACGTCGATATATGTAGGCCTTTCAGACTGAGCTCAGAAATTTCTGTCCAGAGACCGATGCATCCATTTCAACCTACGCTTTAAAAACAACAAACCACGTGGTTGCGTAGTAGGTAGGTGAATAGGCATTGCGTAATAGGTTAAAAACTATCCGCTCTGCGATAACACGTCCGTTCGCTGCGACAGGCGGCGACTGAATCCCAGTATTACACCCCTGTTGAAATCAGGTCACTAATAGCTAAGTCTTATTTAATACCTGGATTGATTTATGGATGTGAACTATTTGCCAGTTGTGATGCAGCTAGTAAATTTAAATGGAATATTCTTTACAACAATATTATTCGATATGTATATGGGTTGAAAAGATATGACTCAGTCTTGCCATTTTCGAAGTCTCTTTACGGCATATCCTTTGAAAAACTTCTGTCCAGTAGAGTTCTTATTTTCCTACAAAAAACTATTTATACCCAGAATCCCCCTTATCTGCACGATAAACTCATATTTACAAGGTCCAATAGGGGAAAGAGACTTGTACCCTTGACACATAGGAATTTGGTTTCTGAATGGCAGTTCTTTATAAATGCTGTTCGTCTTTGGAATTCACTCAATTAATCAGCAATGCAAAAATGTTTACATCCGAGCTCTTAAAAATGTTTAACTAATTCCTTGTTTAAATTTTCAATTTAATTTATATCAATCTTTTTTTCTTTTTTTATCATATATTATTCTTCACTCATTTTAATTTTACAATTTATGTCAATGTTTTATTTAGCTTAAATTATTTTTTTTCTTTTTCGTAATTAATGTTTACTTTTATTTTTAATTTTTAAATATTTAATGTTTAATTTAATTTATTTAATACTTTTCAATCAATCGGTTTACATTTCTGTACAGTAAATATAAGAAATTACTTCTTGTTTAAGTACAAAAATGAATTGTCCCTTTAATTTCTCTCGGTGTGCGCAATGTCCTAATTTTCGTACCAATATACTCGTTAAAATCTGTTGGCTCCCAATTACTCCATCCTTGTAATTATGATTGCCAGATTTTAACGAGTAACTAGTAGTTTTTTGCGCCGACGCCGAGATTTTGGAGAAGTGTGGTTTCACAAAGATTTCTCATTCGCTTGCGTTTTGAAGTCAACCATATAGAGCTCCGTATCTCCCATACAATTGCAGCAGAACTGTTGATAACGAGTTTCACGGCTCAGAAATCATGTTCCAGTATGTGTGCTGCCAATTTTTAATACATATTTATACACCGCCATGTATAAAATACTTGTTTCTATAATAATATAGAAACAAAATGGTCTTGAAGCCGGGAGAGTATCCTAGTTAGAATCACAAAGATTTGCAGACCAAATAAAAGCAAGCAAGCAACATAACAAAAGCATGGCTCGGCAAAACATGGTGAGTCTTCTGACTCACCACAAACTACACTTAGTGCAGTCAAAAACCATAAAAGCTTTTCTGCATAGTGTGGTAATTTTCCATTTGATGGAGCAAAATTTGCTTCTCATTGGACATGGCTGGTGTTTTGTATTAACTTTGGTTAACAATTGTTTTTGGAGGATTTTGGAGAAGTGTGGTTTCACAAAGATTTGTCATTCGCTTGCGTGTTGAAGTCAACCATATAGAGCTCCGTATCTCCCATACAATTGCAGCAGAACTGTTGATAACGAGTGTCACGGCTCAGAAATCATGATCCAGTATGTGTGCTGCCAATTTTTAATACATATTTATACACCGCCATGTATAAAATACTTGTTTCTATAATAATATAGAAACAAAATGGTCTTGAAGCCGGGAGAGTATCCTAGTTAGAATCACAAAGATTTGCAGACCAAATAAAAGCAAGCAAGCAACATATATTTTTTTATATTTATGTACATAACACGTATGTATGTATTCTTCCATCTTATTTTTCGCTTTAAATATTCTAACAGGTGTACATATGTCCCTCAAAATTCATTTCTAGCATTCTCATTGAAACTTTTTTCCCGAGAATCTTGGCGACGTAAGTGACGAACATGGCGAAAGGTTTCACCAAGAATTGAAGTCCATCGAGCAGCATTACCAAGGGCACTGGGATGGAAGAATGATGGGAGATTATATTTGGTTCCTCATTAAAGAAACCGATACCGAAATCTACAAACGTCAACAAAGAACTCACAATTACTTCTAATGAAACTTGTTCATGTAAATAAACTCAAATGTACATAAATAAAATCGCTATTTAAACAGAAATTAAAAAAAAAGATTTTTTGAAATATAAAAGGGCTATAATTATTACATTTACCCATAGATTTTTTCAAATGGGCATTATTTTCTTCGCTAGAATGCAAACTTTTAGAAAATAAAATAAAATATTTTTTTCGAATTTTTTTCTATTTTTTATGTTTTTTTCGCTCCAGGATTTTTTATTTTTTTTTTTAAATCTACTTTTCGAATTTGTTTAATAACTGTTACTAAACCACTGTTTCTAAGTGAAAGAGGTATTTCCAACATTGGTTGCCCACATTAATAGCTTCAATTTAACGTAAAAGTCGACCTTATCGGGCATATACACCAAAAATTATAGTGCAAATACTAAAGGTTAGTATAGACGATTGCCAGATCGGCAAACGTTATTAACCCTGTTAAAAATTGTATGTTCACACGGTTGTAATTTACAGGGTTGCATTTTCCGCCATTTTTCTGGCAACATTGTCCGATCTGCAAATCGTGTGTACTTACCTTAAGGGTACCATAGACGATAATAGCATTTTTAATAAAAAAAAAATGTATCCGTAAAATATTTTTGGTTTTGATTTTATATAACAGTATGCCACAATCTATACAAAAAAATAATTTTTAGGTCTAGGACACAAAAAAATTTTTTTTTGGTCTTCATTTACATAAACGCAGTGTCATTTTCTTTATTGATTTATTGAACATCTGTTTTTCGATTGTTTCGATTTCGATCGTGCTACGACAGCTGTCAGTTTCGATTATCGTGTTATCGGACGGTGGACAGGGTTGCAGTTGATTAAACCCCAGTTACTCGTTTACGTACGTCATACATACGTCACGCTAACGCACGATACGCCATACGCGTCTAAATAATAAATTTTGTTGGAAACAATTAATTCTGTGAATTTTAAACATAGTTTTTTAATTCGCGTGCACCCTAAGCAAAGTCAATACGACTTTTTTAAATAAAAGTGCGATTTTTTGATTTTTTTTTCGTCTTCGATTCGAATAATATAGTTTTTCAATTATTTGGCTCGATCTTTTTAAATATTTCTTTTGTTTTGAAATTTTCGTGAACGGTCGTTACATTTGTGAATAATTCTACACAAAAGTACTACAATTGGTAGTTTGCATTCCGTATTCGGCCTGTAAATTTCGTTATTTTCGAGAGAAAATAGTTAAAGAAAATATTTTCAATTTCGGTGTAACGCAAGAATTTTTTCGACAACATTTTTTAACCTGCCATACTTTTTTATTCATATATATTTGTTTTTGATATATTTTTGATACATTTTGAAAATTATTCGTCGATTTACAAATTTCCTCGACGTTTATCGTACGAATTATCGAGTTTAAAGTTTTTTGGGCGTATTATCGCGACATATTTAAACACTTTCAATACCTATACGCGATTTTTTCCATTTTTGATCGGCTTTTAGGAAAAGAAAATTGTATCTCAATGCTGGTTCGGGACTTTTTTGCAAATTGAGGTTTACCATATTCGACTTATTTGACCATTCTCGTTGGTATTCTGAGTTTTGCTCAACCTTACCTTAGTTTCGATCGTTTTTAGTGCATTATCTCGTGGTATCTCCTTTGCGATTTCAGTTCGAATTTTGAATACAGTCCTACTTTTTATTCTTTAAAATGCCGCTTACCCCTCTTGATTTCTTTATCAGGGCATCGGTAAACTAAAATACGAGGAACTTGATCTTACTTGTCTAGAAGTACGAGGCGCTGAGCTAAACAAATTGTGGGCAAAGGCCCAAGAAATGTTTGAAAAATGTCTCAACTTTTTGCAGTCTTCCGCGGACGCAAATAAGGAGGACATTAACGAGGCAGACAAACCACTAAACTTAGGGTTGTGTTTAACGCCTCGAATAAAACTTCTAACGGCACGGTCTAAACGACATACTTCATGTTGGACCCACCTTACAGACCGACTTGGTACTTTTAATACTTCTATGGCGCATATTCAGATTTGTTTTTAATTCTGACATAACTCA
Organism: Eudasyphora cyanicolor; assembly: GCA_963930755.1. Classification (NCBI taxonomy): domain Eukaryota; kingdom Metazoa; phylum Arthropoda; class Insecta; order Diptera; family Muscidae; genus Eudasyphora; species Eudasyphora cyanicolor. The sequence goes on from OZ005737.1 coordinate 107,905,125, forward strand.
AATGTATAGGCAGATTCGTGTTGACCCTAGACCTACCGCCCTCCAGCGAATTATCTTCCGCGATTCCCCAACTAAATCTGTGCAAGATTATGAATTGCAGACAGTAACCTTCTGTGTGAACTGTGCCCCATACTTGGCAATTCGAACACTTCATAGGCTAGCTGACGACATACAGACTGAGTTCCCCTCGCCGCGCAGATTTTACGAAAATGCATGTACGTCGATGATGTTTTAGCGGGAACTCATGACCTCGAAACCGCATTGCACGCTCAGGATCAGTTAATTTCGGCATTAGATTCTGCCAACTTTGAGCTTCGAAAGTGGACAGCCAATGACAAGGCCATTCTCGATCGTTTTCCTCCTGGGCACCTTCTAGATGCTAAACTCTTGAACTTTGTGGAGGCAAGTAGTTCCAAGCCGTTAGGTATAATGTGGAATGCACAGTTGGATTCTTTTTACTTCAATGTAAATCCTATCGCGAAAAAACCTACCTACACGAAGCGGGAAGTTCTTTCGTCCATTGCAAAGTTATGGACGAAAGATCCGGTCGGTTGGTTAGGTCATGTGATAGTGATTGCAAAAATGGTTATGCAAAAGATCTGGATGGACAATATCGGGTGGGACAATTCATTGTTACCGGCCACGGACGTTGAGTGGCGGAAATTCGTTGGTTCCTACCCAGGTGTGAACACTATCCGAGTCCCTCGATGGGTACGATTTGCCCCGGGATTGCCAGCGGAACTTCATGTGTTCTCTGATGCCTCAGAAAAGGCATACATATTCGTGTTGAATCTACGGAAGGGGAAGTTTTTGTACATATGCTCTCATCCAAGACAAGGGTGGCCCCCACCAAGTCAATCTCGTTGCCTCGGCGCAACTTTGAACTTTGTGGTGCTGTGTTAGCGTCGGAGCTTGTGAAAACCGTAGTTCGGGAAATTTATTTGGAGTTCCGTCAAGTTTATTGTTGGACGGATTCAACAATCGTTTTGTCTTGGTTGAAGAAGACTCCTTCGACATGGACTACGTTTGTAGCCAACAGGGTTTGTCGAATCCAAGAGAATGTTGATAATCAGAATTGGCACAACGTCAAATCGGAGGACAACCCAGACGATCTGGGAAGTCGAGGTCGTCCTCCAGCTGAGTTAGCTGTCTCTCCCCTTTGGTGGCATGGGCCACATTGGCTAAGTCAAGAAAAATCGAGTTGGTGTATTCAAAACTCGACACAACTTGAAACTGGCGTGGAATTTCGACCTGTGAGGAGTCACGCCCCATTCTTTTCGCCTGTGGAAGATATTCTGGAAAGATTTTCGTCGTTTGATCGTGCCCTTCGTGTAATCTCGTACATGATTAGGTTTTTTCGGAGAACGCACCGCTCGCATAGAGATCAATATCGGTAATCTAGCTCGAACATTTCTGGGTCAGAAATTAAGGAAACCCGAATTCGTTTGATAGTCATTGCACAAAAAATGGGTTATGAATGGTTATAAAGATTTGATGTATGCAAATTCCTTAAGTTCCAAAAGTTCATTGAAATTTTTCAATCCTTTTCTGGATGGCGCTGGCCTTTTGCGAATGAACGGTAGACTTGCCCGTTCGCCACCCTTTCGTATTCCGAGAAACACCCTATAATTTTACCAATCATCGGTTTCCGACTTATCCACTTCAGGTTTTTTGGCTGCATTTCACCGTTTTGTTGCTCGTCGCGGGTGTCCGCATTCTATCTTTTCGGACAATGGGACGAATTTCGTAGGCGCCTCTAGAGAAATTGAAAGCAATTTTAAGGTCTATCTTCGGGAGTGCTGTGACACCGTGATTTCCAAATTTGCGTTTCAAGGACTTTCGTGGCAGTTTATTCCTGCTGGCGCTCCACATATGGGTGGGATTTGGAAAGCTGGTGTCAAGCTGTAAGGCTCATTTCCGTAAATACGCCCAAGAGATGAGGTTCACCTTTGGAGAATTAGCCACAGTTTAACTAGGATCGAGGCATGTCTGAATTCTCGTCCTCTTTGCCCAATGTCGGATAGCCCTAGTGAAATTGCCGCTTTAACCCCGGGACATTTCCTTATTGGGGCTCCACTTCCAGCTCACCCGAACACCTAATAACGGAAGAACCTTTGTCTATCGTGAATCGGTATAGGAAAATCCAAGCTCTCACTCACCACTTTTGCTTACAGAAACGACATAAGTGGAAATTTCCGGAACGCGAGGTTCAGAATGACGTTCATGACGTTGTCGTTCGTCATGAGCAGCTCCCGCCAACCGCGTGGAAATTATTGTGCGTCTTGTATTTATATCCTGGCACAGATGGTCATGTTCGCGTCGTGGACGTTCGAACGGAAAACGGAGTTGTAAGACGGCCGGTAGCTAAATTGGTTGTCCGACCCAACCCAACTTCGGAGGTTGCTGTGACTTCGACTTCACTATATTCGTGTCGTGTTTGCGATGGTAGGCATCTGCTTCGGTTCTGCGAGCGATTTGCGGCCATGTCCCATGAGGACATGCTCCCGCTGTTTGGCCCAGTCCCACCGCACCAAGGACTGCAAGAGCAACAGCCAATGCAGAAGGTGCAAACAGGATCACCACGCTCTGCTTCACTCAGAGTCAACACCACCCCTTTCGGGAAAAAACTCTACCGTCCGTCCGTCTCGTCGACCTCAACCTTATAGAAAGTCCTCGTCCCGTCCGTGTCCACGATCCGAAACTGGTCTGTCCGATACGAAGCGAAAATCGTCTGGTGGTTCGCTGGGTGCCTTGCTCCTCATAAATGTGGTCACTTTGGCCCCAAACTTGGTGGTCCACATCAAGTCCTCCACGTCATTCATACCTGTCTGAGCGGTGATTGATCTCTGTAGTAAGCAGAGTCAGATATGTGCATCCTTGGTGAGGAGCTTAGGATTGCCGCTCTCATGCGTCGACGGTGTGCCGCTTTGCCGCGCAACGGTTGGTTCTGCCTACGACCGCGAACAACGCCTCTCCATGGTAGTCTGGGTCTCCGATCTGTAGCATGTCTACACCCCCTCGGAATCGGTGCCGGAGAGACTAAGAGAGTCCTACGACGGGACCTACCATGGCCCGTTTTGTGTGAGGTCCCAAATGGCCTCTAATTCGCGGGGTCCCTAATGGCCTCTAATTCGCGGTGTCCCCAGTGGCCCATATAATTCGCGGGGTCCCTAATGGCCCCTATAGTCGTAAAGTCCCTAATGACCTAATTCGTCCCTAATGGCCCATCGTATTCTTAGGGTTCCTAATGGCCCATGCATAAAACAATACTTAAAAAAAATTTGAATTGAATTGAATAATAATAAAAATACAATGCTCACATACTAATTACACTATAATGCTACTTGAATTTATTTACTTAAGTTACAACATCTCTTTGATGTTGCAAGGTGGCCGGCAATGTTTAAGTACAAAGATGAATTGTCCCTCTAATTTCTCTCGGTGTACGCAATGTCCTAATTTTCGTACCAATATACTCGTTAAAATCTGTTGGGTCCCAATTACTCCATCCTTGTAATTATGATTGTCAGATTTTAAAGATTAACTAGTAGTTTTTGCGCCGACGCCGCCACCTTTCTCCATCTTAGCTTAGATTAAGTACATCTCGCTGTACCATTTGTCTAAAGGTGAACTTCGTTACCACCATCGATCTATAAAACCCCAATAAAACCGATTGGCAATTGGCCATCCTATTATATAAGAAAAAACTTAAACCTTCTTGTGTTTTTATTTCTTTCCGTTTATTTTCACGCATTCGGTGTAAACACTTCTTGTTGTACAGAAAATAAATAAATATCGATCGTTGTTTTTTCCTCTTGAAAAAGCCACCCACTAGCTTTGAGATTTCGTTCGCAAAGCCTTATGGTGAGTGAGTGAAAATGGTGACAGATCAAAGATCACCGAATTCAACCAACTTTTGATCAATATACCACTAAAGTGTTTTTAATTATTGTATTGAAGAAAATATTCTCGAATTTATAACAATAACCAATCATGAGTTTTTTCTATATATCACATTTCTTATTATTGGAAATTTAAATACCTATTAAAAGTTTTAGTGTATGAAGATTTCTACTGAAATAAAAATTTTTTCTGATATGGCATGACTTTTTTTATTATGACAATGTGCTATAGGAGTTGTGACTGCTATCATTGAAAATTATAACAGAAAGATCTTCCATTTGAAACCCAGAATAGGAAGTTGTATTAACTATCACACATCGATACCTCTATTCTAAAACATGCTAAGTCGACATGTTTTTAGGGAGATTGCATTTTTAACATATATTCCAAATTATATTCAGTACAAATTTGGTGTTTATCCGTCAACCCAATCACAAGTTATTCACAAAACAGTACAGGTTATTCGATTTCCATTACAAAGGAATTCCGCACAAATTTAAAAAATCATCAAACTTTGAACGCCTCTCGTGAAAAACTACCTTTTTGCACTTAGCATAGTTTAAAATGGAGGTATCGACATGTTGTTATTATCACAAAAAAATATTCTTGTCACTCGGTCGAGAATAGGGTTATCCATAAAAATGCGTACACACCATGATCGAGACCATGGCGGGTTAGTACCAGGTATAGAAGAATTTCAACTGCCGGCACATGCAAACATTCAAATGTTTTTCTATATATACGAAGTCTGTTCAATAGAAAATGTGAATTTTGAAATTTCTCGGGCTACGTGCATTCGATTAGCGTTTTTTATGTTGGCACACTTGTCTCGAATATATGGTCTTAGTTGAAGTTTGTTGGTGTTTAGTTTAGTTTGTTTGTAGACATCACAGACGTGTTTTGCTTGTTCGGCGATATGCAACGCAAATATTGAATGTACATTAGGGATATGACTTTTTTGCAACCTAGTATGCCTGTATCTTAATTGGATGAACTTTTATGTGAAATGAATGGATTGATGTTTCATTTGAACATATTCTGAAAAAAGCCCACACCCAAACCAAAAAAGCGAATTTTCAATATGTACAGTAAATGTTTATCAATATTAAGGTCCGAAGATGTTGTAAAATAGTTGTAATACTATTGTTATTTTAATTATTTTTGAAACATGTGATGTGATATAACAAAAAACATTATTTGATAAATAATTATAATTTTTTTAGAAAATTAACACAAAGCCTCCAGTTCAACAATATACACCACTGTCTGTGTCTATAAGCCTACTGTATCTAGTACAGGGGTCACATGATGCTCTCTTCTGATTAAGAGTCTAGCGCTTATTACTTAAAAGGAATCAAAGTTGCAGTTTGTCTTTCTTTCTGCAAGAAGCATACAGGTCTTGCATCACCTTGATTGCACGTTCAGTTATCTGATTTCTTCGTGGTATGTAGGTGAAGGATGGCTCTTTCTTCCAGTGGGTTTTGAATGACTGCAATGCCTTTTTGTAAGGCTTCAATACATCTGATAAATTCTTGAAGTCATTCTTATTGTACTTCACTCGCAATCGAGCACTTGAAGTGAACGGACGTGATTTTTGCTAGCGGAAAAAATTTATATTCGAGTGAAAATTGTGAAAGTAATTCTGAGTGTACATATTGAATCGTTCCCTTAAGTAACGCGTTTAGTGCCTTAAGGTGATTCGTTGAATAATTAATTTTCGGAAAAAGTGATTGATAGTGGTTTTGATCGTTAATCTGTTTGAGGACAGGTAATCAATTATTTATTTGTTAATTAATTGAATTTAATTTGGTTAATTGATAGATAAATTAATTGATTTTGGATCTGGTGAGATATTTATATTGATTTTGGATTGTGATATTGGATACTGGTTTTCGATTGATTGTCTGATAAAGAATTCGTGCGTTTATTGCTCAATTAATTAAAATTGTTTAATTGATTGAGCGATAGATTAATTAATTTTTGATTAGTCGATCAATTAATAACCTGATACCTGTTGTGAAATTGCTTTGATTTGGAACTTAATTGAATTGATTGTTTTGATACTACAAGGCTTCCCTGCTGACTAGTCGGAGTCGTAAGTCAAGAGTTGCCTTTATATAGGAGTTGTTGCTACTTTTTAGCGGTAGTTATTTTCTGGTAACAAACAAGTAACTTTGGTGTGCTTATAGTTTAGTTTGCAACGCATTTTGTTGCTATAAACTAGAGGTCATATTTTTGTTTACTTGTCTCGTTACGGTGTTTTTCTGAGTGTCGATGACCAGAAGGAGGAACGATCCCTCTGGTGAGACGACGGGAGCAGAGGAGGAGGATGATTTGGACATGGAGAGTGAGGAGGAAAATGCGGCGAAGAGAGTTGACGCGATGACTAGTCCAGGGAAGAGGGTAAAGAGTGTGGCATCGAGTTTGAGAAGTGCTGGTGGACCAGTTGATGGCCCCAGTGGTAGTAAGGCGAGAGCAGATCCTCCGTTACCGCTAGTGCCCTTGTTTTCGGATGAGAGTGTTGGTGGTAGTGGTAAGGGAAGTAGAGAGTACGAGTCGCTGTTGATGGGACTTGACTCTGAGAATGAGAGGTTGCGTGGTAGGTTAGATGTCTACTCGAGCAAGGGAATGCCTCAAATGGTGATGCCCCCAGTGAGAGCGGCTCCCGTGAGTGCTGTCCCTACGAGAGTGGATGTAGTTCCAGCGACGCCAGCGCCGACTCAGCCTGATCCGGTAGTGGAAACTTGGGCATGCAAGGTGAAGAGCACGATTGCAACTGAGACTGCAAAGCAAGTGGCTGAGAGAAGTAGAGCCTCATTTAGATGCGAGAGTGTTTGATGTAAGAGCATTGCGAAGAGGTGATGTGGTTATCCGCGCTCCGTCCCATGCTGAGCGAGATAAGATTGTGAGGAACGATAAGTTCAGAGAGGCTGGCTTAGTCGTGAGTGCCGATGACAAGCTCGGCCCTAGGGTTGTTGTCCAGGGTGTTCACACACAACTCTCCCCTGAGGAATTCATGGAGGAGTTGTATGTGAAGAACCTTAAGGATAGGCTCTCTAGAGAAGAGTTTTTCAAGGCAGTCACGATTGTGAGTAAGCCATGGACTGTTTCACCAAATTGTCAGGTCACAGTTGTGTTGGAAGGCAGTGAGGCTGCGATGGAGCATATATTGCACCAGGGAAGATGCAATGTTAAGTGGTTTAGTTTCCGTGTCCGTCCGTTTGATTTGGTACAGTCATGTAGAAGATGCTTGGGCTTTGACCACTTGGTCAAAGATTGTAGGATGGCCCAAGATGTTTGTTACCAGTGTGGACAACCTGATCACATAGAGATTGTGTTTACCCAGTAAACTGTAGGAATTGTGCGTTTAAGGGTAAGCCTTCTGGGCATCGTATGTTGTCCCAAGCTTGCCGAGTGTATGTGTCGTTGATCGCCCGTGCAAATGCAAGACAATAATGTCCGTCCGATTTATGCAATTAAATTTTCAGAGAAGCAGATCGTCAGTGTACCATCTGGGCCAGTGTGTATGTGAACCAGATTGTTGTGTTGCACTCATACAGGAGCCGTATGTGGCCCAGAATGAGGTGAGGGGTCTCCCCTTGGAATTTCGTGTTCATTGTGATTTGCGTTTTAATGCTGCCGTTGTTGTTAGGAACAACAATGTCAATGTTGTTGTTGTCGACCAGTCCGAGCTTCTTGATCCTTATTTGGCCTATCTGGAGAGAATTGTTGAGCTTGTTGCGGGTGAGCCGCTCTTGGTGGGTACGGATGCCAATGCTGCCTCCCCGATGTGGCACAGCAAGATGTCCAGACATGCGTCTGGTTATCTTAGCTCCCACAGAGGGGAACAGCTTAGTGAATGGCTCTTTAATAGGAGTATTCACGTGGCAAATGTACCGACCACAGAGTACACCTTCCAAGGTCCAAATAGAGCTAGCGACATTGACGTCACCTTGGCGAACGATGTAGCGCTAAGAAGATATGGCTTTGAGTGGAGCATTAGGCCTGAACTTGGGATCAGTGACCACAATCTCATTGTCATTGACGCTGAGACTGCTGAGGGACGAGGAGCGCAACCTTCGCTGCATAAGCGATGGTCCACGAGGAATGTTGATTGGGCATTCTATGAGGAAGAGATTCGTGAGGTGTTTCGTCCGTATCCCTTGACGCACTTTGCAGCTTTACAAGTTGATGATAGGATTAGTCTTCTGAATCAGTTAGTTACTGACGTCAATGATAGGGTGTTTCGAGTGAGCCGTTCCCCTCCTCTCCGTGAGTTTAGATGGTGGACTAGGGACCTCCATGACAAGAGGGTTGTTTTGAGACGCTTGCGTAGGCGCCTGCAAAGGTCGCGACGTAGACAACTGCCGGATAGAGAAGAGCTTGAGAGTTCTTACAGACGATGCTCTAGGGAGTACAAGTTGATGTTGAGAGAGACCAAGAGAACGCCATTGGAGGGAGTTTGTCACTGAAAATAACGCCGATCCCTGGGGTCAAGTTTATAAGATTTGTCGCACGAGGAGAAATGTGGTCGATTTGACAGCTCTGAGGGTGGGCGGTGAAACGCTTACCACTTGGACAGGCTGTGCAACAGCTCTTATGGAGTCTTTTTTCCCGAGGGCAGGTGAGGAGCTTTTTGTGCCGTTTGAGCGTACTCCTAGTCCCCCGAGTTTTGAGCGGGGTGAGTTGGACCTGTCCATGGCAAGGGTTCGGTCAAGGAAATCTCCTGGCATGGATGGCATAACTGGGGAGATGTGGAAGCACGTCTACCGAGTCATCCCTGAAGTGCTGGAAGATTTGTTTGATGAGTGCTTTCGCCAGGGATATTTCTCTCAGTTTGGAAGGTAGCGAGATTAGTGGTTTTATTGAAGTCCCCAGATAAGATCAGGAGTGATCCTCGATCGTATCGGGGCATTAGCCTCCTTCCAGTTCTTGGAAAAGTTCTGGAGAGAGTGCTGGTGTTTAGACTTCAAGATAGACTGCTGGATAGAATGTGTTTGGTTTTAGAGAGGGTAGCTCAACTGAGGATGCATGGCTCCATGTTAGAGGTAAAGTTGACGCTTCGGAATGCAAGTATGTGTTGGGCATTTTCGTTGATTTTCGTGGGGCGTTTGACCATTTAGGGTGGTCCAGTATTATGGAACGTCTGAGAGAGATAGGTTGTCATGAGTTGTCTTTGTGGAGAAGTTATTTTAGTGATCGTTCTGACACTGTTATGAGTGGTACGAACTCAGTCACGGTCCAGGTTGAGAGAGGGTGTCCACAAGGATCCATTGGAGTTCCAATCCTTTGGAATTTGATGATGGACCCGTTGCTGTTCCAGCTAGATGGATCTTGTAACTTTTGTGCATTTGCTGATGACTTGCTTTTGCTGATTGAGGCCAATTCGAGACTGCATCTAGAGAGAGAGGGCGCTGCAATGATTAGAATTGTTGAGAGTTGGAGTGAAAGTGTGGGCGTTAGTATAAATTTTGATAAGACAGTGATGATGATGCTTAAGGGAACCTTGTCTTCCAGCAGGCACCCGATAGTTAAGATTGGTGATCGAGCTCTGTCGTTTCTGCCGGATGTGTTGTTTTCTGAATCGCACGGTTTCTTTGATTTCGGTATGAAATTAGGTTTCCTACTCACGGGACACGGTTCCTTGAATGATTTTCTCTTTAGGCGCGCATTAAGTCCCACATAATTTTGTTGTTGTGGAGCTCCATGTGAGGATGTTGAGCATGTACTTTGCGACTGCCAGTTGTACAGTGCTTTCAGGAATCTCCCAGGTATAGGAGTTCTTTTTGATAGCCTTGAGTGGCGTTTTGAGGGCCTAGTTTCATCTCCTGATACTCTGGCATGTGCTGAAGATTTGGCTCACCGATTGTTTGCAGTTCGACGAACCCTTATGAACGAGAACAGGTGATTGATGTGATGTGTCTTTGGGTGACCAGTCCCGGTGCTGCGTAGAGCCAAAACTGGGAGTAGTTTCGGCTACGGGACCTTACCAGAGGTTTCTGGTACCACGGGCACATGGATGTGAGTCTTGACTCCCCATGTGTTACAGACTTAGGTCTTGTTGGGGGCTCGGCCGGGCTAAGCTTATATTGGGTGCCGTTCACCGACTCCGAACGGAAGAGGTCAGGATGGACCTCGTCTCCTCACGGTGAGAGATGCATATCTACGCTGTCTGCATCTGACCGTTCCAACTGCGTGTTTACGCTAACCATCCCACGGCCGCAGCTTAAAACTTACATGCAACTGGTAGTAGATTTATTCTACGAAGTCTGTCCAGAGGCTTTATTCTGGTACCACGGGAGTCAGGAGCCCCTGGAACTTGTTTTCCAGCCTGGCTATTGGTGTGGCCCTTGTTGGGAGCTTCGTGGTGGCTGTGGTTTAAACCCAAATCGCGGGGAGAGTTTTTATAATCGGTGTGGAGTTGCATTTCATCAACCGGGCGCTATGACCCTTAGAACAGCAGAGGTATTAGATAGACCTCGACCCCTTACCAAAAGGGAAGTGTATACCCATATGTATGCCTTCAAATTGGTACCTGCGTATTAGTAATGGTATCCCTGTGGAGGATTACCACCCTCTAAGGGCCTATTATTTCTAACACAAAGGGGCGCCGGCCGTCGCATTGTAACGTGTCCTTGTTGCGCTTGCGCACGTGAGTAAAGCTTTGTAGCAAGACTTACGCAAAACAAATACTTATGTACTTCTGACTACAAAACCAATGTTCTGTCCACTCATATGAAATGTACCTGCAAACTTTCTCGAAATTACTTCTCGTTTCAGGTATAAGAATGACGAGAATGGCTCTTGAATTCCATCTAGCATTGCACATGTTAGGAATGTTCTGAAAGTGAATCAAAGGAAGTTCCTTTGTTCTTCATAGAATCTGAACACTCTTGTTAAATGGTACAAAAACTTTATATCGTCTCCCCACCCTGATTTATCAAGAATTTCTTCAGTTCCATTCACAAACTTATCTTTCAGTTCATCATACTTTTTCAACAGTTCAGACACAAAAGGGTATTCAATATTTGGAGATTTGGTATCAACCCCAAGTTCATCGTCCATCACCAGACGTAGTATCCTGCCTAGTACATGATGCTTACAACCTATAAATTGTGGTATTGTGACATCTTTAATACAAACATAAATTGCAACTTTACAACAACTCCATTTCATTTCTTTTCCCAGTATTGACGTTTGTTGTATCAGTAATGATCATCTTAATTGAATTCCATAAATTGTATTCATCTATAACTTTGGTACTTTCTTCAAAAATAGTTTCCGCTTTGCCATCCTTCAAACGCAGTGCATCAAGTTTCACGTCAGTCCTTTCATTCTGAAGTACAACTACCTGATATTCGTTACCATATATTCGTTTGCCGTCAAAGTATAAGGACCACTGTTCCATTTGAAGTTGTTCCAGCATTTCATTCATTTTAGCTGCTTCTTTAAATGTGGACTTGTAAATTGCTAATTGATTTGGATTTGGAATATCAATACCTTGTTGTGATAATTCATTTCATATTTTTTATCAGCTTTCTTTGTGGAAACTCCACCTGATGTAACCATATTTCCAGCAAATTTACTTTTGTAGTGCTTTCTAGTTTGTATCTGAGTGTCCAAATCATCGTCTGTATCACTGTCGTCGTCTTCATTATCTTCACTCTTACTTTTGCTGTTTTCAGATTCAGTACCACTGTCTGTGGGAGACATGACTTGTGATGTTGAGGGTGTTGCTGTTCCAGACTTTTCTTCTCTTGGAAGGGTGAATGGTTTCTTTACATGCCACTTGTCCAGTTGAGTACCCCACCTGTCCTTTTTTTAGGTGGTATAGGCGTTTATCTTCCGAGGAAAACTACTGGCCATTCACTTTCGTAATGCCAAATAATTCATTGAGAACATCATAGTTTCCACGTTTGACAAATTCATTATAGACCTTTAGCATAAGCTTTGCTTTTATCACTTGATCAGACACATGTGGAAAATTCAGTTTATTTTCCCACAATTTAATAATTTCCTCAGAAATTTGACCTTTTCGTTCTTTTCTTCCTTTAACACATGCTCCGAGAAACTGGTATCTGCCTACGATTTGGAATTGAAGTGGTATTCTAGATTTTGTAGCGAGTGAATGTTCTTCTACAGCCACTTTTCCTCTTTTTCTATAGGGTAATTCCAAAGAAAATCGACCCAAAAATGACGATTTGAAAATATTACATTTTTGATTTTGCTGAAATTTTGCATGCGCATACTGCAAGATGTTACGAAATAATGATAGTTTACCGTATGTCAAAATTTTTAGCGGTTTAGATTTTATAGGGTGGCAAAATAGGACATCTACATTGCTTTGTAAAAAATTAAGCTATGTTCAAGTCGCCATAACTTTTGAACGGAATGTCAGATTTAATTGAAATAAGTTCCATCTTAAAGATATTAACGATATTTCTAAGTATTACACACATAAGGATAACTATATGTGTATTAAGGATATCAAAAGGACGAAAATGTCCTTAATCCTTAATTATCCTGAAAAATGTATTTTCAATTTTTTTAATTTTATTTCTGAATATTACCCCCATATTGCTCCATACAATATAAAATTTTCAGAATGGGCGCTCAATGGGTTCAAAAGATATGACTTATTTAATGTCCGTCTGTCTGTCCGTTTGACTGGTTTATGCCAGTGATATCTCTGAAAAGGAGTGACCGAATGACTTACAAATTAGTATGTGGTAATATTTTCCTCAAACCTACTTGTGTTTTGAAGTGGCCCATTTCGGACCCCTCGTTGTGGTACCTCCCTCACAAACGGTTAAAATTTTGTGACATATTAAAACTGTTATAACTTCTGTACTACTCATGGGAATCCAATGACATTTCATACATAGTAATTATTTCACCGTATTTATAAGCTGAACAAAAATGGGCGAAAATGTCGCGCCCCTTTTGGTACCTCCCACACAAAGGGACCAATTTTTACAATAAGTTCACAGCTTATAACATTAATACCAGTGCATAAAAATACTTGAAATTTTGTGCAGTGTAATATTTTTATAGTACCTACAGGCCAGCACAAAGCGGGCATTATTGCCCCGCCCCTTCTAGTACCTCCCACACAAATTCTAACAATTTTATGAAACTTAGAAATATCGTTAATATCTTTAAGATGGAACTTATTTCAATTAAATCTGACATTCCCTTCAAAAGTTATGGCGACTTGAACATAGCTTAATTTTTTACAAAACAATGTAGATGTCCTAATTTGTCACCCTATAAAATCTAAACCGCTACAAATTTTGACACACGGTAAACTGTCATTATTTCGTATCATCTTGCAGTATCCGCATGCAACATTTCAGCAATATCGAAATTCATAAATTCTCAGAGTGGGTCGATTTCCTTTGGAATTACCCTATATATATATATAATATTATAAAATAATAGAAATAAATTTGCACAAGCACGAAACACTGGCACTGATGATAGGATGTGATGTGGTATATAATATGGTACCGTAGTTTATTTATTTCTAAGGTAAAAAATAAAATCAGTTAACTTTAAAATATCACTTAATTATTTCACTTCTTACCGCAAACTTCATTCCCAGCAAGCTGATTGCAAAAATCAACCATCAAAACTGCGTAAACTCTGCTTGCATGGAAGTGTAACAGTTTTATTTCTAATTGTTTTTGTTCTCAGTACGTGGTACTGTCAAGGAGGAGATAAAGAGAGTATATAAAGATAATATAAAGGGAGCTATAGAGAAATAGTGAAATAAAGAGAAATAGAAAATCAAATGATCATTTACGGGCCATCAAAACAAACAACAGAGGTTAATGATCCTAAGGCCGTAAATGATCATTTGATTTTCAAATAAAATTTTTGTTTGGGGGGTGACCTTTTTTGCTTCCAGGAAGGTATTTGGGCCTTTTTTAATTATTTTAGGTAAAAGTTCATCACATTATAATACAGGAAACATTTTATTTGAAAAAAAGTCAAAAAGTCATATCCCTAATGTACATACAATTTTGTATATCTAGCGTAACGTGACAGAAGAATTTTATATATTGTAGATTTCAATAGAAGATTGACAACAGACATCAGAAGTAAATCAGGTATCGCTATTTTGAGGATATATGAAATCATTTACTATAGGTATGGTTTATGATATAATAAACTACAATCTGAGCATTTCCATGTTGAGTTATCACAATATTTTTGGTTCATGTCACGGATTTTACTCAAACTTGTTTATACTAAGTTGTTGACTAAACTATGCAAATTATTTTGAAAAAAATAAAACACAGAAATGCTATAACGATTTTAAAATTCTAAATATTGAGGAACACCGGGTTGATTAAAAAAATTATATCTTATCGGTAAAAGCTATCAGTATGTGACTTTTTGCAAAATGTGGGTAATTATTTGCACTCCTAATGAAAAATAGAAAACAAATTTTAAAAGAATTTTTTATTATTAAAATAATTAAAAAAAAACATTTTATTTTTTGTATTTTAGGCCAAATTGTCCCCTGCAATATAACCAAGTTTCATGATGGCCTTTTTTGTCTGTTTCGAGAAATAATTAAATCTTCATGACAGGTTTGTCCCAGTATTTTCTAAATTGCTCAATAGGCCGGATTGAACCGCAAAAAATTACCATTTATTACCTTTGAGTGCACACAAAAGTTGTGCCATGACGCCAACAGTTCTGTACCAAAAGCAAACAAATCTTACAAATTTCCTTAAGGTCATGTAAGGACGATCTTTGCAAAAAGTAGAACAATTTTACTCTTTTCATAGCTTTTCTTAAAATGCTGCATTAGACATTAGAGTACATTGTAAATAGGTTTTAGGGTAATAGACCTTCTACTTTTTCTGCAACGTTGTATTTAAACGTTTTAAAGTAAGTAAAAAAACATGCAATTATTTGGACCATGGCGTCGAAACCAAATTATTTTGTATTTAGCGATCCCCTATTCAAGATCGCTTGAATATGTTATATGGTTATATATCCAAACATGAAGCGATTTGGACCATTTTTTTTCCAGAAATAATTAAGGTCATAATAAAACACAGCCTGTCAACCTGGATCTATTGAATGATTTGACCCATTATTTCCAAGAATAGTTTCGGAAGGTACAGTTATATGGGGTATATAACCAAACATGGGCCGGTTTGAGCCATTTATTCCAGGAATATTTATGGACATAATAAAACATAAACTGTTAAATTTCAGCCGGATTGCTTAAATATAGTGACTTTTAGAACGTGAAGAAGTGAAATCGAAAGTTACAGTTATGTTGGGAATATATCTAAAACATGGACCGACATACATATTTCACATTAAGAAATATAAGGTACGATGTACGTCAATATGGAAAACACATGTATGCGTAAAGAAAATGACCCAAATTTACATGGTATTTTTATGGTAGACGGTCTTAAAATGTTAATTTTGCGGCAGCTACATATTTCATATTAACAAAATATAAGGTACGATGCACACCAATATAGAAAAACACTTGTAGCTATAAAGAAATTCATTAAAAAAGTTTGAAAATGCCCTAATTTTTATGGTCGACTTCATTTTGTTCTTTTCAATTAGAATTGCAAATGTTACCGCTGCGCACGCACGCGACTTCCAACTTTGTTAAGCGCGGACTTGAAATCATCGTGAAATAAATAAAAAATCATATTTAGGGAAAAAATGGGCATGTAAGTTTAAAATTGGCTAGCTCTGCCGCAGTGTAATCATAGTTAATATTTCCATGCTATATTTTTAAAAAGGCCACATATTTAACGAGCAATTAAATATAAACGTATAAGATATAAAAAAATCAAAATTACCTACTCCTTAATTTAGGGTGATGTTGACAAATCTTTATATTGACAACCATAAATTCACACATATATAATGTATCTTATATGTATCTTTAGGATTAGAAATACATTAGTTAAGATAAATTCTTATAAACGAATTTTCACATTACACGATATCAATGTTCTACTGTATTATACTTAACAATTCTCATTTCTTGAAATAATGTAGGAAGCGAACCTTTCGTCTATCTGCTTACTAATTTTTATCCTTCCTATTTATTACTGAATTTCTTGTCTTACACTGTTTCTATTTTGCTTTATCTCGTGTATCATACGTATATACTTACATATCAATTATATGCATATATGGTTAACCCCGCCCCGTAAAAACAAAGATGTTACTGTTCTTGTTTCATATTTAAGAAAATTTCTCATCTTGTTCCTATGGAAACGTAATATTTTATGCAATTTGTATTGTTGTTATCAAATATTTCTTACAATATTTTATGATCATTGCTGTTGAAAAATGTTTGCTCTTCGTGACATCCGGTCAGTTGGAAAAGATGTAAATGCAGAGAAACGATCAGCAAAAACGGCTTACTACCTTTGAAGATTTGGATCTGCTTTAGAATCAAAAAAATCCTAGAGAACTATACGGGATATAAGTATTGGTAAAACTATGATAGGATGTGATGCCGATATTGATGTAGATGATCTTAACAAGGATTTCACTAATACCCCGACTATACCCATAAACAATACACACAAACCCAACATGCCTCTACGACCAATATCATCATCAGTGGAGGTTCCATGCTACAAACTCTCCAAACATATAGGACAAATAATGAGCAATATTATATTAGATAAATATAACATAAAAAACTCATTAGAGTTAAAACGACGATTAGATGAAGTATCTTTGGACGAAGATGATATTTTAATATCTTTGGACGTGGTATCGTTATTTACAAACATACCTATACACCTAGCAATTAGAAATATAATGACTCAGTGGAATATTCTGGAAAAACACACAAACATACCAAAGAATCAATTTTTGAAAATATTGCAATTTTGTTTAAACGACAACAACTATTTCATATATGATAACACCCTATACCATCAAACTTATGGAATGCCAATGGGAAACCCTCTATCGCCAACTATAGCAGACATAGTACTGGACACGCTATTAGAGGAAACAATAGCAGAATTAAAGAAAAACAACATAACAATAAAACTAATAACTAAATACGTCGACGACTTATTCGCGATCATAAAAAGGAATGATGAAGAAATAATTCTAAAAACATTTAACAGTTACCACAATAAGCTAAAATTTACAATAGAGAAGGAAACAAATAATTCAATACCATATTTAGACATGCAAATATACAGACAAAATAAAAATATTATAACCGAATGGTATACCAAATCAATTGCTTCTGGTCGAATAATCAACTACCACTCCACACAACCTTTGAAACAGAAAATAAACACAGCAAACAATTTAATTAAAAAAGCAATTACATTAAGCGACGATAAATACAAAACAAGAAATATAAACAAAGTGAAGGATATTTTATTAAAGAACTCTTACCCTTTTTATATTATCAATAACTTGATATCAAAAAACACAGAAACACCTAAAAACATCCCAAACCAGGTCAATAATAATGACACGTCTGGCAACATCACCAAATATTTCAGTCTGCTATACATTCCCAAACTAACAGAAAACAAAACAATGCGAGACATCATAAACGACAGTGAAGCAACAATAGCACACAAAGCAAATCAAACGATAAACAAATTGTTTACGAAAACAAAAACGAAAATAGAAAAAACACAACAAAGCAATGTTGTCTACGAGATCAAATGCGTGGGCAATGAGAACGACAACTGCAACAAAGTGTACATAGGAACAACAAAGCGTAGCTTGGGCACGAGAATCTCAGAACACGAAACAGACATAAAAAAGAGAAAAATGACAACAGCTTTGGCACAACACTGCACCGAACATGGGCACAAAGCTGATTTAGACAGTGTGCGAATTTTAGACAGAGAGAAAAGAGAGAACAAACGATACACTTTAGAGAGTTTGAGAATACAACAAAAGCTACAAAGTGCAATAAACAGAAAGGAGGACAAAGACAACACCAATGCAATCTACACCATAGCAATAGTTTAGTTTTAGTTCAATTTCAACTGTGATCGTAGCTATAAGGAATTTCTCTGTGATATTTTAATATTTTAGTAATTATTTTTGCAATTATTTATTAATTTTATGTTTAATGTTGTACTGCGTCGTTAAATATTAATTTTTATAAATAATTCAAATAATATGACGAAAGATTAAATGTAAGTGAAGTATTCTTATAGTGTTAAAACATATCATGGCTACTATTGAATTCCTCTTTCTGTTTTATAAATATGTCGTTGCCAGATTTCAATAAAATTCATCCCTGAAGATGTTGGAAAAATCCCAACGAAACGTAGGATGTAAAGTATGAAATAAAGTCTTTTATTTGCATAAAAACAATGACCTTGAAAGCCCATTTAGAAATATTCTAAAACTAACAAAAAATACTTTTTATAACTCTGAGATATCATCCAAATTGGCCTCATCGCTGAACAAAATTTGGCTCGAAAACGTCGGATCTTCTTGGAACTTTTCAAGAGCCCATAGAGCGAAGCGATGTCGCTTGGGAACGTCGAGCGGCTTCAGTTCTTGCACAAGCTGTATTTTATATGCTTTCAATTTAAGATCTCGACAATAAGTCGTTCCATACGTCAGTCCGAGTTACTGCGAATGGCGCCGATTGGACTCTCCACGGTCTTCGTGTACACTCTCAGCTACGGCCGCTACGTTTTCTTCACTGCGTGTGGACGTGGTCTATTCGGTCGAATATTATGCAGTAATGAATGCTGGGTCTCAAGATGGGTGATGGTGTTGCAAATAGTACGCTCAGTAGGCCGATTATGTTGACCATAAGTTGAGCGAAGTGCACGAAACACATTATATAAAGTTGAACGATTTGTAAACGTTGTTCAGGCGTAAGTATTTCCCTGATAAAATGCCAAATAATACTTAACAAAAATAACATGACAGCATGACACGACTCACACTCGAACAGCATGACACGACTCACACTCTGTCAAAAAAAGGCTATTGAAAAAAGTATCTCTACTTGGATCACCCGTTAGATCCGCGTTTTCTGAAGCTCTTACTACATCCACTACTAACTTACATAACATATTTCTTTACCAATATCATAACTTTTCCTTTAGCATGGAAACATTCGAAGATTATACCTCTGCCTAAGAATGGAAAGGAGTATCGACCAATCTTAAGCTTTCTCTCAAAAGTATTTGAAAAAATACTACACTCTCAAATTACCACCTACTTGTACGCCAATAACTTAATCAGTTCAAAACATTCCGGGTTTAGAAGAAATCATAGCTGTGTCAGTGCCTCATTGGAGGTTACGGAGAATATAAGATGTAATTTAGATAACAACATGTCTACAATCTTGGTACAGCTCGACCATTCGAAGGTTTTCGACACTGTGGATCACTCAACTCTCTGCTCAAAGTTACGCTATTTCTTTAACTTTCATCCTACATCTACACATTTAATTAGGTCTTATTTATCTAATCGCACGCAGTCCGTTTTTACACAAAACATATATGTCTGGGCTTCAGCTAATGGAGTCTTTCTTAACCCAAGAAAATGCTTATTAATTCGGAGGAGATATTATCGTCATATCAGTAATGTCAATGTTCTGGTAAACGGCCAAGAAATTGAAATTGTATCTCAAACAAAAAATCTTGGTATTATCTTCAATGACACATTGACCTGGTCGAATCATGTGAACAATACATTAGGACAAACGTTCCCAAAAATGCGGTCGCTATGGGCCACCCAGTATTACACCCCTCTTAAAATCAGGTCACTAATAGCTAAATCTTATTTAATACCTGGATTGATTTATCTTTGTAACCTATTTGCCAGTAGTGATGCAGCTAGTAAACGTAAATTGAATATTCTTTACAACAATATTATTCGATATGTATGTATATGGTTTGAAAAGATATGACTCAGTCTCGCCATTTTCGAAGTAACTTTACGGCGTCTCCTTTGAAAATCTTCTGTCCAGTCTTCTGTCCAGTAGGCGTCTCCTTGAAAATCTTCTGTCTGTTGTCTACAAATTATTTATACCCAAAATCCAATAGGGGAAAGAAACTTGTACCCTTGACACATAGTAATTTGTTTTTCTGAATGGCAGTTCTTTATAAATGCTATTCGTCTTTGGAATTCACTTCCACATAATATTCAATTAATCAGCAATGCAAAAAAGTTTAAAACCGAGCTCTTAAAAATGTTTAACTAATTCCTTGCTTAAATTTTCAATTTTAATTTATATCTATCTTTTTTTTGATCATATATTATTCTTCACTCATTTTAATTTTACAATTTATGTCAATGTTTTATTTAGCTTAAATTATTTTTTTTTTCTTTTTCGTAATTAATGTTTACTTTTATTTTTAATTTTTAAATGTTTAATTTAATTTATGTAATACTTTTCAATCAATCGGTTTACATTTCTGTACTGTGAATATAAGAAATTGCTTCTTGTTGTACAGAAAATAAATAAATATGGATCGTTGTTTATTCCTCATGAAAAAACGACCCACTAGCTTTGAGGTTTCGTTCGCATAGCCTTATTGTGAGTGACTGAAAATGGTGACAGATCAACAAGGTTCTGAAAAAACTGCTAATTTGGCAAGAACAAACAACGACACTATTTTGCTCAGCTGATAGCAAAATAAAAAAAAGTAAACAAACAATATTTTAGGATTATTTTTGTGTTGTAAAAAAATACAAATATATTTATATTTTTTGGAAGAGAATGAAGTGCAAGTTCCCCGTAGGCATATGCGAGTCATATATAATGTTCTCAAGATTCCAACAAACCAGTCCCATGGTTCCAGTGAATTTAATCTCAGCCAATGTTTTTGCACTGTTCCTCCATAGAATTCTTGCTACTACCAAATACTGGAACTATCATGGCTGGGGATGACTGCAGTTGCTGTAGGGTTGCATTTTTTACCCGAAATGAATTGTACATACATATATGTATTTGTTTAAAATGCTGAAAATTAATTATATTTTTATATACATACCTTTTATTTTCCATTTTATTTTTTATTTGTATTGGTCGCGAAAATTCAGTGAGTCCTACGACATTTTCGTTCGCTTAGATAACACAAAGATTGACAAAATTGGAATTTGAAATACCTATTCTGGAATTCCTGTGACAAAATTAAAGATTTATAATTTAAAAATTGTTGATATTGCTTCCAAATGTAAAAAATACATTATTAAAAGTATTTGTGTATGAAGATTTCTAATGAAATGAAAAATTTTTTATATGGCATGACTTTTTTTATTTCGACATAGAAAAATTTAAAAATAAATTGAAAATGGAAAAATCAACCCCAAAAGTTTTCAGGCAAAAAATATACAATAGCACGAAATATGTATGTTAGAAGATTGGTGGTCCTTCTGGACCGGTGTATATCCCCACATTGCATAAGAATTAAACAAATAGAGATGTTTCGTTAAAGGAAGAAAATCATAGCGCAGGGCCAATATTAATTTTTGCAGGTAAATTGTCTGAGATGCAAATATCCCTTGTCTCCCCGATGTCTTTCCTTTCCGATAACAATAAGAAAAGGCTGAAAAAAACAATGTTTTATACACAAAATATTTCTATAATGAATTAATGTTTTTTGTTTTATTCGACCTTTTTCATTATTAATTTTTCCTTTAATTATTTCAAGCTCGAGGTCTGGTTTTTCAATATTTAATATTTATTTATTTTCCAATATTTCGGAATTAGCATTGAATTCCGTCATCAGGGATGAATGTTCTACAATAATAATTAAACAATTATATATAAATTAATTAAACAATAATAATAAAAAGACCAAAATAACTACGATCACAATTTTGCTCGCACCAGCAGAACAGGAAATACAGAAAGGTATTTATCGACCAACTTACGTGTAAATGTAAAATACAACAACAAACAATACTTAAAACTACTGTAGTGTTACTACTTTCGTCAGATGTAAAGATTGCACTGGTTATTATACTAATATTGCACGATGATCGATGGCCTCTCGTTGTCTTGTTCTTCTTATTAGATGTTTGTATATGTGGGCGATGTTCTCTGTATCTGTTTTGTAGTTGACTCTCTTTTTTGTTGGTACGTTATTAATGTGCAACATCTCTAGAGTGAAACGTTTGTTGTAGTTATCCTCTCTTTGCAGTACTCTAACATTGTCGAAGTTTGGTTGGTGGCTGGTACTGGCGCAATGTGTTGATAATGCTGTTTTTTGTTGTGTGCTGTGAATGTTACGAGTTTTTAGATCTGATTTGTGTCCTGATATTCTTGTTTTTAGTTTGTTTTTGGTTGTGCCAACATAAACTTTTTCACATTTTTCTGTATTGTTACCTCCACATGGTATTTCATATACAACATTTGGAGTCTCCATAATGGGTATTTTGCTCTTAGTGTTACTGAATAATTGTTTTACTGTGTTATTTGTTTTATGGGCTATATCATATGACTTTCTTTCAAATATATGCGAATTCATAATCCTTTCCGATATATCTTCTACGTATATCAGTGATTTGAAAATTTTGGGATCCTTATTATCAATTTCGTCTCTATGTTTGGGTGTGTAGTTAGATATTAAGTTGTTAGTTAAGTTTTTTGGGAAATTGTTGTCGTGTAAAATGTTTTTTATTTTTATTTTGTTCCTTTTGTGAAATTCTTCATCGCTAATAGAAAGTACTCGGTTTATTAAATTTTTTGCAGTATTAATTATAATTCTTTTTGGGTGTTTAGAATAATAATTCATTATTCTACCTGAGGCTGTTGTTTTTTGGTACCAATCTATTGAAATCTTGTCATTATTTCTAAATAGAAGAGTGTCGAGATAAGATATTTTGCAGTTTTCTTCTTTTTCGATCGTGAATTTTATGTTACTATGGAAGCTGTTTAGGGTTGTCAGTGTTTCTTCTATTGCACTCTCCGGAATTATAGTAAATAAATCGTCAACGTATTTTGTTAATATCCTAGGTTTGGTTGTCAAGTTTTCCATACAGGTGTCAAGTAGTTTCTCCATCACTATGTCAGCTACAACCGGAGAAGCAGGTGAACCCATTGGTAGGCCTTTTTTCTGTTTATAAATTTTGTCTTCATATTTAAAATATCGATTCTCCATAATGCAGAACTTGAGAATCTTTAGGAATAAGCTCTTCGTCATATCCGTAAATTTCTCTATTTCCTGCCATCTTTGTTCTATGATGTTTATTGCAAAGTCGACTGGAATGCTTGGGAACAGCGAGACGACATCAAAAGAAACTAGTTTTTCATCGTGAGTGATAGTAAAGTCTTTTACCTTATCTCTAAATTGCACCGAATCCCTGACGTTATATTTTGAGTTTTGCGTAAGTTTTTTTAAAATATTCACCAAATATTTACACATATTCATAGAAGGAGCGTTTATGGATGAACAAATTGGTCTTAAAGGATATCCCTCCTTATGTATTTTGGGTAGACCGTATAATCTTGGCGCTGTAGCCGTGTCTGTTTTTAGTTTTTTCTTCTCTGTTATCGAAATCACGTTGTTCCTGAAAAGATCTTCAACCAACTCATTGTTTTTTCTCTCTAAACTTTGTGTCGGATCTTTATTTATTCTTTGGTATGTCATCATATCTCCAACAATGTTCTGCATCCTTTCTTTATAGTCCTGTTTTTCCATTGCCACTGTAACGTTTCCTTTATCCGCATTTAGTATTAGGATATTTTTATTTTTGTTCAAAAAGGTTTTTGTCCGTTCCATTGTTCTTCTTACAAATTTATCACGTCCACTTTCTCTCATTTTGTTGATGTGGTTGTCTACTGTCGTTGTGAACATTGTCCTTGCTCTTTCTTGGTCTTCTTTGCTCTTATTGGTTTGTATCAAATCTTCTCCATCCGCAATATATTTAAAGAGGGGAAATTTCTCTCTTGATGTTGGTAGTCCATGTTTTTGTCCTAGAGACAAGAGCCACTTCACGTCATCAGGAAATTCAGTGCTTGTCTTGTTGACGAACCACTTTTCGTTGAACATAATATCTAATTCATCTCTTTGCTTTTTTAGTAATTTGCAGAATTTATTTTTGTGTTTTTCCTTAGTTTTTTCTTTTATATTTCTTGTAAGAAGGATCTCGTTAAACCAAAGTTCTCTGCTTTCTTCTTCGGAAAGTTGCTTGTTTAACACTTTTTCTATAATTATTTTTTCTTCGTTATGTGCTTTTAATATGTCATGTTTGTGTCTTATTACAATGTTTAACACTTTTGTTTGAAAGTTTTCTATATGTTTTACTAGTGTTTTCTGCAGGTTAAAGTCTGATTTTGTTCTATTGCTTTCCAATATGTTGTATATGTTTACCATGGCATTTTTAATAAAATCTGGGATTATTCCCGAATTTCGACATTTGATTAAAAAGGTTATTGAAGAGTGAATCTTTTCAATTTTCACTCTCAAATTTGTATGTCTATTTATATCTTTTTTAATGAATTTGTTTTTCTGTTTAAGATTATTGTAGATCATTTTTCTTATGTTTTTTTCCTTTCGGCGTGCTCTCCGTTAATTAATTAATGTTTTTTGTTTTATTCGACCTTTTTCATTATTAATTTTTCCTTTAATTATTTCAAGCTCGAGGTCTGGTTTTTCAATATTTAATATTTATTTATTTTCCAATATTTCGGAATTAGCATTGAATTCCGTCATCAGGGATGAATGTTCTACAATAATAATTAAACAATTATATATAAATTAATTAAACAATAATAATAAAAAGACCAAAATAACTACGATCACAATTTTGCTCGCACCAGGAGAACAGGAAATACAGAAAGGTATTTATCGACCAACTTACGTGTAAATGGAAAATACAACAACAAACAATACTTAAAACTACTGTAGTGTTACTACTTTCGTCAGATGTAAATATTGCACTGGTTATTATACTAATATTGCACGATGATCGATGGCCTCTCGTTGTCTTGTTCTTCTTATTAGATGTTTGTATATGTGGGCGATGTTCTCTGTATCTGTTTTGTAGTTGACTCTCTTTTTTGTTGGTACGTTATTAATGTGCAACATCTCTAGAGTGAAACGTTTGTTGTAGTTATCCTCTCTTTGCAGTACTCTAACATTGTCGAAGTTTGGTTGGTGGCTGGTACTGGCGCAATGTGTTGATAATGCTGTTTTTTGTTGTGTGCTGTGAATGTTACGAGTTTTTAGATCTGATTTGTGTCCTGATATTCTTGTTTTTAGTTTGTTTTTGGTTGTGCAAACATAAACTTTTTCACATTTTTCTGTATTGTTACCTCCACATGGTATTTCATATACAACATTTGGAGTCTCCATAATGGGTATTTTGCTCTTAGTGTTACTGAATAATTGTTTTACTGTGTTATTTGTTTTATGGGCTATATCATATGACTTTCTTTCAAATATATGCGAATTCATAATCCTTTCCGATATATCTTCTACGTATATCAGTGATTTGAAAATTTTGGGATCCTTATTATCAATTTCGTCTCTATGTTTGGGTGTGTAGTTAGATATTAAGTTGTTAGTTAAGTTTTTTGGGAAATTGTTGTCGTGTAAAATGTTTTTTATTTTTATTTTGTTCCTTTTGTGAAATTCTTCATCGCTAATAGAAAGTAATCGGTTTATTAAATTTTTTGCAGTATTAATTATAATTCTTTTTGGGTGTTTAGAATAATAATTCATTATTCTACCTGAGGCTGTTGTTTTTTGGTACCAATCTATTGAAATCTTGTCATTATTTCTAAATAGAAGAGTGTCGAGATAAGGTATTTTGCAGTTTTCTTCTTTTTCGATCGTGAATTTTATGTTACTATGGAAGCTGTTTAGGGTTGTCAGTGTTTCTTCTATTGCACTCTCCGGAATTATAGTAAATAAATCGTCAACGTATTTTGTTAATATCCTAGGTTTGGTTGTCAAGTTTTCCATACAGGTGTCAAGTAGTTTCTCCATCACTATGTCAGCTACAACCGGAGAAGCAGGTGAACCCATTGGTAGGCCTTTTTTCTGTTTATAAATTTTGTCTTCATATTTAAAATATCGATTCTCCATAATACAGAACTTGAGAATCTTTAGGAATAAGCTCTTCGTCATATCCGTAAATTTATCTATTTCCTGCCATCTTTGTTCTATGATGTTTATTGCAAAGTCGACTGGAATGCTTGGGAACAGCGAGACGACATCAAAAGAAACTAGTTTTTCATCGTGAGTGATAGTCAAGTCTTTTACCTTATCTCTAAATTGCACCGAATCCCTGACGTTATATTTTGAGTTTTGCGTAAGTTTTTTTAAAATATTCACCAAATATTTACACATATTCATAGAAGGAGCGTTTATGGATGAACAAATTGGTCTTAAAGGATATCCCTCCTTATGTATTTTGGGTAGACCGTATAATCTTGGGGCTGTAGCCGTGTCTGTTTTTAGTTTTTTCTTCTCTGTTATCGAAATCACGTTGTTCCTGAAAAGATCTTCAACCAACTCATTGTTTTTTCTCTCTAAACTTTGTGTCGGATCTTTATTTATTCTTTGGTATGTCATCATATCTCCAACAATGTTCTGCATCCTTTCTTTATAGTCCTGTTTTTCCATTGCCACTGTAACGTTTCCTTTATCCGCATTTAGTATTAGGATATTTTTATTTTTGTTCAAAAAGGTTTTTGTCCGTTCCATTGTTCTTCTTACAAATTTATCACGTCCACTTTCTCTCATTTTGTTGATGTGGTTGTCTACTGTGGTTGTGAACATTGTCCTTGCTCTTTCTTGGTCTTCTTTGCTCTTATTGGTTTGTATCAAATCTTCTCCATCCGCAATATATTTAAAGAGGGGAAATTTCTCTCTTGATGTTGGTAGTCCATGTTTTTGTCCTAGAGACAAGAGCCACTTCACGTCATCAGGAAATTCAGTGCATGTCTTGTTGACGAACCACTTTTCGTTGAACATAATATCTAATTCATCTCTTTGCTTTTTTAGTAATTTGCAGAATTTATTTTTGTGTTTTTCCTTAGTTTTTTCTTTTATATTTCTTGTAAGAAGGATCTCGTTAAACCAAAGTTCTCTGCTTTCTTCTTCGGAAAGTTGCTTGTTTAACACTTTTTCTATAATTATTTTTTCTTCGTTATGTGCTTTTAATATGTCATGTTTGTGTCTTATTACAATGTTTAACACTTTTGTTTGAAAGTTTTCTATATGTTTTACTAGTGTTTTCTGCAGGTTAAAGTCTGATTTTGTTCTATTGCTTTCCAATATGTTGTATATGTTTACCATGGCATTTTTAATAAAATCTGGGATTATTCCCGAATTTCGACATTTGATTAAAAAGGTTATTGAAGAGTGAATCTTTTCAATTTTCACTCTCAAATTTTTATGTCTATTTATATCTTTTTTAATGAATTTGTTTTTCTGTTTAAGATTATTGTAGATCATTTTTCTTATGTTTTTTTCCTTTCGGCGTGCTCTCCGTTAATTAATTAATGTTTTTTGTTTTATTCGACCTTTTTCATTATTAATTTTTCCTTTAATTATTTCAAATCACTGATATACGTAGAAGATATATCGGAAAGGATTATGAATTCGCATATATTTGAAAGAAAGTCATATGATATAGCCCATAAAACAAATAACACAGTAAAACAATTATTCAGTAACACTAAGAGCAAAATACCCATTATGGAGACTCCAAATGTTGTATATGAAATACCATGTGGAGGTAACAATACAGAAAAATGTGAAAAAGTTTATGTTGGCACAACCAAAAACAAACTAAAAACAAGAATATCAGGACACAAATCAGATCTAAAAACTCGTAACATTCACAGCACACAACAAAAAACAGCATTATCAACACATTGCGCCAGTACCAGCCACCAACCAAACTTCGACAATGTTAGAGTACTGCAAAGAGAGGATAACTACAACAAACGTTTCACTCTAGAGATGTTGCACATTAATAACGTACCAACAAAAAAGAGAGTCAACTACAAAACAGATACAGAGAACATCGCCCACATATACAAACATCTAATAAGAAGAACAAGACAACGAGAGGCCATCGATCATCGTGCAATATTAGTATAATAACCAGTGCAATATTTACATCTGACGAAAGTAGTAACACTACAGTAGTTTTAAGTATTGTTTGTTGTTGTATTTTACATTTACACGTAAGTTGGTCGATAAATACCTTTCTGTATTTCCTGTTCTCCTGGTGCGAGCAAAATTGTGATCGTAGTTATTTTGGTCTTTTTATTATTATTGTTTAATTAATTTATATATAATTGTTTAATTATTATTGTAGAACATTCATCCCTGATGACGGAATTCAATGCTAATTCCGAAATATTGGAAAATAAATAAATATTAAATATTGAAAAACCAGACCTCGAGCTTGAAATAATTAAAGGAAAAATATTTCTATAATGTGCTATTGGAGTTGCGACTTACTATCACGCATCGATACCTCTATTCTAAAACATACTAAGTCGACTTAGCATGTTTTTATGGAGATTGCATTTTTACCTTCTAAATATTCCAAATTATATTCAGTAAAAATTTGGTGTTTATACGTCAACCCAATCAAAATTTATTATTCACAAAACAGGACAGGTTATTCGATTTCCATTACAAATGAATTCCACACAAATTTAAAAAAATTATCAAACTTTGAGCGCCTCTCCTGAAAAACTACCTTTTTGCACTTAGTACTTAGTATAGTTTAGAATGGAGGTATCGACATGTTATTATCACAAAAATATTCTTGTCACTCGGTCGAGAATAGGGGAGTAATTTATCCAAAAAAATATTCTGTTTTGGGGATTTGCTAATAAAATATGACAAAGTTGCTTCCAGTATATTATGCGGCATATTTTGTTATCAGAAACATAACTACTGATTTGAAATTTCTCAATATTTTTATTTTTAAAATATTTTTTTCCAAGTTTAACAAAGTTTTTCGAAAAAATAAGAAATTGCCATATTTATTTCGGTCAAATCCCAAAATTCACAGGTAGAATTTATATTCTTAAAACTGGTTAGTACCTTTTAGTTTAAAAAAAAAAAACAAAAAATCGTGTATGATTTATCTGATAAATTGCCTTCCCGGTTGGAATTTATTTTGGATTTTTTTACGAACAGTCCCAACGCTGCCACTCTTACCCGCCTCTTCCCACCGAGGGGCCACCACCCCATGACGTATGGATTGCATACACACCATGATCGGGACCATGGCGGGTGTATAGTACCAGGTACAGAAAATTTTCAACTGCCGGCACATGCAAAATTCAAATGTTTTTCTATATATACGAAGTCTTTTCAATAAAAAATGGGAATTTTGAAATTTATCGGGCTTTTTTATGTTGAAACACTTGTCTTAGTTGTTCTTAGTTGAGCTTGTTAGTTATTGAAATTAACAAATATTGAATGTACATATAATTTTGTATATCTAGCGTAAAGTGACTGAAGAATTTTATATATTGTAGATTTCAATAGAAGATTGACAACAAATATCAGAAGTAAATCAGGTATCGCTATATTGAGGATATATGAAATTATTTCCTATAGGTATGGTTTATGATATAATAAAATATAGGGTGATCCATTTCGAGGTTCCCTATATTTTTAAAGAAAAAACACAGAAAATTCAAGTTGAATGGGGAATGTTTATTATCATTTTAAAGAACATTCTTTGGCATTTATTTTTTGAAGATTATGTCTATCAAATGTTGGCCGCAGCTACGTCTCAGATAGTCCATTCCTTGAGTCCAATTTTCGATGACTCGATTATGTTGACCATAAGTTGAGCGAAGTGCACGAAACACATTCCTCACAGAACGGTAATTTTCGTAATAAAGTTGAACGTTTTGTACGTTGTTCAGGCGTAAGTCTTTCCATGATGAAATCCACACAATACTTAACAAAAATAACATGACAGCATGACACGACTCACACGTGATCTGTCAGAAAAAGGCTATTAAAAAAGTATCTCTACTTGGATCACCCGTTACAATCAGAGCATTTCCATGTTGAGTGATCACAATATTTTTGGTTCATGTCACGGATTATAGTCAAACTTGGTATAATGATTATACTAAGTGTAGACAACAAATTATTTAAAAAAAAATAAACAGCAGAAATACTATGATGATTTTAAAATGTTCGAAATTGTGAATTTTGAGGAATACCGGGTTTACTAAAAAATTATATCTTCTTATCGGTAAAAACTATCAATATTTGACTTTTTGCAAAATGTTTGTAATTATTTGCATTCCTAATTGTCCCAGTATTTTCTGAAATGCTCAATAGGACGGATTGAAACGCAAAAAATTACCATTTATTACTTTTGAGTAGCACACAAAAGTTGTATCATGGCGCCAACAGTTCTGTACCAAAAGCAAACAAATCTTACAAATTTCCTTAAGGTCACGCAAGGACGATCTTTGCAAAAAGTAGAAAAATTTTACTTTTTTCATAGCTTTATTACTCGAAGTAATTCTTCTCTGCCCTTTGAAGCCAAACTGTTTGCCCGTTCATTTCCAATCACTCCGTTGTGTCCTGGTACCCAGCAAATCTTCCTTGTATAAGTCCCAGTCCTGCGGGGCTCTGGTGGCCTTTGCCCTATTGAAGAGCTTCCGAGAGCACATCCTCAGCATAACTAATTTGCCCCTTTGCTCCGTTTGGGACTTGTAACGAGTCGTTAAGAGTTACTGTGACTCGTTCCACCCTTTCTTCTATATCCCGGATAGTTTGCATTTGCATTTCAGGACTTTTTGGAAGAGACCTGTTGAATATGTGCTAAATTTTTCCCAATTAGCCTTCCTAATATTGGGTGGGACGACGGTATCAGGAGGCTTTGCTGAACTTTCCTGAGGCTTTGTCCAAGGCATTCCAATCAGAAATCCTTCCACTTAAATTCTCGGAGACAAAAGTGACATTGAACACCTCCTGTTTGTGTCTAGTAATAAATGTCATATATTACAAATCAAAAGGCTACTGCTTATACTATATTCGATAAGTAATTCGACGAAAAAGGCAAAAAGGCCTTATGTCACTGTTTATGGGAACAAACCTATGAATACTAAATTTAAGTGTATCTTCACATTCAGGTGTCGCTGAAATACCTTCGTTAACATTTGAAACTGATGTCACTTGATACTTTTATTGTTAACCTTTTAAGTTAGATTGAAATAAATCGCTCTCTTTTTATTCAAGCACGAACAAGACAACATCGGTAAAACTTTTCCTTCCTTATGTTTGTTTTCCACATACAAACCACACTCCTTGCTTTCCTCTAATTTCATGTTTGGATTTTGGCAACTATCGAGTTGATAATCCTCTTGATCACCAACGTTTATTGTGTAATATTTCCTAGATTCCAAATTCAGTAACTACTCCAGTCATCCCACATAATCATTGTTGGTCCCATCGAACCGGATTCCCAGAAATACTGAGTACCCAATTACGCAATAAATATCGGTCATCGATTCAACCATCGGATCTCGGATCATCTCGCTACTACCAAATTCCAGGTATTCATTCCATTCTGATTTACGTACGTATCAAACAAAATCTCACCCAATTAGTTGTTAAAGTGCGGACGGACGACGTAAATTCGTTTCTAAGTCATATCAAAAAGAAAAAGTCTTTTCAGCTCTGTTTTAAACGCAAAAAAAAAAAATTTGTACAAGTTAATCTAGTTGTCCCGTAATTAGAAGACACTCAGATAGCTTAAGAAAGGTCTTAAGCTATCTGAGTGTCTTTTAAAGATTTACGTCCCCTTCAAAATGTTTGTAATAAAATACACTCATAATTCATGATATTAGTTAAAACAGTCCCTCGTTGTGTATGCACTGAAAATATAGCTGGTGTTGATTTTTCTTAAATGTCATCACATAAAAGAGGCTTAAATTTGGTTTATTCAGTGTAGTGAAAACGAATACAAAAAATCCAGATATAAAGGAAGATCCGAAGAACCCAGTGATTTGTCATAACCGCAAAGTGCAGACAAAACCTAACCTCATATTGGCGATCTACATAGGATTATACATCTATACCCCAACGTACATATGTACATATATTTTGCGGCATACTCATTTACAAGTTACCCTTCATCAAAGTCATTGGATAGTTTTCGGTATGTACCCTCAGTTCTTTCATTATACAAATTCTCACATATGTACATCATCGAAACTAAACTGAGAGAATAAAGTAACCACAAGAAAGAGAGATAACAAGTACATTCCAGTGATTATTTCCACTGCTCTCAATAGATCAACTTGCTACTCGCTCTTAGTTCATTGGGAATATATATTCGTTACATTACAAATAGTCTTTACTCGCAGTGGAAATATTAATAGTAAACGAAGTACTCCAATAGAAAACCATCCACTCGTTTCCATATGTACTTCTGAATCCATGTAGTGTCGATTATTAGGTAATCGATAACATTTCCCCAAATCTGATAAAAAAATAGTAATAATATAATATCGTGAAAATATCACAATCCATTAATAATTAATAAACATAGTACCTATCAAGTTTTTTTTAATTAAAATTTATTTTGGCATACACACAACTACCAACTCGGTTTTAATTACTGGTCGTTCGAAGAACCAAAGTAAAACGAAAGTGTTTTATTATTCTATTTTTCTCATTCAGCTTATCGTTATATGTCTCTGCTTACACCGTGTCCTCTTGTCCACGGTGAGATAAAATATTTATTTATATCAACTAATAAACCGAATTTATAATCAATCTACAATTCTCAAATCCCTTTCCATTTGAAAATTAATGAAATTCTTGTCGAACGTGATTTCATCATTACCTGTTGTATTTTGGATTTTTATACTTTTTATGATATAACAATTTGAACTCCACGTCATTCTACATACATAACTAATAAGTTCCCATTACTCATCGACTCCACGAGTGAACCGAAAGTATACTATTTATTGGCTTATCCTTTCTCCTAAAATAAATAGTATCAATCATAATGAGCGCATTAAATCGATTCATACGAGCTAACGATAAGCTCGTCAAGTTCGAACAGGATCTCAACGATTCCAATGTCTCTGACTCATCAGTGTTCGCCCTTGAAGTTCATCGAGATGAGCTTAAAACAATATGGGTTACTATCAAATCACTGTATGATAATTGTGTCGACGAACTTGATAATGTGGAAAAGGCCACCGCAGGCCAAGAGGATAAGGATGGTGATGCTGAGGTCCAAGACCTCGAAAGCATAACCTCACGCTATCATGCTTCCTACGAAACGTATGTGAAAATTGTCTCAAAAATCAGCGCAAGCATTCATGAGCGTTCCAAAGCAGGGCCAACACCGCTGCCACATGTCACAGTTTAAAGTTCCAACTTTCATTTGCCCCCATGTGATACCGAATCCTTTCGAGGTGACTATAAGTCATGGCCATCGTTTAGAGACATGTTCTCAGCGATATATATAAACAATTCAAGTCTGTCTAGGGTTCAAAAGTTATTTCATTTAAGGAAGAAAACCGAAGGGGAGGCCTTTGATATAGTGCGGAAATGTCCTTTGACTAATAGCGGTTTTGAAATCGCTTGGAAAAATCTTCAAGAACAGTTCGAAAATAAGCGTATGCTTGTCAACTCCGTCTTCTTTTTAGTTTTTTCGGCGATCGCTTCTGAATCCAGTGAAGAGATAAAATGTCTCCAACGTGACATAAATTCTTGTATTTCTGCCTTAAAACTGTACGATATTAACATATCCAGTTGGGATGCAATTTTTGTTTATGTTTGTTCCACAAAGCTACGTCGTACTACTCTTTCGTTATGGGAACATTCAATTCAAAACAAGAAGGACATTCCCAAGTGGTCCGACTTAGATTCATTTCTTTCAAGTAGATTTCAAACCCTTGAAACTGTCTGTGAGATAAATGGTCTTTCAAGTTCGCATAAGTCCACAACATCCCAACCTGCTCATAGAAAACCGAACTCCGATCCATCCAAGAAAGTTAATAGCAACCATGCTAAGATTGTTTTAGCTACTGCAAATACCATTTGTAATTTATGCATAAATATAGCGCATCCTATACGCAAATGTCCAAAATTTCTCGCAATGTCTATCGAAGAACGATCTTCATGCATCCGAAATCTTAATCTATGTCTGAATTGTTTCGCTCGAGGCCATTCTGTAAAGAATTGTAAAAGTTTGCACAACTGTTTTTCGTGTCACAAACGACATAACACACTTTTACATAGGGGTAACCCAATTCAGTCAGGTGAGCATCATTCCAACTCTAATTCATTACAGTCCACTAATCCTGCCTTCCAACAGAATCCAACTCAAATGACTGATCTTTCTACCACTCCTTCAACGTCCGCAAATAGTGTGCAATCGTACCTGCGCATTCTCACAACGTACTTCTAGGAACAGCACTTGTTCAAATCAATCACTTAGGGTTGAAATATTCAGTGCGAGCTTTAATAGATTCCGGTTCTCAAGGAAGCTTCATTTCTGAGAAAATTGTCCACCTTCTCAGACTTCCATCTCAACCAACTGAGGCCGAAATTTCGGCGCTAAATGGTGTTACTTCTGCTACGGCAAGAAAATTTGCCACCTTTTCAATCTGCCCACGATTCGATTCCCACCTAGAACTGTCCATTAATGCCTTGGTTGTTCCGCAGTTAGCAGGCAATCTTCCCACTTCCTCAATCACTCCAGCTAGTTTGCAGCATTTTCCAAAACTGAATTTAGCTGATCCAAAATTTCATGAGAGCTCCCGTATAGATTTACTGATTGGAGCAGACGTTTTCAACGGAATGCTCCTCCACAATGTGAAGCGTAACATATGTGGTTCTCTCGTTGCACAGGAAACAATCTTTGGTTGGATAGTCACTGGGCCTATTCAATCAAATCCAAAACTTTCTTCTTTCTCCACAATGGTATCCTTTTTCGCTGAGAGCAATTTGGAAAAACAGCTAAAGCGTTTTTGGGAGGTGGAGGATATTCCACAAAAACCTGTACTATCCAATTGTGATGAGTTTTGTGAAAAACTGTATTCGGAGACCACAGAAAGAGACAGTGATGGAAGATACGTAGTTTCGCTTCCTTTTAAGCAATCATTCTCTGACATGTCAATTCGATTAGGCCAATCCAGAGCCATAGCTAATGCTATGGCTCTTGATCAAATTCTGAAGGAACGAACGTCGGATGTTAAAGAATGTTGAGCAGAAAGATAAATATGATTTGGTCCTAAAGGAATATCTGGAATTAGGCCATATGGTAAATGTCCCTACTCCTCTCCCAGAAAACTTTCCTGCACACTACTATCTTCCGCATCATGCGGTAATAAAGCCAGAAAGCACCACTACGAAGATTCGAGTGGTGTTCAACGCTTCATATCCCACTTCCTCCGGTATATCTCTAAATGATATCTTATACACAGGTCCAATCCTACAGAACGACATCACAATACTTCTTTTGAGATGGCGCTTCTATCGCTATGTTTTTTCTGCTGACATCGAGAAGATGTATCGGCAAATCAAGATTAATCCCAAATTCACTGGGTTCCAGCGAATCCTATTTCGTGCACAACCTTCCGAAAAAATCCAAGATTTCGAGTTGAAAACAGTAACATTCGGGGTTAATGCAGCTCCATATTTAGCAATCCGAACGCTTTTACAACTAGCCGTCGACTCTAGAAACGTATTTCCAATAGCCAGTGAAATAATGGAAAATGATATGTATGTTGACGACGTTATTACTGGCTGCCACGATGTTAATTCCGCTATTGAAGCTAGAAATCAACTAATATCAGCACTTAATTCTGCATGTGGGCTTCCAATTCTCCTGAAATTCTCAAAACCTTACCAAAATCGCATCTTCTTAATGAAGACTTTTTCAGTTTCGTCGATAGCAGTCTCACCAAAACTTTGGGTGTAAGATGGAATGCCAAGTCTGACAATTTCATCTTCATTGCCAATGCTTTGTCTAAAAAGGAAAATTACACCAAAAGGGAGATTCTCTCAGAGATAGCTAAAATTTTTGACCCAGCTGGTTGGTTAGCTCCTATAGTTGTGCTTGCCAAAATACTCATGCGGAGAATTTGGCTTTCGAACGTTAGTTGGGATGAATATATTCCATCTGATTGCTACCAAGATTGGAAAAAATTTCTGGATAGTTATTCAATGATCGACTCTATCCAGATACCATGGTGGATTTCGTATTCTCCTTCGTGTCGTATACAATTCCACGCATTTTGCGATGCGTCTGAAAACGCATATGCCGCAGCAATCTACACCCGTATTCACTTGGAAAATAATTTTGTTTGTGACAGTTTGTTGACCTCTAAATCCAGAGTTTCTCCCACAAAAACTCTATCCATCCCTAAACTTGAGTTGTATGGTGCCACGTTGCTGGCCGAGACTATAGCATCCATAATTCCTTCCTTGAAAGTTTCTAATTTCGAGCTATACAAATGGACTGATTCCACAATTGGTTTGGCTTGGCTTCAAAAACATCCATGTCATTGGAAGATTTTTGTCGCCAACCGAGTTTCTATTATTAGCAATAAAGTCGGCATAGATAATTGGTTCCATGTGGATTCCAAATGTAATCCAGCCGATTTAGCTAGTCGGGGCGTCTATCCTCAGGAACTCATTAATAACCAGCTTTGGTGGCATGGACCCACATGGCTCAAAAAGGAATCCGACTTTTGGCCCATTAATAAAGAATTTCCGACAGAGATTGACTTAGAGAAAAAGGCAATAGCGGTGCACGTTGCAGTTATTCCCCAAGTAGGAGGTATTCTTGAACAATTTTCCTCATTCAACCGAGCAATTCAGGTTTTGTGCTACGTATTCCGATTTATCCATAAAACTAGTCTAAGATACAGATCGTCCTTTCAATACCCATCTACTCTTTTGACAGCCTCGGAAGTACTTCATGTGAGAAATCGTTTGATTGTACTAACACAAGAAAGTGCATTTCCTGAAGTTCACAAGGCACTACTCCATAAGATAGACATACCAAAGTCTTCTACAATTCTTAATTTAAATCCGTTTTTAGACCAAGATGGAATAATTCGATCCTCTGGTCGACTTGCATATTCGCCTTCTTTAAGCTACAATGAAAGATTTCCTATAATTCTTCCATATAATTGTAAACTTAGCCGGCTTCTAGTTCACTTTACGCATCACATTTCATTGCATGGAGGAAACCAGCAGGTGGTAAATCTCGTTCGAAGAGAATTTTGGATTCCAAAATTAAAAAACTTGGTAAAAACAACCATCCACAACTGTAAAGTATGTGTTCTCCATAAAAAGAAAGTCCAATCTCAAATTATGGCAGCTCTACCACCTGAGCGTACCACATTTCACCGTCCATTCTATGCAACTGGCGTTGATTTCGCAGGTCCTTTCAACCTCAAAAGCTTTGTTGGTAGAGGAATCAAGATTACTAAGGGGTATGTTTGCGTGTTCGTTTGCTTTGCGACCAAAGCTATTCATTTGGAAGCAACCTCATCATTGTCCACTCCGATGTTCCTCGCCGCTTTCCAAAGATTTGTTTCTAGACGTGGCTGTCCTCTTCACATTTATTCCGATAATGGGACAAATTTTGTTGGTGCATCCAAAGAAATAGCCCGAGACTTTCTCCTAGCTTCAAGATCCAAATTGTTGTCACAGTTCGTTCACCAAAACGTCTCGTGGCATTTCATCCCACCTGGTTCTCCTCACATGGGGGGTTTGTGGGAAGCAGAGGTTAAAAGTTTCAAGACCCATTTCAGGAAAGTAGCTGGAACATTCAAATATTCATTTGAAGAATTTTGTACATTATTATCTAAGATTGAAGCTTGTCTGAATTCCAGACCACTTTCATCTATGTCCGATGATCCCACTGACTTAAACCCCTTGACACCAGGTCATTTCCGTACAGGAGGTCCGATCTTGTCGGCACCTGAACCGTTAAGTGAAGGTCGTCCTGAATCCATTTTAAACAGGTGACAGCGTGTAAAAGTTCTACATCACATAGGATTATACATCTATACCCCAACGTACATATGTACACATATATTTCGCGGCATACTCATTTACAAGTTACCCTTCATCAAAGTCATTGGATAATTTTCGGTATGTACCCTCAGTTCTTTCATTATACAAATTCTCACATATGTACATCATCGAAACTAAACTGAGAGAATAAAGTAACCACAAGAAAGAGAGATAACAAGTACATTCCAGTGATTATTTCCACTGCTCTCAATAGATCAACTTGCTACTCGCTCTTAGTTCATTGGGAATATATATTCGTTACATTACATATAGTCTTTACTCGCAGTGGAAATATTAATAGTAAACGAAGTACTCCAATAGAAAACCATCCACTCGTTTCCATATGTACTTCTGAATCCATGTAGTGTCGATTATTAGGTAATCGATAACATTTCCCCAAATCTGATAAAAAAAATAGTAATAATATAATATCGTGAAAATATCACAATCCATTAATAATTAATAAACATAGTACCTATCAAGTTTTTTTAATTAAAATTTATTTTGGCATACACACAACTACCAACTCGGTTTTAATTACTGGTCGTTCGAAGAACCAAAGTAAAACGAAAATGTTTTATTATTCTCTTTTTCTCATTCAGCTTATCGTTACATGTCTCTGCTTACACCGTGTCCTCTTGTCCACGGTGAGATAAAATATTTATTTATATCAACTAATAAACCGAATTTATAATCAATCTACAATTCTCAAATCCCTTTCCATTTGAAAATTAATGAAATTCTTGTCGAACGTGATTTCATCATTACCTGTTGTATTTTGGATTTTTATACTTTTTATGATATAACAATTTGAACTCCACGTCATTCTACATACATAACTAATAAGTTCCCATTACTCATCGACTCCACGAGTGAACCGAAAGTATACTATTTATTGGCTTATCCTTTCTCCTAAAATAAATAGTATCAATCATAATGAGCGCATTAGATCGATTCATACGAGCTAACGATAAGCTCGTCAAGTTCGAACAGGATCTCAACGATTCCAATGTCTCTGACTCATCAGTGTTCGCCCTTGAAGTTCATCGAGATGAGCTTAAAACAATATGGGTTACTATCAAATCACTGTATGATAATTGTGTCGACGAACTTGATAATGTGGAAAAGGCCACCGCAGGCCAAGAGGATAAGGATGGTGATGCTGAGGTCCAAGACCTCGAAAGCATAACCTCACGCTATCATGCTTCCTACGAAACGTATGTGAAAATTGTCTCAAAAATCAGCGCAAGCATTCATGAGCGTTCCAAAGCAGGGCCAACGCCGCTGTCACATGTCACAGTTTCAAGTTCCAACTTTCATTTGCCCCCATGTGATACCGAATCCTTTCGAGGTGACTATAAGTCATGTCCATCGTTTAGAGACATGTTATCAGCGATATATATTAACAATTCAAGTCTGTCTAGGGTTCAAAAGTTATTTCATTTTCGCATCTTCTTAATGAAGACTTTTTGAGTTTCGTCGATAGCAGTCTCACCAAAACTTTGGGTGTAAGATGGAATGCCAAGCCTGACAATTTCATCTTCATTGCCAATGCTTTGTCTAAAAAGGAAAATTACACCAAAAGGGAGATTCTCTCAGAGATAGCTAAAATTTTTGACCCAGCTGGTTGGTTAGCTCCTATAGTTGTGCTTGCCAAAATACTCATGCGGAGAATTTGGCTTTCGAACGTTAGTTGGGATGAATATATTCCATCTGATTGCTACCAGGATTGGAAAAAATTTCTGGATAGTTATTCAATGATCGACTCTATCCAGATACCAAGGTGGATTTCGTATTCTCCTTCGTGTCGTATACAATTCCACGTATTTTGCGATGCGTCTGAAAACGCATATGCCGCAGCAATCTACACCCGTATTCACTTGGAAAATAATTTTCTTTGTGTTCGTTTGTTGACCTCTAAATCCAGAGTTTCTCCCACAAAAACTCTATCCATCCCTAAACTTGAGTTGTATGGTGCCACGTTGCTGGCCGAGACTATAGCATCCATAATTCCTTCCTTGAAAGTTTCTAATTTCGAGCTATGCAAATGGACTGATTCCACAATTGGTTTGGCTTGGCTTCAAAAACATCCATGTCATTGGAAGATTTTTGTCGCCAACCGAGTTTCTATTATTAGCAATAAAGTCGGCATAGATAATTGGTTCCATGTGGATTCCAAATGTAATCCAGCCGATTTAGCTAGTCGGGGCGTCTATCCTCAGGAACTCATTAATAACCAGCTTTGGTGGCATGGACCCACATGGCTCAAAAAGGAATCCGACTTTTGGCCCATTAATAAAGAATTTCCGACAGAGATTGACTTAGAGAAAAAGGCAATAGCGGTGCACGTTGCGGTTATTCCCCAAGTAGGAGGTATTCTTGAACAATTTTCCTCATTCAACGGAGCAATTCAGGTTTTGTGCTGCGTATTCCGATTTATCCATAAAACTAGTCTAAGATACAGATCGTCCTTTCAATACCCATCTACGCTTTTGACAGCCTCGGAAGTACTTCATGTGAGAAATCGTTTGATTGTACTAACACAAGAAAGTGCATTTCCTGAAGTTCACAAGGCACTACTCCATAAGATAGACATACCAAAGTCTTCTACAATTCTTAATTTAAATCCGTTTTTAGACCAAGATGGAATAATTCGATCCTCTGGTCGACTTGCATATTGGCCTTCTTTAAGCTACAATGAAAGATTTCCTATAATTCTTCCATATAATTGTAAACTTAGCCGGCTTCTAGTTCACTTTACGCATCACATTTCATTGCATGGAGGAAACCAGCAGGTGGTAAATCTCGTTCGAAGAGAATTTTGGATTCCAAAATTAAAAAACTTGGTAAAAACAACCATCCACAACTGTAAAGTATGTGTTCTCCATAAAAAGGAAGTCCAATCTCAAATTATGGCAGCTCTACCACCTGAGCGTACCACATTTCACCGTCCATTCTATGCAACTGGCGTTGATTTCGCAGGTCCTTTCGACCTCAAAAACTTTGTTGGTAGAGGAATCAAGATCACTAAGGGGTATGTTTGCGTGTTCGTTTGCTTTGCGACCAAAGCTATTCATTTGGAAGCAACCTCATCATTGTCCACTCCGATGTTCCTCGCCGCTTTCCAAAGATTTGTTTCTAGACGTGGCTGTCCTCTTCACATTTATTCCGATAATGGGACAAATTTTGTTGGTGCATCCAAAGAAATAGCCCGAGACTTTCTCCTAGCTTCAAGATCCAACTTGTTGTCACAGTTTGTTCACCAAAACGTCTCGTGGCATTTCATCTCACCTGGTTCTCCTCACATGGGGGGTTTGTGGGAAGCAGGGGTTAAAAGTTTCAAGACCCATTTCAGGAAAGTAGCTGGATCATTCAAATATTCATTTGAAGAATTTTGTACATTATTATCTAAGATTGAAGCTTGTCTGAATTCCAGACCACTTTCATCTATGTCCGATGATCCCACTGACTTAAACCCCTTGACACCAGGTCATTTCCTTACAGGAGATCCGATCTTGTCGGCACCTGAACCGTTAAGTGAGGGTCGTCCTGAATCCATTTTAAACAGGTGGCAGCGTGTAAAAGTTCTACATCACATAGGATTATACATCTATACCCCAACGTACATATGTACATATATTTTGCGGCATACTCATTTACAAGTTACCCTTCATCAAAGTCATTGGATAGTTTTCGGTATGTACCCTCAGTTCTTTCATTATACAAATTCTCACATATGTACATCATTGAAACTAAACTGAGAGAATAAAGTAACCACAAGAAAGAGAGATAACAAGTACATTCCAGTGATTATTTCCACTGCTCTCAATAGATCAACTTGCTACTCGCTCTTAGTTCATTGGGAATATATATTCGTTACATTACAAATAGTCTTTACTCGCAGTGGAAATATTAATAGTAAACGAAGTACTCCAATAGAAAACCATCCACTCGTTTCCATATGTACTTCTGAATCCATGTAGTGTCGATTATTAGGTAATCGATAACATTTCCCCAAATCTGATAAAAAAAATAGTAATAATATAATATCGTGAAAATATCACAATCCATTAATAATTAATAAACATAGTACCTATCAAGTTTTTTTTAATTAAAATTTATTTTGGCATACACACAACTACCAACTCGGTTTTAATTACTGGTCGTTCGAAGAACCAAAGTAAAACGAAAGTGTTTTATTATTCTCTTTTTCTCATTCAGCTTATCGTTATATGTCTCTGCTTACACCGTGTCCTCTTGTCCACGGTGAGATAAAATATTTATTTATATCAACTAATAAACCGAATTTATAATCAATCTACAATTCTCAAATCCCTTTCCATTTGAAAATTAATGAAATTCTTGTCGAACGTGATTTCATCATTACCTGTTGTATTTTGGATTTTTATACTTTTTATGATATAACAATTTGAACTCCACGTCATTGTACATACATAACTAATAAGTTCCCATTACTCATCGACTCCACGAGTGAACCGAAAGTATACTATTTATTGACTTATCCTTTCTCCTAAAATAAATAGTATCAATCATAATGAGCGTTCCAAAGCAGGGCCAACGCCGCTGTCACATGTCACAGTTTCAAGTTCCAACTTTCATTTGCCGCCATGTGATACCGAATCCTTTCGAGGTGACTATAAGTCATGGCCATCGTTTAGAGACATGTTATCAGCGATATATATTAACAATTCAAGTCTGTCTAGGGTTCAAAAGTTATTTCATTTTCGCATCTTCTTAATGAAGACTTTTTGAGTTTCGTCGATAGCAGTCTCACCAAAACTTTGGGTGTAAGATGGAATGCCAAGCCTGACAATTTCATTTCATTGCCAATGCTTTGTCTAAAAAGGAAAATTACACCAAAAGGGAGATTCTCTCAGAGATAGCTAAAATTTTTGACCCAGCTGGTTGGTTAGCTCCTATAGTTGTGCTTGCCAAAATACTCATGCGGAGAATTTGGCTTTCGAACGTTAGTTGGGATGAATATATTCCATCTGATTGCTACCAGGATTGGAAAAAATTTCTGGATAGTTATTCAATGATCGACTCTATCCAG
Source organism: Eudasyphora cyanicolor (assembly GCA_963930755.1). Taxonomy (NCBI): domain Eukaryota; kingdom Metazoa; phylum Arthropoda; class Insecta; order Diptera; family Muscidae; genus Eudasyphora; species Eudasyphora cyanicolor. Next base: position 107,948,124 of record OZ005737.1, read on the forward strand.
ATACCAAGGTGGATTTCGTATTCTCCTTCGTGTCGTATACAATTCCACGTATTTTGCCATGCGTCTGAAAACGCATATGCCGCAGCAATCTACACCCGTATTCACTTGGAAAATAATTTTGTTTGTGTTCGTTTGTTGACCTCTAAATCCAGAGTTTCTCCCACAAAAACTCTATCCATCCCTAAACTTGAGTTGTATGGTGCCACGTTGCTGGCCGAGACTATAGCATCCATAATTCCTTCCTTGAAAGTTTCTAATTTCGAGCTATGCAAATGGACTGATTCCACAATTGGTTTGGCTTGGCTTCAAAAACATCCATGTCATTGGAAGATTTTTGTCGCCAACCAAGTTTCTATTATTAGCAATAAAGTCGGCATAGATAATTGGTTCCATGTGGATTCCAAATGTAATCCAGCCGATTTAGCTAGTCGGGGCGTCTATCCTCAGGAACTCATTAATAACCAGCTTTGGTGGCATGGACCCACATGGCTCAAAAAGGAATCCGACTTTTGGCCCATTAATAAAGAATTTCCGACAGAGATTGACTTAGAGAAAAAGGCAATAGCGGTGCATGTTGCGGTTATTCCCCAAGTAGGAGGTATTCTTGAATAATTTTCCTCATTCAACGGAGCAATTCAGGTTTTGTGCTGCGTATTCCGATTTATCCATAAAACTAGTCTAAGATACAGATCGTCCTTTCAATACCCATCTACTCTTTTGACAGCCTCGGAAGTACTTCATGTGAGAAATCGTTTGATTGTACTAACACAAGAAAGTGCATTTCCTGAAGTTCACAAGGCACTACTCCATAAGATAGACATACCAAAGTCTTCTACAGAAGAATTTTGTACATTATTATCTAAGATTGAAGCTTGTCTGAATTCCAGACCACTTTCATCTATGTCCGATGATCCCACTGACTTAAACCCCTTGACACCAGGTCATTTCCTTACAGGAGATCCGATCTTGTCGGCACCTGAACCGTTAAGTGAGGGTCGTCCTGAATCCATTTTAAACAGGTGGCAGCGTGTAAAAGTTCTACATCACATAGGATTATACATCTATACCCCAACGTACATATGTACATATATTTTGCGGCATACTCATTTACAAGTTACCCTTCATCAAAGTCATTGGATAGTTTTCGGTATGTACCCTCAGTTCTTTCATTATACAAATTCTCACATATGTACATCATCGAAACTAAACTGAGAGAATAAAGTAACCACAAGAAAGAGAGATAACAAGTACATTCCAGTGATTATTTCCACTGCTCTCAATAGATCAACTTGCTACTCGCTCTTAGTTCATTGGGAATATATATTCGTTACATTACAAATAGTCTTTACTCGCAGTGGAAATATTAATAGTAAACGAAGTACTCCAATAGAAAACCATCCACTCGTTTCCATATGTACTTCTGAATCCATGTAGTGTCGATTATTAGGTAATCGATAACATTTCCCCAAATCTGATAAAAAAATAGTAATAATATAATATCGTGAAAATATCACAATCCATTAATAATTAATAAACATAGTACCTATCAAGTTTTTTTTAATTAAAATTTATTTTGGCATACACACAACTACCAACTCGGTTTTAATTACTGGTCGTTCGAAGAACCAAAGTAAAACGAAAGTGTTTTATTATTCTCTTTTTCTCATTCAGCTTATCGTTATATGTCTCTGCTTACACCGTGTCCTCTTGTCCACGGTGAGATAAAATATTTATTTATATCAACTAATAAACCGAATTTATAATCAATCTACAATTCTCAAATCCCTTTCCATTTGAAAATTAATGAAATTCTTGTCGAACGTGATTTCATCATTACCTGTTGTATTTTGGATTTTTATACTTTTTATGATATAACAATTTGAACTCCACGTCATTGTACATACATAACTAATAAGTTCCCATTACTCATCGACTCCACGAGTGAACCGAAAGTATACTATTTATTGACTTATCCTTTCTCCTAAAATAAATAGTATCAATCATAATGAGCGCATTAGATCGATTCATACGAGCTATCGATAAGCTCGTCAAGTTCGAACAGGATCTCAACGATTCCAATGTCTCTGACTCATCAGTGTTCGCCCTTGAAGTTCATCGAGATGAGCTTAAAACAATATGGGTTACTATCAAATCACTGTATGATAATTGTGTCGACGAACTTGATAATGTGGAAAAGGCCACCGCAGGCCAAGAGGATAAGGATGGTGATGCTGAGGTCCAAGACCTCGAAAGCATAACCTCACGCTATCATGCTTCCTACGAAACGTATGTGAAAATTGTCTCAAAAATCAGCGCAAGCATTCATGAGCGTTCCAAAGCAGGGCCAACGCCGCTGTCACATGTCACAGTTTCAAGTTCCAACTTTCATTTGCCGCCATGTGATACCGAATCCTTTCGAGGTGACTATAAGTCATGGCCATCGTTTAGAGACATGTTATCAGCGATATATATTAACAATTCAAGTCTGTCTAGGGTTCAAAAGTTATTTCATTTTCGCATCTTCTTAATGAAGACTTTTTGAGTTTCGTCGATAGCAGTCTCACCAAAACTTTGGGTGTAAGATGGAATGCCAAGCCTGACAATTTCATCTTCATTGCCAATGCTTTGTCTAAAAAGGAAAATTACACCAAAAGGGAGATTCTCTCAGAGATAGCTAAAATTTTTGACCCAGCTGGTTGGTTAGCTCCTATAGTTGTGCTTGCCAAAATACTCATGCGGAGAATTTGGCTTTCGAACGTTAGTTGGGATGAATATATTCCATCTGATTGCTACCAGGATTGGAAAAAATTTCTGGATAGTTATTCAATGATCGACTCTATCCAGATACCAAGGTGGATTTCGTATTCTCCTTCGTGTCGTATACAATTCCACGTATTTTGCCATGCGTCTGAAAACGCATATGCCGCAGCAATCTACACCCGTATTCACTTGGAAAATAATTTTGTTTGTGTTCGTTTGTTGACCTCTAAATCCAGAGTTTCTCCCACAAAAACTCTATCCATCCCTAAACTTGAGTTGTATGGTGCCACGTTGCTGGCCGAGACTATAGCATCCATAATTCCTTCCTTGAAAGTTTCTAATTTCGAGCTATGCAAATGGACTGATTCCACAATTGGTTTGGCTTGGCTTCAAAAACATCCATGTCATTGGAAGATTTTTGTCGCCAACCAAGTTTCTATTATTAGCAATAAAGTCGGCATAGATAATTCATTCCATGTGGATTCCAAATGTAATCCAGCCGATTTAGCTAGTCGGGGCGTCTATCCTCAGGAACTCATTAATAACCAGCTTTGGTGGCATGGACCCACATGGCTCAAAAAGGAATCCGACTTTTGGCCCATTAATAAAGAATTTCCGACAGAGATTGACTTAGAGAAAAAGGCAATAGCGGTGCATGTTGCGGTTATTCCCCAAGTAGGAGGTATTCTTGAATAATTTTCCTCATTCAACGGAGCAATTCAGGTTTTGTGCTGCGTATTCCGATTTATCCATAAAACTAGTCTAAGATACAGATCGTCCTTTCAATACCCATCTACTCTTTTGACAGCCTCGGAAGTACTTCATGTGAGAAATCGTTTGATTGTACTAACACAAGAAAGTGCATTTCCTGAAGTTCACAAGGCACTACTCCATAAGATAGACATACCAAAGTCTTCTACAATTCTTAATTTAAATCCGTTTTTAGACCAAGATGGAATAATTCGATCCTCTGGTCGACTTGCATATTCGCCTTCTTTAAGCTACAATGAAAGATTTCCTATAATTCTTCCATATAATTGTAAACTTAGCCGGCTTCTAGTTCACTTTACGCATCACATTTCATTGCATGGAGGAAACCAGCAGGTGGTAAATCTCGTTCGAAGAGAATTTTGGATTCCAAAATTAAAAAACTTGGTAAAAACAACCATCCACAACTGTAAAGTATGTGTTCTCCATAAAAAGAAAGTCCAATCTCAAATTATGGCAGCTCTACCACCTGAGCGTACCACATTTCACCGTCCATTCTATGCAACTGGCGTTGATTTCGCAGGTCCTTTCAACCTCAAAAGCTTTGTTGGTAGAGGAATCAAGATTACTAAGGGGTATGTTTGCGTGTTCGTTTGCTTTGCGACCAAAGCTATTCATTTGGAAGCAACCTCATCATTGTCCACTCCGATGTTCCTCGCCGCTTTCCAAAGATTTGTTTCTAGACGTGGCTGTCCTCTTCACATTTATTCCGATAATGGGACAAATTTTGTTGGTGCATCCAAAGAAATAGCCCGAGACTTTCTCCTAGCTTCAAGATCCAACTTGTTGTCACAGTTCGTTCACCAAAACGTCTCGTGGCATTTCATCCCACCTGGTTCTCCTCACATGGGGGGTTTGTGGGAAGCAGAGGTTAAAAGTTTCAAGACCCATTTCAGGAAAGTAGCTGGAACATTCAAATATTCATTTGAAGAATTTTGTACATTATTATCTAAGATTGAAGCTTGTCTGAATTCCAGACCACTTTCATCTATGTCCGATGATCCCACTGACTTAAACCCCTTGACACCAGGTCATTTCCGTACAGGAGGTCCGATCTTGTCGGCACCTGAACCGTTAAGTGAAGGTCGTCCTGAATCCATTTTAAACAGGTGACAGCGTGTAAAAGTTCTACATCACATAGGATTATACATCTATACCCCAACGTACATATGTACACATATATTTCGCGGCATACTCATTTACAAGTTACCCTTCATCAAAGTCATTGGATAATTTTCGGTATGTACCCTCAGTTCTTTCATTATACAAATTCTCACATATGTACATCATCGAAACTAAACTGAGAGAATAAAGTAACCACAAGAAAGAGAGATAACAAGTACATTCCAGTGATTATTTCCACTGCTCTCAATAGATCAACTTGCTACTCGCTCTTAGTTCATTGGGAATATATATTCGTTACATTACATATAGTCTTTACTCGCAGTGGAAATATTAATAGTAAACGAAGTACTCCAATAGAAAACCATCCACTCGTTTCCATATGTACTTCTGAATCCATGTAGTGTCGATTATTAGGTAATCGATAACATTTCCCCAAATCTGATAAAAAAAATAGTAATAATATAATATCGTGAAAATATCACAATCCATTAATAATTAATAAACATAGTACCTATCAAGTTTTTTTAATTAAAATTTATTTTGGCATACATACAACTACCAACTCGGTTTTAATTACTGGTCGTTCGAAGAACCAAAGTAAAACGAAAGTGTTTTATTATTCTCTTTTTCTCATTCAGCTTATCGTTATATGTCTCTGCTTACACCGTGTCCTCTTGTCCACGGTGAGATAAAATATTTATTTATATCAACTAATAAACCGAATTTATAATCAATCTACAATTCTCAAATCCCTTTTCATTTGAAAATTAATGAAATTCTTGTCGAACGTGATTTCATCATTACCTGTTGTATTTTGGATTTTTATACTTTTTATGATATAACAATTTGAACTCCACGTCATTCTACATACATAACTAATAAGTTCCCATTACTCATCGACTCCTCGAGTGAACCGAAAGTATACTATTTATTGGCTTATCCTTTCTCCTAAAATAATCATAATGAGCGCATTAGATCGATTCATACGAGCTAACGATAAGCTCGTCAAGTTCGAACAGGATCTCAACGATTCCAATGTCTCTGACTCATCAGTGTTCGCCCTTGAAGTTCATCGAGATGAGCTTAAAACAATATGGGTTACTATCAAATCACTGTATGATAATTGTGTCGACGAACTTGATAATGTGGAAAAGGCCACCGCAGGCCAAGAGGATAAGGATGGTGATGCTGATGTCCAAGACCTCGAAAGCATAACCTCACGCTATCATGCTTCCTACGAAACGTATGTGAAAATTGTCTCAAAAATCAGCTCAAGCATTCATGAGCGTTCCAAAGCAGGGCCAACGCCGCTGTCACATGTCACAGTTTCAAGTTCCAACTTTCATTTGCCCCCATGTGATACCGAATCCTTTCGAGGTGACTATAAGTCATGGCCATCATTTAGAGACATGTTATCAGCGATATATATTAACAATTCAAGTCTGTCTAGGGTTCAAAAGTTATTTCATTTAAGGAAGAAAACCGAAGGGGAGGCCTTTGATATAGTGCGGAAATGTCCTTTGACTAATAGCGGTTTTGAAATCGCTTGGAAAAATCGTCAGGAACGGTTCGAAAATAAGCGTATGCTTGTCAACTCCGTCTTCTTTTTAGTTTTTTCTTTTTTTCGGCGATCGCTTCTGAATCCAGTGAAGAGATAAAATGTCTCCAACGTGACATAAATTCTTGTATTTCTGCCTTAAAACTGTACGATATTAACATATCCAGTTGGGATGCAATTTTTGTTTATGTTTTTTCCACAAAGCTACGTCGTACTACTCTTTCGTTATGGGAACATTCAATTCAAAACAAGAAGGACATTCCCAAGTGGTCCGACTTAGATTCATTTCTTTCAAGTAGATTTCAAACCCCTGAAACTGTCTGTGAGATAAATGGTCTTTCAAGTTCGCATAAGTCCACAACATCCCAACCTGCTCATAGAAAACCGAACTCCGATCCATCCAAGAAAGTTAATAGCAACCATGCTAAGATTGTTTCAGCTACTGCAAATACCATTTGTAATTTATGCATAAATATAGCGCATCCTATACGCAAATGTCCAAAATTTCTCGCAATGTCTATCGAAGAACGATCTTCATGCATCCGAAATCTTAATCTATGTCTGAATTGTTTCGCTCGAGGCCATTCTGTAAAGAATTGTAAAAGTTTGCACAACTGTTTTTCGTGTCACAAACGACATAACACACTTTTACATAGGGGTAACCCAATTCAGTCAGGTGAGCATCATTCCAACTCTAATTCATTACAGTCCACTAATCCTGCCTTCCAACAGAATCCAACTCAAATGACTGATCTTTCTACCACTCCTTCAACGTCCGCAAATAGTGTGCAATCGTGCCTGCGCATTCTCACAACGTACTTCTAGGAACAGCACTTGTTCAAATCAATCACTTAGGGTTGAAATATTCAGTGCGAGCTTTAATAGATTCCGGTTTTCAAGGAAGCTTCATTTCTGAGAAAATTGTCCACCTTCTCAGACTTCCATCTCAACCAACTCAGGCCGAAATTTCGGCGCTAAATGGTGTTACTTCTGCTACGGCAAGAAAATGTGCCACCTTTTCAATCTGCCCACGATTCGATTCCCACCTAGAACTGTCCATTAATGCATTGGTTGTTCCGCAGTTAGCAGGCAATCTTCCCACTTCCTCAATCACTCCAGCTAGTTTGCAGCATTTTCCAAAACTGAATTTAGCTGATCCAAAATTTCATGAGAGCTCCCGTATAGATTTACTGATTGGAGCAGACGTTTTCAACGAAATTCTCCTCCACAATGTGAAGCGTAACATATGTGGTTCTCTCGTTGCGCAGGAAACAATCTTTGGTTGGATAGTCACTGGGCCTATTCAATCAAATCCAAAACTTTCTTCTTTCTCCACAATGGTATCCTTTTTCGCTGAGAGCAGTTTGGAAAACCAGCTAAAGCGTTTTTGGGAGGTGGAGGATATTCCACAAAAACCTGTACTATCCAATTGTGATGAGTTTTGTGAAAAACTGTATTCGGAGACCACAGAAAGAGACAGTGATGGAAGATACGTAGTTTCGCTTCCTTTTAAGCAATCATTCTCTGACAACTCCTCTCCCAGAAAACTTTCCTGCACACTACTATCTTCCGCATCATGCGGTAATAAAGCCAGAAAGCACCACTACGAAGATTCGAGTGGTGTTCAACGCTTCATATCCCACTTCCTCCGGTATATCTCTAAATGATATCTTATACACAGGTCCAATCCTACAGAACGACATCACAATACTTCTTTTGAGATGGCGCTTCTATCGCTATGTTTTTTCTGCTGACATCGGGAAGATGTATCGGCAAATCAAGATTAATCCCAAATTCACTGGGTTCCAGCGAATCCTATTTCGTGCACAACCTTCCGAAAAAATCCCAGATTTCGAGTTGAAAACAGTAACATTCGGGGTTAATGCAGCTCCATATTTAGCAATCCGAACGCTTTTACAACTAGCCGTCGACTCTAGAAACGTATTTCCAATAGCCAGTGAAATAATCGAAAATGATATGTATGTTGACGACGTTATTACTGGCAGCCACGATGTTAATTCCGCTATTGAAGCTAGAAATCAACTAATATCAGCACTTAATTCTGCATGTTTTCCTCTTCGCAAGTGGGCTTCCAATTCTCAAAAACTTACCACAATCGCATCTTCTTAATGAAGACTTTTTGAGTTTCGTCGATAGCAGTCTCACCAAAACTTTGGGTGTAACATGGAATGCCAAGCCTGACAATTTCATCTTCATTGCCAATGCTTTGTCTAAAAAGGAAAATTACACCAAAAGGGAGATTCTCTCAGAGATAGCTAAAATTTTTGACCCAGCTGGTTGGTTAGCTCCTATAGTTGTGCTTGCCAAAATACTCATGCGGAGAATTTGGCTTTCGAACGTTAGTTGGGATGAATATATTCCATCTGATTGCTACCAGGATTGGAAAAAATTTCTGGATAGTTATTCAATGATCGACTCTATCCAGATACCAAGGTGGATTTCGTATTCTCCTTCGTGTCGTATACAATTCCACGTATTTTGCGATGCGTCTGAAAACGCATATGCCGCAGCAATCTACACCCGTATTCACTTGGAAAATAATTTTGTTTGTGTCAGTTTGTTGACCTCTAAATCCAGAGTTTCTCCCACAAAAACTCTATCCATCCCTAAACTTGAGTTGTGTGGTGCCACGTTGCTGGCCGAGACTATAGCATCCATAATTCCTTCCTTGAAAGTTTCTAATTTCGAGCTATACAAATGGACTGATTCCACAATTGGTTTGGCTTGGCTTCAAAAACATCCATGTCATTGGAAGATTTTTGTCGCCAACCGAGTTTCTATTATTAGCAATAAAGTCGGCATAGATAATTGGTTCCATGTGGATTCCAAATGTAATCCAGCCGATTTAGCTAGTCGGGGCGTCTATCCTTAGGAACTCATTAATAACCAGCTTTGGTGGCATGGACCCACATGGCTCAAAGAGGAATCCGACTTTTGGCCCATTAATAAAGAATTTCCGACAGAGATTGACTTAGAGAAAAAGGCAATAGCGGTGCACGTTGCGGTTATTCCCCAAGTAGGAGGTATTCTCGAACAATTTTCCTCATTCAACGGAGCAATTCAGGTTTTGTGCTACGTATTCCGATTTATCCATAAAACTAGTCTAAGATACAGATCGTCCTTTCAATACCCATCTACTCTTTTGACAGCCTCGGAAGTACTTCATGTGAGAAATCGTTTGATTGTACTAACACAATAAAGTGCATTTCCTGAAGTTCACAAGGCACTACTCCATAAGATAGACATACCAAAGTCTTCTACAATTCTTAATTTAAATCCGTTTTTAGACCAAGATGGAATAATTCGATCCTCTGGTCGACTTGCATATTCGCCTTCTTTAAGCTACAATGAAAGATTTCCTATAATTCTTCCATATAATTGTAAACTTAGCCGGCTTCTAGTTCACTTTACGCATCACATTTCATTGCATGGAGGAAACCAGCAGGTGGTAAATCTCGTTCGAAGAGAATTTTGGATTCCAAAATTAATAAACTTGGTAAAAACAACCATCCACAACTGTAAAGTATGTGTTCTCCATAAAAAGAAAGTCCAATCTCAAATTATGGCAGCTCTACCACCTGAGCGTACCACATTTCACCGTCCATTCTATGCAACTGGCGTTGATTTCGCAGGTCCTTTCGACCTCAAAAGCTTTGTTGGTAGAGGAATCAAGATCACTAAGGGGTATGTTTGCGTGTTCGTTTGCTTTGCGACCAAAGCTATTCATTTGGAAGCAACCTCATCATTGTCCACTCCGATGTTCCTCGCCGCTTTCCAAAGATTTGTTTCTAGACGTGGCTGTCCTCTTCACATTTATTCCGATAATGGGACAAATTTTGTTGGTGCATCCAAAGAAATAGCCCGAGACTTTCTCCTAGCTTCAAGATCCAACTTGTTGTCACAGTTTGTTCACCAAAACGTCTCGTGGCATTTCATCCCACCTGGTTCTCCTCACATGGGGGGTTTGTGGGAAGCAGGGGTTAAAAGTTTCAAGACCCATTTCAGGAAAGTAGCTGGATCATTCAAATATTCATTTGAAGAATTTTGTACATTATTATCTAAGATTGAAGCTTGTCTGAATTCCAGACCACTTTCATCTATGTCCGATGATCCCACTGACTTAAACCCCTTGACACCAGGTCATTTCCTTACAGGAGATCCGATCTTGTCGGCACCTGAACCGTTAAGTGAGGGTCCTCCTGAATCCATTTTAAACAGGTGGCAGCGTGTAAAATTTCTATATCAACATTTCTGCCAGAGTTGGAAAATGGAATACTTAAAAGAGCTCCACAAACGTAATAAATGGAAAAATCCTGAGAGAAACATAGAAGTGGACACCCTGGTAGTTATTCGAGATGAAAATTCCCCTCCGAATGAATGGAGGATTGGTCGAGTTATTCGACTTTTTCCAGGGAAAGACAACAGAGTTAGAGTTGCTGAGATATTCACGCAAAAGGGAATTATAACACGTCCAATCATTAAACTCGTTATTCTTCCCAGTCAATAGCCAATCTCATATATTTATTTTAAATTTACTCACAGATTTATTTCCAAAATGCCACGTATAATAAATAACCGTCCTGTAAATAAGCCATCGAACAAAGGAATCTCGCATAAACGTTTCCAATGTCGCATCTGCACTAAAACAAATCCCCTCCGAACTTGCAAAAAATTCCTTTCTATGGATGTTAAAGAGAGAGAGGAAGCTGTTGAGCGGTTTAATTATTGTCGCAATTGTTTGGCACACCTCCATTCCCAATCGGGATGTTTGTCAAATTCAGGATGTCGGGTATGCCGACAACATCATACATTACTCCACAAACACGCCCTTGAGCCACAAGGCAAGAAACCGACTTACACATCAACTACCCAACAAATGGTCATCATTTTGCCCACTTCTTTGGCCAAAATATCCCATAAAGGACGTGTACATCCTATACGAATTCTCATTGACACTGGTTCTGCCGTCAGCCGCATATCTCAAGCGATGGTTGCAAAACTGGCAATTCCTACAAGCCGGGTTGGAGATTCCGTAATGTGCCAGGTGATAATTCGATCTCACTCTGATCGACAGTCTAGGATTACGGCGACCATGCGCGTGGGCAACCGTATCACAATGAAGACCCCAGCGAGGTCGTTGGCAGAACCACTCAAACACATATTTTTGAATTTGATATTGGCCGATCCAACTTTTTATAAAAGCAGTAACATCTCTGTGATACTAGGTGCGGATATATGTCCTAAAACCATTCTTGGCGGATTAATACCCAACATCGATGGAGGATTGATGACCCAAAATTCCACACTTGGCTGGTTAATTTCTGGAAACTGCCCAATATAACATTAATTTGTATACCTAAACATATTAAGAAATCAAATAACTATGAATACTTAACAATTGCATTTTGTTTATACTTGATAACACTACTTAAGAAAAACATTGAATTAAAATTAATGAACTACATTAAACTCGTATTGCTGGTACCCATCAAGAGGCCCGGAATGTTTATGGGAACAAACCTATGAATACTAAATTTAAGTGTATCTTCACATTCAGGTGGCGCTGAAATACCTTCGTTAACATTTGAAACTGATGTCACTTGATACTATTATTGTTAACCTATTAAGTTACATTGAAATAAATCGCTCTCTTTTTATTCAAGCACGAACAAGACAACATCGGTAAGACTTTTCCTTCCTTATGTTTGTTTTCCACATACAAACCACTCTCCTTGCTTTCCTCTAATTTCATGTTTGGATTTTGGCAACTATCGAGTTGATAATCCTCTTTATCACCAACGTTTATTGAGTAATATTTCCTAGATTCCAGATTCAGTAACTACTCCAGTCATCCCACATAATCAGTCACCATAAACAGGACACTCACCAAGCCCTTCAATGAAGTGGCAAAGGAGAGTCTAGTGATGGCTGTTATAGACAGAAGTAGTGAGGATGGATCCATCCACAAGGACAAATGGAGCCATGTGCAATCAGCCATTATGGCTCATTATCGCGATGTCCATAGAGAAATGCCGGGCAAACCACCAATCTGCAACGATGCAGAATGGCATCAGGGGAGAGTAAAGGTCTTATATTTCGGTGATTCCAGATCAGTAGACCTGTATAAGGCTGCTCTGAGTCGAGCGGGTGAGGTGGCTCAGTTGGATGTTGTTGAAAACAACAACATCCCTAGTCACCCTAGAACCATCACCTGGGTTACAGAAGAGCCCTCCAACCCGGCTTACATATTAGAAATAATAAAAGATTCCAATCCTGGTCTACCGGCCCATAATTGGAGAATCAAGGTGGGTGAGCGGGTGGTAAAAAGCGGCAGGTCAATTTGATCCTTAACGCTGAATCCACCTCCCATATACAACGTGCAAGTGCAACTCTACAATATGGCTTCGAGACTATAGTGTAAAAGGTATACAAGCAGGATATAGCTCCCGCTGCGGAAGGTGAGTCGTCCACCATGGATGATACACGGCTTTCTGGAAGTGCGGAGGTACCCACGCCCATTATTTCTGGTGACTCCAAATCTAACAGAAGATCTGTAACGTCCTTCGCTGAGGACGAAAGCTCTACTTCTGACACAGAGGGGCTGAGGAGAGCCTCCGGACTCTTTGACGCATCTGGCGGGGACACGCTTCTCGATGATACGGACGAAGACTTCGATAACACCCTTGTCGCTAAAGCAGCCTCAGCTGCTCTATTGCTGCGCCTATCCACAGGTGCAGTAGACATCGTCGTGATACAGGAGCCCTACGCTGTGGGAGGAAGGGTATCAGGACACCCAACTTTAAACTGCTTGTGGCCAACTGTGAAGGCACTCTAAGAATCTAAGTATCTTTCTCCTAGCTAATTTAAATGGTAAAGACCAAACAACTGCTAGTCTGGAAATCGGTAATCGCATATATTGGATGGTCTCCAGTTACTTGCCTTACGAAGCTGTGGTACCGACTGCTCTATTCAGGGAAGTAGTAGAAGAGGCAATGTTTGACGAGGTCGAGCTGATTATTGGCGCAGGCACGAACGCTCATCATACTGTCTGGGGTAGTACGGATATAAACAATAGGGGTGATTCGCTTCTTGACTTTATTCTAACTACCAACTTAAGTATTTGTAACATAGGTAATAAACCGACCTCTACAATTAAAGACAGACAAGAAGTAATCGACGTAACGTTTGCTACTGACCGGCTGTCAGACAAAAGTATTGGGTGGAATGTACTGGACGACCACTCATTCTCAGATCACCATTATAATGAGTTCAAACTCGCTGAAAAAGCGCCTGAACCTGCCGTCCACAGAAATGTGAGAAAGACAAAGTGGCACCTGTATGAAAGAATTTCAAGAAAGTTCTCAACTCCAAACTTCTGTACGAACCGAATGACAAAGCCGGTCTGGATAATCTGGTCGAGCATATCACCACATCATTCAATAGTTCCCTTGAAGAAGCCTGTCCAATTCAACAAGGCTAAATCTACTGGGGTCGCTAATGCTTGGGATGCCTCTCTTTATAGGCATCCCAATCATTAGGAAGGCACAAAGACGCTCTTGGTATACCTTCTGTGGGGAAGTGGAAAAGGTCTCCGACGCCACATGTACAGTGGGATATGTACAGGATGAGGCAAACAACTGGACCAAATACAACGAGCAGTCGCTCAATGTACTGCTCGGCACACATTCCCCGGGGAACTCTCTTACAGAACCAGAGGATCAGCAGGACCAACAAGAGGGAGAGTGGACTTCAAGCGTACCTAGGTTGTTGACTGAGAGATCCAGAATAAGCTGGGCTATTAATAGCTTTGAGCCCTTCAAGTCACCTGGACCAGACGGCATCACTCCAGCAGAAAATGTTAAAGTACATTATCCCCTGGCTGGAGAAAATGTATGTAGGCTGTATCAGGCTTTCATACATCCCGTATCGATGGAGGGATACCAAAGCGGGGAAGATATCACACACTAGGCCAAAAGACTTCAGACCAATTAGCCTATCCTCATTTATATTGAAAGGTCTGGAAAGGCTTTTAGATTATTTCATTAGGGAAAACCTAGATACAAAACTCCTGTCGGGGAACCAACATGCTTACAATTAGGGGAAGTCTACAGATTCAGCCCTGCACGAAATTTTCAGCACTACCATGGTGAATTCCCTGCGTTTCAAGGAATTCACCATGGTGGCATTTCTTGACATAAAAGGGGCTTTTAACAACATTCACTCAGATGCGGATTGCGGCAATGTCACATCTAATAGTTAACACTAGTTTGATTAGACTAATTCAAAGTCTACTCAACAGAAGACGGATAACAGCATGTCTAGGGTCCACAACTCTAACAAGGTCTGTAAACAGAGGGACCCCACAAAGAGGAGTACTGTCTCCACTAATTTGGAACCTAGCGGTGAATGAAATCCTGCTAGATCTAGAACGTTGTGGCTGCAAGGTCGTGGCATATGCGGACGACGCACAGTGTGTTATGAGCGGCAAAAACTCCCAATTTTCATGAGGCTTAATCTCAAAATGTTTGACACCAATCTGTAAAGAACATTCCAATTAATAAAATCTTTAAAGGTTTTGCTGATATCTTGGCGAAATATCGCGGTACAAGCATTTGAAATTCATAAATGGTACAATGGTTCCAAAGTTTATCATTTAAGGGGGTATTTTGTAAGCCCATATCTCCGAAACTATGAAACGCATTGGAACTGCGTTTAAGTCATTCTATACAGAACCTTTTGAAGTGTTTTTTTGCATTAAAAAAAATATAATTGTGTTGTCATTTTCCTATTTAATCTGTGGTTTACTTGCAAGTTGCCAAAAATCAGGGAGTTTCATTTTCTCCAGGATAAAACTATACTTCCGAGGCCGACCGGTGTCTTGTCATTAACAAAAATTGATAAACTAGGGACTTAGTTAACCATTGCAAAAAGAAAATTCTGCCTATACCTGCCTATGTTGATTTATTTAACGAAATGGTAAAACCTACTCTGCAAAAAACAACCCAAAATTAGTTATTTTTAGTCCATCTTGCTACGTATTGAACAACATTACCAAAGCATACCTTAAGGGGCAAATGATAAATTGACTGCAAATATAACAAAAAAAGTTTCAGTCGGGTAAACAGACCAAGGTAAGTAATGTAATATTGAATATTACACTGATTATTCTGTCAATTTGTGTGGGAGGTACCAGAAGGGGTTTAAGAAATACACTTATTTTCGCTGAACAGTAGATACTATAAATTCATTGCACTGTGCCGAATTATCAAATATTAATCAGATGAGATATTATATTAAATTGTGGTATGGTTTGGCCATTTTGTATGGGAGGTACAAAAAGGGGCGTGGTGGCTATTGGCACTATAAAATCATTACACAGCACAAAGTTTCAAATATTTTTATACACTGGTATTAATATTATAAGCTGTTCACTTTTGGTGCAAAATTGTGCATTTGTGTGGGAGGTACCTAAAGGCGCGTGGCAACTTCGCCCACTTTTCTCTAGTTTATAGCGACTAATATACTAATACTATGTGTGGAATTTCAGAAGATTCGAGTAAATAGTATAGCAGTAATTAAATAATCAATAGTTCACAACATTTTAACCCTTTGTGGGGGAGGTACTGGAAGAAGTGGACAAATACGACCCATCTTCGAACGTAGCCTGAGATAGAAAAATATATTATCCCTTACCAAATTTGAACTCAATCCGGTACTCCTTTCGAGAGTTATCGTGAGCTCCAGTCAGACAGACGGACGGACATTGCTCATTCGACTTAAAAAAACCCAAAACGAATTTCAGCCCAACATACTTGGGGTCTTAGGTCACTCCTTCGATGTGTTACACTTTTTGTCCGTAGTAAATGATATATACCCTCGTCACACTAAAGTGGGGGTATAAAAATGTTGTCGTATTTGTTGGTACTTGTAAAATTAGAAAGGAATTATGATTGCAGTAGCTTTATTATCTGCGGTATATGTCAAATTATGTGTCATTTGGTCAAAGAAAATTTTATATAGTCAAAAATAAATGAAATTTCAATTGTGTTAATTACATTTGTATCATAATGGAAACTTTTCGAATATCTTATAGTGAATTGGCAGATATTTTGATTGATTACAAATTCGACATAACTTCGTGTTTGTCAGTTATTGCAACACAGTGTGACAATTTATCAGCGAGTGAATTAGAAACAATTCGAGTTTACATACTTCAGACATTTTGTCCAATGTTAAAAACTCGATGGAACATAGCTTCTCGTACAAGAACGCATTTCGTTAAGTATAATGAAGGGTGGCTGAGCACTGTTTATGAAATATCTAAGTATGTCTCCGATGACAATATACCAGGTTGTTCAACGTCTAGAAAAGTCGGCCGCCCTATAAAAACTTGTGAGGAGGCGGGAACTCGTGCAAAAAGAGCAAAATTATCTAATTTACGAGCGATGGTAGATAACGGCCTTCTTAAATCTGCAGCACAACAAGCGCAAGAAAATTTGCCATTTAAAAGGTTTTCCCCAGAAAAAGCACTAAGTCTTATGCTCGATGCATCGCTCTCAAAATATCAATATGAAGTACTTAGAAATGCTGCGAAGGAAGTGGGATGTGATATTTTTCCAGCGTATTATCAAGTGGTGGCATGCAAAAAACAATGTATCCCTAAAAATGTAACGGTAGAAGAAACCTTTAGTCAAGTTCATCTCCAGGATTTATTAGACCATACTGCGGAGAGAATTCTGCTAGCAAAATCAAAGGAAGAGGTAAATGATATGCCAACCAATATGAAACTTGTATGTAAATGGGGATGTGATGGATCGTCAGGACATAGCAACTATAAACAAAGTTTTACGGATGAAACTATGAGTGATTCAAGCATGTTCCTTACATCGCTGGTACCATTAATGTTGGTGAAGGATGATGACGAGTCTATAGTTTGCTGGAAGAATCCAAGACCATCATCTACAAGATTTTGTAGACCTATTAAATTTCAGTTCGTTAAGGAAACACCAGAGGTCGTGAAGCAAGAAGTGAATAGGGTTGAAACTGAAATGAAGAACCTTTCTGAAACTATATCCCATGTACATAATAAATCAGTTCGGATAAAGCATTCTCTTCTTTTTACTATGATCGATGGTAAAGTTGCAAGCATCGTGACAGATACCACATCCATGGCTGTATGCATGATATGCAAAGCAAAACCAAGTCAGATGAATCAGCTGAATCTTATAAGAGCAAAACCAGAATCTGAAGATGCTCTGAAACTAGGCATGTCTCCTTTGCATGCACGAATTAAATTTATGGAATGTATATTGCATATAGCATATAATAAAAGTTTTGCAACATGGAGGACAAATAAAAACACCCAGAATCAAAAGGAGGAAACCAAAAAGGAGATACAAGCCAAATTAAAACTAATATTAGGTAAAAAAATTTAAAAGAGACCACCTACATGATTTCCCCCGGTTAACTAAAGCAAATTATAATTGAATGATTATTTCTAGGCATAAATGTCGATGTTGTCAAACAAGGAATGGGTACCACAAATGACGGCAACACATCACGCAGATTTTTTGAAGATCCAGCTGTAACAGCCGATATAGTTGGCGTTGACGAAGAACTCATACGACGATTTAGTATTATACTAAAAACAATTAATAGTAATCTATCTATAAATGCTATTAATTTCGGAACGTATTGCTCTGAAACAGCTGATATCTTCGTTAATCTTTATCCATGGTACTATATGCCAGTAAGTGTCCATAAGATATTGATTCATGGAAGCAAAATCGTTGCCGCGGCCGTTTTGCCCATAGGAATGCTCTCCGAAGAAGCTCAGGAGGCTCGAAATAAAGATTATAGGAAATACCGATTCAGTCACGCTAGAAAATGTAGCAGAATTGCAACTAATAAAGATGTGATGGGTCTATTGCTTGTATCATCCGATCCACTTATAAATACAATTAGACAGACGACGAAAACCAAAAACTTTGATGTTCCGGAGGAAATGAGAAATTTAATCATAGAATAAATAATTAATATACATACAAATAAATTTTGTTAGATAAATACTCACTGAGTTAATACATACATAGTGGATTGCCCTCCAAATAAATATATAAACACCATTGTTACTTATAGGTTAAAATGCTTTACCCAAAAAACATAGGCTTTATTAAATAGTAGATTTATATATCGCATGTGTAACATGATACCATAGTGTATATTGTATCATATTGTTAATATTAAAATGTCCCAAATTCTAGTTTAAAATAAACCGAATATACATAAATTCAATACTGATGAATTTCGTATTTGTTTTTGTATTATAACTTTGTCGATTTGTTTGTAACATAAGGAAATGAGATAAACCTATTGTTTATTACATTTATTACCGTCGATTTAGCTAAGACCGTCCATCTGTATGTTCACGTATTATTGTAATATATGTAGAGGCCATCATTATTGAACGATCGTAGGGAATTTGGCACACATTTATGTTGACTCAAGGACGAACCCAATGGTGAAAATTTTACAGATTTATATGTGGCTGCCATATACATATCTATATCGATTCTGAAATGTAGCATATATTTATGTGTGATATAATATTTGGAAGAACTGTGCTGAAAAGTGTAAAAATCGGATCAAACTTAGACATAGCTCCAATATAATATATGTTTACTTCATTTTTGTTGACTCAAGGACGAACCCTATTGAAAATGGTGAACATTTTTTCAGATTTATATATGGCTGCCATATACATATCGATACCTCCATTCTAAAACATGCTAAGTCGACTTAGGATGTTTTTATGGCGATTACATTTTTAATTTCTAAATATTCCAAATTATATTCAGTCAAAATTTGATGTTTATCCGTCAGCCCAATCAAAAGTTCTTCACGAAACAGTACAAGTCATTCGATTTGCATTATAAAAGATTTCCACACAAATTCATCAAACTTTGATCGCCTCTCCTGAAGAACAACCTTTCTGCAATTAGCATTGTTTAGAATTGAGGTATCGATATATGTTTCA
The DNA here is from genome assembly GCA_963930755.1 of Eudasyphora cyanicolor. Classification (NCBI taxonomy): domain Eukaryota; kingdom Metazoa; phylum Arthropoda; class Insecta; order Diptera; family Muscidae; genus Eudasyphora; species Eudasyphora cyanicolor. The sequence goes on from OZ005737.1 coordinate 107,967,392, forward strand.
TACCATTGCATTTTTTGGACTGCGGATGCTATATTTTGCCGTCTAACTTTCTGAAATGTAGCATATTTAGGGTAATCCAAGTAGAGATACTTTTTTCAATAGCCTTTTTTGACAGATCACGTGTGAGTCGTGTCATGATGTCATGTTATTTTTTATATATATAAAAGAGAGTGTTTGTGGGTTTGTTTGTTCCGTATAGACGTCTAAACGGCTTGACCGATCATCTTGAAATTTTCACAGAATGTACATGTGTAGGGGGTGTTGAAAATAGGGTACTTGAATTTTCGATATATTAAGTGGGCCTGGACCCGCCCATATGGGTCAAATTTAGGTATTGAGAAAATTTTTTAGCTAGAGTGCTGAAATTTTGTGTGTATGCATTTAGTGGCAGATTATGCGAATTTTCCAAAAATGGGCGGAATCGGATCAATAGGCCTGGCCCCGCCCATATAAACCAAATTTTGAAATTGAGATATCATGCACAATTTGTTTAAGTGAGAGCTGCAGTTTTGGGTATATGTATCTGATGACAGTCTACGTGATTCGACCAAAAATAGGCGGGATCAGACCAGTGGACGTTGCCCCGCCTATGCGAGTATAAGCCAAATTTTTAAATTCAGATTCAGATTTCCAGCTAGTCTACTATATATACATGCCTCATTGTTTGTGTGTTCTTTCCACATATTCCTAAAAGTATGCTTTAAAAATGACGTATTATTAAAGAACACATTGTTAAATCAATGATGATTTTTTCTGGATAGTTGGAATGATTGATTAATTAACAAAAAACTGTAAACTATTTCATCGTGATTTTTTTGCAAATGTTGAGCTAATGTATTACGCTTTAGTTATTTGCTTTGTACTACGTACTAATTTACACCAAACAAAAGATACAAAGCGTTTTATAAAAAAATTGCCAACATCGTATAAAATTAAAATTGATATATGGGCGTTGGGCGTGGCACTTGTAATTTTTATATAATTGAGGACTCAAATACAATCTCCACAAGCGATTTGTAATAATATAAAAGCTAAATTGAGAAAAATTCTAAGATTTTTAATTTTAGGTTATGTGGGAAGTAGCCGTGGTGATGGGCGGATTTAAACAAAAAATTGGTTTTTAGCTAATTAGGCGAAATGAGTGATATGTACCAAATTTCAAAGCTCTAGCTCAATTCCTTCTAATTTTTGCCGCCTCTTGTGTGAAAATATTCCACTGTGCGACGCACAGTGTATTATGAGCGGCAAAAACTCCCAATTTTCATGAGGCCCAATCTCAACAGTTTTGATTCCAATCTGTAAAGAACATTCCAATTAACTAAGTCTTTAAAGGTTTTGCCGATATTTTGGCGAACTATCGCGGTACAAGCATTTGAAATTCATAAATGGTACAATGGTTCCAAAGTTTGTCATATAAGAGGGTATTTTGTAAGCCCATATCTCCGAAACTATGAGACGCATTGGAACTTCGTTTAAGTCATACTATACAGAACCTTTTGACGTGTTTTTTTGCATTAAAAAAACTAGTATTATGTTGTCATTTTCCCTTTTTATGCAGCGGTTTACCTGGAAGTTGCCAAAATTCAGGGTGTTTCATTTTCTTCAGGATAAAATTAAACTCGCGAGGCCGACCGATGTCTTGGCATTAACAAAAATTGATAATCTAGGTTCTCAGTTAACCATTGCAAAAAGAAAATTCTGCCTATACCTGCCTATGTTGATTTATTTAACGAAATGGTAAAACCTACTCGGCAAAAAACAACACAAAATTCGTTATTTTTAGTCCATCTTGCTATGTATTGAACAACATTACCAAAGCATACCTTAAGGGGCAAATGATAAATTGACTGCAAATATAACAAAAAGCATATAAAGCATGTATAAACGCAAGTTGGTCTTGAGCCGAAAGAGTATCTCAGTTTACATCAACGATTACAGACCGAATTAAACGGCAACCGACATGAACGAGGTAAATATTCATATAAGCGAACATTTGTTTGCCAATCTACTATGTATATATATGTACATGCCTCATTGTTTGTGTGCCCTTTCAACATATTCCTAAAAGTATGATTTAAAAATGACGTATTATTAATGAACACTTTGCTAAATCAATGATTATTTTTTCTGGATAGTTGGAATGATTGATTAATTAACAAAAAACTGTAAACTATTTCATCATGATTTTTTTGCAACTGTTGAGCTTATGTATTGCGCTTTAGGTATATACTTTGTTCTATGTACTGATTTACATAGAACAAAAGATACAAAGCGTTTTATAAAAAAATTTCCTGTAATTTCCAACATCGTAAAAAATTTAAATTGATATATGGGCGTTGGGCGTGACACTTGTGATGTTTATATAATTGAGGACTCAAATACAATCTCTACAAGTGATTTGTAATAATATAAATGCTAAATTGAGAAAAATACCAAGATTTTTAATTTTAGGTTATGTGGGAAGTAGCCGTGGTTATGGGCGGATTTAAGCAAAAAATTGGGTTTTAGCTAATTAGGCGAAATGAGTGATATGTACCAAATTTCAAAGCTCTAGCTCAATTCCTTCTAATTTTTGCCGCGTCTTGTGTGAAAATATTCCACTGTGCGACGTGGCAATCGCAGTGAGTGGCAAATTCGTAAACGTCCTCAGAGACATCCAACAGGTGGGTCTGAACAAGTTAGCTAGATGGGCCAGAAGCAGCAGTTTGGGCGTTAACCCAAACAAGACAGAATTGGTTCTCTTTACTAGGATGAATAATGTCCCACATGTGGACCCTCCACCTCGGATAAATGGAACAGATCTAGTCTTTTCTGAAAGAGCAAAATTTTTGGGAATAATTCTAGATAGGAAACTGTTTTTTAAACTTAACGTATTGGAAAGTGTAAGGAAGGCCAACTTCGCCTTATATTCCTGCAAAAGGCTGTAGGGTCGCGGTGGGGCCTCTCTCCTTAAATCTTCCGCTGGCTGTATATAGCAGTAGTTCGTCCAATACTGTTGTACGGCATTACGGCATATGGTGGACGGCAACTAACAAACTAACCATCACCAACCTACTAACAAAGGTTCAGAGAACTGCCTGCCTGAGCATAAGCGGAGCCTTAAGGACTACTGCGACCGAGTCTCTACAAGCCCTACTACATATACTTCCGATTAATATTGTGGTGAGAGAAGTTGCAGCCAAAGCGACAATAAGATTAAACTGCCTACCAATGTGGAGGTACGAAAACTACGGTTACATGAGGATATCAAAGTGTAGTGCTATGGTATCCGACAGAGTGGACTATATACCAACTGTGTACAACTTGGAGAGAAATTACATCACTATGATTCCCGCCAGAGATGAATGGGTTGGCAGAATACCAGGTAATAGAAACCATCTCCACTTTTACACGGATGGTTCGAAGCTTGATTAAAGGGTTGGCTTCGGAGTACACTGTGAAGGATAATACAGATTAGGGCGGGTCGATTTGTGGGGAGGCAAAAAAAGTCGCCATTGCTCAGTGAAAATCGTATTCTAAGGATCAAAATAAGAAACTTTGCCGAAGGAACCATACTAGTGCTGCGACATCGATAGAAAAACATCGATGTTTTTAACATCGATTTTAGAAATTTGAAACATCGATGTCGATGTAAAATCGATCAAAAAACATCGATGTTTGGTAACATCGATGTTTTTGCAATTCGAAATAAAAGTTTTAAAATTAATTTTATTAAAGTTATTATATATGTAATATGTTCCTATTCGAGATTCCAGAATTTTGAGTCGACTGTCTGCAAAAATAGTACTTTCTGAAGCTTGTCCCCAGAAATAGAGCTTCTTCTGTTAGAAGTAATATAGCCCGCTGCTGAGAACAACCTTTCAGAAGGGACTGAAGTAGCCATAATCGATAAGTACTTCATAGCCGTCTTCATCAATGCGGAATTTTTAGGCATGTAGCATTGTTGCCATCCATCAAGGGGGTTTTCATTTAATCGGGATACAGGGCTTTTTAAATACATTGCCAGTTCTGCCGGCATTTGAGCAGTCTCAAGTTGATCTATTACTCGAGATCTTTTTTTGGCCTTCCAGTTTTCTTGAACCAATTTGTGATGGTCGTCCCAAAAGCTGAAAACTGTAAAATTGAATTAATTAATTAATTTTAAATATTTTAACATGTTGTTAGTGCAAAATAAATACCTGAAGGAGCTTTGCTTGGACTATTTGTATTAGATGACTGTCCATCAGATTCTGATGAATAATCTTCATTTTCCTTTATTTCTCTAGTTAATTTTCTTATCGCTGTCGCTAGGGCTACGCTATCTTCAAAATGAAGGTTTTTAAATCTCGGATCTAGTAGCGTAGCTATGGAAAAAAACGGATTGCTTTCGATGCCATCAAACCTTTTTTGAAACTGGTCCTTTAAAATTTTTTTTGTTTCTTTACCAAAGCTGGAAGTTACAACGGCCTCGTATATTTGTTTTTTCATCAGCCTTAAAACAGGTATAACTACACTTGAGGTGACAAACTTCTCGCCGCATAGCTCTTTTGTTGCTCGTTCAATTGGTTGAAACAACACTATAAAATCTTTTAAATAATCTACCTCAGATGCTGTAATCATAGGTGGTGCAGTTGCGTTAAATGATATTATGTTGTTGACAATTTCACGCAACAACAAAAATCGTTCCACCATATAAAATGTGGAATTCCACCTGGTTTCCACAGATTGGATTAGCACCCTTGCGTCCAAACCTTCGGTTTTTTTTCGTAGCTCATCACTTCCAATTACACTTCGCTTGAACCAAGTTACGATAGACTTTACCTTCTCTATAACTGCCGAGCCCTCTTTAAAAATATACATTGTTTTGTCGGCAAGAAGGTTCAATAAATGTGCAAAACAGTACGTATGTTTTTTTCCATATGCTATTTCAACAGCCTTTATCATATTTGCTCCTCCGTCCGTCACAACGGTTATCACCCTCTCACTACTGATACCCCATTCTGAGCATTTTGTGCTAATCTCAATGGCTATATTTTCCCCAGTGTGGCGTTCATTTAACTCAAAGGCTCCAATAGTAACATTTTCCATGTGAAAACCTCCCTTTGAGTCAATATAGCTATCCGAGATGAAATGAGCAGTTATTCCGAGAAAGCTTCTCGACTTATGGGTTTCGGTCCATATATCTGTAGTTAGACATACATAAGGCACTTTCTGCAATTCTGCTTTCATTAAATTTGATATGTATTCGTATTTTGTGTCAATCAGACTGTCGATGGTGCGTCTCGAGGGTACTTTGTACATAGGTGCTGTAACCTTTAAAAGATATTTGAATCCATCGTCGTCAACTATGGATATAGGTTGACTGTCTCTGCAAATCATGTATAATATTGCAGTTGTTATTCTATTAAATTTATGTCCGCCATCTTTGAACGATGAAATTGTATTAAAACAATTTTCTAAGGACTGTTGCCTTGCAAGACTTGATAAATTTTGAGTCGAATTAATAATTAATTAATATTATTACCTGTTGATCCCGTTGGTTGTTCTGGTTGTTTTGAACTCGTACTAGGCATTTCTTCCGTATTTGGTATCTCTTCCGAACGTGTTGTTGTTTTGGTTTTAGTGGCGTCAAAATGTTTCGCATATATGCTATTGTGTTTAGCCTTTAAATGGCCGATTAAATTAGTGGTGTTTCCACAACTTTTAAAATTCTTTCCACATAACTTGCATAAAGCGCAATTACTATTTGTTTTTGTGAAGTGTTTCCATATTTCACTTTTTGGAGGCATTTTAATGATTAAGTAAAAATGTAAAAATTCTCAATGTAAAAAACTTCGCAGAGTAATGACACAGTGATGACACTGACAAAATAAAGTTAGAAATAGCAATAAGAGAGAAAAACATCGATTCAAAACATCGATGTCGATGAAACATCGAAACTAAAACATCGATGTAAAAAGTACTCGATATTTTAGAAAAACATCGATGTTTCGAAAACATCGATGTCGATGTCGCAGCACTAAACCATACCTCTAAAACGAATTCTAATGTCCCGGAATTTGGGTCGAACTTTTGGGTAGGGGCGAATTTTGAAAAATCCCACTTTGACCCATTTAGAGTGCTCCAATCGAGTCCAAATGTATGACCGACCCCCGCTAACTTTGGAGGCCCGACCCACCCATGCCAGTGGCACACCCCCTGGGGGTTCCATACATTTGGACTCGATTGGAGCACTCTAAATGGGTCAAAGTGGGATTTTTTCCGGGACATCAGAATTCGTTTTAGAGGTATGGTTCCTTCGGCAAAGTTTCTTATTTTGATCCCTAGAATGCGATTTTCACTGAGCACTTCACTGAGTGAGGGTCGGTCATACATTTGGACTCGATTGGAGCACTCTACATGGGTCAAAGTGGGATTCTTTCCGGGACATCAGAATTCGTTTTAGAGGTATGGTTCCTTCGGCAAAGTTTCTTATTTTGATCCCTAGAATACGATTTACACTGAGCAATGGGCGATTTTTAAATCGACCCGCCCTAATACAGATACTTGCAGTGTAATGGCAATATGGGAAGTCGCCAAGTGGATGAGTCGCAACATAGTAACAAACACAGGCGTTGTCATTTACTCGGACAGCCAGGCTGTCATCAACAGGCAACATCCCTAAATTCGCAAACATCCCTCGACTGCCGCAGATCTCTTAATGAGATGGCTGAGCATTTTAATATACACCTCATATGGGTGCCTGGGCATAGGGATATCCCGGGGAACTGCAAAGCCGATGAAGTTGCTAGGAAAGGGACGACATTACAAATTCTCGAAGAATTTGCAAATATTGGTGCGCCACTATCCACATGCAAGTTTTGGCTTAGGCAAGAGGCAATCAGGCAGTCCAACGAAAGATGGACAGAAATCGGCACCTGCAGGGTAGCTAGACAAATCTGGCCAAGGTATGGCCTGAGAAGATCAAAATATCTCCTCGCACTAGAGAGGCAAAGATTGTCTACGTTAGTATCAGTTCTGACGGGACACTGCTTGATCGGCGAACACGCCAAAAGATTTTGTATTGACTCCAATGACTTCCGCAGAAGCTGTGGAGATGAGGAAGAAGTGAGGAGCATTGAGCACTTGCTATTGGACTGCCCCGCTCTGAGTAAACGACGACTGGACATACTGGGGTCGGCATTTCTAGGCAGCCTAACAGATCTTTCCAGTACCGATATTCGTACTATCGATAAATTTGTATATCAAACAGGTTGGTTTCGATGAGGGGCATTTCAGCTCGTGGTGACACTAGACCTAAACTGGTCTATGTGAGCTTGTAAAAAAATACGGCTGCCACCTAACCTAAACCTTCATTGTACGAAAATAATGCACATTTTTAACTATTCACGATTTTAGGTAAATTTGTCGTTTGAGTGGCTAAGTGCACACAACTTGGAATGGGAAACACATATGTTTTTCAGCTGGTTGTTGCTTTTGGTGATGTATTTAGTTTGTTTTGTTGGGCAACAGATATGTTGATTAGATGCAGTGGACTTTATAAAGATTATTGGGATATAAAATTATTTACCTTATGTTTGGATGGTTTGTGCAAATTTATTCATATCAGCGAGCGAAATAATTAGAGAGATTACCACATGCTGCTGGCACTTTTCGGCTATTTCAAACTTAAAATCTTGGTGAGAGAAGTGCAAAATTAAGCCGTGTTTACAAAATGCATCCAGGGATAGGAAAACTAAAGTTTTAGTTCTTTAAACTAATTATAGTTAAACTAGGATTAACACCTACCAAGTTTTTTTGTTTTATATATTTTGAAAAATCTCTTTCCTACAAAATTGATTTTTTTATTGATTTTTACAATTTTTTTGTTAAAAAAGTTGATTGATAGTTTTTGGTGGAAAAAACACTTTCCTAAAAATTTTTTTTTTGCTATGGTATTTTTTGGTTGATATTTTTTTTTTTGCAAATACTCTAGTCTACAATAAATTACTTTCGCCAACAATTTTTCTTTATAATTTTTGCTCCAAATCGATAAAAATTATTTCGCTAAAATTTCTTAATTTTCGTAGAAACGACACAAGTTTACAAAAGAACTGACTATAAAAGATTGGCCTAATTGTGCCACATTCAAAAATATTTAACGTTTTTCTGAAATTGTTTTGCAAATTTTGGCAAAGTAAATTCTTGCAGAAATTGTTAAAAGAAAATCTGAACTCTAAAGGCTTCTTGAAATTTTAGCCAGTTTAAAATTTGACAAAAAAAAGATTTCAAAAGGAGACACTATGGATACAATTTTACGCAATATATTTGTAAATTGCGTGAATGAATAAGAATTTGAGAGTGGTAACTCTGCTACTAGCAATGATGATAATATTCACTCATTAAAAAAAATATAAAAAAATAGATACGAAAACCAGTAAGGAAAGGCTAAAGTCGGGCGGTGCCGACTATATAATACCCTACACCACTCTCGTAATATTGAATAACTCTGATATATAAATTTTGTAATTCATGTATAAATTGTTTACTTTTGGGACATTTTATACTTAAATAATACCCTGTACCACAGTGTGGTGTAGGTTATAAAAACGATTGGATCTAAAGAGCCAAATCGGATGAAACATATATATAGGAGCTATAGCTAAATCTTTTCCGATTTTCTTCAAATTCGGCAATGTTGGTTCATGAATAAAGAAACTACCATTCTAAATTTCAAAACGATTGGATGTAAAATACAGCTTTTATAGAACTAAAGGGCCAAATCGGACGAAACATATATATGGGAGCTATAGCTAAATCTTAACCGATTTTCTTCAAATTCGGTAGTGTTGGTTCATGGATCAAGAAACTCTACCATTCTAAATTTCAAAACGATTGGATGTAAAATACAGCTTTTATGAGAATAAAGGGCCAAATCGGACGAAACATCTATATGGGAGCTATAGCTAAATCTTAACCGATTTTCTTCAAATTCGGTAGTGTTGGTTCATGGATCAATTAACTCTACCGTTCTAAATTTCAAAACGAATGGATGTAAAATACAGCTTCTATAGAACTAAAGGGCCAAATCGGACGAAACATATATATGGGAGCTATATCTAAATCTTAACCGATTTTCTTCAAATTCGGCAATGTTGGTTCATGGATCAAGAAACTCTACCATTCTAAATTTCAAAACGATCGGATGTAAAATACAGCTTCTATAGGACTAAAGGGCCAAATCGGACGAAACATATATATGGGAGCTATAGCTAAATCTTAACCGATTTTCTTCAAATTTGGCAATGTTGGTTCATGGATCAAGAAACTCTACCATTCTAAATTTCAAAACGATCGGATGTAAAATACAGCTTCTATAGGACTAAAGGACAAAATCGGACGAAAGATATATATGGGAGCTATATCTAAATCTTAACCGATTTTCTTCAAATTCGGCAATGTTGTTTCATGGATCAAGAAACTCTACCATTCTAAATTTCAAAACGATCGGATGTAAAATACAGCTTCTATAGGACTAAAGGGCAAAATCGGACGAAAGATATATATGGGAGCTATATCTAAATCTGAACCGATTTTAACCAAATTCAATAGCGATCTTAACAGCCGCGAAATACTCTAAACTGCAAAATTTCAGAACGATCGGAGTGAAATTGCGACCTGTAGTCGACGAACAACTTTACATGGACAGACGGACGGACGGACGGACGGACGGACAGACATCGTTAAATCGACTCAGCTAGTGATTCTGAGGCGATCGGTATACTTTAAGGTGGGTCTAGCTGTGTTATTTTCAGGTGTTACAAACATCTGCCGTGAAACAAACTTATAATACCCTGTACCACAGTGTGGTGTAGGGTATAATAAACGAATGGGGTAATGAACAGCTAAATACTCTACTTAATTTACCACCAGTTTCGGCAGATTCGATCCAAAAACTTCAACGCATTATTGATGACATTTTCGGTCTGTAACTGTTCCTCTGTTTGCCCAGCATTACCACTCGGAAAATGAGTTTTCATCAAAAGCCTTACGGTCTCATATATAGTTTCCATCCTTTTACCCGTTTCATCCACCAGTGTTTCGGTTTGGATATGAGTTTTTGAGAGGAACTTTTTTATTTTGGACATGCTGTTAACGCTGTCTACCTGCTCACAGAAAAGCCTGTCTAATGATTTTATTGTATTCTTTGAACCATCTGTGGTAGTCATCCCAATATACGGATAGCTTTTTACGCCGAGCTCTGTTGTAAAGTCTGCGGACATCCTTGCCAATCGAGCGAATTTGCCCTGTCATCCAGGGTTTCTCATAGGCAGATTTCCTTTCTCGAAGCGGGCAACTATCTTCGAATGATTTTACAAGAGCCTCGGTAATCTTCTTAACATTGATATCAATGTCTTCTGCACATAAATAATCGCGTGTAGGCTGCCCCAATCGATTTCTAAGTAGATTTCCGAATTTAGTCCAGTCGGTCTTAGCCTTATTACGGAAACTTATTGGGTTTGGCGGTGGACGTGCAATTTTAAACCTCATATAACGGTGGTCTGAATAGGAGTGTTCATCCGAAAACCTCCACTCATGGATCTCATCAATAAGATTTTCTGAACATATCGTTATATCTAATACTTCTTCCCTAATTTTGTTAACAAAGGTTGCAGTGTTTCCTATGTTAAGAGTTATGAGGTCATTTGTATTTAAAAATTCGATAAGGGCGTGTCCCATTTTATTGTTGTTATTACTCCCCCAAGCGATATGATGGGAGTTGGCACCACAACCAGCTAATAACACATTACTTGTATTTTTGGATTCCCTTACCAGACGTTGTAATTCCGACGTAGGTGGAAATGTCGGCGCATCGAATGGCAGGTATACTGACGCCAGGTACATACTTCCATTACCTTGCATAAGCACAGTTGCGTCCGATGTTGACAACTCTGGAGAGAAAAGATAGCATAAGATTTTATGGCACAGAATACAAGTCCTTGGACGAGTACCTGTGTTAGCGTAGAAAAGATTGTAGTTCATATGGTTTAATCCACTAACTTTGTTACTAGTTGTCCACGGTTCCTGGACCAAAGCAACATGAACCCTGCCTTTATTTATTATGTCCATCAGAGCAATGGATGCCGTTTCGCTCCGGTGAAGGTTTATCTGGATGACCTCAATCATTGTCTTTCCAGTAAAAGTTTCCTTTGGGAGTCGTCTATCCTATCTGGTTGCAATCCCTCCTTATTTGGTAGTGAGTCTTTCTCCTCCTTTCGTTTACTACCTATTACACACTATGTTAAATTTTAACGCACTTAATTTATCGTAATGTTTTATCGTTTTGTGGGTTTACTTTTATGTTTGAGTCGGGTCTGCGTGTCTGTAATTGCGGACTAAGTTTGTTAAAAATCATACACTTGTTAATTTGGCACTTTTCACTTATTATTCACGGGGGAGAGGCGCACGGTTTTATTAACTGTGTAAACGAGAGTCGAAGCCCTTGACTTTGATGGCGACAAATCAACATAAGCTAAAAAACAAATGAACGAAGAAACGAGCGCATTCGCCGTAGATAAGAATTCAACGTCCGCGTTGAATACTTATCTAAAAAACCTCCATTTTAAAATCTGCAAATCCTGTTGAGGAACAGGCCCTGGATGTAAAATGTCATTAAGACTTTTCATGTTTGACGTGGGACTTGACGCATTGAAAACTACCGTAAGATTAGTGGTAACCCTATCTGGTTTAATAACGGCATGATGTGGCAAGTGGTAGTAAGGGGTCTGTTCGATTTTGATGTGGCAAGTGGATTCTCTGGGGTTACAGTTTCAGCATGTGTCCAAGATCCAAATATTCCATTATCGCTGCGTCGTATTGAGATTTGATTTCGGACGTTTTTGGAACATTCTTTCCATCCGATAGAATTGCGACATTGCGATATTTCGAGATGCTCCAAATTCAGCACAAGATTTGAACGGTAGAATGGACAATCTTTCAAACCGTTTTCAATTTCTTCTAAGAAATTTCTCGGCAGTTTCGTAGAAGAAAGGTAAACTGAAATTGGGTCCCACCCTTTTACATCTACCTTGAGGTACTTGCACCAAGTACCTATTACGGATGCTATGGTTGAAGAAGCAATACAAAGCAAAGCTCCTTTTAAGGCTGCGGGAGCGGACGGAATATTTCCTGCGCTTCTGCAGAATGAGGTGGATCTGGTATCAACTCATCTGGTTGGAGTTTATTTTGCCTAACTCATGCATATACCCCAAAAAATTGGCAGGAATCAAGGGTGGTCTTCATACCTAAGCCTGGCAAGGCTTATCGACCTATTAGCCTAACTTCTTTCCTGTTAAAAACAATGGAGCGAATAATTGACGACATGATCAAAAGTAAGATGCCGATGACAAGCTAAAATTCAAGCAACGCGCATATGTTAAAGGAAGATTAGTGGAAACAGCTCTACATGAGGTAGTACACCACATAGAACAGTCCTTCAGTGAAAAATTTTACACACTTGCCGTTTGTATAGACATTGAGGGCGCTTTTAACAACGTTCAGACCGATACACTTATCCAGTCCTTAGACGAGTTTCAGGTTGACCGGGTTGATAAACTGGATCAACAATATGCTAAGGAATAGGTGGATTATTTGTGGGTCATATGACGTAAAAATCAGAGACAAGGTAAATCGTGGGGGCATTTTATCGCCTCTCCTATGGGTTACGACGATACATAGTCTCCTTAAAGCCCTCACCAATGAAGGACTTAAACCAGTCTGTTATGCAGACGACGTTATAATACTTCTAAGGGGCACACATCCAAACCAACTATGCAGAAGAGCTGAGGAGGCACTTAACATAGCATATAACTGGGCACAACCAAGGGGACTAAATGTCAACCCAGACAAAACAGAAATATGTCTATTTACAAGGAAAGGAAGATTCATCCTTTTACCGTGCCTCGTTTCCTGGATAAGAATATTGCCATATCTAATAAGATAAAATACTTGGGAGTTATCTTGGATCAGAAACTGTACTGGAAAGATCATATTGAAGAAAGAGTTACAAAGGCCCACAGATGTTGGTCGTTGTGCAGAAGAGCTATAGGTTCAAAATGGGGACTACGTCCAAATACATGAGCGTGATTAGACCAATAATAACCTACGCCTCTGTAGTGTGGTGGACATCAATGGACAAAAAGTACAACGTAATACCATTGCAAAAAGTGCAACGTATGTGCTGTCTAGGCATAAGCGGAGCAATTATAACCGCACCAACAAGAGCGTTGGAGAATATACCGCACATCCAACCAATAGATATCCGTATAAAGTATGAGGCAGCCCTCACAGCAAGACGTCTACAAGTGATGGGTGAATGGATAAATCGAGACCACAAGTCCGGACACTCCCCTCAGCTCCTCAGTCCGAAGTAATCCTTTCGTCTTTAGAGAAGGGCATTACAGCTCTGTTAGAGTTGGAGTCACCAGAAATAATGGGTGTGGGTAAGTACGCACATCCAGAAAGCCGTGTATCAACCACAGTGGACGACTCGCCTTCCGCCGTGGGAGCTATATCCTGCGTGTATACCTTCAAGACTATAGTCTCGAAACCATATTGCAGTGCACTTGCACGTTGTATATGTGAGGTGGATTCAGCGTTAAGGATCAAATTGACCTGCCTCTTTTTACCATCCGCCTCACCCACCTTGCTTATTTTTCAATTATGGGTCGGCAGACCCATGGGATTGGAATATTTTATTATCTCTAATATGTCAGCCGGGTTGGAGGGCTCTTCTGCAACCCGGATGATGGCTCTAGGGTCACTAGGGGTTTTTTCGACAATATCCAACTGGGCACCCGGCCACACTTCACCCGCTCGACTCAGAGCAGCCTTATGCAGGTCTACTGATCTGTCTACACAGAAATCTGGCATCGACAGATAACTCCTCAATATTTTCTCCAGTTTCAATTTCAATAAAATCGTTTTAGTAGTTACTGAGGAATTCAAGGTCAATGTTTAGGTTAGGTTAGGTTGAGAAGTGGAGGCGGCCAAACTCCGCCTCATGTCCTTGGGCATACACATAAGCCACTATTCGGCATGTTGTGTGCTCTAATTGTTAATGACTGGTTCTTGGAAAGTTATTTCAGGAACTCGGTGCTATCGACATAGTCCTTAATTGTTTTCCAGTCTACGCTCCTATGTTGGGTCAAGTCTGGTATAGTATCATTTCCTAAAAAACGGGATCTACTGTTCGCGAACGCTGGGCACTGGCAGATGAAATGCTCCAACGTCTCGTCATCCTCCCCGCATGCCCTGCATACGCTGTCATCTACAACTCCTATTCTATGTAGATGTGCTTGCAAGCATGTGTGTCCTGTAAGAACACCCATGATCTTACTGGTCTCTACTTTGGTCAACCCAGCAAGGTCTTGGTCTTGTCCTCGTTTGAGTCAGCCCACAAGTCTTTCGTTGTTTTCCCAACGTTTTCACTTTTCCATAGTTTGATATGGGCGTTCTTTGCCCATATTTTTAGTTCTCTAGGGCTGTTGTTTGCAAGTCCCCGGCTCTAGATATAAAGACATTTGCTTTCTCGTTTCCCCTTACTCCGCAATGACCAGTGCCGTGTTCGGAGTATGCGTTAATCGCCATTTTACAATCTAAAACTGTTCTCGACATCATCGCCTTGATAGACATTTGGCTATCTGTGAAAATATTCACATTTGTTGGTCTTGTGTTAGCGCCAAGCCAGCTTACACATTCTCTAACTGCTCGGACTTCCGCCTGCAGGTCTGTGTTGTGGTCTGGGAGACGGAATAAGAGTTCGGTGTCCGGTTCCTCGATATAAAATACCAGCCCCGTTCTCTCCGCTAGTTTCGATCTATCTGTATGACAGCATGTTCCATATATTGTCTGCACTACGGTTCCATCAATCCAAGATTGTCTGTCTGGTATCATGGTCTCACACTCAGCAACTATTGATTTTTCAGGTATTCTGTCGGATACTGATGTAATGTCAGTTAAATCCACCGTCACTACCTCAGCTACCTTTTGATGCTATGACTTGTGATCGCTTTCGATCCATTCGCCCATGACTTTGAGACTAGTCGCCGCGAGGGCTGCTTCATATCTAATCTGTATTTCTATTGGTTGGATATTTAAGATCGTCTCCAATGCCCTGCTAGATGTGGTCCTCATTGTCTCGCTTACGCCGAGACAACACATTCGTTGGACCTTTTGTAGTATTATTATGTTACACTTCTTTTTCATTGATGTCCACCACACTACTGATGCGTAAGTTAGAATAGATCTGATTGCGCTCTTGTAGTGTGTCAACCTTGGATTAAGGCACCATTTTGAGCATATGGCTCTTCTACATAGTGCCCAGCATATGTGAGCTTTGTTTGCTCGTTCTGTTTTGTGGCACTCCAATTTAGTTTCCTGTCCAGGATTACATCTACACCCAGGAAAATAATTGGTTGGAATTCGATTGTAACAATAAAAAATGGTACTAGCAAAAAAAAGCTGGCACTTTTCGGCTATTTCAAACTTAAAATCTTGGTGAGAGAAGTGCAAAATTAAGCCGTGTTTACAAAATGCATCCAGGGATAGGAAAACTAAAGTTTTAGTTCTTTAAACTAATTATAGTTAAACTAGGATTAACACCTACCAAGTTTTTTTGTTTTATATATTTTGAAAAATCTCTTTCCTACAAAATTGATTTTTTTATTGATTTTTACAATTTTTTTGTTAAAAAAGTTGATTGATAGTTTTTGGTGGAAAAAACACTTTCCTAAAAATTTTTTTTTTGCTATGGTATTTTTTGGTTGATATTTTTTTTTTGCAAATACTCTAGTCTACAATAAATTACTTTCGCCAACAATTTTTCTTTATAATTTTTGCTCCAAATCGATAAAAATTATTTCGCTAAAATTTCTTAATTTTCGTAGAAACGACACAAGTTTACAAAAGAACTGACTATAAAAGATTGGCCTAATTGTGCCACATTCAAAAATGTTTTTCTGAAATTGTTTTGCAAATTTTGGCAAAGTAAATTCTTGCAGAAATTGTTAAAAGAAAATCTGAACTCTAAAGGCTTCTTGAAATTTTAGCCAGTTTAAAATTTGACAAAAAAAAGATTTCAAAAGGAGACACTATGGATACAATTTTACGCAATATATTTGTAAATTGCGTGAATGAATAAGAATTTGAGAGTGGTAACTCTGCTACTAGCAATGATGATAATATTCACTCATTAAAAAAAATATAAAAAAATAGATACGAAAACCAGTAAGGAAAGGCTAAAGTCGGGCGGTGCCGACTATATAATACCCTACACCACTCTCGTAATATTGAATAACTCTGATATATAAATTTTGTAATTCATGTATAAATTGTTTACTTTTGGGACATTTTATACTTAAATAATACCCTGTACCACAGTGTGGTGTAGGTTATAAAAACGATTGGATCTAAAGAGCCAAATCGGATGAAACATATATATAGGAGCTATAGCTAAATCTTTTCCGATTTTCTTCAAATTCGGCAATGTTGGTTCATGAATAAAGAAACTACCATTCTAAATTTCAAAACGATTGGATGTAAAATACAGCTTTTATAGAACTAAAGGGCCAAATCGGACGAAACATATATATGGGAGCTATAGCTAAATCTTAACCGATTTTCTTCAAATTCGGTAGTGTTGGTTCATGGATCAAGAAACTCTACCATTCTAAATTTCAAAACGATTGGATGTAAAATACAGCTTTTATGAGAATAAAGGGCCAAATCGGACGAAACATCTATATGGGAGCTATAGCTAAATCTTAACCGATTTTCTTCAAATTCGGTAGTGTTGGTTCATGGATCAATTAACTCTACCGTTCTAAATTTCAAAACGAATGGATGTAAAATACAGCTTCTATAGAACTAAAGGGCCAAATCGGACGAAACATATATATGGGAGCTATATCTAAATCTTAACCGATTTTCTTCAAATTCGGCAATGTTGGTTCATGGATCAAGAAACTCTACCATTCTAAATTTCAAAACGATCGGATGTAAAATACAGCTTCTATAGGACTAAAGGGCCAAATCGGACGAAACATATATATGGGAGCTATAGCTAAATCTTAACCGATTTTCTTCAAATTTGGCAATGTTGGTTCATGGATCAAGAAACTCTACCATTCTAAATTTCAAAACGATCGGATGTAAAATACAGCTTCTAAAGGACAAAATCGGACGAAAGATATATATGGGAGCTATATCTAAATCTGAACCGATTTTCTTCAAATTCGGCAATTTTGGTTCATGGATCAAGAAACTCTACCATTCTAAATTTCAAAACGATCGGATGTAAAATACAGCTTCTATAGGACTAAAGGGCCAAATCGGACGAAACATATATATGGGAGCTATAGCTAAATCTTAACCGATTTTCTTCAAATTCAGCAATGTTGTTTCATGGATCAAGAAACTCTACCATTCTAAATTTCAAAACGATCGGATGTAAAATACAGCTTCTATAGGACTAAAGGGCAAAATCGGACGAAAGATATATATGGGAGCTATATCTAAATCTGAACCGATTTTAACCAAATTCAATAGCGATCTTAACAGCCGCGAAATACTCTAAACTGCAAAATTTCAGAACGATCGGAGTGAAATTGCGACCTGTAGTCGACGAACAACTTTACATGGACAGACGGACGGACGGACGGACGGACGGACGGACGGACAGACATCGTTAAATCGACTCAGCTAGTGATTCTGAGGCGATCGGTATACTTTAAGGTGGGTCTAGCTGTGTTATTTTCAGGTGTTACAAACATCTGCCGTGAAACAAACTTATAATACCCTGTACCACAGTGTGGTGTAGGGTATAATAAACGAATGGGGTAATGAACAGCTAAATACTCTACTTAATTTACCACCAGTTTCGGCAGATTCGATCCAAAAACTTCAACGCATTATTGATGACATTTTCGGTCTGTAACTGTTCCTCTGTTTGCCCAGCATTACCACTCGGAAAATGAGTTTTCATCAAAAGCCTTACGGTCTCATCTATAGTTTCCATCCTTTTACCCGTTTCATCCACCAGTGTTTCGGTTTGGATATGAGTTTTTGAGAGGAACTTTTTTATTTTGGACATGCTGTTAACGCTGTCTACCTGCTCACAGAAAAGCCTGTCTAATGATTTTATTGTATTCTTTGAACCATCTGTGGTAGTCATCCCAATATACGGATAGCTTTTTACGCCGAGCTCTGTTGTAAAGTCTGCGGACATCCTTGCCAATCGAGCGAATTTGCCCTGTCATCCAGGGTTTCTCATAGGCAGATTTCCTTTCTCGAAGCGCGCAACTATCTTCGAATGATTTTACAAGAGCCTCGGTAATCTTCTTAACATTGATATCAATGTCTTCTGCACATAAATAATCGCGTGTAGGCTGCCCCAATCGATTTCTAAGTAGATTTCCGAATTTAGTCCAGTCGGTCTTAGCCTTATTACGGAAACTTATTGGGTTTGGCGGTGGACGTGCAATTTTAAACCTCATATAACGGTGGTCTGAATAGGAGTGTTCATCCGAAAACCTCCACTCATGGATCTCATCAATAAGATTTTCTGAACATATCGTTATATCTAATACTTCTTCCCTAATTTTGTTAACAAAGGTTGCAGTGTTTCCTATGTTAAGAGTTATGAGGTCATTTGTATTTAAAAATTCGATAAGGGCGTGTCCCATTTTATTGTTGTTATTACTCCCCCAAGCGATATGATGGGAGTTGGCACCACAACCAGCTAATAACACATTACTTGTATTTTTGGATTCCCTTACCAGACGTTGTAATTCCGACGTAGGTGGAAATGTCGGCGCATCGAATGGCAGGTATACTGACGCCAGGTACATACTTCCATTACCTTGCATAAGCACAGTTGCGTCCGATGTTGACAACTCTGGAGAGAAAAGATAGCATAAGATTTTATGGCACAGAATACAAGTCCTTGGACGAGTACCTGTGTTAGCGTAGAAAAGATTGTAGTTCATATGGTTTAATCCACTAACTTTGTTACTAGTTGTCCACGGTTCCTGGACCAAAGCAACATGAACCCTGCCTTTATTTATTATGTCCATCAGAGCAATGGATGCCGTTTCGCTCCGGTGAAGGTTTATCTGGATGACCTCAATCATTGTCTTTCCAGTAAAAGTTTCCTTTGGGAGTCGTCTATCCTATCTGGTTGCAATCCCTCCTTATTTGGTAGTGAGTCTTTCTCCTCCTTTCGTTTACTACCTATTACACACTATGTTAAATTTTAACGCACTTAATTTATCGTAATGTTTTATCGTTTTGTGGGTTTACTTTTATGTTTGAGTCGGGTCTGCGTGTCTGTAATTGCGGACTAAGTTTGTTAAAAATCATACACTTGTTAATTTGGCACTTTTCACTTATTATTCACGGGGGAGAGGCGCACGGTTTTATTAACTGTGTAAACGAGAGTCGAAGCCCTTGACTTTGATGGCGACAAATCAACATAAGCTAAAAAACAAATGAACGAAGAAACGAGCGCATTCGCCGTAGATAAGAATTCAACGTCCGCGTTGAATACTTATCTAAAAAACCTCCATTTTAAAATCTGCAAATCCTGTTGAGGAACAGGCCCTGGATGTAAAATGTCATTAAGACTTTTCATGTTTGACGTGGGACTTGACGCATTGAAAACTACCGTAAGATTAGTGGTAACCCTATCTGGTTTAATAACGGCATGATGTGGCAAGTGGTAGTAAGGGGTCTGTTCGATTTTGATGTGGCAAGTGGATTCTCTGGGGTTACAGTTTCAGCATGTGTCCAAGATCCAAATATTCCATTATCGCTGCGTCGTATTGAGATTTGATTTCGGACGTTTTTGGAACATTCTTTCCATCCGATAGAATTGCGACATTGCGATATTTCGAGATGCTCCAAATTCAGCACAAGATTTGAACGGTAGAATGGACAATCTTTCAAACCGTTTTCAATTTCTTCTAAGAAATTTCTCGGCAGTTTCGTAGAAGAAAGGTAAACTGAAATTGGGTCCCACCCTTTTACATCTACCTTGAGGTACTTGCACCAAGTACCTATTACGGATGCTATGGTTGAAGAAGCAATACAAAGCAAAGCTCCTTTTAAGGCTGCGGGAGCGGACGGAATATTTCCTGCGCTTCTGCAGAATGAGGTGGATCTGGTATCAACTCATCTGGTTGGAGTTTATTTTGCCTAACTCATGCATATACCCCAAAAAATTGGCAGGAATCAAGGGTGGTCTTCATACCTAAGCCTGGCAAGGCTTATCGACCTATTAGCCTAACTTCTTTCCTGTTAAAAACAATGGAGCGAATAATTGACGACATGATCAAAAGTAAGATGCCGATGACAAGCTAAAATTCAAGCAACGCGCATATGTTAAAGGAAGATTAGTGGAAACAGCTCTACATGAGGTAGTACACCACATAGAACAGTCCTTCAGTGAAAAATTTTACACACTTGCCGTTTGTATAGACATTGAGGGCGCTTTTAACAACGTTCAGACCGATACACTTATCCAGTCCTTAGACGAGTTTCAGGTTGACCGGGTTGATAAACTGGATCAACAATATGCTAAGGAATATGTGGATTATTTGTGGGTCATATGACGTAAAAATCAGAGACAAGGTAAATCGTGGGGGCATTTTATCGCCTCTCCTATGGGTTACGACGATACATAGTCTCCTTAAAGCCCTCACCAATGAAGGACTTAAACCAGTCTGTTATGCAGACGACGTTATAATACTTCTAAGGGGCACACATCCAAACCAACTATGCAGAAGAGCTGAGGAGGCACTTAACATAGCATATAACTGGGCACAACCAAGGGGACTAAATGTCAACCCAGACAAAACAGAAATATGTCTATTTACAAGGAAAGGAAGATTCATCCTTTTACCGTGCCTCGTTTCCTGGATAAGAATATTGCCATATCTAATAAGATAAAATACTTGGGAGTTATCTTGGATCAGAAACTGTACTGGAAAGATCATATTGAAGAAAGAGTTACAAAGGCCCACAGATGTTGGTCGTTGTGCAGAAGAGCTATAGGTTCAAAATGGGGACTACGTCCAAATACATGAGCGTGATTAGACCAATAATAACCTACGCCTCTGTAGTGTGGTGGACATCAATGGACAAAAAGTACAACGTAATACCATTGCAAAAAGTGCAACGTATGTGCTGTCTAGGCATAAGCGGAGCAATTATAACCGCACCAACAAGAGCGTTGGAGAATATACCGCACATCCAACCAATAGATATCCGTATAAAGTATGAGGCAGCCCTCACAGCAAGACGTCTACAAGTGATGGGTGAATGGATAAATCGAGACCACAAGTCCGGACACTCCCCTCAGCTCCTCAGTCCGAAGTAATCCTTTCGTCTTTAGAGAAGGGCATTACAGCTCTGTTAGAGTTGGAGTCATCAGAAATAATGGGTGTGGGTAAGTACGCACATCCAGAAAGCCGTGTATCAACCACAGTGGACGACTCGCCTTCCGCCGTGGGAGCTATATCCTGCGTGTATACCTTCAAGACTATAGTCTCGAAACCATATTGCAGTGCACTTGCACGTTGTATATGTGAGGTGGATTCAGCGTTAAGGATCAAATTGACCTGCCTCTTTTTACCATCCGCCTCACCCACCTTGCTTATTTTTCAATTATGGGTCGGCAGACCCATGGGATTGGAATATTTTATTATCTCTAATATGTCAGCCGGGTTGGAGGGCTCTTCTGCAACCCGGATGATGGCTCTAGGGTCACTAGGGGTTTTTTCGACAATATCCAACTGGGCACCCGGCCACACTTCACCCGCTCGACTCAGAGCAGCCTTATGCAGGTCTACTGATCTGTCTACACAGAAATCTGGCATCGACAGATAACTCCTCAATATTTTCTCCAGTTTCAATTTCAATAAAATCGTTTTAGTAGTTACTGAGGAATTCAAGGTCAATGTTTAGGTTAGGTTAGGTTGAGAAGTGGAGGCGGCCAAACTCCGCCTCATGTCCTTGGGCATACACATAAGCCACTATTCGGCATGTTGTGTGCTCTAATTGTTAATGACTGGTTCTTGGAAAGTTATTTCAGGAACTCGGTGCTATCGACATAGTCCTTAATTGTTTTCCAGTCTACGCTCCTATGTTGGGTCAAGTCTGGTATAGTATCATTTCCTAAAAAACGGGATCTACTGTTCGCGAACGCTGGGCACTGGCAGATGAAATGCTCCAACGTCTCGTCATCCTCCCCGCATGCCCTGCATACGCTGTCATCTACAACTCCTATTCTATGTAGATGTGCTTGCAAGCATGTGTGTCCTGTAAGAACACCCATGATCTTACTGGTCTCTACTTTGGTCAACCCAGCAAGGTCTTGGTCTTGTCCTCGTTTGAGTCAGCCCACAAGTCTTTCGTTGTTTTCCCAACGTTTTCACTTTTCCATAGTTTGATATGGGCGTTCTTTGCCCATATTTTTAGTTCTCTAGGGCTGTTGTTTGCAAGTCCCCGGCTCTAGATATAAAGACATTTGCTTTCTCGTTTCCCCTTACTCCGCAATGACCAGTGCCGTGTTCGGAGTATGCGTTAATCGCCATTTTACAATCTAAAACTGTTCTCGACATCATCGCCTTGATAGACATTTGGCTATCTGTGAAAATATTCACATTTGTTGGTCTTGTGTTAGCGCCAAGCCAGCTTACACATTCTCTAACTGCTCGGACTTCCGCCTGCAGGTCTGTGTTGTGGTCTGGGAGACGGAATAAGAGTTCGGTGTCCGGTTCCTCGATATAAAATACCAGCCCCGTTCTCTCCGCTAGTTTCGATCTATCTGTATGACAGCATGTTCCATATATTGTCTGCACTACGGTTCCATCAATCCAAGATTGTCTGTCTGGTATCATGGTCTCACACTCAGCAACTATTGATTTTTCAGGTATTCTGTCGGATACTGATGTAATGTCAGTTAAATCCACCGTCACTACCTCAGCTACCTTTTGATGCTATGACTTGTGATCGCTTTCGATCCATTCGCCCATGACTTTGAGACTAGTCGCCGCGAGGGCTGCTTCATATCTAATCTGTATTTCTATTGGTTGGATATTTAAGATCGTCTCCAATGCCCTGCTAGATGTGGTCCTCATTGTCTCGCTTACGCCGAGACAACACATTCGTTGGACCTTTTGTAGTATTATTATGTTACACTTCTTTTTCATTGATGTCCACCACACTACTGATGCGTAAGTTAGAATAGATCTGATTGCGCTCTTGTAGTGTGTCAACCTTGGATTAAGGCACCATTTTGAGCATATGGCTCTTCTACATAGTGCCCAGCATATGTGAGCTTTGTTTGCTCGTTCTGTTTTGTGGCACTCCAATTTAGTTTCCTGTCCAGGATTACATCTACACCCAGGAAAATAATTGGTTGGAATTCGATTGTAACAATAAAAAATGGTACTAGCAAAAAAAAGTATATTGCCTACACCGTCTGTCGGTTGTATTTATATATAATTAGTTGAAACAACAATAATAACATGGACACGATCAAATGAAAATGCTTGCAACTAAATCGATGGTTTTATCAATCGAATTAAGATTGTTTTTTTCATTGACACTCCGTTAGTTGTGGCAACCAATTTTAAATTTTCATTATAGTACCATATGATCGATTTTTGGTTGAGACAACCAATGTTTTATTCTTGACAACAGAAATTGTATCAATAGACCAAAGGTTATTATTGCAACGAATAATTGGTTACTACAACAGAAAAAATATTAATAAGTAATCGTTTATTGGTTATCCCAATCATTTCCCAAATATAGAATAATTAAATGTATTTTGGGAAATACAACCGAAAGATTGGTTGCTGTTCTTTTGCTGATACGTGACAAACAAAAAAAATTACTCGACATACAAAAATCTTCAACATTTTGTTCAAGAACGGTATAGGTAATCAAAAATAATCTCGTGTGGTTAATAATGTGTGGAGTGCAGAATATGTTGTGCAAAATGTTTTACATAAATAAAAAATAAACGCAACAATCATGAAATTGATAGCACAGGGTTAAGCGATATTTGCATAAAAGTTTTGTGTTTTTTTCCTGTACTAAAATGTGTGTCAAATCTTTCCACATCTAAAAATAGTGATGAATTTGTAATATGGGATTTTTAATTTTTTATTGAATTGTTTTGTTTTGTGTTCAATAAATAAAATAAAAATTAATTAAAACTGTTTTAATTAATTCTCGGTAGTATATGACTGACAAATTGTGAGAACAACCAATTTTTTAAAACAGTTGGTTGTGGCAACTACAACAGATAATTTAAGCCACAATTTTCGTAGTTGGCGCAACCAAATATGATTGTTGTCAACATGGAAGCAGAAGTATAACACAACCAAAATATTGGTTGTCCTGATGGAATCGCATGATAGTAGACCGAACTACCAAAATTCGGTTGGCAAATAATTCGGTTGAGGCAACCAAACTGTTTCTGTGTGTAAGTATTTAACCCTGTTGGATACTGTACCACCCTGTGGTGTTCCCTGTGCTACTCTGTCTCTTATTTTTATGTCGTCTATCCAGTCTCGGAGAGCCCAGTCCACCTAAAACTGGTCTAAGGATTGGATGAGTGTGTCGGTCGGTACATTGTTGAACGCCCATTCAATGTTAATACATACCGCAAGTGTATACATCTTTCCATTGAAGGATTCTTCTACATTGTGTATTACCGCGTGTAAGTCGGTGTCCACTGATCGTCCTTTAGCATAGGCATGTTGTCTAAATTTTAGAATTTCGCCTGGTATATTACTTTTAATCATGGTATACACTATACGTTCCATGGTTTTGAGTAAGAAAGATGTTAGGCTTTTTGGTCTATAAGCCTTAGGTGTTGCATAACTTGCCTTGCCGGGTTTAGGTATGAAAACTACTCTTGCCTCCTGCCAGGCTTTCGGCATTTTAGGCATACTGTGAAAATAGCGGCTAGATGAGTTGATATGTAATCCACCTACATTTGTAGTTGTGCCGGAAATATTCCATCAGGTCCTGATGCTTGAAATGGTGATAAGCTTCTTACGGCTTCTTTGACCATATGGTACGTAATGATATAACTTTGTTGTGCTTAATATTCTCTGTAGTTCGGTATCTCAGTCTGACCCGTCGCACAATGGGAATTTGGTATTTTCTATCTCATGACTATACCGTTAGAGATAGAGTCCTACGGTTTGGACCATATTCAAGAGAATTATTTGGAGAAGAAATTATTGATTTAACTGTGTTCGCTTCAGTTACAATTATTTCATAAACGTAATGTCAGCATAATTGCCTTATTGTGTTAACTTCAGTTTGTTGTTTTCACACGCGCAGGTAAATGCAGTAACAGCAAAGAATAATAATGTCATCGAACTATTGCACGAGCAACATAAAATGAAAAATGATTCGATGAATTATTATAACATTAAAGGCCCAGACAGATAAAATTCGTTAAGTCAATTCTTTGCTTTAATTTCTCGCATGAAAAGCATAATTTTTTTTGGAAACACAGATAGGAAGCTTGGTGCGTGATTCCTTGACCGCGATATCAAAACACTTTCAAATACTTTTTATTTATATTTTTGGATAATTTCAATATTTCCGTTCAAATTTGTTATTTCTGTTTCATTTTTATTCAAAGACAATGTTTTTTGAGAAAAATAATTTTGAAATGTAAACAATAACATTGTCAAAATACGACAAAAATCAAAAAGTTAAAAGTTGAACAAATTTTAGCTTTGCATCGGTGTTTTTCTTCAAAGCACGTTTCTTATCTGTGTACTTTCATATGAGAACACACATTTAACTTTTTGACACATGTGTGGGCCTTTACTCCTCCCCTCTTTAAACCGAGCGTCCTCCATTCGTCAAGAATATGGAATATGAGAAATTCTTCGTATTCCCTGTTGTTCCGTTATTTCTGGCATATAAATATGATGAAATACGTGTTTCATACGGAAATGAATTTACTATAGATGGGGTGATGATTACTTCCTTTTTTCTTTTGCAGATTTTGGATTTAACAATAAAAATGATTATCAGGATAAGTGACAAGGTGGTTAGACTCCACTCATGTTTGCTTCCCAATAAATTTATGGCTTCTGTGTTGTAAACCTGAATTTCTTCAATTGACTCCAAATATAACGTCTCTTCTACATTGAGTGTAGATTCTTTGGGTTGCAATATTGCCGGTAATGGTTGAATATGGCTCACTTCAAAGAAGGAATACGATTGGTCGGAAATTTTTAATGTTATGTTACTGTATTGGATAACGTATGACCCAACAAGTTTTTTGGTCATCATGATTTATGAAACTTGTGTCGTTAAAGTTATTTAAGAGGATTATCCCGGGAGAAATCTCCTCGACTGTTGGTACAATTCTGTTGTCAACTACTGTGCAGTTCGATGTTCTACTGTTTGTTAGATTAGATAGACAGGTGTTGTTTTCTATATTTTCTAAATTTATGTTATTACAGATAGTTATATCATTATATTTCTTACATTCTTTCTTAATTCCGTACAATTTTTGTTTACACATTAGTACATTTTTGAATTTCAACTTATTTACAAACTTATCAAATTTTATGGGTTTCAGAAGGATTTTATTACAAAGATTGTTGTCTGTCATTGGAATACTTATAATGTAAATAATAGATTTGTTATTTGTTGCAATTTTTATTTTAGCAAATTCAAAGGATTCTTCTATATTAACAAAAGGTATTGAATCTTTTTCTATGACATCTTTAACAATGTTTATTTCATCAGAGGAAAGTACAAATGAGTTTACAATTCCTACTTTTGCCCAATGGATGGCGTACTGAATATTTACAATTTCTTGTTTTAATATTTCTATTTTAAATTTTAATTTTGAACTTAATCTATCTCTATTGACATCAGTGTAATTTATACTTTTTATTATTTCATTAGTTGTTTTTGTTAACTCATTAATTTTTTCAAATGACAATTTGTTAATGACAACTTGTTTATTATTGTTTTCTAGAACTTCATTAGTTTTCTGAGTTATTACTTCGAAATCATCGTGGTCTGGATTTCGAGCAATCCATTTCCACGCTGAGCCTATGAAATTTAATGATCGTTTATTTTTCACGTTTGGCTTCAAACGATCCAAGTATCCTTGGATCTCTGCCAGCCCATAGGTTAGGAAGGGATGAAGGAAATGGTTTTTAGTTATGTTCTGGGAAAGGATGTTTTGTAGGGAGTTTATTGCTTCCTGATATTTGTCGATGTCAATGATATGGATTATCCTGAAGGTACCATCTTGAATTTTTGCCAAACCTGAATCAAACGCAACAATTTAAGAGTTTGTATAGTCCAGAATCCTGAAATAGGCGGTTGCAGTGGCGAACAAAAATCTGAAAATATGTGATTTCTTAATTTCTGATATTGTTTTTGTGCACGGTTTTTCCTGACTGTAATAACAGTTGTATTCTTTTACTATTTCCTGTCAATATGTTTTACTTAACTTTGTTCCTAATCTCTTATTTTCTTTTACAAATATGATTTGTCCTGGCGTATAAGTTTTTGGTTGAGACCTTTTCTAATTATGATAGTTAATATCTTCTGTTTGTTTTTCCCTAAGTCTTTGGACTATTTCGGATCTTTCCTTCTCTATATCTTCCTGACTCATGTTTGCCCTTTTCCCAAGAAATGATTCTACTGGGTTCCTTTGAATGCTTGAGTGTACTGTGTTTTTGTATTCATAAATGGATCTATGTAAAAGTTCTGAGAAGGATTTGTGTAAATTCTGCGCCTTTAAACATCGCATTATCTTTGACAGTGTAGAATAGAACCGCTCAATTTGCCATTTACGGTACTACTGTACGGCGGTATTTTGAACACTTTGATGTTGTACTGATTTTCTAACATGAAAATTATTGCTTTGGAATTAAAGATCTTTCGTTATCGATAACTATTATTTCAGGAATTCCAAAGGATATGACTATTTCCCTAAGTGGTTCTTCAAAGACTTCTGCTGATCTTGATTTCAGAATTTTACCTTGTGCATATTTAGAAAACTTGTCTAGATGTCTTTTCAGTTATGTAGATGTCTACGTGAACAATCTGGCCAGGAATTTGAGTGATAGGTGTTTCCTGTAGGCCTATCTTATTAGGATGCCTATCGTATTTATTTTCTTTGCACACTTTACATTGATCGACTATTTTCTTAATTTTAGCTTGCATTCGGGGAAAGTAGTACTTTGTCAAAAACTGTGTTTTATTTTCTACGCTATTTCGGTGCGCCCTATTATGTTCAGTAATAATTTTGTCCTCTTGGTCTTCATAATTTTTCAAGTCAGTTACCATCTGTCTTGAATATTTGACTTTGTATTGTGTGAAATTATCACGGAACACTTCTTGCAATACTCCCAAGATTTCGTCATTAGTCTTTAAACATTTCGTTACCGATGGGTTTAAATATTTTTTTTCAAAATGTCTGTGAGAAATTCCGGTGTAATATTTCGTTCATTTATAGTATGTCTGTGATAGGTTGGAAAGACTATTTCAAATTTATAAGATGATTCATCATCTTCTGAAAAGATGAGTATTTGATTCTTAAATGCGTTTATCGGAGCGTCAGTGTATTGTATTATATTATGAGATGAGCTTTCGTGACTGTGTTGGGTGGAAGTCAGAGCATTTATCTCTTCTGGTTCCTTAGGAGGTCTTGATAGTGCACCGGCAACTACATTTGTACTGCCGGGTTTATACAGTATTCGTAATTGAAGTCCTCAAGAAAAGCTTTCCATCTCTTTAGCTTGAAATTAGCTGTCTTATTATTCAATACATAGGTCAGTGGAAGGTGGTCGGTATAAATTTTAAGTTTGGCAGAACCGTAAAGGTAGTTTCTGAGGGATTTGAGAGCCCAGATAATTGCAAGTATTTCTTTTTCATTTGTTGCATAGTGTTCCTCGGCCTTTTTGAAAGTTTTAGACAAAAATACAATTGGTTTACTATCTTGTGAAAGCACTGCGCCCATTGCGTAGTGCGAAGCGTCAGTTGTAAGTTCAAATTCATTATTGAAATCGGGGTATGCCAATATTACGTCTTCCGATGACAATATTCTCCTCAATTTGTTAAAAGCTTCTATTGGCTCTTGATCGAGATCTATGGCCATTTTACTGGAAACGTATTTGGACGCACGTCCTGCCTCCCCCCTTAAATATATTGTCAGGGGTTTAGTTATTTTGACATAATCTCTAATAAAACGTCTGTAGAAAATGCAAAGTCCTAAAAATTATCTTAAATCTTTTAGTGTTACCGGATGTGGAAATTTTTCTATTGCTTCAACTCTTTTTGGGTTTGTTTTTATACCGGAATCGGATATTATGAAACCTAAGAATTCAACTTCTTTTTTTCAGGAATTCACATTTGTCTAGTTGTACCTTCATATTGGCTTTCTCTAATGTCTCGAATATGGTTGAAATATTCTCGAGATGTGAATCTTCATCCTCTGCGAATATTATTATATTTTTTATTTATTTATTTATTTATTTATAAAAGACATCCTAACACATAAAGAACTTAATCTTATGTATTACAGTGTTAGGTATAACATTAACTGAATTTTTAAATTTAGAACAATTTTGAGATTATACGTAGTTATATCTTAATACTAAAATTAAAAATTTTGAATTTTATTATTTAAAAATATATTTTAGTTCCCTTTTAAATTTATATGCGTTGTCGAAAATATGTATGTGACTGGGTAGATTGTTCCAAAGACGTATGGATGATATAAAAAACTGTCTTTCGGATAATTGATTTCTAAAGCGCAGCTGTATGATTTTCTTTCCTCGATTAGAACGAGCAAATATTATTTTGTTGTACAGATATTCTGGTTCCTTTGTGTATATGATTTTGTGTAAAAATAAAAGATTTTTATATTTCAACAAATTTTCAAAGCTCATATTGAATAGTTGGTAGGAAAAATCGGATATCCCTTCATTTCTTTTTTTGTTAAAGACGTATCGGGCTATATTGTTGAATGTGGGTTTCAGTTTTTTAAAATCCACGCTGTTGCAGTTATAAAAGATTTCGCAACCGTATAGTAGAACGGGGCTTAAATACGTCTTGGCTAGTAGCATTCGAATTTCCATAGCTGTTGAAGATTGCAATGTCCAAAGGTTTCGCAGCATACCGTGTACTTTTCCTGTGATTGAATTTATATGATTTGTCCAGGACAGATTTTCGTTGAAGACCACACCCAAATTACAAGCTGACTGAACGAATCCAATTTCAGAATCATTTAGTATCAATGAAAGGTCGCAGTGTGAGGAGATTGTGCGTTTTGAGATTTTTATGCATTTCGATTTAGATGGATTGATACATAAGCGATTGTTGTGAGCCCATCTACCAATGTGTTGTAGATCGATGTTGACTTTTTCTATGCAATTTTGTATATCTCCATCTGTATTTGTGATGTAAAGTTGGACATCGTCAGCATACTGCAGTGACTTAGAACATTTGGCAGATCATTAATATAAATGCTGAATAGCAATGGACCTAATATTGAACCTTGTGGAACCCCTCTTAAGATGTTGAGTGGATCAGATAATTTGTTATTCATTGTAACAATTTGCGATCGATTAGTTAAGTATGAACCAATAAGACGGCAGGCAGGTTGAGAAAAATTAAATACATTTTGTAGTTTGGCCAGCAAAATACCATGGTCAACCATATCGAAGGCTTTGCTGTGATCCAGAAGTACTAGAAAGCATTCCGCATGTTCCTCTATATGTACCCTTCTATCACCTTTGTTAAAGCTGTTACACAGCTGCGCTTGGGTCTAAATCCTGACTGTACCTCAGATAAAAGATTATTTTCCAAAAGGAATGAATTTATTTGTGTATAAATTAACTTTTCAAATGCTTTTGAAAGGAACGGCAAAATTGCTATTGGCCGATAAGTGTCATTTGCTTTTGGAATCGGTATAACTTTCGATATTTTCCAGATCATAGGAAACGAAGATTTTGTAATTATGTTGTTGAAGATGTATGTGATATAAGGTAATAACATTGGTAGTAGCATTTTTAGAAATTTGGGATTCAATTCGCCCATACCCACTGCATTTGATTTAATCGAGAGTAAACTATTTAAAACTTCCATCTGATTAACGCATCGAAAACCAAAGCTAGGGACCATTTGATCATTGTTATGATTATTATAAACATTGAGATTATCCTCATTAGAATGGCTTCCAACAAAAGTATTATTTAATTGATTCTAGTCGATATCGAGATTACATTCGACATTGTTCGATTTGTTTATTCCAATATTTCTAATTATTCTCCACTTGGATTTACTGTCAATAGCTGATGAGAATTTACGTTTATAGTACACAGTTTTGGCAATACTGACTTCTTTTCTGACTTCTCGTCTCAAATGTTTATATAAGGCGTAAATTTCAGGCGTATTAAATCTTTTCCATCTCTTATATGCAGAGTTTCGCTGTTGTATTAGTAGTTTAATTCTGATGTTAAACCATGGTTGCTGCTTGTGATTGACAGTTTTTGTTTTTAAGGGTACGCATTGATTGAAAATGCGGTTTATGTTAAGCTCAATGTGTGCAACCTGATCTTTAACTGATTCCATTTCATAAATTGCATTCCACGATGTATTGTTAACCAGACTACATACGATATTATTGTTTATTTTATTGAAATCTCGATAAACACACGTCTCACTACTCTCGTTTACATATGTCATAAGTCATAATTAATAGGTCTGGCCTGGAAAACATCGGTGCTGATAATTGATCATATAGCTTAACTTTTGTTGGTTGATTCACAAAAAAAACATCTAATAAAGTATTTATCGTACTGGAGTAATGAGTAGGTACGGTTTTGTTTATAGGATGTAAATCAAAGGAGTACATTGTGTCGCAGAGATGTTTTTCCATTAATAAATTACTATTGAAATCCCCTGCTAGGATTACATCTATGTATTGTACAGAAATACTTGCCAGGATTGATGTCAGTTCATCAAAGTTCACGGAGCGATTAGGTCTGTATATACAACCAATTAGAATTTTGTTTAGGGTATCGATATAAATTTCAAGCAGAAGATATTCAATTTTGCTGTCAATTTGCGATTTTAATATTGTTTTGCATTTTATTCCATCTCGTAAATATATACAAACTCCCCCTCCATGTGAAATTCTGTCGGAACGCAAGAGGTTGTAGCCAGGTAAGTTATATATTCTATTGCTTATTTCGGGATTAAACCAGGTTTCAGAGATACAGATAATATCGATGCCAGATGAGATAAACAAATATCGAAACTCTTCCAACTTATTTTTTAGGCTCTGGGCATTTAAATGAACTATTTTGAGACCGTTTTTTTGTTTGGATATGATTTTTAACATGTTTAATGTATTGTCTTTGGAACTATAACTATTATCATATATCATTACCAACTAATATCACATCAAAATTATCACAGATTAAGAAACAACGCATATTTTTAAAGTTTTTGAGGTATAATGGTAACGTATTTTGAAATTCCAAATAAAAGGGACGGTACAATATAAATTTAATTATTATATATTTAGTTGGCGTAAAATAAATCTTAAAATTAAACATAATTTCTGCAGATATATTAACTAATGAGCACTGTTTACGAAAGTTGATTTGATAGAAAAAAATTTAGTTTATCAAGGGATTCCATACGCTCTGACCGATCAGTACCAATAGCTTTAAGATACACATATCCACGCAAGGTATATGCAGATTGGAGACGTTTTTGCTTCTTGTATTTTAGCGCTGCTTGTAAAATTTTGAAGTTTGGGCTGGTTAAGTCCTCATTAATATAAAATGGAATGTGGGAATCAAAACCAAGTGAAGCTAGGGTTAACTGTGACTTAGTTTCGCGTTTATATTTTGCAATTGTTCGCAGAATGAAGTTTCTGTCTTCAGAGGAAAGGAACTGTAGTAATATGACTCCATCAATGTCATTTTTGTTCCGATTGTTTTTCATTCTGTTGATAGATTTGAAGAAGGGTTGTTTTATTTTTAGAAAATTGCATAAATTAGCAAATAGCTGCGGCAAATTTTCGTTTTCTTGGTATGGAATACCACATAAACGCACATTGGTTGACACATTTATATTATTTTGATGCTCAAGTTTTGTTGTTAGGGTTTTTACTTCATTTTCCAATGCACTTATTTTGGAGACACAAGGTTCAACTTTGTTTAATCTTTCGGTGAGAACATTCATATTTTCTCTGATTTTTAGTATTTTATCTTCTAAACCTTTTAAAGCGGCGTTTACACTCTCTTTGACACATCGCTCTATAGTTGCCATCATGATATCATCCATATAGATGAAACATATTTTGCCAATGTGCTCTCTGAGAATGTCGTCCAAGGCTCGTTGAAATATGGACGGAGCATTTTTCGAACCAAATGGAAGTCGAGTGAATTCTTATTTTGCATTATTATTAGAAAAAAACTGTTTTTTCTCTATCACTTTCTTTAAGTAATATCTGGTGAAATCCACTTTTTAAATCTAATACACTAAACAATTTATTTTTTCCCATTTGTAGTAGGATTTCATTTATCTCTGGGATGGGATATCTATCTCGAATTGTCTCCTTATTTAATTTTCTATAGTCTATCACCATTCTGTATTTCACTTTGCCTGATGCATCCGATTTTTTTGGCACGATCCAGATGGGTGAATTGTATGGTGACCGTGAAAGTCGAATTATAACCTGATCTAATAGTTCCTTTATCTGTTTGTCTACTTCGCCTTTCAAATGCATAGGGTAGGGATACAATTTTGAGTAAACTGGTTCGACATTGGTAGTCTGAATATCGGCGACTACTGTCGTAGTGTAAGTACATAAGTTTTTCATTTGGTTCCCCAAAGAGTGATTTACGCTTTTGGATCACACGATCAAGTTTTTGTTTCTCTTGTGGAGTTAAGTGGTCCGTCCTAAGGTCGATAGTGTTCACAGATCGAGATAATTTCTGCTTTAATTTTACTTTTATTCTATTGTATATAATCATGTAGTCTTCTGATGTATAAATGACAGCAGATAATTTATTTAAGCTATCGTTCCCTAGATCGCTGCTGATCATTCGCAGTGAAGGACGTTTTATCACATAGCGGATAGTTACCAGTACCTATTACGCAATAGCAAAAATCAGCACAAAGTCCGTAAGGCCTACATCGTAGTACCTATTACGGTCTAATACAGACAAAATAAAAATAAATTCTCTTGACGGGGATGCCTTCGTGATGGAGCGCGGTTCCCCAATCGTCCGACTGTCCGTCCGTTGGTCTTGGCCAAAGCCGACCACACCAAAAATGGTGAAAATCTCCCCCAAGTACTCACAACAGGTGGTGCGGTGAGGAAAACGTCATGTCCGACCGTTAAAACGGAAGCACAATGAGCATCGTGTAGCGTTCAGAGTTTTGACGAAGTTGGAGGCTGTTGAGGTTTCGGCTCTTACCGAAAAACAAAAAGAGTCACTTACCTGGGCTAAAGGCGTCATAGATGCTTCTAAGGCCAATGAGTCGGCTGAAAGAGCCACAAATACAGCTGTGTTAACGGCTAATAAAGTAAAACAAATCAGATCACCTGATGTACCCCTGCCTTCGCAAAAGGCAAGAGGCCCTAATGTCACCATCAACAGGACACTCACCAAGCCCTTCAATGAAGTGGCGAAGGAGAGTCTAGTGATGGCTGTTATAGACAGAAGTAGTGAGGATGGATCCATCCTCAAGGACAAATTGAGTCATGTACAATCAGCCATTATGGCTCATTACCTCGATGTCCGTAGAGAAATGCCGGGCAAACCACCAATCTGCAACGATGCAGGATGGCATCAGGGGAGAGTAAAGCTCTTATATTTCGGTGATGCCAGATCAGTAGACCTGTATAAGGCTGCTCTGAGTCGAGCGGGTGAGGTGTGGCCGGGTGCCCAGTTGGATGTTGTCGAAAAAAACAACATCCCTAGTCACCCTAGAGCCATCACCTGGGTTACAGAAGAGCCCTCCAACCCGGCTGACATCTTAGAAATAATAAAAGATTCCAATCCTGGTCTGCCGGCCCATAATTGTAGAATCAGCAAGGTGGGTGAGGCGGATGGTAAAAAGCGGCAGGTCAATCTTATCCTAAACGCTGAATCCACCTCCCATATACAAAGTGCGAGTGCAACCCTACAATATGGCTTCGAGACTATAGTCTTGAAGATATACACGCAGGATATAGCTCCCACTGCAGAAGGTGAGTCGTCCACCGTGGCACTTTCTGGAAGTGCGGAGGTACCCACGCCTATTATTTCTGGTGACTCCAACTCTAACAGAAGATCTGTAACGTCCTTCTCCGAGGACAAAAGCTCTACTTCGGACACAGAGAGGCTGAGGGGAGTCTCCGGACTCTTTGACGCATCTGGCGGGGACATGCTTCTCGACGATACGGACGAAGAGTTCGATAACACCCTTGTCGGGGTGGATGTTAATCTCTCAATTACCAATGATGGTAAGAATTCTACAGATTAACCTCCATCACGCTAAAGCAGCCTCAGCGGCCCTATTGCTGCGCCTGTCCACAGGCGCAGTAGACATCGTCCTGATACAGGAGCCCTACGTAGTGGGAGGAAGGGTGTGCGGTATTAGGACACCCAACTTTAAACTGCTTGTGGCCAACTGTGAAGGTACTCCAAGAACCTGCATTTTGGCCAGGAAAGATCTAAGTATCTTTCTCCTGACTAATTTAAGTGGTAAAGACCAAACAGCTGCTAGCCTGGAGATCGGTAATCGCATATATTGCGTGGTCTCCAGCTACTTGCCTTATGAATCTGTAGTACCGACTGCTCTATTCAGGGAAGTAGTAGAAGAAGCAACGTCTGACGAGCTCGAGCTGATTATTGGCGCAGACACGAACGCTCGTCATACTATCTGGGGTAGTACGGTTATAAACAATAGCGGTGATTCGCTTCTTGACTTTCTTCTAACTACCAACCTTAGTAGTTGTAACATAGGTAATAAACCGACCTTTACAATTAAAGACAAACAAGAAGTACTCGACGTAACGTTTGCTACTGACCGGCTGTCAGACAAAATTATTGGGTGGAATGTACTGGACGACCACTCATTCTCAGATCACCATTATATTGAGTTCAAACTCGCGGAAAAAGCGCCTAAACCTGCCGTCCACAGGAATGTAAGGATGACAAAGTGGCACCTGTATGAGAAGAATTTCAAGAAAGTCCTCAACTCTAAACTTCTGTACGAACCGAATGACAAAGCCGGTTTGGATAATCTGGTCGATCATATCACCATATCATTCAATAGATCCCTTGAAGAAGCCTGCCCAAAAACAAGGTACAAGGGTAAAACTAAACCCCAATGGTGGACTTCTGAGCTAACGGCTATGAAAAAGACCTGTAACAAGCTATTCAATAAGGCTAAATCTACTGGGGTCGCTAATGATTGGGATGCCTATAAAGAGCAACTCAAGATCTATAAGAAGGAGCTTAGAAAGGCGCAAAGGCGCTCTTGGTATACCTTCTGTGGTGAAGTGGAAAAGGTCTCCGACGCCGCTAGGCTGAGGAAGATATTATCTGCTTCACCCTGTACAGTGGGATATTTACAGGATGAGGCAAATAACTGGACCAAAAACAGCGAGCAGTCGCTCAATGCACTGCTCGACACACATTTCCCGGGGAACTCTGTAACAGAACCCGAGGATCAGCAGGACCAACAAGAGTGCGAGTGGACTGCGAGCGTCGCTAGCTTCTTGACTGAGAGATCCAGAATAAGCTGGGCTATTAAAAGCTTTGAGCCCTTCAAGTCACCTGGACCAGATGGCATCACTCTAGCAGAAATGCAGAAAATGTTAAAGTACATTATCCCCTGGCTGGAGAAAATTTATGTAGGCTGTATCAGGCTTTCATACGTCCCGAATCGATGGAGGGATACCAAAGTGGTATTCATACCTAAAGCGGGAAAGATATCACACACTAGGCCAAAAGACTTCAGACCAATTAGCCTATCCTCCTTCCTATTGAAAGGTCTGGAAAGACTTTTAGATCATTTCATCACACTGATAGAAAAACCGTTCGTCACCATGACGAATCAGTTTCGTCAATATATCTTCGTACTGGTGACGAAAAGTTTCGTACATGCGATGTTTTTGTACGTCAATAGAACGAACACGATCATCAAGTCATGTTTTTGGTGATTTCGAAATTCGTCGAGAGAACGATAAGGTTTCATTCCCACGACGCAAAGATTTATTTGGCCATTTTGCTGAAAATATGGTCAAACAAAGCAATCAAATTATAGTTTCTGCTTAAATGTACTGTTCTCTTTGCGTTCTGATTACCCTAGTTCAATAATTTTTTTTAAAAGATCAATTTAAAAAATCTAATAATTAATGACGAACACCGTTCGTCAATAAGATAGTAGAGGGGAATTGAGAGAGCAAACGTGTAATTTGATACTATTTGGCCACTTCGTGGGTGGTCTGATGACGTCATGATGACGTCATCGTCCATTTTATGTGTATGTATGTGTGAATTCGTACGTCTGTGTCAATTTTATGTGTATGTATGTGTGAATTCTGACGTCGTCGTCGATTTTATGTGTTTATATTCCAATGTAATTTGATACTATTTGGCCACTTCGTTGGTGGTCGCCAGATGTTCTGTAGGTCTGAATCAGTGTTTATGTTTATGTATATGTGAGTTCATTGAACTTGGCTTTGAAGTAACCTTGAGATCAGCATGACTCATTGGTATGTGCGTCCGCAGCTGGGCTTTGCTGTACATCTAGGTATGGTTGATTCTAGAATCACATTGTGAGTCCGCAGCTGGGCTTTGCTGTATATCTAGGTATGGTTGATTGTCGAATCACAAATACACACATGGTATGCATGTATGTGTGTCAACGGTTCCCCACCAGTCCGTCTTTTGTGTCAGTCTGTCTGTCGGACACTAGCGCCAAACAGTCAGATCATGCTATGTGTTTGGTTGTCCGTCTGCCTGTCGGACACTAGCGCCAAACAGTCAGATCATGCTATTGAATTGTTTGGTTGTCCGTCTGTCTATCGGAAACTAGAACCAAACGGTCGGATCATGCAATTGAACTTGAATTGATTCCTTTGTGACATATCCAGAGCACAATGTGTGTGTGTGTAGTTCTGAGTATCCTAAACTTCACACCAAATCCTCAAAGACTTTTAGGTAAACAAACCTATTTTTGTGGTTGGTTCATATTAGATACAAATTATTATGTAATACGATCAAATCGTATGTAAACTGTTGGGAGGGAA
This sequence comes from Eudasyphora cyanicolor, assembly GCA_963930755.1. Taxonomy (NCBI): domain Eukaryota; kingdom Metazoa; phylum Arthropoda; class Insecta; order Diptera; family Muscidae; genus Eudasyphora; species Eudasyphora cyanicolor. Next base: position 108,005,742 of record OZ005737.1, read on the forward strand.
TGCATCTGTAAAGAGCAAAATATTTCCTGTCCATGGTCAACGTTGATATGAATTGAAAAGGAATGAATGCTCTATAAACAAAGAGAAATCATTTGGAAAGTCAGTTTGATTAAAGCTACAGCTTGTAAAGCATTCAGTTTCAAATCTTAATTGTATAAAATAAAAATTTTAAGTGCAAAATGTCTCCCAATACCTGTGTATTTTGTAATGAGTCTTTTCACGCTAAGAGAGATTTTACAAGACATATGAAACATCATTGTCTTATATGTGGAAAACTATTCAAAAACATTTATGTAATGAAACATCATCAAAAGGTGTTTCATAATAATGCAAATTTAAGTGAATCGATGTTGATTAATAAAAAATATGAATCAGATTCGGGAAAACTAAAAATATTTTCTATAAATGGAGATCACAAACTACGTCATGAGCTACAGAAAGATCCTTCAATTCAACATCTAGGATTGATTTCACCCACACAATACCAACAACATACAGGAGTTTTACAAACACAACATGAAAAACAGTGGCCGACGTTAAATGAGCAGTATCAGTATTATAATCAAAATGCTCCTGAAGCTGTAAAAAATACTAAGAATACGTACTTTTGTAAAGACTGTTATGTACAAGTGGTATCCATGCGTAACCACGTTCGTACCAATGGACATAAGGATACTGTTAGAAGGAACATAGATGGGGATATAACAGTCATAAAGAGTTCATTCAATAAACGTATTATAACATACGAATATAATAATTCAAATGGAACTCTGTTACCTGAAAATTTTCTTGGTGAGACAAAAGAGTCACTCCTGAAGTTGCTCAAGCTCAGTTTGGTGGAGCACACAATTTTGAAGTTCAACATAGAACTTCAAGGTGAATATGTTAAACCCAGAGCAGATAATGAGCTAAATATGAGTGATGGACCATCAACTTCTAGAGGTAGAATCCCCGATCCCGATTCCTTAACTACACCCAAGATTTTCAACCACGTATCTAAAATGACTCTGTTAACTCTGGGAGATAACATTAATAATTTGTTTGATGACCACACTGATGCCATAATGCACAAGATGTTCGAATTTCAAGAGCGTGATTCAGGTTGGGCATTACAGAAAATTCTAAAACTTGACATTAATATTAACAAGGCTGATCTCACCAAAGGCTCAAAATTCATTAAAACACCAAAGTCATTGGCAAAAAAGAATGCATGTCTCAACATAAACAATTTGAATGATGAATATTGTTTCAAATGGAGTTTGGTGGCAGCATTGGAAAATAAACCCTCCCATAAGCCTTGTGACACATCTTCCTATAATGTTGACATCGCACGTGATACGATAACATTGCAAAGTGGTATCACGCTAAACTTCCAAGGGCTTCAATTCCCCTTAGCCATAAAACATGTTAAAGTGTTCGAAGCAAACAATGATGACATAAGCATCAATGTCTTTGGTTATGAAGGAGACCAAATTGTTGGACCCTATCACCTAACAAAGAAAGAGAAAAAATACCACATCAATTTGATGCTGCTTCACGAAGGCGATAATTTCCATTACATTTGGATAAAGCGAATGTCAAAGTAATATACGAAAAATGAAATTTATATGATATATGATATATTTAAAAATATTTTTTTCTTTACAGTCTTTTGAGCCATCAATTATCAAATCATAACGGAGCTGTTTTTATTTGTAATGGATGTGTCCAACACTTCCATTCGACAGATAAATTTGCACAACACAAACAGGAATGCGGGGGTATTGTAACTCGCTTGCCCTCGGAAGATAAAGCAATATTAAAATTTACTCACTACGAGCGTCAATTGAAAGTACCCTTCGTAGTATACGCAGATTTTGAATGTGTATTAGAGGATGTGGTGAGCGCAAATACCACAAAAACCAGCATGATACAAAAGCACACACCTTGTGCTTTTAGTTACAACATTAAGTGTAGTTATAATTCTAGTTTAAATAAGTTTTGTATATATACAGGTGAGGACGCCTCTAAAAAATTTTTGGAAAATCTCATTAGGGATTGTAAATTTATTTACAATAATTATTTGACTGTAAAGAAACCAATGATTAGTTTAACACCCTTGGAGGAAGTAAATTTTGTAACTTCTGAAAATTGTCACATATGTGACAAAACTTTAGGTAACGATAGGGTAAGGGATCACTGTTATTTAACTGGGAAATACAGGGGGGCAACACATAACCAATGTAATCTTCATCATCAGATAGCAACATTTATTCCAATATTTTTTCATAATTTTTCATCCTACGATTGTCACCTTTTCATTAAAGATCTTATTGACTATGAAGGAGAAACTAAAGTAATTCCATTAAATAAGGAATTATATATATCTATGTCTCATTTTCTTCCAATGAATGATAAAAACAGACTAGAGTTGCGATTTCTAGACAGTTTTCGATTCATGGCTGCCAGCTTAGATTCTCTGGCCCGAAATTTACCTGAAAAGGATCTTCAGACAGTACGTACACATTTTCCAAACAATAAAGATTTTAGACTCATGAATAAAAAGGGGGTATTTCCGTATGATTATATATCATCATTTCAAAAATTTTTTGAGAAACAACTTCCTCCGAAGAAATACTTTTATAATAAAATGACGGACACCGAGTGTTCGTCAGAGGATTACAAACATGCACAGAATGTATGGACAAATTTTGGTTGTACAAATCTGAAAGATTACATGGAATTGTATTTAAAAACGGATGTTCTATTGTTGACTGACGTTTTTGAAAATTTTAGAACATTATGTATAGATGTGCACAAATTGGATCCCTGTCAATATTATACCGCCTCATCTCTTTCTTGGGATGCGATGCTCTTATGTACAAAAGTTGAATTACAACTTCTCACTGATATTAACGTGTACAACTTCTGTAAGAATGCCATACGAGGTGGTATAGTTCAATGTTCCAAAAGACACTCAGTAGCGAACACAGAGGGTACGCAAGGTTATGATAAAAATAAACCAATTGTAAATATATACTACCTAGATGTGAATAATTTGTATGGTAAAGCTATGACACAATATCTCCCAGTAAATAACTTTAGATGGCTTGAGGGAACAGATTTTGGAAAATATACAAATGAAGAGGAAATAAAATCAATACCCGACGATTCGCCAACAGGCTACATATTTTGTGTTGATTTAGAGTATCCAAAAGATTTGCATGATCTTCACAATGATTTACCCTTCTGTGCGGAGAGTAAAACTGTTGGAGGGTCTAAATATAAAAAATTAATTACAGACTTTTCCGAAAAACGAACATACAAGATCCATTACAAACTATTGCAGCAGTGTCTAAAGCATAAATTAATACTAAAAAAAGTACACAGCATCCTTTCTTTCTCTCAATCAAAATGGTTGGAAAAATATATACTAAAAAATAATGAGATGAGAGCAAAAGCAAAAAATTCTTTTGAAAAAGATTTTTACAAACTTTTAAACAATGCTGTATATGGTAAAACTATGGAAAATGTGGATAAAAGAAAAGATGTTAAAATAGTAAAGACTTGGGATAGAACAAACAGAAACAGGCTGGGAGCGAGAGATTTAATTGCAAAACCAAATTTCAATAGCTTATCACAATTTTCAGAGGATATGGTTGCCATTCAACTGAACCGTGTAAACGTATTATACAACAAACCAATTTATTTAGGCTTTTGTGTTTTGGATCTTTCTAAATGGGTTATGTATGACTTCCTCTACGACTTTTTGAAAATTAAGTTTCAAAACGATTTTTGTGTAAATTATATAGATACTGATTCATTTATTCTAACTTTTTATGGTAGAGATCTTTTTAAAGAACTTACTCCAGATGAGTTAAAAACAAGGTTTGACACTTCAGACTTTCCACCAGATAATAAATATGGTATCCCTCTTGTAAATAAGAAGGTGATTGGGATGATGAAGGATGAAAATTGTGGTATGGCTATGACCGAATTTGTGGGACTTAGACCTAAGATGTACGCAATTAAAGTGGAAGGAAGTAAAGACATTAAAAAGTCTAAGGGTGTAAAAAAATCTGTGCTAAAAAAATGTACTATAGATACATATCGAGAATGTTTAATTAAAAGACAAAAATATTATGACGATATGTTTACATTTAGATCTAGAAAACATGTTATTTATACAGATAAGATAAATAAAATATGTCTAAGCTATGACGATGATAAGAGAAAAGTAAGACCCGATGGTATAAATACGTATGCGTGGGGTCATTACAGGCTTGATTGTGGTTTATATAATATAAATATTGACCTAAACTCTATTAATCCGATGGAACTTGATGTAAGCCTTAACGAAATTAATAGCTTGGAAATTTCGGCTTTAAATGAAATTCTAGATTTGAATATTGAGAATAAATCAGATGATTTAGAAAGAGTTAATGAATCAGACCTATATTCTACAATTCCAATGGATGTATGTTTTAATGAAATTGATAATTCAAATCTCGCAAATTGGGATGAACTTCATGATCTTAACCTATAATTAAGAAATAATATACATTATTGTTTACCGTATATTTTTTATGCTTTCTTTCATCAATAAAGACAAATGTATTTTGATTTGGAATACAATACTTGTGTGTTTTTTTTTATTTATTAATTTTTATATGGAAATACAAAAAAAAAACATTTCATTATTAATACTTAAATAATTTTTCGGACGATTCCAGTTAAAGGTGTGTATTCTAGCAAACGTTCGTGAAGTAGTAAACAATAAACATAAGTGTTTTCAGGAATGGATTTAGAGGTCTCAAACTCGATTTTGACATCAATTGGTCCGCTTTTAACAATTTCGTTTTGATGGCTGACATCAATTACAGCTATTGGTGACTCCTTGAATTTCTCACATGAAATAATTGGTTGTGACTCCCTCAAAAAGTAACTTTGTTGAAATTTAGTATACATATCATAAAGTACAGCATATCGATTCTCTTCGAATTTTAAATTTAAGTCATCGTATGGATAAGTATCCGAGTTAAGATGGACTTTAATGTTTGTTAAATTACTGTGAACAAACTTTCCATCTTTTTCAAGAGCAAATAGTACAACATTTAATGGCGCAACCAATTACATTTGGTTGCGCCATTAAATGTTGGGTTAAAATGACAATCCCAACTACGAAATGTAATCGGTAGCGATGTTCCACTCTTTATCGTCTTCATAATTTGTAATTTGGATGTGTCAGACAAGTGCACATGCGGAATTCTCCACGTGATATTCGTAATTGTTAAATTTGCAGTTTCATTTGACTCCGAGGAATAACATGCGTTCTGGTCACTGGAGCTTCGGAGCAAAATAAGATCATGTTTACTATGTAATATAACTTTGGTGAAATCTTCGGCAAATCCCAACAGCATCTTAAGGGGTACATAAAAGTTAAACACACTCATGTTTAAGTCGGCGCCATTATTCCATCCAGCATTTCTCATCATATTACTCTCAAAATCAGTAAGGGACACAAAGTTCTTGATGGTACTCGATACACCTAAATACCGAGTGCGATCGATTTCAACACCATTAATTTCATAACGAATTTCATCGAACATGTGAGCTATACAATTATTGCGTAAACGAGCATTTGATGTTTTTTCGCCGCCCTCTACTGTTACAGAACCTTCTATGTAAATATAACTCTCGCTTGGCAATACATATAAATCTTGATTTTGAATGGTTATTCTTATTTCATCATTATTTTTAAATGAATTTATATATGGTACGTAGCTGTGGTAGTCTTTTTTGATTATATTGTCATCGGTGAATGGTTTTTCAAGAACATTTAGTATTTCAGACATTTTGTTTTAAACGTAATTTTAAAGATTTTAAAAAAATTTTATTTTCCTTTGTTAGTGGCAACCTTTTGGGTTTGACTGCTTTAATTGGAATGTTTGGAAAGGTCTTTTTAGGACTATATTTATTATAAATAATCATTTTGCTTTTGATCGCAGATGTAGCCTAAGTGTAATCTCTTCTCCACGAAAATTTATTAATCGTTGTTGTTGATCTACTATCCAAACTTTCAGTGAACTGATTTCTTTGACGTTTACTGGTAAATAAATTAAATTCCTTGGTATTTCATCCAATTTATATCCTGGAGATACATTTATACCAAATTCATGAATAGTATGTACAGATAGATTATTCATGTAAGATCCTGATGTTATATTACATTGTATTTGTATTGCGTTTACTTTCATAATGTTTACGGGAAGATATGACGTATGTTTCGTATTTGCTTTCAAAATTCCTCCATTGAATCCCAACAGGGTTCCTATAGACCGTTCTTTGTTAAAATCAATATCATCATGAGATGAAAATATCTCTATTTCTAAGGTATTATTGTTTGCAACGATTTCTATTGTCTTGAGACCGTCTTGTTTACCATAGGCTAGTTTAATATAGTCAACTATATCTTCCAGTTCGTAAGAACCAATAGGAATTTCAATTACTCGATCATCAATATGAAACAAGTTATTATCATGGTCTACGTTTGGAATGGAATTATATGAATGAAAATCTACCAGAGCGCATTCATAGTCTTCGGTTAATTGAATTGGTGGAAAGTAATTGGATGTTAGAACCGAAGATCTTCCGCTTAGGGCTAATGTTATTGACATAGTGAAAGCTAACAAGTAAATGAAAACTATTTTCATTATTTTATTTGTTTTTATTTATGTTTGCACTAGAGCATATTGCTTTTGTTTATCCATGAATTGTGATCTTTAGAGAATCCTAACCACTTAACGTATACTTTGTCGCCCTTAGTTTTCAAAACCTTTTCAACGAGGTATGTGTTGGGGAAGCGTGTGCGTTGAATTTCCTCTTTATAAAACCCGCCTTTGATTGGGTTTCCTTGATAGTCTTCTAAGATAAACGTAACAGGATTTGTAATCTGTATAGATTTTATACGAAATATCTCTGTGCTATAATTCGGTGTATACCCCTTCTCAAATATATTTTTATATTTGCTTATACGTACGTAATCCCCCACATGGTATTTTGACGGTGGGAACATTTTGAGATGACTGTACACCGTCGAGAGTAACCTTTTTTCATTTTTAGAATTTACTTCAATGGGGGGCATATTTATTGTTCGATGTTTTTTCTTATTGTAGAAATCAATCAAATTTTTGTATATATCAAGCCAATGGTAGGAACCGTTGTAAGAAAATTCTCGAAACATTAATGATTTTAGTGTTCGGTTAAATCGTTCAACGATTGATGCTTTCATTACACTATACGTTGAATAGTGGTTAATAGAATACATTTTCATTAGTTTATAAAATTCTTGGTTAAAAAATTCTTTTCCATCGTCTGTTTGTAAATTTTTTGGTATTCTACCTTTATCCAATATTTTTTTAAATGCTGTGGAAACGTCGCTGGCATTTTTTGATTTAGTTGCTTCTGCCCATGCAAATTTTGAGAAGGTATCAATTACTGTTAGCAAATATCTATGTCCTTTATTTATTGTAGAATAATTCCCCATTTCAACCAAATCCGCTTGCCATAAATCGTCGATGCCTTTCATAATTACTCTCCGTCGAGGAAAATTTTTGCGAGCTTGAGCGTGTAGCTCATTGATAATTGTTCGTCTTTCCATGATTTAGTTATGATCGTTATAAATTATTGTACGAGTACTTGACATTCTACTTAAAACATTGTGTAAATCCTTAATATTGTTTTTTAATTGAGATATTTCATTGTTTATGATTACAAATTGCCTACTTAAATCTCTTTTTAATATTTCTTGTGAATGTATGATTTGTGTTTGTAGGTAAGCTTTGTTGATTGCGTCTGTATTTTCCGACGGTGGGGCCAAATTCTTGATTTTCTTATTTTGGATATCGAGGTTATAATGCCGGTCAACACCAATTCCCAAAATTTTTTGAGCATTTCTCCTTAATGCATCAGAGTTGGAAAAGTGACCGAACTTGTCGACACTCATGTTGTAATTGATTGTTTACCCCAAAATCAATGTATTATATTTGCTTCTCTTAATTCTTCGATAATGGATACTATTTCATTGTTTTGGTTACTATGCCCAGCATTTTTTGACGCGATTAAAAGTTTTAGACGTTCAACTAATTCGTTAGGATCATCCCAGTATATATAGTTTGGTTTCTGAAGATTAACACTCATTAAACCTTCACCTGTATGAGTTGTTTGAAATAATTTTTTTATTATTGTTGTGTACTTCAAGCCTTTATTTCCCTTTATGTGTTCATTGGGACTATAATTTCTTCTGTGTGCATTCGTATTCACTAAAATCTTTCTATAGATATCCAATTCATATGAGTCATAATTCTTAGGATTTTTGTGGAATAAAAGTTCATATAAACCCGGTGTGAATGCCCATGTTTGATTTCCAATTATTATTTTATGCTCGTTTAAACTTAGATCGCTTGCGCCAAATTTCCAAACACCATTTTCGTCTTTGTGTGGTCCATATATTGTATCAAGTTTCTTATTTCTATGTAAAGAGTTTAAGTTAATAACACCCTCTTGCTGTTCTTCTTCTTCTTCTTCTGATTGTGAATAAAACTGTTCATCATTTGTTTCATCTTCGTTTCGATTCTCGGTATCAAATTCAATTTTCAATTTCTTTTTATTGCTGAAACCCTCGAAATCATTATCCTTTTGAAATTCTTTTTTGGGGGTGATGCTTTCGTGGGGTGATTTTATAATATTTTTTAGTTGTGTTGTTATAGGTTTGAATGTACTCTCTAAATGACTTGTCATTTCATTTTCACCTAATTTAATGCTTTGAAATTTCTTTTTCAAGATATTTCTAGATTTAATAAGTTCCTTCACAATGCCTTCATTCATTTTAAAGAGCGTAACAACACGATATGTGTTTCTGTTTAATATTTTGAACTGATCTGTTGATATTTTGAACTGACCTGTTAATATTTTGAACTGGTCTGTTAATATTTAAAACCGACCAGTTGAGTTTACAAAATGGATCTGTTTTTATTTCAAATAGAGCTGTTTTCTTTGTAAACTGGTCTGTTGGATTTTTGAGTGAGGCTGTTATTTGTGTTTTCAATGATTTTTTTTTGTAAGGTCAATAGCATTCAACCGGTACTATGATTGTACCATCTGTTTCAGTTGAGATATTATCATTTACTAAATGTAAATAAATACATCAAATCCTTTTCTATACCGTCCATCAGTAATATCGCTATCCTTACTTATAACTAAAAAACCATATTTTTCTTTCCAACATGTTCGACATATATCCATAAAATTATTAAATGTCATATCATTTCCAACGTGGTCACTGAAAATATGTTTCATATTCATTACGTCTTGCTTGAAAATAATAATTATGTTAGCATTATCACGTATTAAATGTTTCGGGATGCGTGTGTATGTTTGACATAAATAAAATGAATCTATATTATTATGTCTACCCATACAAAAATAAGCACGAATATTATTTTGTTTTTCGCAGGCGACATCATCAAATATCATTATGGAATTCATTTTCGCTTTATCGGGTGGTATGACAGTAGTATTTTCAGAAAATGTGTAAAACCCCATGCCTTTTACGGTTGAAATGAGCTTCTTTAAATATTCATATTTTGGTTGATGTAACGACTTTGAGTATAAATATATATTTTCAAATTTTAATCCGTTTGGACTTTCAATCAAGCTTATCATAATATTAGTTTTCCCACAATTGGAAGGACCCACTATTATAGCCCGTATTGAATTCGGTAACAAAGAGCTATGTCTGATTTTCTGAGATTTTGTTTGTGTGAAATCGAAATTTCTAACATCAATATTCGTATCCTGCTTTATTAACCGCATTTTTGCAACTGAATTAATAATTTGTTTCACTCAATTTTATATTATTTAAACCTTTAGGTGAAAAACGTATAAAATGATAATTTATTCGAAAAACAACATTAATACCAAAAGGGACGTCAAAGGGAGAGGATTGTTAAATAATTTAATTACTTCATTGCCATTTGAACTGCATTTACCCGGTTATAATTTTTGTGGGCCTGGGACAAAACTGAAGAAACGACTGGATAGAAATGATAAAGGAATAAATGGTTTAGACGAGGCTTGCAAAATTCATGATATAGCTTATTCCAAAACTGAAAATATAAAAGAACGAAATAGAGCAGATAAAGACTTAGCAGAAAAAGCTTGGGGACGAGTTAAAGCTAAAGATAACAGCTGGGGAGAAAAACTAAACGCATATTTTGTCACCAACGCTATGAAGGCTAAAGCAAAATTGGGGGTGGGTATGTCCAAGAATGGTGTATGTGGGAAAAAACTGTTTTCATCAGCGGTGAAGAATGCTACCTCGGTTCTGAAGAAACAAAAACCAGAAGACATAACCACAGCTATAAAGATTGCACAAAAATCGATTGGTAAATCCTTCAGAGGAAAAAAATCTAAAGTTGTTATACCTAGGGTTATAAGAGTACCTAAAATTGGTGGTTTCCTACCCATAATACCAATTCTAACAGCACTTAGCGCTATGGGAGCGTTAGCCACGGGTGGAGCATCAATAGCAAAAGCAGTAAACTCGACTAAGAATGCTAAAAAACAACTTGAGGAAAATATTCGTCATAATAAGGCTATGGAGGATATTGCAGTGGGTAAGGGGATTTACCTAAAGCCATATAAGAAAGGAATGGGCATTGTGTACAATAACAACAATAATAAAACTTTGACAAAAAACTAATAGACCAGCTACCCAACAGGCCTTTAACAGACATTGATTTAGAAATATTTGGTAAAAAACACATTCCCTATTTTAGAGGAGTTTTTATGCGAGACAAACTCCCCAAAAAGCCCCGTATTAAAGAGTGCGGAATTGTTAACCTTGACTCACATAAAGGTCCTGGAACTCATTGGATGGCATACTTCAAAAACAATGAGAAAAATGAATATTTTGATAGCTATGGCAATCTCCAACCACCATTGGAAATATTGCAATACTTGGGAGCTAATATAAATTATAATTACAAACGAAAACAGAAATTTAATTCTTTCAACTGTGGGCATTTATGTTTAAAATATTTGCTACAATTCAATAAAACACCACAATGTCATCGAAAATCGTATATAAAGTAACTGAAATATTAAAACGTTTTCAGTTCAGCAGCAAAATTCAACGTTTTTAGTTCATCAGCTAAATTCTTGCAAAATGTTCAAAATCAACAGGTCTGAGATTGCGTTATTGGATTTTCAATATTGTCATGGCAATGGCAACAGCATTTATATGAAAGAATTGGCATATATGGCTGGCTCATCAATCGCTCCGAATTACGTTGTATTCAAGGAACCATTCGATATTCGAGAATTAAGTTATGAAGGACTAAGAACAAACACCTACTGCAAGAAATTTGTTAATGGACTGGATTGGTCAATGGGATCAGTAGATTACAGCTGTGTAGGTGATTTTCTATCACCCCTAAATAATTATAAATATATTTTTGTTGTTGGTAAAGCAAAACAAGATTTTTTATTAAATTATGTTACAACATCTGTCATAAATTTGGAAAATAAAATAAGTTTAAAGAAATTCGAAAACTATTATTCGAAATATATATGTCCGTTACATCCAGACAATAAATTTAGATGTGCACTAAATAACTTGTTTAAATTATATATTTTGTAGAGAACAATTATAATAAAATACAAGAATCTGTTATAAATGAAATAAAGTACTAAGAACAAAAACAAATCGTAACATGTGTTTTTATTTCTTCAAAATTGAATGTATTCCTTTAAAAACAAATATTGTAAACATAAATATTAAAAACTTTGGAAGTAATGAATCGGTCGTTTTCTCCTCTGGTAATGTTGAAAATGGTGAATCTTTTGGTCGCTTCTCTCGTATTTGTAAAGCATTGGATCCTGATCTCTGATATGGTGTTTTGAAAGTACAATGTCGTAGTTCAGTTCCACTGTTATAAACTCCACACACATCAAAACTTAACTTTGGAAGCAGTCGATCTAATTCTTTTAAATTTATGGGTTCATTGTTAGTAATGTAGCGTCTCATCAATGGACAATTCTTCGACCATCGCATATGTTCCGAAACCGGGGAATCTGTACGTTCCCAAGAATATATTTCAACCTCACAAAAATAACATTTTGCTTTGTCATTTTCACCAGTATAAAAGAAGCCTATCATAGCCATCACCTTAGGATTAATATACTTTAGTGGCCACAAACCAAACGTTTGCAAACGTTTATCCTCACGATGAAATCGATCGTCCATAACGTAGCGTGGTTTTAAGATATCCATTTCTAAAGGAATCATGTTTCCTTATAAACGTCTGTTACTTAATTACTTTCTGAGATGACATATCGACTCTCTTTTATATAAAACACCCACAACTATCAGATTCAAATGAAAACACAAGAGCTTTTTAATTTGAAAATTTAAAAACAACTTTTATTTTAGAATATTATAATGGAAATGATATAGTAATGTTAATATGAAAGCTAAAATTGATTTTAACTTAAAATAAAGAGTAAAATGCATCTGTGGCAATTATTTGTCTTAATTCTAATTTACATAAATCTGATCCTTCTCGTAATGGTGTTTTAACTACAGAAAACACTCCATCGCAGAGTCGTTTTATTGCTTCATCTCCCAGAGAGAGAAATCTCGATGGTAAATACAAAATGTAGTTGTCCAGCCTTAACACGATTTTTTCTCCATATGTACCAACAGTCTTGTAGGCTCCTCTTACAGCATATTCCATGTCTGGAGTCATATCCTTAATACTTAGAATTTTTTTGAAATTCATACTGTTGAATGATTTAATAACCTCAGTATTCGATGTCATCTTGTTAATTTTAAAATTTCGACTGTAGTCTTCATAAAAATCTGCACCTATTTATATCTATTTGAAAACCTCAATTTATGTATCCCCTCTCCCTCTAAAGTAAAAAGAGGATGAAAGCTCTTAACAAACCCAAGCCTTGCAAAATAAAAATATATTTTATTTAATATTATATTTATGTTTTATTTAAAATTTTATGAATGAAATGTAACGTGAATAATAGAACAAAAAATCTTATAAATAGTATATTTTTAATAATTAATTAAATCTAAAATATATTGAGCTTCTTCTTCATTGATTATATCCATAAAAGCATCCAATGTTTCAGGATATTTATCAATGTATGCCATTAAAATAGTTTGTATTACAGTCTGAGAATTGTTAACCTGTGGCTCAACCATAGGTTTCCCAGGAGTAAGTAATATATTTGAAGTAATATATTTGATGTAATAACTGGGCGCTCACCCAATTCACTTGGATATGATTCCTCATCCTCTAGGATTTGGGATAAGCGTTGTCCATATTCAAAATCAAACGGTTCGGTCTCTCCATTCGGGAAAAGGTCTAGGCTTTCCAAGACTGATGGAGTTACGTTTTGATCATCGTTATCATCATGGTCCTCCGGATCAAAATCAAACGGTTCGGTCTCTCCATTCGGGAAAAGGTCTAGGCTTTCCAAGACTGATGGAGTTACGTTTTGATCATCGTTATCATCATGGTCCTCCTGATCTGTCGATGAGCCATCAACTGGAATATCCTCATCTGTCCAATTCATAATGTCCAGTGATTCTAAATCTGCCAACTCCTTTTCAATGATCGGATCCTTTGGGTGAACGCAACTGAATTGATCATCCGACCAACTATGGACATTGAGTTTTTTTAACTCCTCCATCTCGAAATCCGCCATAGACATCATTTTCAAGGATAAAGTTTTATTCTAGCACTTTGGAATATGTGGACTGCTACTGTGGACTGTAGTTGTCCTCACAATACTTTTCTTTATATATGGAAATTTCATAATGTCGGATTCATTTTTTGTCATAAAAATTTTAAACGAATTTTTAATAAATGAATTTTTCATAGTATCCCTAGTCAGCAAATATTTAATGCGTATTTCATAATTATTTGCATCGAATATCAGAAGATCGCAAAATTATGTTTGTTTTCCATCTCTTCGTTTATAGGGCATTCATTCCTTATCAATTCATACCAATTCTTAATTTGCCACGAATATGAAACAACCACAAAAATATGTTTGTTTACCTAAAAGTCTTTGCGGATTTGGTGTGAAGTTCTGGATACTCAGAACTACACACACACACATTGTGCTCTGGATATGTCACAAAGGAATCAATTCAAGTTCAATTGCATGGTCCGTCCGTTTGGTTCTAGTTTCCGATAGACAGACGGACAACCAAACAATTCAATAGCATGATCTGACTGTTTGGCGCTAGTGTCCGACAGACAGACGGACAACCAAACACATAGCATGACGCACTCATGATGTGGATAATGAATGCTGAGTTTTTTAATTAGTATATTCAGATTACAAGTGCCACAACTTTGTTTGCATAATGTTATTATACTTATATGCTACAATGTTGTGCTGCGTAAAGAACTCGGTATGGCTTTAAAATTTTTTGGACCCCGCTGATCTTGGACGGCGCTGATCTTAAAAGTCTTTGCGGATTTGGTGTGAAGTTTTGGATACTCAGAACTACACACACACACACACACACACACACATTGTGGTCTGGATATGTCACAAAGGAATCAATTCAAGTTCAATTGCATGGTCCGTCCGTTTGGTTCTAGTTTCCGATAGACAGACGGACAACCAAACAATTCAATAGCATCATGAACTGACTGTTTGGCGCTAGTGTCCGACAGCCAGACGAACAACCAAACACATAGCATGACGCACTCATGATGTGGATAATAAATGCTGAGTTTTTTATTAGTATATTCAGATTACAAGTGCCACAACTTTGTTTGCATAATGTTATTATACTTATATGCTACAATGTTGTGCTGCGTAAAGAACTCGGTATGGCTTTAAATTTTTTTTGGACGCCGCTGATCTTAAAAGTCGTTGCGGATTTGGTGTGAAGTTTTGGATACTCAGAACTACACACACACACATTGTGCTCTGGATATGTCACAAAGGAATCAATTCAAGTTCAATTGCATGGTCCGTCCGTTTGGTTCTAGTTTCCGATAGACAGACGGACAACCAAACAATTCAATAGCATGAACTGACTGTTTGGCGCTAGTGTCCGACAGACAGACGGACAACCAAACACATAGCATGACGCGCTCATGATGTGGATAATGAATGCTGAGTTTTTTAATTAGTATATTCAGATTACAAGTGCCACAACTTTGTTTGCATAATGTTATTATACTTATATGCTACAATGTTGTGCTGTGTAAAGAACTCGGTATGGCTTTAAATTTTTTTGGACGCCGCTGATCTACTTGACTGGCGGACTTGCTGATCGTTTTACGACCACTTTGTTTGTTTGTTTTGAAAAGGCAAAAATTTGCAGATCGCCAAAAAAATTCATTGGATCGCCAGTCGATCACTCTCAATTTGTTATTGGCTTGGCTTGGGCAGACGGATTGCTTGGAAAGACCATTGAATAAAACTAAGATGTGGACACACAAACCAATAGCCTAACATGGACAGACATACTATCACAAAAGATGGACTGGTGGGGAACTGTTTACACGCATACATGCATACCATGTGTGTATGAAAGACGGACTGGTGGGGAACCGTTGACACACATACCATGTGTTTATTTGTGATTCGACAATCAACCATACCTAGATATACAGCAAATCCCAGCTGCGGACTCACAATGTGATTCTAGAATCAACCATACCTAGATGTACAGCAAAGCCCAGCTGCAGACGCACATACCAATGAGTCATGCTGATCTCAAGTACATAAACATAAACACTGATTCAGACCTACAGAACATCTGGCGACCACCAACGAAGTGGCCAAATAGTATCAAATTACATTGGAATATAAACACATAAAATCGACGACGACGTCAGAATTCACACATACATACACATAAAATTGACACAGACGTACGAATTCACACATACATACACATAAAATGGACGATGACGTCATCAGACCACCCACGAAGTGGCCAAATAGTATCAAATTACACGTTTGCTCTCTCAATTCCCCTCTACTTAAGATTATCCATTCATCATGAGAACGATCGACTTATTCGCCCTTTACGGCAACGTCAACTCCTACAGCAAAACAAAGTAAGACATGCGACGTTGTTATGTTCGTCCACGTGTGTGTTCCACGCAGCACCGATTGGTTCAAACAAACCGAACTGGCACAGCGTAACTGATGTTTGTTTAACAAAACATCAAACACATACTCGTACATGCAGCTCGACAAGCTGTATAAGTGTGAAACATTTGTGCTAGTGGTCTGTACATTCCTTGATGTGATAATTTTTGATTTAAAATAGCAGAAGTAATGAATACTTCTCGTTTGTTTAATTTCAGCCTTACCTGATAAGAACTGCGTCTCGAAACGAATATTCACAACTGAACCTAGCAATGCAGTTAAATAATTTTATTTTTCATACCATTTTAAATGGTTTAAAACTAGAAGAACATTTATTGGAATTTTTAAAATTTAAATAGTCGTGGGCATGAATTCGTCGTGGTGATGATTGGGATTCGTCGTGATAATGAATGGGATTCGTCGTGATGATGAATGGGATTCGTCGTGGTGACGAATGGAATTCGTCGTGGTGATGAATGGAGTTCAGCATGGTGATGAATAGAGTTCGTCGTGGTGATGAATGCTATTCGTCGTGATGATGAATGGGGTTCGTCATGATGATGAATGAGGTTCGTCATGATGATGAATGAGGTTCGTCGTTGTGATGAATGGATCATCCAGAGGACGAAAGTTTTTGGAAACAGAAATTCGTCATGGTGACGAACAAATTCACCAAGAGGATTATTCCGTACGTTACCTGACTTTTGACGAAAAAATAATCGTGATGATGTACAAATTCGTCGTCATGACGAAGCTTTTTCTATCAGTGTAGGGAAAACCTGGATACAAAACTCCTGTCGGGGAACCAACATGCTTACAATAAGGGCCTATCAATGTGGAGGTACAATAACTATGGTCACATGAGGATATCAAAGTGTAGTGCTATGGTAACCGACCGAGTGGACTATATACCAACTGTGTACACCTTCGAGAGAAATTACATCACTATGATTCCCGCCAGAGATGAATGGGTCGGCAGAATACCAGGTAATAGAAACCATCTCCACTTTTACACGAATGGTTCGAAGCTTGATGAAAAGCTTGGTTTCGGAGTACACTGTGAAGAACTTAGTCTGGATATAGCTCACAGACTACCAGATAATTGCAGTGTCTATCAAGCCGAAATAATGGCAATATGGGAAGTCGCCAAGTGGCTGAGTCGCAATATAGTAACCAACACTGGCGTTGTCATTTACTCGGATAGCCAGGCTGCCATCAATTCTCTGGAGGCAACATCCCTAAATTCACAAACAGCCCTCGACAGCCGCAGATCTCTTAACGAGATGGCTGAGCAGTTTAATATACACCTCATATGGGTGCCTGGGCATAGGGATATCCCGGGGAACTGCAAAGCCGATGAACTTGCTAGGAAAGGGACGACATTACAAATTCTCGAAGAATTTGCATATATTGGTGCGCCACTATCCACGTGCAAGCTTTGGCTTATGCAAGATGGAATCGGCACCTGCAGGGTAGCTAGACAAATCTGGCCAAGGTATGACCTGAGAAGGTCAAAATATCTCCTCGCACTAGAGAGGAAACGATTGTCTACGTTAGTACAGGTTCTGACGGGACACTGCTTGATCGGCGAACACGCCAAAAGATTGGGTATTGACTCCAAAGACTTCTGCCGAAGCTGTGGAGATGAGGAAGAAGTGGAGAGCATTGAGCACGTGCTTTGCAACTGTCCCGCTTTGAGTAAACGACGACTGGACATACTGGGGTCGGCCTTTTTAGGCAGCCTAACAGATCTTTCCAGTACTGATATTAGTACTATCGATACATTTATATATGAAACAGGTTAGTTTCGATGAGGGGCATTTCAGCCCGTGGTAACACTAGGGACCCAAACTGGTCTATGTGAGCTTGTAAAAAAAATACGGCTACCACCCTAACCTAAACCTAAAACTATCGTTCCCTAAAATTCCGTCAAAAGATTTAAGGGTTGGTAAAAGGAAGAATTGTATGTAGATGATCACAATTTTGGTCAAAAAGATTAATAAAAGTGTATGTGTGTGAAGATAAATACGTATTTAACTAGCGAAGACACAAACCCTAATATGAAAATTAAAAGTCGGGGTATTTGAGGAAAATTTGGTTTTTCTCGAAAACTAGAGCGTATTTTAAAGTGAAATTAAGTTACCATGGTAAAAACATATCATTTTGTTTAAAAAAATTACCATCTGACCTAGAGGGCATATAGAATAGATTTGATAACTAGGGAACCTCGGAAGAAAATATATGACCATATCTGGAAGAAGGGACTTTGTACCGACAAGGCCTGCATACTGAAAGAAGCCCTAGGAAGGCTCTATCGACCCATGTATAGCGTTTTTCCCAAATCAATTTCAGGCTCCCAAATACGTCCTTCCAAAAATGGCCCATTTTGATGGGAATTTCTGGAGAGGAGCAGTGGCCACAACTGGAAGATGGGACTATGTACCGACAAGGCCTGCATACTGAAAGAAGCCCTACGAAGGCTCTATCGACCCATATATAGCGTTTTTCACAAATCAATTTCAGGCTCCCAAAAACGTCATTCCAAAATGGCCCATTTTTATGGGAATTTCTGGAGAGGAGCAGTGGCCACAACTGGAAGATGGGACTATGTACCGACAAAACCTGCATACTGAAAGAAGCCCTATGAAGGCTCTATCGACCCACATATAGCGTTTTTCCCAAATCAATTTCAGGCTCCCAAAAACGTTATTCCAAAATGGCCCATTTTTATGGGAATTTCTGGAGAGGAGCAGTGACCACAGCTGGAAGATGGGCCTATGTACCGACACGGCCTGCATACTAAAAGAAGCCCTAGAAAGGCTCTATCGATCCATATATAGCGTTTTTCCCAAATCAATTTCAGGCTCCCAAAAACGTCATTCCAAAATGACCCATTTTGATGGGAATTTCTGGAGAGGAGCAGTGACCACAGCTGGAAGATGGGACTATGTACCGACAAGGCCTGCATACTGAAAGAAGCCCTAGAGAGGCTCTATCGACCCATATATAGCGTTTTTCCCAAATCAATTTCAGGCTCCCAAATACGTCCTTCCAAAAATGGCCCATTTTGATGGGAATTTCTGGAGAGGAGCAGTGGCCACAACTGGAAGATGGGACTATGTACCGACAAGGCCTGCATATTGAAAGAAGCCCTAGGAAGGCTCTATCGACCCACATATAGCGTTTTTCCCAAATCAATTTCAGGCCCCAAAAATGTCATTCCAAAATGGCCCATTTTTATGGGAATTTCTGGAGAGGAGCAGTGGCCACAACTGGAAGATGGGACTATGTACCGACAAGGCCTGCATACTGAAAGAAGCCCTAGGAAGGCACTATCGACCCATATATAGCGTTTTTCCCAAATCAATTTCAGGCTCCCAAAAACGTCATTCCAAAATGGCATATTTTGACGGGAATTTCTGGAGAGGAGCAGTGGCCACAACTGGAAGATGGGACTATGTACCGACAAGGCCTGCATACTGAAAGAAGCCCTAGGAAGGCTCTATCGACCCATATATAGCGTTTTTCCCAAATCAATTTCAGGCTCCCAAATACGTCCTTCCAAAAATGGCCCATTTTGATGGGAACTTCTGGAGAGGAGCAGTGGCCACAGCTGGAAGATGGGACTATGTACCGACAAGGTCTGAATACTGAAAGAAGCCCTAGAGAGGCTCTATCGACCCATATATAGCGTTTTTTCCAAATCAATTTCAGGCTCCCAAATACGTCCTTCCAAAAATGGCCCATTTTGATGGGAATTTCCGGAGAGGAGCAGTGGCTGCAACTGGAAGATGGGACTATGTACCGACAAGGCCTGCATACTGAAAGAAGCCCTAGGAAGGCTCTATCGACCCATGTATAGCGTTTTTCCCAAATCAATTTCAGGCTCCCAAATACGTCCTTCCAAAAATGGCCCATTTTGATGGGAATTTCTGGAGAGGAGCAGTGGCCACAACTGGAAGATGGGACTATGTACCGACAAGGCCTGCATACTGAAAGAAGCCCTACGAAGGCTCTATCGACCCATATATAGCGTTTTTCCAAAATCAATTTCAGGCTCCCAAAAACGTCATTCCAAAATGGCCCATTTTTATGGGAATTTCTGGAGAGGAGCAGTGGCCACAACTGGAAGATGGGACTATGTACCGACAAAACCTGCATACTGAAAGAAGCCCTATGAAGGCTCTATCGACCCACATATAGCGTTTTTCCCAAATCAATTTCAGGCTCCCAAAAACGTTATTCCAAAATGGCCCATTTTTATGGGAATTTCTGGAGAGGAGCAGTGACCACAGCTGGAAGATGGGCCTATGTACCGACACGGCCTGCATACTAAAAGAAGCCCTAGAAAGGCTCTATCGATCCATATATAGCGTTTTTCCCAAATCAATTTCAGGCTCCCAAAAACGTCATTCCAAAATGACCCATTTTGATGGGAATTTCTGGAGAGGAGCAGTGACCACAGCTGGAAGATGGGACTATGTACCGACAAGGCCTGCATACTGAAAGAAGCCCTAGAGAGGCTCTATCGACCCATATATAGCGTTTTTCCCAAATCAATTTCAGGCTCCCAAATACGTCCTTCCAAAAATGGCCCATTTTGATGGGAATTTCTGGAGAGGAGCAGTGGCCACAACTGGAAGATGGGACTATGTACCGACAAGGCCTGCATATTGAAAGAAGCCCTAGGAAGGCTCTATCGACCCACATATAGCGTTTTTCCCAAATCAATTTCAGGCCCCAAAAATGTCATTCCAAAATGGCCCATTTTTATGGGAATTTCTGGAGAGGAGCAGTGGCCACAACTAGAAGATGGGACTATGTACCGACAAGGCCTGCATACTGAAAGAAGCCCTAGGAAGGCACTATCGACCCATATATAGCGTTTTTCCCAAATCAATTTCAGGCTCCCAAAAACGTCATTCCAAAATGGCATATTTTGACGGGAATTTCTGGAGAGGAGCAGTGGCCACAACTGGAAGATGGGACCATGTACCGACAAGGCCTGCATACTGAAAGAAGCCCTAGGAAAGCTCTATCGACCCATATATAGCGTTTTTCCCAAATCAATTTCAGGCTCCCAAATACGTCCTTCCAAAAATGGCCCATTTTGATGGGAACTTATGGAGAGGAGCAGTGGCCACAGCTGGAAGATGGGACTATGTACCGACAAGGTCTGCATACTGAAAGAAGCCCTAGAGAGGCTCTATCGACCCATATATAGCGTTTTTTCCAAATCAATTTCAGGCTCCCAAATACGTCCTTCCAAAAATGGCCCATTTTGATGGGAATTTCCGGAGAGGAGCAGTGGCTACAACTGGAAGATGGGACTATGTACCGACAAGGCCTGCATACTGAAAGAAGCCCTAGGAAGGATCTATCGACCCACATATAGCTTTTTTCCCAAATCAATTTCAGGCTCCCAAAAACGTCATTCCAAAATGACCCATTTTTATGGGAATTTCTGGAGAGGAGCAGTGGTCACAACTGGAAGATGGGACTATGTACCGACAAGGCCTGCATATTGAAAGAAGCTCTAGGAAGGCTCTATCGACACATATATAGCGTTTTTCCCAAATCAATTTCAGGCTCCCAAAAACGTCATTCCAAAATGGCCCATTTTTATGGGAATTTCTGGAGAGGAGCAGTGGCCACAACTGGAAGATGGGACTATGTACCGACAAGGCCTGCATACTGAAAGAAGCCCTAGAAAGGCTCTATCGACCCACATATAGCATTTTTCCCAAATCAATTTCAGGCTCCCAAAAACGTCATTCCAAAATGGCCCATTTTTATGGGAATTTCTGGAGAGGAGCAGTGGCCACAACTGGAAGATGGGACTATGTACCGACAAGGCCTGCATACTGAAAGAAGCCCTAGAAAGGCTCTATCGACCCACATATAGCATTTTTCCCAAATCGATTTCAGGCTCCCAAAAACGTCATTCCAAAATGGCCCATTTTGATGGGAATTTCTGGAGAGGAGCTGTGGCCACAACTGGAAGATGGGACTATGTACCGACAAGGCCTGCATACTGAAAGAAGCCCTAGAAAGGCTCTATCGACCCACATATAGCATTTTTCCCAAATCAATTTCAGGCTCCCAAAAACGTCATTCCAAAATGGTCCATTTTGATGGGAATTTCTGGAGAGGAGCAGTGACCACAGCTGGAAGATGTGACTATGTACCGACAAGGCCTGCATACTGAAAGAAGCCCTAGAAAGGCTCTATCGACCCACATATAGCGTTTTTCCCAAATCAATTTCAGGCTCCCAAAAACGTCATTCCAAAATGGCCCATTTTGACGGGAATTTCTGGAGAGGAGCAGTGGACACAACTGTAAGATGGGACTATGTACCGACAAGGCCTGCATACTGAAAGAAGCCCTAGAGAGGCTCTATCGACCCATATATATCGTTTTTCCCAAATCAATTTCAGGCTCCCAAATACGTCCTTCCAAAAATGGCCCATTTTGATGGGAATTTCTGGAGAGGAGCAGTGACCACAGCTGGAAGATGTGACTATGTACCGACAAGGCCTGCATACTGAAAGAAGCCCTAGAAAGGCTCTATCGACCCACATATAGCGTTTTTCCCAAATCAATTTCAGGCTCCCAAAAACGTCATTCCAAAATGGCCCATTTTGACGGGAATTTCTGGAGAGGAGCAGTGGACACAACTGGAAGATGGGACTATGTACCGACAATGCCTGCATATTGAAAGAAGCCCTAGGAAGGCTCTATCGACCCACATATAGCGTTTTTCCCAAATCAATTTCAGGCTCCCAAAAACGGCCCATTTTTATGGGAATTTCTGGAGAGGAGCTGTAGCCACAACTGGAAGATGGGACTATGTACCGACAAGGCCTGCATACTGAAAGAAGCCCTAGGAAGGCACTATCGACCCATATATAGCGTTTTTCCCAAATCAATTTCAGGCTCCCAAAAACGTCATTCCAAAATGGGATATTTTGACGGGAATTTCTGGAGAGGAGCAGTGGCCACAACTGGAAGATGGGACTGTGTACCGACAAGGCCTGCATACTGAAAGAAACCCTAGGAAGGCTCTATCGACCCATATATAGCGTTTTTCCCAAATCAATTTCAGGCTCCCAAATACGTCCTTCCAAAAATGGCCCATTTTGATGGGCATTTCTGGAGAGGAGCAGTGGCCACAGCTGGAAGATGGGACTATGTACCGACAAGGCCTGCATACTGAAAGAAGCCCTAGAGAGGCTCTATCGACCCATATATAGCGTTTTTCCCAAATCAATTTCAGGCTCCCAAATACGTCCTTCCAAAAATGGCCCATTTTGATGGGAATTTCTGGAGAGGAGCAGTGGCCACAACTGGAAGATGGGACTATGTACCGACAAGGCCTGTATATTGAAAGAAGCCCTTGGAAGGCACTATCGACCCATATATAGCATTTTTCCCAAATCAATTTCAGGCTCCCAAAAACGTCATTCCAAAATGGCATATTTTGACGGGAATTTCTGGAGAGGAGCAGTGGCCACAACTGGAAGATGGGACTATGTACCGACAAGGCCTGCATATTGAAAGAAGCCCTAGGAAGGCTCTATCGACCCACATATAGCGTTTTTCCCAAATCAATTTCAGGCCCCAAAAATGTCATTCCAAAATGGCCCATTTTTATGGGAATTTCTGGAGAGGAGCAGTGGCCACAACTGGAAGATGGGACTATGTACCGACAAGGCCTGCATACTGAAAGAAGCCCTAGGAAGGCACTATCGACCCATATATAGCGTTTTTCCCAAATCAATTTCAGGCTCCCAAAAACGTCATTCCAAAATGGCATATTTTGACGGGAATTTCTGGAGAGGAGCAGTGGCCACAACTGGAAGATGGGACTATGTACCGACAAGGCCTGCATACTGAAAGAAGCCCTAGGAAGGCTCTATCGACCCATATATAGCGTTTTTCCCAAATCAATTTCAGGCTCCCAAATACGTCCTTCCAAAAATGGCCCATTTTGATGGGAACTTCTGGAGAGGAGCAGTGGCCACAGCTGGAAGATGGGACTATGTACCGACAAGGTCTGAATACTGAAAGAAGCCCTAGAGAGGCTCTATCGACCCATATATAGCGTTTTTTCCAAATCAATTTCAGGCTCCCAAATACGTCCTTCCAAAAATGGCCCATTTTGATGGGAATTTCCGGAGAGGAGCAGTGGCTGCAACTGGAAGATGGGACTATGTACCGACAAGGCCTGCATACTGAAAGAAGCCCTAGGAAGGCTCTATCGACCCATGTATAGCGTTTTTCCCAAATCAATTTCAGGCTCCCAAATACGTCCTTCCAAAAATGGCCCATTTTGATGGGAATTTCTGGAGAGGAGCAGTGGCCACAACTGGAAGATGGGACTATGTACCGACAAGGCCTGCATACTGAAAGAAGCCCTACGAAGGCTCTATCGACCCATATATAGCGTTTTTCCCAAATCAATTTCAGGCTCCCAAAAACGTCATTCCAAAATGGCCCATTTTTATGGGAATTTCTGGAGAGGAGCAGTGGCCACAACTGGAAGATGGGACTATGTACCGACAAAACCTGCATACTGAAAGAAGCCCTATGAAGGCTCTATCGACCCACATATAGCGTTTTTCCCAAATCAATTTCAGGCTCCCAAAAACGTTATTCCAAAATGGCCCATTTTTATGGGAATTTCTGGAGAGGAGCAGTGACCACAGCTGGAAGATGGGCCTATGTACCGACACGGCCTGCATACTAAAAGAAGCCCTAGAAAGGCTCTATCGATCCATATATAGCGTTTTTCCCAAATCAATTTCAGGCTCCCAAAAACGTCATTCCAAAATGACCCATTTTGATGGGAATTTCTGGAGAGGAGCAGTGACCACAGCTGGAAGATGGGACTATGTACCGACAAGGCCTGCATACTGAAAGAAGCCCTAGAGAGGCTCTATCGACCCATATATAGCGTTTTTCCCAAATCAATTTCAGGCTCCCAAATACGTCCTTCCAAAAATGGCCCATTTTGATGGGAATTTCTGGAGAGGAGCAGTGGCCACAACTGGAAGATGGGACTATGTACCGACAAGGCCTGCATATTGAAAGAAGCCCTAGGAAGGCTCTATCGACCCACATATAGCGTTTTTCCCAAATCAATTTCAGGCCCCAAAAATGTCATTCCAAAATGGCCCATTTTTATGGGAATTTCTGGAGAGGAGCAGTGGCCACAACTAGAAGATGGGACTATGTACCGACAAGGCCTGCATACTGAAAGAAGCCCTAGGAAGGCACTATCGACCCATATGTAGCGTTTTTCCCAAATCAATTTCAGGCTCCCAAAAACGTCATTCCAAAATGGCATATTTTGACGGGAATTTCTGGAGAGGAGCAGTGGCCACAACTGGAAGATGGGACCATGTACCGACAAGGCCTGCATACTGAAAGAAGCCCTAGGAAAGCTCTATCGACCCATATATAGCGTTTTTCCCAAATCAATTTCAGGCTCCCAAATACGTCCTTCCAAAAATGGCCCATTTTGATGGGAACTTATGGAGAGGAGCAGTGGCCACAGCTGGAAGATGGGACTATGTACCGACAAGGTCTGCATACTGAAAGAAGCCCTAGAGAGGCTCTATCGACCCATATATAGCGTTTTTTCCAAATCAATTTCAGGCTCCCAAATACGTCCTTCCAAAAATGGCCCATTTTGATGGGAATTTCCGGAGAGGAGCAGTGGCTACAACTGGAAGATGGGACTATGTACCGACAAGGCCTGCATACTGAAAGAAGCCCTAGGAAGGATCTATCGACCCACATATAGCTTTTTTCCCAAATCAATTTCAGGCTCCCAAAAACGTCATTCCAAAATGACCCATTTTTATGGGAATTTCTGGAGAGGAGCATTGGTCACAACTGGAAGATGGCACTATGTACCGACAAGGCCTGCATATTGAAAGAAGCTCTAGGAAGGCTCTATCGACCCATATATAGCGTTTTTCCCAAATCAATTTCAGGCTCCCAAAAACGTCATTCCAAAATGGCCCATTTTTATGGGAATTTCTGGAGAGGAGCAGTGGCCACAACTGGAAGATGGGACTATGTACCGACAAGGCCTGCATACTGAAAGAAGCCCTAGAAAGGCTCTATCGACCCACATATAGCATTTTTCCCAAATCAATTTCAGGCTCCCAAAAACGTCATTCCAAAATGGCCCATTTTTATGGGAATTTCTGGAGAGGAGCAGTGGCCACAACTGGAAGATGGGACTATGTACCGACAAGGCCTGCATACTGAAAGAAGCCCTAGAAAGGCTCTATCGACCCACATATAGCATTTTTCCCAAATCGATTTCAGGCTCCCAAAAACGTCATTCCAAAATGGCCCATTTTGATGGGAATTTCTGGAGAGGAGCTGTGGCCACAACTGGAAGATGGGACTATGTACCGACAAGGCCTGCATACTGAAAGAAGCCCTAGAAAGGCTCTATCGACCCACATATAGCATTTTTCCCAAATCAATTTCAGGCTCCCAAAAACGTCATTCCAAAATGGTCCATTTTGATGGGAATTTCTGGAGAGGAGCAGTGACCACAGCTGGAAGATGTGACTATGTACCGACAAGGCCTGCATACTGAAAGAAGCCCTAGAAAGGCTCTATCGACCCACATATAGCGTTTTTCCCAAATCAATTTCAGGCTCCCAAAAACGTCATTCCAAAATGGCCCATTTTGACGGGAATTTCTGGAGAGGAGCAGTGGACACAACTGTAAGATGGGACTATGTACCGACAAGGCCTGCATACTGAAAGAAGCCCTAGAGAGGCTCTATCGACCCATATATATCGTTTTTCCCAAATCAATTTCAGGCTCCCAAATACGTCCTTCCAAAAATGGCCCATTTTGATGGGAATTTCTGGAGAGGAGCAGTGACCACAGCTGGAAGATGTGACTATGTACCGACAAGGCCTGCATACTGAAAGAAGCCCTAGAAAGGCTCTATCGACCCACATATAGCGTTTTTCCCAAATCAATTTCAGGCTCCCAAAAACGTCATTCCAAAATGGCCCATTTTGACGGGAATTTCTGGAGAGGAGCAGTGGACACAACTGGAAGATGGGACTATGTACCGACAATGCCTGCATATTGAAAGAAGCCCTAGGAAGGCTCTATCGACCCACATATAGCGTTTTTCCCAAATCAATTTCAGGCTCCCAAAAACGGCCCATTTTTATGGGAATTTCTGGAGAGGAGCTGTAGCCACAACTGGAAGATGGGACTATGTACCGACAAGGCCTGCATACTGAAAGAAGCCCTAGGAAGGCACTATCGACCCATATATAGCGTTTTTCCCAAATCAATTTCAGGCTCCCAAAAACGTCATTCCAAAATGGGATATTTTGACGGGAATTTCTGGAGAGGAGCAGTGGCCACAACTGGAAGATGGGACTGTGTACCGACAAGGCCTGCATACTGAAAGAAACCCTAGGAAGGCTCTATCGACCCATATATAGCGTTTTTCCCAAATCAATTTCAGGCTCCCAAATACGTCCTTCCAAAAATGGCCCATTTTGATGGGCATTTCTGGAGAGGAGCAGTGGCCACAGCTGGAAGATGGGACTATGTACCGACAAGGCCTGCATACTGAAAGAAGCCCTAGAGAGGCTCTATCGACCCATATATAGCGTTTTTCCCAAATCAATTTCAGGCTCCCAAATACGTCCTTCCAAAAATGGCCCATTTTGATGGGAATTTCTGGAGAGGAGCAGTGGCCACAACTGGAAGATGGGACTATGTACCGACAAGGCCTGTATATTGAAAGAAGCCCTTGGAAGGCACTATCGACCCATATATAGCGTTTTTCCCAAATCAATTTCAGGCTCCCAAAAACGTC
This sequence comes from Eudasyphora cyanicolor, assembly GCA_963930755.1. NCBI lineage: Eukaryota > Metazoa > Arthropoda > Insecta > Diptera > Muscidae > Eudasyphora > Eudasyphora cyanicolor. Next base: position 108,033,801 of record OZ005737.1, read on the forward strand.
ATTCCAAAATGGCATATTTTGACGGGAATTTCTGGAGAGGAGCAGTGGCCACAACTGGAAGATGGGACTATGTACCGACAAGGCCTGCAAACTGAAAGAAGCCCTAGGAAGGCCCTATCGACCCATATATAGCGTTTTTCCCAAATCAATTTCAGGCTCCCAAAAACGTCAATCCGAAATGGCATATTTTGACGGGAATTTCTGGAGAGGAGCTGTGGCCACAACTGGAAGATGGGACTATGTACCGACAAGGCCTGCATACTGAAAGAAGCCCTAGAAAGGCTCTATCGACCCACATATAGTATTTTTCCCAAATCAATTTCAGGCTCCCAAAAACGTCATTCCAAAATGGCCCATTTTGATGGGAATTTCTGGAGAGGAGCAGTGACCACAGCTGGAAGATGTGACTATGTACCGACAAGGCCTGCATACTGAAAGAAGCCCTAGAGAGGCTCTATCGACCCATATATAGCGTTTTTCCCAAATCAATTTCAGGCTCCAAAATACGTCCTTCCAAAAATGGCCCATTTTGATGGGAATTTCTGGAGAGGAGCAGTGCCCACAACTGGAAGATGGGACTATGTACCGACAAGGCCTGCATACTGAAAGAAGCCCTACGAAGGCTCTATCGACCCATATATAGCGTTTTTCCCAAATCAATTTCAGGCTCCCAAAAAAGTCATTCCAAAATGGCCCATTTTTATGGGAATTTCTGGAGAGGAGCAGTGGCCAGAACTGGAAGATGGGACTATGTACCGACAAGACCTGCATACTGAAAGAAGCCCTAGGAAGGCTCTATCGACCCACATATAGCGTTTTTCCCAAATCAATTTCAGGCTCCCAAAAACGTCATTCCAAAATGGCCCATTCTTATGGGAATTTCTGGAGAGGAGCAGTGGCCACAACTGAAAGATGGGACTATGTACCGACAAGGCCTGCATATTGAAAGAAGCGCTAGGAAGGCTCTATCGACCCATATATAGCGTTTTTCCCAAATCAATTTCAGGCTCCCAAAAACGTCATTCCAAAATGGCCCATTTTGATGGGAATTTCTGGAGAGGAGCAGTGGCCACAACTGGAAGATGGGACTATGTACCGACAAGGCCTGCATACTGAAAGAAGCCCTAGGAAGGCTCTATCGACCCATATATAGCGTTTTTCCCAAATCAATTTCAGGCTCCAAAAAACGTCATTCCAAAATGGCCCATTTTGATGGGAATTTCTGGAGAGGAGCAGTGGCCACAACTGGAAGATGGGACTATGTACCGACAAGGCCTGCATACTGAAAGAAGCCCTAGGAAGGCTCTATCGACCCATATATAGCGTTTTTCCCAAATCAATTTCAGGCTCCCAAAAACGTCAATCCGAAAATGGCCCATTTTGATGGGAATTTCTGGAGAGGAGCAGTGGCCACAACTGGAAGATGGGACTATGTACCGACAAGGCCTGCATACTGAAAGAAGCCCTAGAGAGGCTCTATCGACCTATATATATAGCGTTTTTCCCAAATCAATTTCAGGCTCCCAAATACGTCCTTCCAAAAATGGCCCATTTTGATGGGAATTTCTGGAGAGGAGCAGTGGCCACAACTGGAAGATGGGACTATGTACCGACAAGGCCTGCATACTGAAAGAAGCCCTAGAGAGGCTCTATCGACCCATATATAGCGTTTTTCCCAAATCAATTTCAGGCTCCCAAATACGTCCTTCCAAAAATGGCCCATTTTGATGGGAATTTCTGTAGCGGAGCAGTGACCACAGCTGGAAGATGGGACTATGTACCGACAAGGCCTGCATATTGAAAGAAGCCCTAGGAAGGCTCTATCGACCCACATATAGCGTTTTTCCCAAATCAATTTCAGGCTCCCAAAAACGTCATTCCAAAATGGCCCATTTTTATGGGAATTTCTGGAGAGGAGCAGTGGCCACAACTGGAAGATGGGACTATGTACCGACAAGGCCTGCATACTGAAAGAAGCCCTAGGAAGGCACTATCGACCCATATATAGCGTTTTTCCCAAATCAATTTCAGGCTCCCAAAAACGTCATTCCAAAATGGCATATTTTGACGGGAATTTCTGGAGAGGAGCAGTAGCCACAACTAGAAGATGGGACTATGTACCGACAAGGCCTGCATACTGAAAGAAGCCCTAGGAAGGCTCTATCGACCCATATATAGCGTTTTTCCCAAATCAATTTCAGGCTCCCAAATACGTCCTTCCAAAAATGGCCCATTTTGATGGGAATTTCTGGAGAGGAGCAGTGGCCACAGCTGGAAGATGGGACTATGTCCCGACAAGGCCTGCATACTGAAAGAAGCCCTAGAGAGGCTCTATCGACCCATATATAGCGTTTTTCCCAAATCAATTTCAGGCTCCCAAATACGTCCTTCCAAAAATGGCCCATTTTGATGGGAATTTCTGGAGAGGAGCAGTGGCCACAACTGGAAGATGGGACTATGTACCGACAAGGCCTGCATATTGAAAGAAGTCCTAGGAAGGCTCTATCGACCCACATATAGCGTTTTTCCCAAATCAATTTCAGGCTCCCAAAAACGTCATTCCAAAATGGTCCATTTTTATGGGAATTTCTGGAGAGGAGCAGTGGCCACAACTGGAAGATGGGACTATGTACCGACAAGGCCTGCATACTGAAAGAAGCCCTAGAAAGGCTCTATCGAACCACATATAGCATTTTTCCCAAGTCAATTTCAGGCTCCCAAAAACGTCATTCCAAAATGGCCCATTTTGATGGGAATTTCTGGAGAGGAGCTGTGGCCACAACTGGAAGATGGGGCTATGTACCGCAAGGCCTGCATACTGAAAGAAGCCCTAGGAAGGCCCTATCGACCCATATATAGCGTTTTTCCCAAATCAATTTCAGGCTCCCAAAAACGTCAATCCGAAATGGCATATTTTGACGGGAATTTCTGGAGAGGAGCTGTGGCCACAACTGGAAGATGGGACTATGTACCGACAAGGCCTGCATACTGAAAGAAGCCCTAGAAAGGCTCTATCGACCCGCATATATTATTTTTCCCAAATCAATTTCAGGCTCCCAAAAACGTCATTCCAAAATGGCCCATTTTGATGGGAATTTCTGGAGAGGAGCAGTGACCACAGCTGGAAGATGTGACCATGTACCGACAAGGCCTGCATACTGAAAGAATCCCTAGAGAGGCTCTATCGACCCATATATAGCGTTTTTCCCAAATCAATTTCAGGCTCCAAAATACGTCCTTCCAAAAAAGGCCCATTTTGATGGGAATTTCTGGAGAGGAGCAGTGGCCACAACTGGAAGATGGGACTATGTACCGACAAGGCCTGCATACTGAAAGAAGCCCTAGGAAGGCTCTATCGACCCATATATAGCGTTTTTTCCAAATCAAATTCAGGCTCCCAAAAACGTCAATCCGAAATGGCATATTTTGACGGGAATATCTGGAGAGGAGCAGTGGCCACAACTGGAAGATGGGACTATGTACCGACAAGACCTGCATACTGAAAGAAGCCCTAGGAAGGCTCTATCGACCCACATATAGCGGTTTTCCCAAATCAATTTCAGGCTCCAAAAAACGTCATTCCAAAATGGCCCATTTTGATGGGAATTTCTGGAGAGGAGCAGTGGCCACAACTGGAAGATGGGACTATGTACCGACAAGGCCTGCATACTGAAAGAAGCCCTAGGAAGGCTCTATCGACCCATATATAGCGTTTTTCCCAAATCAATTTCAGGCTCCCAAAAACGTCAATCCGAAATGGCATATTTTGACGGGAATTTCTGGAGAGGAGCAGTGGCCACAACTGGAAGATGGGACTATGTACCGACAAGACCTGCATACTGAAAGAAGCCCTAGGAAGGCTCTATCGACCCACATATAGCGGTTTTCCCAAAAGCCCTAGGAAGGCTCTATCGACCCATATATAGCGTTTTTCCCAAATCAATTTCAGGCTCCCAAAAACGTCAATCCGAAATGGCATATTTCGACGGGAATTTCTGGAGAGGAGCAGTGGCCACAACTGGAAGATGGGACTATGTACCGACAAGACCTGCATACTGAAAGAAGCCCTAGGAAGGCTCTATCGACCCACATATAGCGGTTTTCTCAAATCACTTTCAGGCTCCCAAGAACGTCATTCCAAAATGGCCCATTTTGATGGGAATTTCTGGAGAGGAGCAGTGGCCACAACTGGAAGATGGGACTATGTACCGACAAGGCCTGCATACTGAAAGAAGCCCTAGAGAGGCTCTATCGACCTATATATAGCGTTTTTCCCAAATCAATTTCAGGCTCCCAAATTCGTCCTTCCAAAAATGGCCCATTTTGATGGGAATTTCTGGAGAGGAGCAGTGGCCACAACTGGAAGATGGGACTGTGTACCGACAAGGCCTGCATACTGAAAGAAGCCCTAGAAAGGCTCTATCGACCCATATATAGCGTTTTTCCCAAATCAATTTCAGGCTCCCAAATACGTCCTTCCAAAAATGGCCCATTTTGATGGGAATTTCTGTAGAGGAGCAGTGACCACAGCTGGAAGATGGGACTATGTACCGGCAAGGCCTGCATATTGAAAGAAGCCCTAGGAAGGCGCTATCGACCCACATATAGCGTTTTTCCCAAATCAATTTCAGGCTCCCAAAAACGTCATTCCAAAATGGCCCATTTTTATGGGAATTTCTGGAGACGAGCAGTGGCCACAACTGGAAGATGGGACTATGTACCGACAAGGCCTGCATACTGAAAGAAGCCCTAGGAAGGCACTATCGACCCATATATAGCGTTTTTCCCAAATCAATTTCAGGCTCCCAAAAACGTCATTCCAAAATGGCATATTTTGACGGGAATTTCTGGAGAGGAGCAGTAGCCACAACTAGAAGATGGGACTATGTACCGACAAGGCCTGCATACTGAAAGAAGCCCTAGGAAGGCTCTATCGACCCATATATAGCGTTTTTCCCAAATCAATTTCAGGCTCCCAAATACGTCCTTCCAAAAATGGCCCATTTTGATGGGAATTTCTGGAGAGGAGCAGTGGCCACAGCTGGAAGATGGGACTATGTCCCGACAAGGCCTGCATACTGAAAGAAGCCCTAGAGAGGCTCTATCGACCCATATATAGCGTTTTTCCCAAATCAATTTCAGGCTCCCAAATACGTCCTTCCAAAAATGGCCCATTTTGATGGGAATTTCTGGAGAGGAGCAGTGGCCACAACTGGAAGATGGGACTATGTACCGACAAGGCCTGCATATTGAAAGAAGTCCTAGGAAGGCTCTATCGACCCACATATAGCGTTTTTCCCAAATCAATTTCAGGCTCCCAAAAACGTCATTCCAAAATGGCCCATTTTTATGGGAATTTCTGGAGAGGAGCAGTGGCCACAACTGGAAGATGGGACTATGTACCGACAAGGCCTGCATACTGAAAGAAGCCCTAGAAAGGCTCTATCGACCCACATATAGCATTTTTCCCAAATCAATTTCAGGCTCCCAAAAACGTCATTCCAAAATGGCCCATTTTGATGGGAATTTCTGGAGAGGAGCAGTGACCACAGCTGGAAGATGTGACTATGTACCGACAAGGCCTGCATACTGAAAGAAGCCCTAGAAAGGCTCTATCGACCCACATATAGCGTTTTTCCCAAATCAATTTCAGGCTCCCAAAAACGTCATTCCAAAATGGCCCATTTTGACGGGAATTTCTGGAGAGGAGCTGTGGCCACAACTGGAAGATGGGACTATGTACCGACAAGGCCTGCATACTGAAAGAAGCCCTAGAAAGGCTCTATCGACCCATATATAGCGTTTTTCCCAAATCAATTTCAGGCTCCCAAATACGTCTTTCCAAAAATGGCCCATTTTGATGGGAATTTCTGGAGAGGAGCAGTGGCCACAACTGGAAGATGGGACTATGTACCGACAAGGCCTGCATATTGAAAGAAGCCCTAGGAAGGCTCTATCGACCCACATATAGCGTTTTTCCCAAATCAATTTCAGGCTCCCAAAAACGTCATTCCAAAATGGCCCATTTTTATGGGAATTTCTGGAGAGGAGCAGTGGCCACAACTGGAAGATGGGACTATGTACCGACAAGGCCTGTATACTGAAGAAGCCCTAGGAAGGCACTATCGACCCATATATAGCGTTTTTCCCAAATCAATTTCAGGCTCCCAAAAACGTCATTCCAAAATGGCATATTTCGACGGGAATTTCTGGAGAGGAGCAGTGGCCACAACTGGAAGATGGGACTATGTACCGACAAGGCCTGCATACTGAAAGAAGCCCTAGGAAGGCCCTATCGACCCATATATAGCGTTTTTCCCAAATCAATTTCAGGCTCCCAAATACGTCCTTCCAAAAATGGCCAATTTTGATGGGAATTTCTGGAGAGGAGCAGTGGCCACAGCTGGAAGATGGGACTATGTACCGACAAGGCCTGCATACTGAAAGAAGCCCTAGAGAGGCTCTATCGACCCATATATAGCGTTTTTCCCAAATCAATTTCCCAAAAACGTCAATCCGAAATGGCATATTTTGACGGGAATTTCTGGAGAGGAGCAGTGGCCACAACTGGAAGATGGGACTATGTACCGACAAGACCTGCATACTGAAAGAAGCCCTAGGAAGGCTCTATCGACCCACATATAGCGGTTTTCCCAAAAGCCCTAGGAAGGCTCTATCGACCCATATATAGCGTTTTTCCCAAATCAATTTCAGGCTCCCAAAAACGTCAATCCGAAATGGCATATTTCGACGGGAATTTCTGGAGAGGAGCAGTGGCCACAACTGGAAGATGGGACTATGTACCGACAAGACCTGCATACTGAAAGAAGCCCTAGGAAGGCTCTATCGACCCACATATAGCGGTTTTCCCAAATCACTTTCAGGCTCCCAAGAACGTCATTCCAAAATGGCCCATTTTGATGGGAATTTCTGGAGAGGAGCAGTGGCCACAACTGGAAGATGGGACTATGTACCGACAAGGCCTGCATACTGAAAGAAGCCCTAGAGAGGCTCTATCGACCTATATATAGCGTTTTTCCCAAATCAATTTCAGGCTCCCAAATTCGTCCTTCCAAAAATGGCCCATTTTGATGGGAATTTCTGGAGAGGAGCAGTGGCCACAACTGGAAGATGGGACTGTGTACCGACAAGGCCTGCATACTGAAAGAAGCCCTAGAAAGGCTCTATCGACTCATATATAGCGTTTTTCCCAAATCAATTTCAGGCTCCCAAATACGTCCTTCCAAAAATGGCCCATTTTGATGGGAATTTCTGTAGAGGAGCAGTGACCACAGCTGGAAGATGGGACTATGTACCGGCAAGGCCTGCATATTGAAAGAAGCCCTAGGAAGGCGCTATCGACCCACATATAGCGTTTTTCCCAAATCAATTTCAGGCTCCCAAAAACGTCATTCCAAAATGGCCCATTTTTATGGGAATTTCTGGAGACGAGCAGTGGCCACAACTGGAAGATGGGACTATGTACCGACAAGGCCTGCATACTGAAAGAAGCCCTAGGAAGGCACTATCGACCCATATATAGCGTTTTTCCCAAATCAATTTCAGGCTCCCAAAAACGTCATTCCAAAATGGCATATTTTGACGGGAATTTCTGGAGAGGAACAGTAGCCACAACTAGAAGATGGGACTATGTACCGACAAGGCCTGCATACTGAAAGAAGCCCTAGGAAGGCTCTATCGACCCATATATAGCGTTTTTCCCAAATCAATTTCAGGCTCCCAAATACGTCCTTCCAAAAATGGCCCATTTTGATGGGAATTTCTGGAGAGGAGCAGTGGCCACAGCTGGAAGATGGGACTATGTCCCGACAAGGCCTGCATACTGAAAGAAGCCCTAGAGAGGCTCTATCGACCCATATATAGCGTTTTTCCCAAATCAATTTCAGGCTCCCAAATACGTCCTTCCAAAAATGGCCCATTTTGATGGGAATTTCTGGAGAGGAGCAGTGGCCACAACTGGAAGATGGGACTATGTACCGACAAGGCCTGCATATTGAAAGAAGTCCTAGGAAGGCTCTATCGACCCACATATAGCGTTTTTCCCAAATCAATTTCAGGCTCCCAAAAACGTCATTCCAAAATGGCCCATTTTTATGGGAATTTCTGGAGAGGAGCAGTGGCCACAACTGGAAGATGGGACTATGTACCGACAAGGCCTGCATACTGAAAGAAGCCCTAGAAAGGCTCTATCGACCCACATATAGCATTTTTCTCAAGTCAATTTCAGGCTCCCAAAAACGTCATTCCAAAATGGCCCATTTTGATGGGAATTTCTGGAGAGGAGCTGTGGCCACAACTGGAAGATGGGGCTATGTACCGCAAGGCCTGCATACTGAAAGAAGCCCTAGAAAGGCTCTATCGACCCACATATAGCATTTTTCCCAAATCAATTTCAGGCTCCCAAAAACGTCATTCCAAAATGGCCCATTTTGATGGGAATTTCTGGAGAGGAGCAGTGACCACAGCTGGAAGATGTGACTATGTACCGACAAGGCCTGCATACTGAAAGAAGCCCTAGAAAGGCTCTATCGACCCACATATAGCGTTTTTCCCAAATCAATTTCAGGCTCCCAAAAACGTCATTCCAAAATGGCCCATTTTGACGGGAATTTCTGGAGAGGAGCTGTGGCCACAACTGGAAGATGGGACTATGTACCGACAAGGCCTGCATACTGAAAGAAGCCCTAGAAAGGCTCTATCGACCCATATATAGCGTTTTTCCCAAATCAATTTCAGGCTCCCAAATACGTCTTTCCAAAAATGGCCCATTTTGATGGGAATTTCTGGAGAGGAGCAGTGGCCACAACTGGAAGATGGGACTATGTACCGACAAGGCCTGCATATTGAAAGAAGCCCTAGGAAGGCTCTATCGACCCACATATAGCGTTTTTCCCAAATCAATTTCAGGCTCCCAAAAACGTCATTCCAAAATGGCCCATTTTTATGGGAATTTCTGGAGAGGAGCAGTGGCCACAACTGGAAGATGGGACTATGTACCGACAAGGCCTGTATACTGAAGAAGCCCTAGGAAGGCACTATCGACCCATATATAGCGTTTTTCCCAAATCAATTTCAGGCTCCCAAAAACGTCATTCCAAAATGGCATATTTCGACGGGAATTTCTGGAGAGGAGCAGTGGCCACAACTGGAAGATGGGACTATGTACCGACAAGGCCTGCATACTGAAAGAAGCCCTAGGAAGGCCCTATCGACCCATATATAGCGTTTTTCCCAAATCAATTTCAGGCTCCCAAATACGTCCTTCCAAAAATGGCCAATTTTGATGGGAATTTCTGGAGAGGAGCAGTGGCCACACCTGGAAGATGGGACTATGTACCGACAAGGCCTGCATACTGAAAGAAGCCCTAGAGAGGCTCTATCGACCCATATATAGCGTTTTTCCCAAATCAATTTCAGGCTCCCAAATACGTCTTTCCAAAAATGGCCCATTTTTATGGGAATTTCTGGAGGAGCAGTGGCCACAACTGGAAGATGGGACTATGTACCGACAAGGCCTGCATATTGAAAGAAGCCCTAGGAAGGCTCTATCGACCCACATATAGCGTTTTTCCCAAATCAATTTCAGGCTCCCAAAAACGTCATTCCAAAATGGCCCATTTTTATGGGAATTTCTGGAGAGGAGCAGTGGTCACAACTGGAAGATGGGACTATGTACCGACAAGGCCTGCATACTGAAAGAAGCCCTAGGAAGGCACTATCTACCCATATATAGCGTTTTTCCCAAATCAATTTCAGGCTCCCAAAAACGTCATTCCAAAATGGCATATTTTGACGGGAATTTCTGGAGAGGAGCAGTGGCCACAACTGGAAGATGGGACTATGTACCGACAAGGCCTGCATACTGAAAGAAGCCTTAGGAAGGCACTATCGACCCATATATAGCGTTTTTCCCAAATCAATTTCAGGCTCCCAAAAACGTCAATCCGAAATGGCATATTTTGACGGGAATTTCTGGAGAGGAGCTGTGGCCACAACTGGAAGATGGGACTATGTACCGACAAGGCCTGGATACTGAAAGAAGCCCTAGGAAGGCTCTATCGACCCATATATAGCGTTTTTCCCAAATCAATTTCAGGCTCCCAAAAACGTCAATCCGAAATGGCATATTGTGACGGGAATTTCTGGAGAGGAGCAGTGGACACAACTGGAAGATGGGACTATGTACCGACAAGGCCTGCATACTGAAAGAAGCCCTAGGAAGGCACTATCCCATTTTGACGGGAATTTCTGGAGAGGAGCAGTGGATACAACTGTAAGATGGGACTATGTACCGACAAGGCCTGCATACTGAAAGAAGCCCTAGGAAGGCTCTATCGACCCATATATAGCGTTTTTCCCAAATCAATTTCAGGCTCCCAAAAACGTCAATCCGAAATGGCATATTGTGACGGGAATTTCTGGAGAGGAGCAGTGGACACAACTGGAAGATGGGACTATGTACCGACAAGGCCTGCATACTGAAAGAAGCCCTAGAAAGGCTCTATCGACCCATATATAGCGTTTTTCCCAAATCAATTTCAGGCTCCCAAAAACGTCATTCCAAAATGGCCCATTTTGATGGGAATTTCTGGAGAGGAGCAGTGGCCACAACTGGAAGATGGGACTATGTACCGACAAGGCCTGCATACTGAAAGAAGCCCTACGAAGGCTCTATCGACCCATATATAGCGTTTTTCCCAAATCAAATTCAGGCTCCCAAAAACGTCATTCGAAAATGATAAAATTATTTTGTATGGAGAATAGGGCCACAATGTACCTAGTTTGGTTAAAAATCTGGATATGATAAAAAATAGAAGACCTGACCCGAAGTGAGGATCGAACCAACATTTCTTACTTCATTGAATTGTTTGGCTACATTTGTTTATGTATATATTTTTCAACATGTCTATAAGTTTATAGAACAAATTAAAAAAAATAAAAGACCAATTTTTACAGCGACCGGGAGTTGAACTCGGAATCCCGAAGTTTACTGCGTGTTGGTGCAAGCTGCCTAGGCCACGCACGCATTAACCGGCCGTTGCGCTTTATTATGCTTTATGACGTATGAAACAAACTTTATATAAAACAATATGACAAAATGTATACACAATTATAGTTTACAGATCAAATTAAAAGATAGAGAAAAAACAATTTTTGCACCGACCGGGATTTGAACTCGGAATCCCGACGTTTACTGCGTGTCGGTGCTAGCTTCCTGGGCCAGGCGCGCCTTACACGGCGGTTGTGCTTTATTACGCTTTATCAAATAAACTTTATATAAAGCAATATGATGATAATAGGACCAATGGGGGCCACGCCCATTGGTCCGGTCCCGCCCATTTTTTGACCAATTACGTAGAATGCCACCAGATACATATACGCAACATTGCAGCACTCCCGCTAGCAAATTGTGCAAGATATCAAAATTTCAAAATTTGGTCTAAGTGGGCGGGGCCACGCCCATTGGTCCGATCCCGCCCATTTTTGGAGCCATCACGTAGACTGCCACCATATACATATACATAACATTCCAGCACTCTCGCTAACAAATTGTGCAAACTATCTCAATTTCAAAATTTGGCTTATATGGGCGGGGCCACGCCCATTGGTCCGATTCCGCCCATTTTTGGAAAATTCAGATAATCTGACTCTAAATGCATACACACGAAATTTCATCACTCTAGCTAAAAATTTTTCTCAATACCAAAATTTGACCCATATGGACGGGTCCACGCCCACTTGATATATCGAAAATTCAAGTACCCTATTTTCAACACCCCCTACACATGTACATTCTGTCATCCCACAAACAGACACTCTCTTTTATATATATAGATTTTTGTATTTTATTGCGAAAAGGTATATGTAGTATTTTGGAGATACAGAGGAATTTATAAAAAGAAAGTATAACATATTTATATTTGTCTTAAAGGAAACTTCCTGGAGAATATTTTCGAGAAAAGAACGAGACAAAAATTTGTATTAATAGTGTTGCCACGCTTCTCCAAATTACACCATTTTTTTTACGAAAATTTCAAAACTAGTCCACATTTTCGGCAATCGCAAAGCTTGGATATGAAAACCTTTACCATTTTTATATGTAGGAATCTGTTATACGATAAACTGCAAAAGGATTTTTGAGCCCGGCTTTTAGTATAACAGATTTTGGGAAAAAAAACAAAAAATCCCTTTTGTTGGGATTTTCAAATTTATTTTGGGAATTGTGGGATTTACGTCCACAAATATATTAATGTTAGAATTAGCCTCGATTTCTGGTGTCAAGGCGTACAAATTACAAAAAAAATAATTGAGATATCTTAATTTTTAAAGATTCAATGGAAATATAAAACTTCCTTTGTTGTTTATTTTTTCCCGATCCTTTCCTACGATTCGCTATATATTAGAGCCGGTTATATACCGATTCCTTTCTCATTATCTTTTCTGGTTAGACAACAAAGTTAGCTATTTGATGCCAATATATTGCAATTTGATGTACCCACTGAGACAAAAGTTATGGCAATTTGTAGACCTCGGTTATTAGAATACGCACAAAAAAAGATTTTATGAATCGGCCGGAAAATACGGGAGATACACGCGCCTAAACATTTTGTTCAACCGAGGTGGCCAACTTTAAGGCCCTGCAGCTCCGCCCCTGTATACCACGGGGGCCCAAACTCAAAACCTAACTTCTCTAATACCTCTTCTACAAACATGCCAAGTTTGGTCGCAATCGGTTGTCTGGTTAAGAAACGGCAGAATTATTTCCCTTTTTTTTTGGAATTCCTCCCACTGTGTGCCGCGGAGCCTCGCGTGATTTGAGTCTTTAGACATGACGCGTCTTAGGTCCAAAAATTGAGAAAATATTTCAACTCAAACACAAATGCCATAAACCCAGACAATTGCAAAAACCACTTGATTAATTTCTAGCGTTTTTTTACTAAAATTTTTCAGACATGTTCATTAATGAACGTATTTTGGAAAACTTGTTGAAAATAAATAAATCTTCTACGATAACCCACACATAGCCAAAATTGCATTATACTAAAATTTGCCAAAAATTATTTTGATAAAAAGATCACTTATTTCTGTTATTATTGGTAAGTCATTATTAATAAGCCGAAAGTAATTCAGCGAATATTGAGATGTCATTATTTGGTAATGCAGGGAATAATGACAGGTACTTACCAACATTTTGCTGGGTTGTTTGTCTAGTAATATCGATGGGCATCGGATTCGTGGATTTATGAAAAAAAATTGACAAAATTGTCGCGATAGAATAGTCGACGAGAAATTGTTTGCAATAGTACATCAATGGCGCTGGATAAATTTTAACAAAGTATGGTTTAATCGATGTAGTTTTCGGTGGTAGATTTAATAATCGGAGGGGCATCAAAATATTTTGAAGTTTGAGCATTTTAGATACATTTCCGAACACTAATTTCTACTCAAAGGCACATCCAAGGCGCTGAACGAAATTGAATTAAATGTACATCAATTGATAGGGCCTTAAGTCGACTATCAATAAATGGGGGGGGGGCATCAAAATATTTTGACCATTGCCCATTCTAGAGCCATTTTAAATTGTCATATTCTCGAAGAAACTCTCACATTTATTAATTTAACTAGCTGGCCCGCGAACTTCGTTCCGCCCAAATTCGTTAATGTAATGAAAATTATAATACGAACATGCTCAATTTCTGTAATTTTGTCAATTAACATTCGTTGTGTTGTATTAAATACAATTGGAATAACTGAAGTAAAGCGTGATCCATTTCGAGGTTCCCTACTTTTTTAAAGAAAAAAAACACAGAAAATTCAAATTGAATGGGGAATGTTTATTATCATTTGAAAGAACATTATTTGGCATTTATTTTTTGAACATTATGTCTATCAAAAGTTGGCCGCGGCTACGTCTCAGATGGTCCATCCGTTGAGTTCAATTTTCGATGACTCGTTCGAGCATTTCGACTGGTAACTGGCGAATGACACGCGTGATGTTTTGCTCCAAGGCCTGAATTGAAGCGGGTTTGTCCGCATAAACTTTAGACTTTACATATCCCCACAGGAAAAAGTCTAACGGTGTGATATCAGACGATTTTGGTGTCCAATCGACCGGCACAAAATGTGAAATTATCTGCTCACCGAAGTGTTCTCTCAATAAATCCATTGATTGATGCGATGTGTGGGAAGTGGCGCCGTCTTGTTGCAACCAAATGTCGCCGAGATCACGAGCTTCATTTTCAGGCATCAAATAGTCGGTTATCATGCCTATCAAAATCACGGTTATCAAAATGCGCCAAATCGTTCCATACGTCAGTCCGAGTTGCTGCGAACGGCGCCGAATCGACTCCACGGTCTTCGTGTACACTCTCAGCTACGACCGCTACATTTTCTTCACTGCGTGCTGGACGTGGTCTATTCGGTCGAATATTATCCAATAACAAAGTTATTGTTAAAGGAGTTTTCCAAATATATTTTATTTAAAAAGATTTTTAAAATTTTTTGCCTTTTTGGAATTTTGGTTTAAATTTTTCCTAGATTTCGTGTTATACTTTATAGTTAGATTAGGCCCATGTGGTCCAATTTTTGCATCATCTCCTTTGTAAACGGTAATATATATATATTGCCTTATAATTTGGACCAAGGTATATTTTTGTTTTTTGACATCAAAATAAGCCTTTTTTGTTCAAAAATAATATGTAAATATTATTAATTTTTATTGAAAAATTAATATAAAATATTGGGTTAAATATTGGATTTGTATGAAAATTTAATATGGACCAAATGGTCTCTTAATCTAGGATTTGTACATATTTTCCAGTCTAACAGCAGGATTAAGAATGTCATAAGCTGCATTAACTAATTATTATTTAATAAGTATTCCTATTCATCTCTTTTTGACAATCAATCAAAGCAATTTATAGCTACGAAAGATTATACGATTTAAATTTGAACCGAATTTTCAAACATATTAAATTTGTTTGCACATTGAACATCTGGAAACTTGCATCTAAATTAAGGCACTGGAAATTTACCAAAAAATACTTAAATACAATTAAATCATCTAAATTAAGGCACCGATAAATTACCAAAAAATACATTAATACAATTAAATCATTGTTTCGGTAATATTACTTCCAAATAAAAAATATTAGGATGGAATCATAGTTTAGAACAATATCCTCCTAAACGTATAATATTTTTGTGTGTCAAATATTATATAGGTATTTGGAGTGTACCCTAAACATATGTACGTTTCAAGCAGAATATGTTTGGGGCAATAAACTACAGAAGCAATTTTTAATAATATACAATTTTATCATATCAGCCATATTCAATGTTCAAAATCATTAAAGGTTCCAACGAAAATTGTTCATGGATGTTTGGGGAACATATAGAAAGGTGAATCCACTATAAGTTTACAAATCGATAACAAATATACGAAACTTCAAATATTTCGATGGTGTGTTGGCCGGTTTATCTTTATACATACAACTAAAATACGGTTTTAGATTATAAAATGTTGAAAGTTATCCGTAATATGTATTATACATTTATTGTATTTTCTAATATTAAAATAATAAAACCAATTTTTAGAAAAGGGAAGTGCTGTGTTTTGAATTTATCTTGGAAACTTGTATACAAGAATCATATTTTCTATGAATATTGAAATGGTTTCTGTGGCTCTTTAGTATGAGTGGCATTCGAATAAAAACAATGTAATGAATTTTTCCTACCTATTTTAAAAAACTGTATTTATGCTTTAAATTAATTACCAGTATATGCTTATATCAAGGACATGCATTTTAATATTTAATACGATAACGTTTTAATTAGTTCTATTACCAAATGTTCTTGATTCATGTCTTTGAATTTAATATAAAACATTCTTATTTTTATAGCGATTGTCTTTGGCTCGAAGTCATTGCCGAAATCTTAAACTTTACGACAAATTCTTTGATTTTCAGTACGCTTTTTTAGTGTAGATATATCGCAAGCTTTTAAAAAGTCTGGCACGATGCATTGTTAAACAAAATATGTGTACTTTTGCGAAGTAACACGCATAAAATGCTCAATAGCTATTTGTCAAACCGGTCGTTTGTAGTAAAATCGAATGGTATTTCTTCTAGCCCTAAGAAAATAACTTCCGGCGTTCCTCAGGGCAGCAGTCATGCCCACAAACACATTTACTCATACGTCCACTTTTGCGGATGATACTGCTTTCGTCAGTATTCATAAAAACCCCTTAGTTGCGTCCGATCAACTGCAGTCGCATCTTCAATTCGTTGATTCCACAGAAATATCACGTGAAATATCTTGGAATTCACTTAGATCGCCGTTTGACATGGACTCACCACATAGGTTCTAAGATAACACAAATAAAACTCAAAACGAATCAACTTCAATGGCTCATTGGCAAACGGTCTGCTCTAGACCTTGAGTATAAAGTCCTTTTATACAAATCTATAATAAAGCCAATTTGGACATATGGTATCCAGCTCTGAGGTACAGCGTGCGCTTCAATCATATGCAAATTACAAAGAAGACAGTCGAATATTCTTCGTTTAATTACAGGTGCGAGTCCAAATAAGTGATGTACGATGTAAACTCAAGATCCTGACGAAATTCAAAGAAATCCTTCTGAAAGAGTTTAAGGATACAAATCGGCTCCTATCAAAATATCTAACGGGCCAGAATCAAACAAATTGGAATCAGCCAAACGAATATTGGGTAAAGGTACTTTGAGGTCCGAAGTGACCGTAAAGGAAGCCAGGTATCCCGAAATGTAAGGAAGGACTATGGCAGTGGTCTCTAGTCGAATAGAAGAATCAAAGGGCCGATATTCAAGGTAAAACTGTTACTTGATATGGGTGAAACTAAACCATTTATTCCAGAAATAGTATTAGCGCTAGTAGAGCATATCGGAAGATTCAATCGATTTTGAAGACTCTCCGAAATAAAAGAGCTCTCAGAAGCCGAGTCAATCAACGCCCTAGCAGAATACGAAACACCGTGATGAACTATATTCACCATTGCTCTTCCTAATGTGGCAAGTTTATTCTACGCGACATGAAAAGATTGACGAGATACACATCCAGCCAAAATGTTCAAGTGGAAGAGCAGAAGGCACATCCGCGTTTGATGCGCTTGCCACTCGAGTCGAAGTGGTGTCGTCGCGATGCAACAAAGTATGATGATTCCGATGACATCTCAAACAACGACGATTGCCACCACAATTCTTGACTTCGTGGCCTTTACGTAGGCAATTTACACGTAACCGGTGGCGATTGGCTGTAGCGAATCGATCCGAAGGCGTAGAACTTGAAAAACGTTGGCACGCGTAAGTATTGTGATTCTGATTTCAGTAATGAATACAACCCCATGGAGAAGAACGAAAATATCCCCATGACGCTGCATTAGTATGAGCATGGACCTTCTTCCCATTAGAGTGCTTTGGAGATTTATCTCCCCTCATACCATGAAGACACATAAGCGTTTCGGATTCTCTCAGTCAAGAAGGCATCCAACTCTTTCCACGATGAAAGAGACGATTTATCCTTCACACCTTGATCCCATAACGTTTGGGTAAGTTCAGGCAACCGTTGGAGGCAAATAAATACTACTATCGGATCCCAATTATCAGTCGAAATTTCATAAATGGACATCGCCGATAGACATCCATTGATGTCTATCGGCCGATAGACATCCATTGATGGATTGATTTCAATCCTGAACTAGTTCGTTTTCAAGGATCGGAAGGTAAAACAGAATTTTCAATTTAATATGAACCAGAAGCCGAGGATTGTCGTACGTGTCTTTTAAAGCATTCCACGAGAGATGGAAACTACGAGTTAAGGCTTCAAGAAGCCTGTATTCCGCATGTCCCCTAGAGTTTGTTGTTTCAATGAAACAACAGAGAAATTCGAATTGAGGGACAATCTATGAGAGCTATTTTTAACCTGTGCCAATTTTCTATTGATAGCGGACAGACAATTCATAAATGTTTGATGAGACACATCATATTTACTGTCCACCAATTCGATGTCCGCTTTCCCCGTGTCTTTGGAAGAGGACAAGTAATCAATACATTTATCGAACATTTCCTGGGTGCCAGTCCACAGTTTGTTTACCTCGAAACTGCGAACCTCAAGACCATATACATCTATATCCTTAGTTTTTAGAAGATGGAAATATGTGTCAAACTTGACTAGAGCATCCGAAGCCCTTACAAAAAAGTCAAGGGGAGTAAAAGACATTTTTAAGAAGTGTTCTTCCAAAGATAAACGCTAAAAAAATTTCGAAAAGGGACAGAAAACAGTCGAATATCGCGAAGTGGGAAGATTCCAACAAATTAAATTCGAAAAAGAGCAATGGCTTATCGAAAAACTGCAATTGAGATCAAAGAAAGAATCCAAATTCTCAAATTATAAATATGTGACCAAAAAAGAATAAATTCTTCAAACAAATGCAAAGATAAATGTTCAATAAATTTCTCGCAGTGTAACTCAAAATATTTTGATAAAATACTTTCTTCCAACTATAACGACATTTTTCAGTCAATTGTGTTACGAAAATTACCGAATGTAGTACATTTGTTTACAAATATACACATATGAAAAGACCGCAAACGAAAAATATCAAAAATTACACTTTTATTTCAAAAAAATCGAATTGAGCGAATGTACGGTGCACGGTGTCGAAATTGACCGAAAGTAATTTAAAAGTAGGGTATTACCTACAACTCTTCCAAAAAATAGCACGACAAAAATATTTTAATTTATTTTTCCAAAAAAAAACTTAATTTGGCGGTTAGATTACTGTTCCTACTGGGACAATATATAAACTTGTTTACGAATGCAATAAAAGAAGAAATGCCAATTCAAACTTATTTAGGTATGCAGCACCATTCGAATTGCATCCAATGTTTACGAACTTCGCCCAAAGGACGAATTAAACACAAGCGAACGCAGTAGGTAAAAGCGAAGCAAAGGGTGACTGCAGTCGACCGAGTGCTGATGGTGTATTTTTGTTGTTGAAGTTTCTGAAGCAGAAGGGACAATACCGAATGTACATATGTACATTATGTATAAAAAATAACAACACGGAGACACTACACTCTGCACAAATGAACTAAATTAGAATTGTTTCCACAATGAAAAGCAAATAAATCAACCAAAACGAAATATTAATGTTTTATATATGGAA
Source organism: Eudasyphora cyanicolor (assembly GCA_963930755.1). Classification (NCBI taxonomy): domain Eukaryota; kingdom Metazoa; phylum Arthropoda; class Insecta; order Diptera; family Muscidae; genus Eudasyphora; species Eudasyphora cyanicolor. The sequence continues at coordinate 108,053,028 of OZ005737.1, forward strand.
GGGAATTATTCCCGATTGTTTTTAACGCTTGAATATACGGTTATTATTGGAAGAAGTTGTGGTAGCAGAAGTTTTGGGTGTATTTCGTCCGACCCAACAGAATTTGATTTTATTGATAAACAATTTGATATTACATCCAATTCATTTCCACACATAAAAGAAAAAGAATTTTGATCTTCTGAAATGTTTTCATTGAAATTATAATAGGATGGACAAGATTCTATTAAAGGAATTGTTAGTTCGCTTGTTATGAAATGAAAGGCAACCGTCTTCATTGAGTTCATTTATTAGACTAACTGTCGCAAAATCATTTACATGTACAAGAACATAAAAAGGGAAAATCCAAAGTAAAAGAAGAGATGCAATTGGGTTGTAGAGTTGCCATCAATTCCGACTAAAAATAGTGTTACCATAACCGGTTTACTAACATACCCCGGCTCAACCCAAGTGCATTTACAAATATTCATTAATTCATTAAATATAATCCATTTAAGTCATCATCTCCAAAAGTTCACATGCTCTAGCATGCCTCTGCTTCGCCAAAACCTTAGTGAATACATCAGCAGCATTTTGTTCCGATTGTACATATTTAACATCAACCGCTCCCTCATTGTATCTATCTCGGATGTAGTGGTACTTTATGTCAATATGCTTGCTGCGCTTATGTACGGTCGGGTTCTTCACCATAAAATTTGCACCTTGGTTGTCGCAGTAAACAGTTGTAGGTTCGTTCACGTATTCATCGAACCCCATCTCTCGAAGAAGATTTCTGGTAAAGACGACCTCTTTAGTTCCTTGACATAGTGCCACATATTCGGCTTCCATGGAACTTAACGCCACCACAGATTGCTTCTGGGACTCCCATGCCACCGCACCATTTGACATAAACATAACAAAACCGGAATATGATTTTCGGTCACATGAGTCGCAGCCCCAGTCAGCATCTGTAAAACATGAAAAATCTCGTCCATTTTTAGTGAAGCATATCTTACCAACTGGATGTTTCACCAAATATCTCAACAAGTACGCCTGAAAGTGTTCATTATGAGGATGTGAATTAAATTGAGACAGCCTTGAAACCACGTGAGCAATATAAGGCCTAGATATAACCGCCAAATACATAAGGCTTCCTATTAAACTTTGATACTCCTTCACATTTAATTCACATTTTTGATCCTCGCATTTCTTCAGAATAACACCACTTGCCCATGGTGTAGATGCTGGTTTGGAATTCTCCATATTCCATGTCTTCAATAACTCGCGTGTGTATTTTTCATGATGAATACATATTGGACCCCTTGGACCATCTCTCTCGATCTCCATACCCAGATAAAAAGAAATTGCTCCACGGTCTTCAGCATCAACATGTTGATTAATTTGAGCAATAACCTCCTTCATATCAGCTTCCGTCGAAGATGCAATTATCATGTCGTCTACGTATAGTGCAATTATACTTATCGAATTACCGTTTCTCCGAAAATATACACAATTGTCAGTCTGACACCGTTGAAATCTCATTTGCTGAAGAATTTCCGTCACCCTTTTATTCCATTCTCGTCCAGCTTGGCGTAATCCATATAGAGCCTTATTTAACTTGCATACTTTTTCGGGATTTTTAGAATCTTTGAACATAGCTGGTTGTTCCATATACACGTCATCATCGAGGTGACCGTTCAAATATGCAGCTACAATATCAATATGATTAACCAATAGCTCATATTGAACCGCTAACGCCAGGACAACTCTGATGGTGGAATGTCGAACGACGGGAGAATATGTTTCATTGTAGTCAACATTATACTTCTGAGAGCAACCCTGTGCCACCAATCTCGCCTTATACTTCTCCACAGTTCCATCTGGCCTTCTCTTTATCGCAAAAACCCACTATGATCCAATGACGTTTCCGGATATAGGTCTGTCTACCAGTACCCATGTACCATTTCTAATTATGGACTTGTACTCAACTTCCATAGCCTTTCTCCATTTATCCGCATCAATTGAATTTAATGCATCTGATAAAGTCTGAGGATTCCTGACTACTGAATTGAGCAAGTCAGCCGATGGTGCATACATTTTTCGTGGGCGTCCCCTAAAACCTGTTGTAGCCAACCTGGGTCTTCCTCGTCCTCTTTTGACTTCAACTTCAGCTTCAGCCATTTCAATTTTCTCACCATTAACATCTTCATCCGATGTTTCATCTTCACTGGCAGTCTCAAACGATTCTACACAAGATTGTGGTTCCTCGGATTTTACAACATCATCCGAATCATTATTTGTCTGTTGGAAAACATTTACATAAAACTCGTCGTTTATTTCATCTATGACCGGTGTCTCCTCGAAGGAATTCTCAAAAAAGATAACATCTCTAGCCTTGACAATTTCTCGTTTTTTAATGTTGAATAAACGGTACCCTTTAGTCAAGTTTTCATAGCCGACAAACTTCATCTTCGCTCCTTTTGGTTTTAATTTACCTCCGGTACCATGTTTTTGTAAAACAACAGCATCACAACCAAACGTTTTGAAATGTGCCACAGACGGTTTCCTGTTGTACCATTTTTCATATGGGGTTATGTCCCCCAAAACTTTCGTCGGACTTCTATTCCTGATGTATGAAGAAGTGTTTATGGCCTCAGCCCATAAACTCTGTGGCAGTCTCGATTCCTGTAGCATACAACGAGCCATCTCAACTATTGTGCGATTTATTCGCTCCGCTATGCCATTCTGTTGGGGTGTGTGACTCACAGTTGTCTGATGCAGTATTCCATGTGTTCGGAAATATTCTTTAAATCGGGAATTCAAATATTCCTTTCCATTATCCGTCTTAATCTGTTTCAATTTGCGGCCACTCTGCTTCTTCGCCATTGCAGTAAAATTGACAAAAACCTCAAAGGCTTCCGATTTCTTCTTTAAAAAATATGTGAATACATACCGCGAATAATCATCAATTATTGTCATTATGTATAGCGCACCATCTTGTGATCTGACTTTAAAAGGCCCGCACAAATCGGAATGCACCAACTCCAGTGCGCCTTTGGTATTTATTTGTGCGTATGTATGGAATGGCTTCACAGTTATTTTCCCAAGGGCACAAGTCACACATTGAAAATCTCTCGGCATTTTCAAATTCAACCCTCGAACCATATTCTTGTTGCACAAGGCACTCAAAATTTGCCATTCAAATGTCCGAAGCGAGAATGCCACTTCTTTAACTCTCCCTCAACAACAGCACCACACACATATTCATTAACAGCCACACTCTCAAATTTTGCAAAAAATATTCCGCTCTCCTTCTCAGCATACATCATTTTCTTTTTTGTCTTGCTTACTATGACCGCACAATTGCTTGAGAAGTTTACGCTGTGGCCAGCATCAATAAATTTGCTTATGGACAAAAAATTTGAATGCAGACAAGGAACGTACAAAACGTTGATGAGTTTTATGTCCATGAATTTCGTTTTCAACACCACTGTTCCTTTCCCCTCTGCATAGACTGTTGCCCCTGATGCCAACACAATCGCCTGTTTCTCTTTCTCGAAAATTGTATACAAATTCTTGTTGCGGCACATATGCGACGACGCACCGCTGTCCAAAATCCATGCATCGCTGCTTACTTTCTCATTGACAGCACATAGAGCCGACGCAACAGACTCGTCATTTGCCGACTTACACTGCGAGCGAATGTGACCAATTTGTCCGCACTTATAGCATTTGATGTTATTGCGTTTACCCTCTCTCTCGGAGCGATTGTTTTTTCCTTGGAATTTGCTGTTATGATTTTTATTTCGTTTTTCATATCTCTGCTTCTCACCAGCAAAAAACACTCGATCATCGCCAATGTTCTTATCCCCTTGCCGACGCTCCTCCTCCAGAATTTTTGAAATAAGCTGTTCAAGGCCTGGCAATTCGTCTCTGCTTTCAACAGCAACAACAAAGCTTTCCATTTCTTCAGGCAACGCACACAACAACAAAACAGCAACGAAGTCTTGATTCAGCTCGATTCCACTGCTTTTCAAATCATCGATTATGCCACGGAACTCACCAATTTGAGAAGAAATTTTCTGACCAGAAGCAATTCTGAAACGCACCAATTTCTTGAAGAGATTGACCTTTCTGCAAGCTGTGTTCGCCTTATAAAGGCTACTTAAGGAATCCCATGCACCCTTTGATGTTGTGCAATCCTTAATGTTAATTAATTCACTTGGCTTTACACTCAAATTTATCATTGCGAGGGCCTTTTGGTCTGTCGCTTTCCAAGCTGCTTGTTTATCCGCCTCCGGTGGGCATACACTTTGGACAACTTCCCACTGATCCAGAGTTACTAACAAACTCTTCAGTTGGATAGACCACGTTGTATAATTTTCACTATTTAGTTTTTCCACATTAGCCACTGAATTCATTTTGGTTTCTTTTCAATTGTCTTTTTTCACAATCACAAATTTTGTTTACAGTCCAATTTCTATTCGCGTGGCTCTGGGCCCATAACCTTTGTTAGTTCGCTTGTTATGAAATGAAAGGCAACCGTCTTCATTGAGTTCATTTATTAGACTAACTGTCGCAAAATCATTTACATGTACAAGAACATAAAAAGGGAAAATCCAAAGTAAAAGAAGAGATGCAATTGGGTTGTAGAGTTGCCATCAATTCCGACTAAAAATAGTGTTACCATAACCGGTTTACTAACTGGAATAATTATAAATTTGTTGTTTATTTCATCAGCAACTGTTACACATGATGGAGTAATATTGGCCTTACCGATTCCGATCTCTCTAATAGTTTGCCAAGTTTTTTTAAATTCATATAGCATTAGCGAATTTCGAGGCATAAAATGCAGATTTAGCCTTTTTAATAACTTTATGGGCAATTTTTCTAGCATTCCGAAAATGTTCGTGGAATGCGGATGTACTATACATTTTCCAACGAATATATATGCAAGATACCTTTGTCTAATGGCTTCTTTATTATTTTGAGAAAACCAAGGCCTATTGTTTTTATGAATCAATGTTGTCTTTAAATGTACCACTATGTTAAATATATTATTTACATTATGTGCCAAGTATGATAGCTGATCATCAGTGGAAACCATATTGTATATACAATTCCAATCAATTTTCATATATTCATCATTAAGCATGTTATAATCAGTGTTTTTAAAATCTGTGAATGAAAAAGATTGAGTTGAGAGATTCATAGTGAACTCATATGTCAAAAATATTAAATCATGTTTTGAAAAACAAGATGCTGAAAGTTAATCGTACAAAAAAACATTACGTTCACAACCGACAAAGAAAAGATCCAATAGAGTTACCGATGTCCCAGTTAAACGTGTTGGCACAGTAGTGTTAACAGGCCAAAGCCCAAGTGACTGCATAGTACTTACAAGTCTCGGATCGTTATTATTAATATTATTACTATGAAAATCACCACTAATTACCACATCATTATATAAAGCAGAGAAGGAATCCATAACATCAATCAAGTTATTCAAGCATGCGTTATTGTTAGGTCTATAGACATATCCTAAAAGAAGTTTGCCAGTTTCGCTAATCACTTCTAGAAAAATATATTCTATCATGCTATTCTCATTCGATTTACTTTTGATATGACAGTTTATGCCTTGTTTGTCATATAGCGCAACACCACCAGGATGACTCTTTCTATCGACCCTATAAACCTTGTATCCACAAAGACAAATTAATACATCAGTAACATTAGCATTAAACCATGTTTCGGATACACAATGTTCAAGCCAGATCTTTGCTTACTCAAAATGTTTACCATATTGTCAGTCCCGCTAGTGGAATTACTTCCAGTATTATTCCGGTTGGTCATACTTTTTAGAAAATTTTGTAAAATCTATTGTTAGCGTACGGCGCAAAAAAGGGTGTGCATAAAAGAAATATAAACAATCGAATGTCAGTATTTTGTTAAATTTAATTCAAATAAGGGGGATCTTTTTTTCTAATAACAATTGAGGGTGAGTATTACCTTGTTCGAGTGTTAGTACAGGAGCTAAACGCGAGCGCTCGGCTAGAGTACAAAACCACAAGTGTGCATAAATACGAGAGTCGAGAAGAAGCGAGGTGTGAACAGCAACAACCTCTGCTTGCGGGAAGTCCCTCTCTACATCAGTACTATGCGAATATCGTCCCGGGACAGGCGGAGAGAGATACAGCGCTGGAAGTCTTACAATCCGTGCCATGCGAATATCGTCTTGTAGCGAGATTCTTTTAATCCCTCTACGATCCGTGCTGAGCTAATTCGTCCCAAGAGAGTCGAAGGAGAGCACCAGACGCTGAAAAGCCCCCTCACAATCCGTACAAGCGAATATCGTCCCGGCAGAGTTGTAGCAGAGACCTCTTCTCCTTCAACCCGATAGGGTTGCCAATCAACGAAGGAAATGCACAAGTTGGGGAAGTTGCGCGACAATGTTACGAACTTACAGCCGTATTCATAAAAAAACTCTAATTGTGTTTTAAAGTGTGTATTAGTTAACAAACACTTTAGGTCTAATAAGCGATTATTAAAAAAGCGTATTCATAAACAGTGTTTTAACTAAAGTACATATTAATGTGTAATGCTGACAACACCACATTTTTGACATGTCATTTTTATATAAATGATGCATTAGTACGATTATCAGTTTTTCGGTAGTCGAATCTAATGAACTTGTTATTGTTTATTTTAAAAAAATCAGAGCATTAATAAACAACAAATGCAAGAATACTTATCTAATAATAAACAAGAAACAACTCACAATGAAATGTAAGCCAAAATCTGATAAGATTTTTATAAGGTATTCGAATAACCCAAAAAAAATATTCGAATAACGAATAATATTGAAGGCATTTTCATTGTACCACAACACTGTTGAATTTTTCCACAAATTGCGCACATTTGTTTGAGTTTGAACCAATTAAAATAATAATAAATTATGGAGAAAATTGAGGATATTAAACATAGAAAACGTTCCGAAAATTGGAACGAATCTGACAAGGTAAGAAAACCTGGATTTAATTTGATTCCTTTGCAGATGCTGCTGAAGGAAATAAGGAAAAGGCTGAGCAGCATTGAAAATAAAAACACTGACACCAACACAAACCAGGCAAAAAAAGAAATCTTGGCTGCAGGTACAGGAAAGGTATTTCGAAATGTTTTTTGTTTCCGTCAATACAATTTTCAATGGTTTTCTTTTCTTCCTTTAGCTTCAACAAGTTATGCACGGGTGGCCAAAGAACAATGGTACAATTGAAAACGCAGTGGACGGCAACAAAAGTGACTGCAAGAAAACAGGTATCTGATCACAGAAAGGAAATGTTGCGAACTGGGGGAGGCGAAGCACCAGAAGAGAGGCCAGTATGTAGCAACGACATAAGCGTTTGACTACCCAATGAATTCGTGATCGATACGAATGAGTTTGACTCAGATGTCGTCCACGACAGAGAACGAAGCCGAGGCAAAATTGTCGGCGGCGGCGGCTTGTCCAAAAATGGGTCGGCGGCGGCGGCTTTTCGGCTTGATTTCGGCTTACGATTTATTGTGCAACATAACAGATACACATTTATTGTACAACTTAGTTGGAAGTATGAGCACAGTGTAAAAATAGATTTTTCCCGAGCAAAAGAGAAATAATTAAAAAATGGTCTGAAATTAAACATGTTTGCTGTACAAACGTATATCTGATAAATCTAGAAAGATCTGAAAGACTTCTTCTATTTGAAGTTTATTCCAAAATATTTTGAATGTTACTACTTTTACTCCTCGAGTAAAAACTGGTAAAAGAAAAGACATTTTGTAAATTCTCTCTTAAATTTGTCTAATACTTTTACTAGTTCATTGATCGAAAAAAGTAAACACAAAGTTAAATTAGTTTTCTATTTTTTTTCTCTTTTATAAAAATATTTATCAGATTATATAGTACCCCCTGCCCTATGCAGGAGGTGGCACGACACTTTACATTACACCGGTAACATTTTTCGCAAACGTGTGTTGCTCGTATTTCGCTTACCTTTTTGTATGGAGTTTGACAGATTTCCAAGTGAAATGTTGAAGCCAGTGCTGGCCTGCAAAAAAATTGTTTTTTCGAAAAGGAAACGACATAAGTTATGTACAAATGTACAAATGTACGTATGTATGTATGTAAAATTTGCCTTAAATATTTTCAGATTGGCGTTGACGATTGTAGGCCACTAACAGAGGAAAATCTGGATGAGGAGGAAGTTGTGGTAACCCAGGAAAAATCCGCAGTAGGAAACAAAATTCCCGAAAATAATAACCAAAATGTCAAATACCGAAAGGTTTGTACACAATAATGTGGATTTATGTTTATTGTACTAAACAGAAATATGTATGTATGTATTTAGAGAGAACTTTGTTTTTTTTTTCTTCTTGTTAAATAGCAATAAATACATCTAGGAGACAAATATTTATATTTTTACATTATACAAGCTAACATGTAGTTATAATTCCAGATTACACAATGTAACAAAATCTAACACATTTTCTTTAGGTGAGAAATAACTTTACGGAATTTACGGAGTGATCTTATAGTACTTTCATACCATAAAGGAATTTACCACTGTGCTAACCACATTTATTGCAACACACAGTGGTGCAATTGGTTGAAAAATATAGGTTTTGATATCACCATACTTTTCAAGTTTGCACAACTGTATGTTCATTCATTTTTTAATATTTTGCCAATACTCTTTACAGATAACATAAATTGAAAAATTAATTTGAAAAATTAGCAGAAGATATTAATGAATTTTTTTAATTTTTAATTAGATTTATTTTATTGAATGTTTTCACATTCGAATTGTTCAGCTTTTCGATCAACTCTTCCTTTCGAACACGTAGTGTTAATGAATTCTAAATAATAACATAAAATATTTGATATTCAACAAAAAAAAAAAAAAATACTATGCTTACTGAAATGTAGTAAAGTCTTTCTAATCGTCCAACTAATCTCAGAATCCACGCCATCTACCTGGCGATTGGTGTAGAGACAACTGTGTCGAACTGGCAACCCTTACCAGTCACATGGGTGGTGAAAATGGTGAATTTAAGTCTCGCTTAAAGCTTTGGCTGTGTGACTTGTACGCTTTCTTCGTAGGTATATATAATTCCCATATGCAAATTTCTTTGTAGATTGGTATATATACAAGTGATGATCGCCACAACTACAAGCTCACACTGTGTCATGTATAAGACCCTCTGATGATATCCCCGCACAGGATTGAAATACGTATAAGGGTATGTGTTTACATGGCTTTCAGAGCGCAGTGTCTTATCTTTTCCAATACACCACAAAAAAACCTCTCTTTCGAAAGGAAGAGTTGATCGAAAAGCTGAACAATTCGAATGTGAAAACATTCAATAAAATAAATCTAATTAAAAATTAAATCGATCATTAACAAAAAACTTCTAAAAAACATTTAAATAATAAGGATCAGCCCGCCTAAATACAATTAGAAAGAAGCTGCTCATCTTCAACACGTAGTGTTAATGAATTCTAAATAATAACATAAAATATTTGATATTCAACAAAAAAAAATACTATGCTTACTGAAATGTAGTAAAGTCTTTCTAATCGTCCAACTAATCTCAGAATCCACGCCATCTACCTGGCGATTGGTGTAGAGACAACTGTGTCGAACTGGCAACCCTTACCAGTCACATGGGTGGTGAAAATGGTGAATTTAAGTCTCGCTTAAAGCTTTGGCTGTGTGACTTGTACGCTTTCTTCGTAGGTATATATAATTCCCATATGCAAATTTCTTTGTAGATTGGTATATATACAAGTGATGATCGCCACAACTACAAGCTCACACTGTGTCATGTATAAGACCCTCTGATGATATCCCCGCACAGGATTGAAATACGTATAAGGGTATGTGTTTACATGGCTTTCAGAGCGCAGTGTCTTATCTTTTCCAATACACCCCAAAAAAAACTCTCTTTCGAAAGGAAGAGTTGATCGAAAAGCTGAACAATTCGAATGTGAAAACATTCAATAAAATAAATCTAATTAAAAATTAAATCGATCATTAACAAAAAACTTCTAAAAAACATTTAAATAATAAGGATCAGCCCGCCTAAATACAATTAGAAAGAAGCTGCTCATCTTCAACACGTAGTGTTAATGAATTCTAAATAATAACATAAAATATTTGATATTCAACAAAAAAAAAAAATACTATGCTTACTGAAATGTAGTAAAGTCTTTCTAATCGTCCAACTAATCTCAGAATCCACGCCATCTACCTGGCGATTGGTGTAGAGACAACTGTGTCGAACTGGCAACCCTTACCAGTCACATGGGTGGTGAAAATGGTGAATTTAAGTCTCGCTTAAAGCTTTGGCTGTGTGACTTGTACGCTTTCTTCGTAGGTATATATAATTCCCATATGCAAATTTCTTTGTAGATTGGTATATATACAAGTGATGATCGCCACAACTACAAGCTCACACTGTGTCATGTATAAGACCCTCTGATGATATCCCCGCACAGGATTGAAATACGTATAAGGGTATGTGTTTACATGGCTTTCAGAGCGCAGTGTCTTATCTTTTCCAATACACCACAAAAAAACCTCTCTTTCGAAAGGAAGAGTTGATCGAAAAGCTGAACAATTCGAATGTGAAAACATTCAATAAAATAAATCTAATTAAAAATTAAATCGATCATTAACAAAAAACTTCTAAAAAACATTTTTTAATTTTATTTTATTTATTATTTCTTTTTTTAATTGTTTTTTTGTTTTTATTTTGTAAATATAGTAAATATTTATATATGTAATATGTGATTTTGTAACTACAGAAAAAAAAATAAATAATAAAATCTAGAAGTGCGAAATTTATTTTATTACAAAACATTTGTTATTAAAAAAAGATAATAAATGAAACTAAAAACTGTATTTCATATAACAGCATAGGCTATTGATAACGTAACAGTAATTTTCAATAAAGGTTCTTAGCATAATACTTTCCCTTCTTGTTGGTGCCTCTTGTCCACGCAAATCATTTTCTGCCATTTCATCACACACCTCCTCTGGGTTGTAGTCATCTAAAATATATATTTTTATTTAAATATGTATTTCTCTAACGGTTTTGAAAATTCAGTGAGTAATAACTCTTACCTAGGCAGGAATCCTTCTTGTCTATGGCGATGTTATGAAGAACTGCTAAAGCTACGATAAGTATCTTAACGTTGGAAAAACTAACTGTCATTCCGTTAAGTAAGCAACGGAAACGACTCTTCAAAACGCCAAAACATCGTTCAACGCGATTTCGGGTAGCAATATGCGCTACGTTGTATTTCATTCTGAGGCCGTTGTAATGGGGTGAATAAATATGGCGTTAGCTTGTAGCCTGAGTCGCAAACGCGCTCGAAATTCACCATTTTCAAAACGCTCTTTTATTTTAGACTCATTGAAAATTCGGCAGTCGTGAGTGCTACCTCTCCATCCCGCCACTATATTCATAATTCTTAGTTCAGCATCACAAACTACCTACATACACACACAAACATTTTATTATAAATAAGATAGAACTGAAATTACAGTTTCATCACGCGTTTACCTGAACATTCAAGGAATAAAATCCCTTTCTATTTATATAGTATTGCGCTAAATCACCACCAATTTTTTTTATTTTTATGTGGGTCCCATCAATATCACCAATAACGAATGAATTCCGTTTCTATTTTTACCTCTTCTTCAACAGAGGCTGGCATTTTTATAAAGCCTTTTGCGTGTTTAGCGATGGCGCGAGCGACTTTAGCGCAAATCCTGCTAACCGTGGGTTGTGACAGGCCATGTAGGTCACCTGCATCATCCTGAAACTAAAATGAGTCCAAGTTTATTTATTGCATATATAACTATTTTAAACTTTTCTCTTACCTCTATTCGTCCCCAGCAGCGTAGAGCTACTAAAACCTGCAGTCCTCTACGGTCTACAGAAATGTCCTTTTTACTAAATTAATAATTTTCCTTACCGTTTGCTTTTTAAAACGGTATCTTTGCATAAATTGTTTATCTGGCACGGAAAATGGATTTTGCCTCTTCTTGTAAATCTTCGATTGACGGAGGTCGGAAATTTGGTTGATAGTTTCTATACCAAATCACACAAAATTAATACAATTTTCATATGAAATACAATGGTTCTTACCAATTCTTCGGATTACATTTCAGGCATCCATTGTATATTATAATATTTACTTATTTTTTCACTTTTAATTAAATTCAAGATTTTTACAAACACGGTTTGCCAAATTGAACACAAATGTAAACAAACAAAAGGAATGTCATTTAACAAAAACAAATATCACCTTAAAAGACGTTTAAAGTAGGGTCGAACCATTATTAAAATTCACACATTTAACAATGGTTTATAAAAGGTGTTTTAGGCTAATAATCGTTTATGAATACAGTTTTAACAACTTTTGCTTAACAAAGGTTTGTAAAGCTGTTTCAAGTTTTTGGCCCTTATTCATAAAAATTTAATGAAGGTTTGAAGAACGCTTTAACACTGCTAAAGCGTTCCTCAAACCTTCTTTAACTTTTTATGAATAAGGCCCTTTATGAATACGGCTGTTAAACATTACCGGCCCCCTTGCAACATCTAGCTCTGTCACTAGTTGTGTTACAATGCAAATTTAGTATACGAAGGAACGTAAATTCAGTTTCCGAGTGAGCAACTTTAAACAAAATGTTATATTAAAATTCGAAAAATTATTATTAAAGGCGAATATTTCAATACATTACAATTTTTAATTAGTTTGAGTTCGTAAAAACTGCGACAAAAATAAAAGGTGGTGGCGCAGTAATATAATCCAAAATTCTAGAATTTTAAATAAAAGATTTCGAATGTTTCAAAAATAAGTTTCTAGTTTTTTGAAATGCTAATGTCAGGGGAGAAGTCCGCAACTGAGCTACTAGAACTAATCCGCGCCAAGTAGCAAATCTACTGACCCCCATCGAATGAATCTGCCAATCGTAGACTGGTGAGACGAGATCTGAGGTTGACAGCAACAGAAGGTGATAACAAATTGCCAGAAATGTTCGGAAGAACTAGGGCTTCCGTTTCTAAAATGAGCGATGGATCTACAGGTGAGACGATTTCAAGAGAGCAAATTTCTTTTGAATTCCCAAGGAGAGTACTGCTTACACCTGAAACTCTAGCGTTCATAGAACGCGTCGAAATTCCCAATCGTTTCCGAAAGCGGTCCGTAATTATGGACATATCGGAAGATGGGTCAATGGGAGCTCGAGCAGGGCACGTAATACCCCGGTGCATGATACGAGGGTTGATATTTATATTTCTGGCCTAATAATGAAAATGCTAATATTTATCATCAAAATGGTTTTATTGTTTTCAAAGTATTCTCCAGCATGATTTATACACTTTTGCATGCACTCAAATCTATTGTCAAAGCACTTTTTCCACTCCGATTGAGACACCTCCAAAACATGGTTTTTTCAACGGTTCAACAGCATCTTCTGGCGACGAAAATCGTTGACCACGCATTTTTTTCTTGATGTGCGGAAATAAAAAGAAGTTTTGGGTGCCAAGTCAGGGCTGTACGGCGGATGTCCCATCAATTCGACGTTTTGGCAGGTCAAAAAGGCGCTGGTTTGAGCCGATGTGTGAGAGCTCCTTCCATTACTCACATTACAATTATGAGTGCTGGGGCAGTCTTTAACGGCATGACCTCGTAAAAACAATTAAGACAACGACCTTGTTTCTTCACTGCCGCAAATTTCTGATCGTGGGGAAGCTTCTTGAACCGAGGGCAAGACATGATGGAATGGTTTTCTTTTGGACAAAAACTACAATGTTTGGAGGGAGGTTTAGAATTTTCGGAAGTCGGCGCCTTAGTAGAGTGCGTCCTAATCTTTCCAGAATTATGGACCTTTGACGAATCGACGCCTTTTATGTATCGAAGACAAGCGAGTGTTTGTATTCGTTCTGTCAGGAACGAATCTAAGTCCTCCCTGAAGGACAGCGAGGATTTAACCCGAATGCTTTGTTCCCATAGCGTGAGTGTCAGCTTTGGCAACCTCTGGATACATATGAACACTAATATAGGGTCCCAGTGGACCGTGACAATGTCATACACGGTCATTGCCGATAGACAGCCGTTGATACCACGCTGCAGAGTCTTCAAACCCGAACTCGTCTCATCTTCTAAGAATGGAAGTTCAAATAAAAGCTTGAGGTGAATAATCATTCACCAGGATACGCTTGTTGTCATACGTTTATTTCAACGCTTTCCAGGCTAGATCGAAGCTTCGATGGGTGAGGGGAAATTTTTCAATAATTTCTCTGGCCTGACCGCTCGTCTTTCGACGTAAATAACAATGTCGTTCGATATCGTTGAGACGAGAATTGTTCACATAAACCGCCGTAAATTAATTTCGAAACGTGGGCCACGAAAGAAAATCGCCCTCAAAAACGTCTGTATCACAAGGCGGTACGAAATATTATGCATATTATATTATTAGTACTATTTCCCAGATCTAAATTAAGCGACAAGTCGGCCTGAGTACCCATATCACGAGACGCGTGCGTGGAGGCACTCACGTTGTGCAACGTGTCAGTATTGCGCGTGTACCCGAAAGGTTGTTGCGCCAATGAAACTACTGAACCACTCATAGTCGAACTAAGCGAGGTTCTACGAGAGCATTTAAACATGGACAACTTTCGCTTTATAGCGGCGAAACACTGTATATATGTCTGATGGGACACGTCGTACTTGGTGTTCGCCAAGTCCATATCATCTCTCCCGTGTCTGGAGAAGACTGCGAATAGTCCAGACATTTCTGAAACATTTCGCGCGTTGTAGTCCACATGTTATTTAACTCGGTACTACAAATCTCAAGCTCATATATTCATTCAAACCACGGAATGCAGAATCAAATTTCAGTACAGCCTCAGAAGCGCTGATGAAAAAATCAAGGGGAGTAAGCATTTTGAAAGAGAGAAGGCTTTTCGAATACAAGCTAAAAATTGGCGAAAACCAGAAAGAAAATCACGAAAGCGAAAGCAAACAACGGACAGAAGTTCAATTGAAATGAACCGAGCAAGAAATGTGAAAATAATCTTAGGAAAACCCCACAAACTAAAATATTAAAAGTAGTCAAGGAGGTACCAAAACCAAAAGTTTTAGAACTTTTCAAAAAGTTAACAAACCGAAGGCTGAAAAAGAATAAATCAAAATTAAAGTTGCGGACAGCTATAAATCAAAAAATAAATATATTTAAAAAAAAGATTCAAAAAATTCTCGCGGTGGACCGAACGAAGTTTCCCGGTCTATTACGTAAGAAAATCACTTTTGTGTCCAAATACGCGCAATTCTTAAGACCGAAAACGAGGATTACCAAAAATATATTTTTAAATTGATATATGACGAATTGACCGATAGTAGGGAGCACGGAGTCGAATAATACCGAACAATGTACTAATGAGTAGTACTACTCATAGTACAGATAACAATTGTCACCGAAATTAAAAAAATTCAAACCAAAATATTTTTTACGTATTCGCGATTTTGCCTCTTGGTACCACTGTGCCGACATCAGCTGTTCAAAATAAGACACACGTCCGATCACAATAACTCACTTCAGCTGTTCAATGAGAATCGAATCTCCGTATTTTGTTTAATTCAAATATGGGGGGGATCTTTATTTTTTTTTCTAATAACAATTGGGGTGAGTATTACCGTGTTCGAGTGTTAGTACTGGAGGTAAACGCGAGCGCCCGGCTAGAGTTTAAAATGATAAGTGTGCAAAAATACGGGAACCGAGAAGAAGTAAGGTGTGAACAGCAACAACCTCTGCTTGCGGGAATTCCCCCTCTACATCAGTACTATGCGAATATCGTCCCGGGAGAGGCGGAGAGAGATACAGCGCTGGAAGTATCTCCTTACAATCCGTGCCATGCGAATATCGTCTTGGGAGAGTTTTTAGAGAGATTCTTTTAATCCCTCTACGATCCGTGCTGAGCGAATTCGTCCCAAGAGAGTCGAAGGAGAGCACCAGACGCTGAAAAGCCCTCTCACAATCCGCACAAGCTAATATCGTTCCGGGGAGAGTTGTAGCAGAGACCTATTCTCCTTCAACCCTATAGGGTTGCCACTCAACGAAGGAAATGCAGAAGCTGGAGAATTTGCGCGACAATGTTACGAACTTAAACACCTATTGTAACGCACAAATTCACTCCACAATTGAAAAATATTGTCTCCAGTTCAAAATAATCTGATACAAAAATAAAAAATAACATAAATGAACATATTCCAAATAAAATTAAAAACTTATTAATGTTGATAGTCATTAAACATTTTTATAAATAACTATTTCAATAGATTTAATTCTTTCTTGATACATCGTGGAAATTATCCCCTGAAGCAGTATGAACATCAGTCTGTTGTGGAAAAAAAGTATTTAATTGATCCATTTCATCGATTATGATTATATGAGAATCGGCTTTTATTTTCACGAACACAAATCCTCGCATGGTAAAAGCGCTATGTCCAGATTCACACTCGGCAATTTTTCCAAGCAAGTGTCAAAGTTTGTGGGAGAGAGAGGCAGGCGGAAAGAGCTCTCTGCCTCTCCCTCCTACAAACTTTGATACTTGCTTGTAAAAATTGCCGAATGTGAATCTGGACTATGCAATATTTTTTGGCGTTTAAGACGTATTGCTACTTGCAGTATTTGGTAATTCGATTTAATAAGGCTTTCATTTCCATAAAATTTCGAGTTAGAATCAAATCCAATGTCAAACAGTTTAAAATCAAAATTTTTATTTTGCTTCCGGAAGTTAGCAAGTGTCTTTAAGAAAAAGTTTTTGTCTTAAGACGACCAAATTTTTATAATGATAGATGATCTGGCGAATTTTTTTTGTGTGTATTATTCTGGTTTTGTAGTCTGTATATATAGATATATATATATATATTGATTTTCTAACATATAGTAGAAAACATATCCACAAATTTTCATTTTCTGTGTAAGGAATACCGCTTACACGTAGGAATACAGCCGCCGTATTGTTTTGAAGTTGCTTTATTTAAACTTTTAAATTAGATATTTCATATTTAGAGCTGGAAATTTCATCAGTAATACTTTCTAGTTTTCCGGTCTTTCACTTCCATTAAATCGTCCTAAATTTAATAAATATTTAGTTTACCATCTAATCGTTTCGCTAAGCTCACGCAGAAATTGATCTTTATATTTTTAAAAAGATTTTGTATAATTTCTTTTAAATTCTCGGTTTGTTTTTTAAAAATTTTTCAATACTTTGAATGGCTTTAAACGGAGAATATATATATTATATATATTATTAGTAGAATCTCTTTTGTAAGTTTAATTCCAGTCCAGCGTATCTCTTCTTCTAAGGCGTGTATGACCTTCAAAATTTAGTAGATATCGGGCCAGGATGTTTGGATGATTCAATAGTATTCCCACGTAAGTATTTTCCAATTTCCTATTTTGCTGTTGGCATGTTTAGATCCTTATGGATGTTAGCGTTTCTTATATACCAAGGTGCACCTGTAATTAAACGAAGAATATTCAATTGCCTTCTTTGTAATTTGCATACATTTGAAGCGCACGCTGTACCCCAGAGCTGGATACCATATGTCCAAACGTTTTGTATAAAATAACTTTATTCTCTGGATCTAGGGCAGTTTTTCAACATCCTTTATTGTAAGCTTCATTGGGCAAAGAATTATATCATCTATCAAGGGCTGATAGGTTGGACGAGAAATTAAATCGTTTGTCCCGGATGGATAGATTGTATCATTTATCACGGACGGATAGATTGGGCGAGGAATTATGTCGTCTATCACAGGCGGATAGATTGGGCAAAGAATTATATCATCAATGGCGGGCCATTAAATTGGGTGAGGAATTAAATTATTTGTCCCGGGCGGATAGATTGGGCGATGAAATATTTCGTCTATCACGGGCGGATAGATTGGGCGAGGAACTATATAATCTATCACGTCCGATGGATTGGGCGAGGAATTTTGTTATCTATCACGGCCCGATAGATTGGGCGAGGAATTATATCATCTATCACGGGCGGATAGATTGGGCGAGGAATTATATCATCTATCACGGGCGGATATATTTCAGATGCACCACTGTTGGGTGTAAAAACTGACTCGATGTAGTTTGCGAATGTTTTTACTTTCTCGTCTGTGCTTTTTGCCAAGTTCCCGTTTTCAAGGCGAATTGGGGATTCATTCACAACAGGGCCTCACATTTTTTGTGGCCTTCCAGAGACTATAATCTGTTTTGTGGGTTGGATCCAGAGATTGCAAATATTTTTTAGATCACTTTAAAACTCTTCTGGCAATCTTATATTGTTGCCCCTCTCTTCTAACGCCTCTTTTTTCATTGTTTAACGCTTGGAAACCTTTCGAAGCTACGAAGGATGAGTTGAAGCACTGGGCAGTGATGGAAAACTGTGTGGAATAGCGCAACAGTAGGAGCAACTGCAAAGATACTGTGGGAAGAAAAGAAGTAGTTTTCTAAAACTAAACAAGATCGAGATTAGTAAGATGATGAGTGTTCTAACGGGACACTCAAGCTTACAAGCGCATCTTCATCGCATAGGACTAGCAAACAACAATGAATGCAGGCCATGCAGGGAAAACATCGAAACGATGGAACATTTTCTGTGTCAATGCTCGACTTTCACAAATGCAAGATCCTGGTATTTCGCGTCCGAAATATTGCCAGACTTGACTCATCTCAGAGGATATGACTGGAAGGTACTGAGAAAATTCGTGCTTAGTACCGATTTTCTGTAACTCGTGAGGTATAAAAAGACCATAAACCGAACCACTTAAGTATATATCCGTGGACATGAGACGTTTAATCGTTTCCTCTCTTCAACCTAACCTAACCTAAATACAAACCGGTATACACTAAATATTTTACTGTTATAATTTATATTAAATTGTGCTTTTCATGTTAACAGCGATGAATTGATTTATTTGATTTTGTCTTAATGTTTATTTATTCAACAGAAACGAGGGAAACCCATTCATGCAGTTTGGACGCGAAGAATCCATTTCAGGAAGAAAATTAAAAACATGACTCCGGTCAGATCGAACCCAAGAAAATCGTTATTCCATGGGTTTGTTCTTCCTACAATGAAGCAAATGAAACGAGCTTGTTCCAAACAGTTATTATTTCAGTAGCTTTACTATGTTGGAATTGCATGTTCAACGAGGATATTTTCAAATATCAATTGAAACTGGCCAAGGAAAGGAGAAATACAAGTCTTTACATCTTGCACCACCAATAAAGGGTTTAAGAAACATGATTTGACTTCCGTGGACAAAACCAACATTTTATACTCCACGATCACTAATATTTCCGCACTCCTCTAATGAAAAACAGCATCATGCATAACAAACAAAAATTGAATTAATAAACTAAATTTTGAATAAATTTTTTGGATTCATATTTTTATTTTGATTGACATAACTCAAAATTGACAATTGCCAAGAGGTGTAACTTTAAGTCCGTATAAAAAGATAAGTAACATGAAATAACGAACTTGTGAGCACTATCGAATCGTCCCTGCATTTCAAGGAATTCACCATGGTGGCATTTCTTGACATAGAAGGGGCTTTTAACAACATTCACTCAGATGCAGTAATTGCGGCACTGTTACATCTTAATGTTAACTCTATTTTGATTAGACTAATTCAAAGTCTGCTGAACAGAAGACGCATAACAGCATGTCTTGGGTCCACAACTCTAACAAGGTTTGTAAACAGAGGGACCCCACAAGGAGGAGTACTGTCTCCACTAATTTGGAACCTAGCGGTGAATGAAATCCTGCTAGATCTAGAACGTTGTGGCTGCAAGGTCGTGGCATATGCGGACGACGTTGCAATTGCAGTGAGTGGCAAATTCGAAAACGTCCTCCGAGACATTCTACAGGTGGCTCTGAACAAATAGGCTAGATGGGCCAGAAGCAGCGGTTTGGGCATAAACCCAAACAAGACAGAATTGGTTCTCTTTACTAGGATGAATAAAGTCCCACATGTGCAGCCTCCACCTCGGATAAATGGAACAGATCTAGTCTTTTCTGAAAGTGCAAAATTTTTAGGAATAATTCTAGATAGAAAACTGTTATTTAGACTTAATGTATTGGAACGTGTAAGGAAGGCTAACGTCGCCTTATATTCCTGCAAAAAGGCTGTAGGGTCGCGGTGGGTCCTCTCTCCTAAAATCGTCCACTGGATATATATAGCAGTAGTTCGTCCTATACTGCTATACGGCATTGTGGTATGGTGGACGGCAACTGACAAACTAACCATCACCAACCTACTAACAAAGGTTCAGAGAACTGCCTGCCTGAGCATAAGCGGAGCCTTAAGGACTACAGCGACCGAGTCTCTACAAGCCCTACTCCATATACTGCCGATTAATATTGTGGCGAGAGAAGTTGCAACCAAAGAGGCAATAAGATTAAACTGCCTATCAATGTGGAGGTACAAAAACTACGGTCACATGAGAATATCAAAGTGTAGTGCTATGGTAACCGACCGAGTGGACTATATACCAACGGTGTACACCTTCGAGAGAAATTACATCACTATGATTCCCGCGAGAGATGAATGGGTTGGAAGAAAACCAGGTAATAGAAACCATCTCCACTTTTACATGGATGGTTCGAAGCTTGATGAAAAGGTTGGCTTCGGAGTACACTGTGCAGAGCTTAGATTGGATATAGCTCACAGACTACCAGATACCTGCAGTGTCTATCAAGCCGATATAATGGCAATATGGGAAGTAGCCAAGTGGCTGAGTCGCAACATAGTAACCAACACTGGTGTTGTCATTTACTCGGACAGCCAGGCTGCCATCAATTCTCTGGAGGCAACATCCCTAAATTCACAAACAGCCCTCGACTGCCGCAGATCTCTTAACGAGATGGCTGAGCAGTTTAACATACACCTCATATGGGTGCCTGGGCATAGGGATATCCCGGGGAACTGCAAAGCCGATGAACTTGCTAGGAAAGGGACGACATTACAAATTCTCGAAGAATTTGCATATATTGGTGCGCCACTATCCACGTGCAAGCTTTGGCTTAGGCAAGAGGCAATCAGGCAGTCCAACGAAAGATGGACAGAAATCGGCACCTGCAGAGTAGCTAGACAAATCTGCAAAAGGTATGACCTGAGAAGATCAAAATATCTCCTCGCACTATAGAGGCAAAGATTGTCTACGTTAGTATCAGTTCTGACGGGACACTGCTTGATCGGCGAACACGCCAAAAGATTGGGTATTGACTCTAATGACTTCTGCAGAAGCTGTGGAGATGAGGAAGAAGTGGAGAGCATTGAGCACTTGCTATGCGACTGTCCCGCTCTGAGTAAACGACGACTGGACATACTGTGGTCGGCTTTTCTAGGCAGCCTAACAGATCTTTCCAGTACCGATATTCGTAATATCGACAAATTTGTATATCAAACAGGTTGGTTTCGATGAGGGGCATTTCAGCCCGTGGTAACACTAGGGACCTAAACTGGTCTATGTGAGCTTGTATAAAAAATAATAAGAAAAAAAATAAGATGTTTAAATACGCTTGAATAATCCGAAATATGGTTGTTTACTTATAGACCAAATTTCGCTAAGATTAATTTATGGACATTTGCAAAATTCGGATTTTTGTAAGGCAACCTCAAAAATTTTAAATTTTGAGTTATGTCACTGTTGAAGTGAGTGAGCGATATTACTACAATGTTACATATAACTACAATGCAATGCAATGAAACGTTTTTTAGTTAAAAACCCTTGTGTCAGATTGGGTGTATACACAATACAACTGCTCCAATGCAAATGCAAGTAAATTCATATTCCCTCTTATTTGTGGTTTCTATATTTTCAAAAAATTTAAATCGTCAATAAAATCAATATTGCTCTGAATATCCACTTCAAATGTAGCAAAGCAAAACTTTTCTGAAATGGGGGGTGAAAAGTCAGCTGTTTTTTGTTTACAGCGTATTTGGGTACAGCGCGCGCATTATACAATAATAGAAGGTAAAATCAATTGCCCAACAACAAAACTCGGATACAACCCTGTGCAGTATTTCCGTACAATAGCTCGTCAAAATAGGCAGCCGACTCGAACAGAAAAAGATAATTTATTCTAATATTTCAAACTTACTTAGAATTACCCTATAATGTAAATCTGGTGACTGCATATTTTTTCAGTATAATAAGTTTTCGCTTGTATTGGGATACACAAGCAATGTGCGTTTTTTCTAAAAAAAAAAACTATAAAATTTACATAATTTCCTTATTTTAATCTGGGAAGGGCAGACGTTTGGAATATATTGCTGGATATATGATAAAGTGTCAATATCCGACATGGCACCCCGATGTTTTTGCTGTTATAGTATTGAGTAGCATTGATGATGGAGGGCATATACATACTGCCCGGTTGAGCTTTCCAACGATTTTACTTCTTTGGAACTCATTTTTTCAGAGCATGTCCTTACAAATGAGTGGCGAGAGGAATAAGTTGAATATGGCCAAACGTGTCACACATATCACCCATATCAGTGAAAAGGTGAACAGGACAAATAGAGCTGGGAATGCATAAAATGGAAGAGGGCCAGCATCTCGTGTAATGGAGTTAACTCAAAATGTCGACAACAAGACCTTTACGGCATACTGGGCCTCCTGATGACGTAGAAGACTTTGGGTTGAGAGCTACTCATAATGTTAAAACCAATTCTCACGTCGTATATATTTTGTATTTAGAAAATACGTTTTTTCGGAAATAAGTGTAAATGGACTGTTTAGGTGTGGGGATTTGTCAGCAAGGGAGCTGGGGGTACATCGATTGCTCAGTGGGGAAAGTGCGTGTGTAGTGACCGATGTTAATGGTGCAGTGCAATAGAAAAGGAAAATAAAGAAAACACAAGAGTTTAGCAATTTCGATAATGATAAAAGCAGAGCTTTATTTTGTATTAATGATAACGTATATTAACATGTTGCGATGCGTGGGATCTGTAGAGATCCAAACGGCACGATAGCAAACGACAAGAGATATACGCGAGTGCAAAACAACGACTATTAGTGATGTGCGCGATAGTATCGCCTAACAAAGACTAGTTTCAATACGTGAGAATTGATGAAAGATGAAGCAAGGAGTCGAAAATCCGCAACAGCCTCTGCTTGCGGGAAGTCTACCTCTACATCCGAACTATGCGAATAACGTCCCGGGAGAGTCGGAAAGAGATACAACGCTAGAAGTCTCTCCTTACAATCCGTGCCAAGCGAATATCGTCTTGGGAGAGTTTGTAGAGAGATTATTTTAATCCCTCTACGATCCGTGCTGAGCGAATTCGTCCCAAGAGCGTCGAAGGAGAGCACCAGGCTCTTAAAAGCCCTCTCACAATCCGTACAAGCGAGATTCGGCCTGGGAATGTCGTAGCAGAGGCTTCTTCTCCTTCAACCCGCCAGGGTTGCCAATCAACGAAGGAGATGCACAAGCTGGGGAAGTTGCGTGACAATGCTACGAACTTAAGCATTACCGGCCCCCTGCAACATCTAGCTCTGTTGCAAAATTATATAAATAAACTATAACGAATATTATGTTAGTAAATTAGGAAGGAACGTAAATTCAGTTTCCTAGTGAGCATTAAACAAATTCAATTCGTATTTCAATGTTATATTAAGAATTCGTAAAATAATTAATATAGGCGAGGTTATGCTAGTTAGTTACCATTTCAAAATTAGTTTGAGCTTATATAGACTCCGACAAAAAAATAAAAGGGTTACGATATTAATTTGTGACATAAATTTGAGAGATACAAAAGGCAAGTTTCAAATTAATTCAAGGAAATACGTGTCCGTAGAAACCCGATCAAGAAAATGTCTGTTAATTCGAGATCAAATAATTTATAAATTCACGAGATGTGACCGTTTATAAAAAGCGAGGCGGTTGTCAAAATGTGACCAACAAACAAATTCAATGAGGGTGCGACGAAAAATACAAACGAAAGTGAGTCTAGCAAATAATGAAGCAGATATCAAACCTGCAAGGTGTGATGGAATTCAAGTTCGGTTCGCAGACCAATGATTGAAATTCCCGAAAGGCAGAATATTTCCTGCTTCCGAATTACATGTTCTATTGCCAGGGGTGAAGACCGCGGCTGGGCTTGAAAAATAGTTAAAAAGGGCGGAAGGAATTGGTCCAGTTACAACATAACCGAAAATGGTATTCTGAACCGGTAGTGACTCAAGCACAATTCGTGGGGGTTCAGCCAAACGAATTTTTGGATACAAATCAGCACCGAGTAGGACGTCTTTTGGGCGATTGTCCAAAGAATCAGCCAATCGCGTATTGGCGAGGCGAGATTGTAGGATGGTAGCAAATGAAGGCGGCGGCAAATTTCCAGAAATGATGGGTCAATAAGAGCCCGAGCTGAGTACGCACATTTTTATCTTGGGTGGTATGAAATACGTGACTACTAATTGTGGGTTTTACGATCGACGAAGTGGAGGGAGAAGTTTTCAAATTCTGGCTCTGAAGGGATGGAGGACGAAGGTGTTTCAAACCGAGAATATCCCATACTTCGATGGGGAAGGGTGTGGTGACGACCATTGCACGTAGTGCAATTATATTTACTATTGCAGGTTTTCACTGCATGTCCTCGTGAAAGACAATTCACTCAGCACCCATGCCATTTTATAGCCGAAAATCTATGACTAACTGAAAGGTTCTTAAATCGAGAACAAGAACGCAATACATGACTCTGCTGGGGACAAAGCACAATGTTACGAACTTAAATATTACCGGCCCCCTTGCAACATCTAGATCTGTTGCAACATTACGTCAATAAACTATAACTAGGTGTGTTACAATGTAAAATTAGTATATGAATCGCCCTCAAAAACGTTATGCACCAGACGCTGAAAATTCCTCTCACAATCCGTACAAGCGAATATCGTCCTGGCAGTCTCCTAGCAGAGGCTTCTTCTCCTTCAACTGCCAGGGTTGCCAATCAACGAAGGAGATGCACACGCTGGGGAAGTTGCGCGACAATGTTACGAACTTGAACATTACCAGCCCCCTTGCAACATCTAGATCTGTTGCAACATTATGTCAATAAACTATAACTAGGTGTGTTACAATGTAAAATTAGTACATGAATCGCCCTCAATATTATGCATAATATTTCGATACCGCCTTGTGATACAGACGTTTTTGAGGAAGATTTTCTTTCGTGGCCCACGTTTCGAGATTTATTTACGGCGGTTTATGTGAATAACTTAGCGATATCAAACGACTTTGTCATTTGCTTCGGAAAACGATCGGGTATCAACAACTTTCTATCGGCAATGGCCGTATATGACATTGTCAGGGTCCACTGGGACCCTATATTAGTCTTCATATGTATCCAGAGGTTGTCAAAGCTGACGCTCACGCTATGGGAACAAAGCATTCGGGATAAATCCTCGCTGTCCTCCAGGGAGGACGTAGATTCGTTCCTGACAAAACGAATAGAAACACTCGCTTGTCTTCGAGACATAAAAGGCGTCGATTCGTCAAAGGTCCATAATAAGGCGGCGACTTCCGAAAATTCTAAACCTCCCTCCAAAAATTTTAGTTTTTGCCCAAAAGAAAACCATCCCATCCTGTCTTGCCCTCGGTTCGAAAAGCCCTCTCACAATCCGCACAAGCAAATATCTTCCTGGGAGTGTCTTAGCACAGGCTTCTTCTCCTTCAACCCGCCAGATTTGCCAATCAACGAAGGAGATGCACAAGCTGGGGAATTTGCCCGACAATGTTACGAACTTAAACATGGACCATATATTAAAAAATATGATGAACGAATAATGTAAAAATAATTGAAAATATCGCTCACTCACTTCAAGAGTGACATAACTCAAATTTGAAAATTGCCAAGATGTCCGTATAAAATGATAAGTAAGTAAGTCCGTATAAAATGATAAGTAAATTGAAAAAATATGTTAAAAAATGCTTGAATAATCCGAAATATGGTTGTTTACTTATAGACCAAATTTCGCTGAGATTAATTTATGGACATTTGCAAAATTTTGTAAGGCAACCTCAAAAATTTTAAATTTTGAGTTATGTCACTCTTGTAGTACGTGAGCGATATTATATATTTTTTTTTTAAATTAAATAACAAAGTTTGTCGTTGATACAAACAATAAGTTGTTAGCGGCAACATTTTTCAAGCTACATCTGTTGAATTGTCCGGCATTTATTTAGTTTCATCAAAATGGGTGTTGTCTTCGGATGTTGTCGTCCGCATACACCACATTTTCTGTTGTAACAGCAAAAAGTTTGCAGTCTTCCATTAGCAAACACACTGCTGAGAAATTTGAAGTTTGCTAAAAATGTTTGCTGTTAGTAAAGATAAGTGAAAATGTTGCAATATGTTACATGATAAAGTTTTACCATTTAAAATCAAAAATTTTTAGTTAATTCGTGCGATGAGAAAAGTATATTTTCGAATAATATTAAATAAATTGTCGGCGATGTTTATTTTCCGAGTTACGGTTCTCAACATTTTTAATTTTTTCAATGGATTTTATAAATATCGCAAATTCCCTTGAAATACCATATTATGGTAAGGGAGGCGGGAGTGAAGTTCGACTTCTCGTTCATCAATAAAAAGAACCAGACCCGTCCTTCCACCTAGCCCATCCGCGTAGCAGCTGGTTCCCACTGGCACATGGGCCAGTGTTCCGTTTTCCCAGGAGCGTCTGTCTGGCACAAACGAACCACAGGTAGCTGTAAGCCGCACTTCAGGAATGCGGTCGGAGATTTCTGGTGTTTGAATGTGACCAATTAGAGATTCAAAAATCTTCTGATGGTCGGACTTGTGGTCTCGATTTATCAATTCACCCATCACTTGTAGACGTCTTGCTGTGAGGGCTGCCTCATACTTTATACGGATTTCTATTGATTGGATGTGCAGTTTAGTATCCAACGCTCTTGTTGGTGCAGTTATAAATGCCTCGCTTATGCCTGGACAGATTTTTTGCAAAGGTATTACGTTGCACTTCTTGTCCATTGATTTCCACCACACTACACAGCATTGGTTATAATTTGTCTAATCACGCTCATGTAAGGCCAGTGAGCATATTTGGACGTATGTAGTCCCCATTTTGAACCTATAGCTCTCCTTAACAACGACCAACATCTGTGGGCCTTTGTAACTCTTTCTTCAAGATGATCTTTCCAGTACAGTTTCTGATCCAAGATTACTTCCAAGTATTTTACTTTTTTTGGTAAAGCAATTGTCATATTCAGGAATCGAGGCCGGGTAAAACCTGGGATCTTCGTTTTCCTTGTAACTAGACATATTTCCTCAGCTCTTCTGCATAATAGGTTTGGATGTATGCCCTTGGAAGTTTTACAACGTCGTCTGCATAACAGACTGGTTTAATCCTTCATTGGTGAGGGCTTTTAGGAGACTGTACGTCGTAACCTATAGGAGAGGCGATAAAATGCCCCCCTGAGGTATAACACGATTTACGTTATCTCTAATTTTTACGTCATAAAAACCACAAATAATCCATATTCCTTAGCATATTATTGATCCAGTTTTTCAGCGCCCGGTCAACCTGAAACTCGTCTAAGTACTAGGTAACTGTATCGGTCTGCACATTATTAAATGCGCCATCAATGTCTACGCAAACAATGTAAACATTTCTTTATTGGAGGCCTCTTCTATGTTTCCACTCATCTTCCTTTGACATAGGTGAGTTGTTTGAATTGTAGCCTGTCATCCGCTAATTTATTTTTGACCATGTCATCAATTATTCGCTCCATTGTTTTTAACAGGAAAGAAGTTAGGCTAATGGGTCGATAAACCTTTGGGTCGTATAACTCGACTTGCCAGACTTGGGTATGAAGACCACCCTTGATTCCTGCCTGTTTTTGGGGGTATAATGGATGAGTTTTTGAGAGGAACATTTTCATTTTAGACATGCTGTTAACGCTGTCTATCTGCTCACAGAAAAGTCGATCTAATGGTTTTTTGTATTCTTTGAGTCTTCTGTGGTAGTCGTCCCAATATACTGATTGTTTTTTTCGTCGAGCTCTGTTGTAAGGTCTGCGGACATCCTTGCCAATCGACCGAATTTATCCTGTCATCCAGGCTTTTTTTATAGGCAGATTTCCTGTCTCGAAGTGGGCAACTATCTTCGAATGATTTTAAAAGAGCCTCCGTAATCTTCTTCACATTGATATCCATGTCTTCTGTACATGGATAATCGCGTGTAGGCTGGTCCAATCGATTTCTAAGTAGAATTCCGAGTCCAGTCGGTCTTAGCCTTATTACGGAAACTTATTTGGTTTGGCGGTTGCCATGCAATTTTAAACCTTATATAACGGTGGTCCGAATAGCAGTGTTCATCCGAAATCCTCCACTCAAGGATCTCATCAATCAGATTTTCTGAACATATCGTTATATCTAATACTTCTTCCCTAATTTTGTTAACAAAGGTTGCGTTGTTTCCTATGTTAAGAGTTGTGAGGTCGTTTGTATTCAAAAAATGCATAAGGGCGTGTCCGCCAGGTACATATTTCCATTACCTTGCCTCAGCACCGTTACGTTCGATGTTGACAACTCTGGAGAGAAAAGAAAACATACGTTTTTATGGCACAAAAACTTAGGTACTCCTTGAACGAGTACCTGTGTTAGCGTAGAAAAGGTTGTAGTTCACATGGTTTAATCCAGTAACCTTGTTGGTAGTTGTACATGGTTCCTGGATAAAAGCAGTATGAACCCTGCCTTTATTTATGATGCCCATCAAAGGACTGGATGCTGTCTCGCTCCGGTGGAGGTTTATCTGGATGACCTCAATCATTGTCTTTCCAGTAAGAGCTTCTTTTAAGAGTCTATCCTATCGCGCGAAATGGATCAGCAATGGACGCTGCAACGGTTGAGCCATCACCATCCTAATGCGAATTCTTCAGCAACATAGAGTGTTTCTACAATGACCTGGCAAACCAGAAATGGTCGAGCAGATCTGACTGTAAAATCACTAAATCTCTATGGCCAGCCATATCGAAATCTAGGACCAAAGATCTTCTTAACCTCACAAAGGGGGACATTCATTTAATGATAGACACGCTGACTGGCCACTGTAATGTTGGATCTTATACATCAAGGTGACAGAGTGATTCTGCCGACCCTGTGAGGATGAGTAGGAACTGGAGACAATCGAACACCTTATCTGTCAATGTCCTACTCTATTAAGACATCGCTACCTAGGTGATGACACGATACAAAATCTTGAATCTCTATCATCCCACGATATTGATAGCACCATGGGGTTCACAGGTTGCTTAAGATGGATGGTTTGACATCAATTCATCTTAAACTGTCCTAAAAAAACATCTCTCTTATCTCCTTCATCTTCTTCGACCTCTCCATATTCTTTTATTCATCTTCTCAGGACGAACCCAATGGACCAAATGGTCTACGAGTGAAGTAGTGCACGCCAGAAATGGTTCTGTACCGCGCGTCCTCAACCTAACCTAACCTCATTATTCGGTAGTGTGTCATTCTTCCCATTTCGTTCAGTACATATTACACCATCTTCCAGTAGACATTTTTGGGAGGCGATGTTATTTTTTGTCGCTTCCTCATTGTTTTGAATCGGTGTGTGGCTCTTTTTATTTTGATCACCACCTTTGCTGGGAACTTCCTTCCTGTCAGTCACCGCCTGTCGTAGCGAACGGACGTGTTATCGCAGAGCGGATAGTTTTTAACCTATTACGCAATACCTATTCTCCTACCTACTACGCAACCAGGTGGTGTGTTGTTGGATAAAAGCAGTATGAACCCTGCCTTTATTTATGATGCCCATCAGAGGACTGGATGAACCCAGCCGGGGCTTTAAACAACCCCAGCCTTTAAAGGCCAGTGGGGACTCTGAATCATCAAATGAAAACAATATCACTATTGTTGCTAACTCAAAGAGACTGTCAGGGGCACAAAGAAGGAAACTGAATAAGTTGAACCGACAGAACCTATTACGGGATGAACCTGACAATTCTACCTCCAACAATTCTACCTCCAAAAGAGTCAGGTCTCCCGAAGAACATAGCGCTGTGAAAGTGACTAAGAAGAAAAAGGGCTCGCCGTCATCCAGTAATTCGGATAAGCCTAACGTAACCACACAAAAGGAGGTCTCTAGTCTGGGTCCTTCGATCGTGGGCGGTAAAGTTGACCCAATAACGCAGGTCAAGTCAACCAAATCATCCGTTAATGATGAGGCTTTAAACAAAAAGACTCTACAGACACGGAAAAATCAATTGGCCATAAAGAAGGGTAAGAAGCCACCATCTTATTCTAATATAGCTAAACAACATTTTCGAGACGATCTATGCTACGACATAATTGATAGCAGTAGTGCATCTGGCAGAATCCCCGAAGACCAAAAGAGTAACTTCGAAGATTTGGTCTATACGAGGGTAGCGGAATACGTCCTCGAATCTGAGGATGAACCACCAATCGAAGTAATGAGTTGCAAGTTTGAGATGGGTGTTTTGATGCTAAGGCTGGCATCACAACGCTGCGCTGGTGTCCTCGTAAAACTTGTGGATAGCTTTCCCTCACCTTGGGACGGCGCAAAGCTAAAATTGGTAAGGAAAAGCGACATTCCTGAACTCATAAAATCGACCCTATATGTTAAGGGATGTCCCAGTAAGTTCTCTTTCCGTGAGAAAGTGGGAAGTCTTTTATAGGAAGGATGATACCGTGGGTACTCTCCTCGTGTTAGGCATAGACCCAGAATCCAAGAACAATCTTGTCATGGCGAAGGGCATGACGTACTTTTTGATCTGGACAGTCTTTTTCAAAATTGGAAAGGTCCCGATTGGCAGGACAGATGAATCGAGTCCAAATATACTGTCTGAAGAGGCAAACACTGGTAGTGAACGGATGGAGACAAGTGAGACACTGCCAAAAACTGATGTGGAAGTAGTCAATAACACCGCTAGTTCACCAATAGTACCGTCACTTTTGCAGGAAGTTCCCAGCAAGGGTGGTGATCAAAATAAAAAGAGTCACAAAACGATTCAAAACAATCAGGGAGCGACAAAAAATAACACCGCCTCCCAAAATTGTCGACTGGAAGATGATGTAATCAAAGACAAATTAATATAAGAAGACATTCCTTCAGGCCGAAATGTCAAAATCTGTCAAAAGTTAATATTGACTTTTTAATTATAACAATTACAAAAAATTCGGGAAAAACGCTCTGAAAATCCGCGAAAAACCTTACTCGTTGAAATCAATTTCCTATTCGTTCGTAACTGACAATTACTCGCTACAGGAAGGAATGTCTTTTTAAATTATATTGTTTTTGGATGTAATAGGTAGTGAACGAAAGGGGGAGAATGACCCACTACCAAATAATGAGGGAGTGCCACCAGATAGGATAGACTCCCAAAAGAAACTTTTACTGGAAAGACAATGATTGAGGTCATCCAGATAAACCTCCACCGGAGCGAGACAGCATCCATCGCTCTGATGGCATCATAAATAAAGGCAGGGTTCATATTGCTTTGATCCAGGAACCATGAGCAACTAGCAACAAGGTTACTGGATTAAACCATGTGAACTATAACCTTTTCTACGCTAACACAGGTACTCGTCCAAGGGCTTGTATTTTGTGCCATAAAAACTTATGTTTTATATTCTCTCCAGAGTTGTCAACATCGGACGCAACGGTGCTCAGCAAGGTAATGGAAATATGTACCTGGCGTCAATATATCTGCCATTCGATGCGCCGACATTGCCACCTACGTCGGAATTACAACGTCTGTTGAGGGAATCCAAACACACAAGTAATGAGTTATTAGCTGGATGTGACGCCAACTCCCATCATATCGCTTGGGGTACTAACACCAATAAAAGGGGACACGCCCTTATCGAAATTTTGAATACAAATGACCTCATAACTCTTAACATAGGAAATACTGCAAATTTTGTTAACAAAATTAGGAAGAAGATATAACGATATGTTCAGAAAATCTTATTGATGAGATTCATGAGTGGAGGGTTTCGGATGAACACCCCTAATCAGACCACCGTTATATAAGGTTTAAAATTGCACGGCCACCGCCAAACCCCATAAGTTTCCGACCGACTGGACTAAATTCGGAAATCTACTTAGAAATCGATTGGGGCAGCCTACACGCGATTATCTATGTGCAGAAGACATTGATATCAATGTGAAGAAGATTACAGAGGCTCTTGTAATATCATTCGAAGATAGTTGCCCACTTCGAGAAAGGAAATCTGCCTTTGAGAAACCCTGGATGACAGGACAAATTCGCTCGATTGGCAAAGATGTCCGCAGACTTTACAACAGAGCTCGACGTAAAAAACAATCAGTATATTGGGACGACTACCACAGAAGACTCAAAGAATACAATAAAATCATTAGATCGGCGAAACGTAACTCCTGGAGGCTTTTCTGTGAACAGGTAGACAGCGTTAACAGCATGTCTAAAATGAAAAAGTTCCTCTCAAAAACTCATGTCCAAACCGAAACACTGGTGGATGAAACGGGTAAAAGGATGGAAACTATAGAGGATACCGTAAGGCTCTTGATGAAAAATCATTTTCCGACTGGTAATGCTGGACCAACAGAGGAACAGTTGCAGAATGAAAATGTATTGCATCAAGTACCTATTACGGATATAACAGATGGTATGGTTAAAGAATCGATAAAAAGTTTCTCTCCCTTTAAGGCTGCGGGACCGGATGGAATATTTCCAGCACTTCTGCAGAATGAGGTGGATCTGGTATCAACTCATCTGGTTGGAGTGTTCACTGCATGCCTAACCCATTCGTATACCCCAAAAAACTGGCAGGAATCAAGGGTGGTCTTCATACCAAAGCAAAGCAAGGCGAGTTATACGACCCCAAAGGCTTATCGACCCACTAGCCTTACTTCTTTCCTGTTAAAAACAATGGAGCGAATAATTGATAACATGGTCAAAGGCAAAATAGCGGATGACAGGCTAAAATTCAAACAACACGCCTATGTCAAAGGAAGATCAGTGGAAACAGCTCTGCATGAGAGTCCTTCAATAAAGAAATATATACACTTGCTGTTTGCATAGACATTGAGTACAGACCGATACACTTATCCAGTCCTTAGACGAGTTTCAGGTTGACCGGGCGCTGTAAAACTGGATCAACAATATGCTAAGGAATAGGAGGATTATTTGTGGGTCATATGACTTAAAAATTAGAGACAAGGTAAATCGTGATATTCCTCCGGGGGGCATTTTATCGTCTCTTCTATGGGTTACGACGATACACAGTCTCCTAAAAGCCCTCACCAATGAAGGACTTAAACCAGTCTGTTATGCAGACGACGTTGTAATACTTCTAAGGGACTTTCATCAAATCTATTATGCAGAAGAGCTGAAGAGGCACTTAACATAGCATATAACTGGGCACAACCAAAGGGATTAAATGTTAACCCAGACAAAACAGAAATATGTCTATTTACAAGGAAAACGAAGATCCCACGTTTTACCCGGCCTCGATTCCTGAATAAGACAATTGCTATAACTAAAAAGGTAAAATACTTGGGAGTAATCTTGGATCAGAAACTGTACTGGAAAGAAACTGTACAGTTTGAAGAAAGAGTTACAAAGGCTCACAGATGTTGGTCGTTGTGCAGAAGAGCTATAGGTTTAAAATGGGGACTACGTCCAAATATGACTCACTGGCTTTACATGAGCGTGATTAGACCAATAATCACCTACGCCTGTGTAGTGTGGTGGACATCAATGGACAAGAAGTGCAACGTAATACCTTTGCAAAAAATTCAACGTATGTGTTGTCTAGGCATAAGCGGGGCATTTAGAACTGCACCAACAAAAGCGTTAGAGACTATACTGCACATCCAACCAATAGACATCCGTATAAAGTATGAGGCAGCCCTCACAGCAGACGTCTACAAGTGATGGGTGAATGGATAAATCGAGACCACAAGTCGTACCATCAGAAGATTTTAGAATATCTAGTTGGTCACATTCAAACGCCAGAAATCTCGGATCGCATTCCTGCAGTGTGGTTTACAGCTACCTGTGATACGTTTGTGCCAGACAGACGCTCCTGGGAAAATGGAACTTTGGCCCATGTGCCAGTGGGAACCAGCTGCTACACGGATGGGTCCAAGCGAGGAGGAAGGACGGGTCTGGGACTTTTTATTGATGAACCAGAAGTCGAACTTCACTTCCGCCTCCCTGACCATAACACGGTATTTCAAGTAGAAGTTCGAGCATTACGGAGTGTGTGAACTGGCTCAGTAACACGACAAAGCCTAAATATGCCAACATCTTCACAGATAGCCAAATGGCGATTAAAGCAATAACATCGGAAAGGCTCAAATTCAGAACTGTGTTGGACTGTAAAAGAAATGATTACTCAGCCCATGGTCAATTGCGTATTTGCTGGGTACCAGGACACAACGGAGTGATTGGAAATGAACGGGCAAACAGCTTGGCTTCAAAGGGCAGAGAACTTCGAGTAATAAACTTGGAAAATTGGAAACCTTTCGAAGCCACGAAAAATGAGTTGAAGCACTGGGAAGTGATGGCTCACAAAACTGTGTGGAATAGCGCAACAGTAGGAGCAACTGCAAAGATACTGTGGGGTGACCCAAATGAAGAGAAAACAAGAAGTCTTCTGAAACTAAACAAGATCGATATTAGTAAGATGATGAGTGCTCTAACGGGACACTCAAGCTTACAAGCACTCTTCATCGCATAGGACTAGCAGGAAACGACGAATGCAGGGCATGCAGAGAAAACATCGAAACGATGGAACATTTTCTGTGTCACTGCCCGGCTTTCACACATGCACGATCCCAACATTTCGGGTCCGACATATTACCAGACATGACTCATCTCAGAGAATATGACTGGAAGATACTGAGAAAATTCGTGTCTAGTACCGATTTTCTGTAACTCGTAAGGTATAAAAAGATCATAAATAAGGAGCGCACAACAGGCCGAACCACTGGCTTAAGGACATGAGACGTTTAAACGTCTCCTCTCTTCAACCTAACCTAACCTGCAAAAGTGGTGTTGGCGTTATTGACTACTTCCACATCAGTTTTTGGCAGTGTCTTACTTGTCTCCATCCGGTCACTTCTCGATTCATCTGTCCTGCCAATCGGGACCTTTCCAATTTTGAAAAAGTCTCCAGATCAAGAAGTACACCATTCCCTTCGCCATGACAAGTTTGTTTTTGAATTCTGGGTATATGCCCAAAACGAGGAGAGTACCCTTGTTATCATCCTTCGTATACATAGAAGACTTCTCACTTTCTCACGGAAAGTTTTGAATTCTGTTTGCCAATGATGTCGAGTATGTACTCTGATGAGAATTTGCTGGGACATCCCTGGACATATAGAGTCGGTTTAATAAGTTCAAGAATGTCGCTTTTCCTCACCAATTTTAGCATTGTGCCGTCCCAAGGTGAGGGGAAACTATTCCACAAGTTTTACGAGCGCAGCGTTGTGATACCAGCCTTAGCATCAAAACACCCCTCTCAAACTTGCAACTCATTACTTCTATTGGTGGTTCATCTTTAGATTCGAGGACGTACTCCACTACCCTCGTATAGACCAAATCTTCGAAGTTATTCTTTTGGTCTTCGGGGATTCTGCCAGATGCACTACTGCTATCAATTATGGCATAGCATAGAAGTCTCGGAAATGTTGTTTAGTTTTTTAGAATAAGATGGTGGCTTCTTACTCTTATTTATGGCCAAGTGATTTTTCCGTGTCTGTAGAGTCTTTTTGTTTAAAGCCTCGTCCTTAACGGATGATTTGGTTTACTTGATCTGCGTTACTGGATGTACTCTACCACCCACTATCGAAGGACACCGAATAGAGACTTCCTTTTGTAAGGTTACGTTATGATTCTCCAAATTACTGGAAGACGGCTAACCCTTTTTCTTCTTAGTCACTTTCACAGCGCTATATTCTTCGGAAGACCTGACTTTTTAGCGGCCTCCATGTATGTGTTGGAGGTAGAATTGTCAGATTCATCCCGTGATAGGTTCTGTCGGTTCAACATATTCAGTTTCCTTTCTTTGTGCCACTGACCAGGGTTACCATACATCCTCCTTCCGGAGGACATGTCCTCCTTTTTAACCAGTGTCCTCCCTCCTTTTCCAAAAATGTTGGATTTGTCATCCTTTTGTTACAAATTCAACTTTTTCACAAACAGTAAATCTCCACATGAATTATATTCGCAACTACTTTTTGTACAAAGTTAGAGAATTTGTCCATTTGTATACCTCCTCCATAGGAGGGTCGGGTTGAAAATGGGCCATATCAGTCCATTTTGTGATATAGTCCCCATCTATAGAATCTCCCTTATTTGACTTCTTAGCACAAATTTCTACTGATCGGGCTGAAAATTGGTAACTAGGTTTTATCCGGAATCTTTCACGCGAACAACGGTAGTCATAGGTCCATGTTTTGATATATATCGTCATCTGAAATCCAAAATGAAGAACATAAAAAAAAATAATTTTATGGTTGATTATAGTCTATTATAATAAACTACACATTCCTACAAAATTTTAGAGTTCAATATCTAAAATTTACCATTTTATGAGTGAAATTAAAAGTGACGTCACAGCAATCAAGGTCATTAAAAAAGCGGAAAGATTCATAAAATTTTATTTTTTGTATTCAAAATGTACGCCACAACTAATTACACTACATTTGTTATTTGATTTCGCCATAATAACTAGGAAATCCATAAATCTGGTCAAAAGCTTAAAATTTTGGATTTCAGGTGACGATATATTTATGCCCGTGGTTCCAGTGAGGAACATAGGGCCATAAGACCAGACCAGACGGCATCACCCCAGCAGAAATTCAGAAAATGTTGAAGTACATTATCCCCTGGCTGCAGACAATTTATGTAGGCTGTATTAGGCTTTCATACATCCCGAAGCGATGGAGGGATACCAAAGTGGTATTCATACCCAAAGCGGGGAAGATATCGCACTCTAGGCCAAAAGACTTCAGACCAATTAGCCTATCCTCTTTCCTATTGAAAAGTCTGGAAAGACTTTTAGATTATTTCATTAGGCAAAACCTGGATACAAAACTCCTTTCGGGGAACCAACATGCTTACAATAAGGGAAAGTCTACAGAATCAGCCCTGCACGAACTTGTGAGCACTATAGAATCGTCCCTACATTTCAAAGAATTCACCATGGTGGCATTCAACAACATTCACTCAGATGCGGTAATTGCGGCACTCGCACATCTAAAAGTTAACACTAGTTTGATTAGACTAATTCAAAGTCTGCTCACCAGAAGACGCATAACAGCATGTCTAGGGTCCACAACTCTAACAAGGTTTGTAAACAGAGGAACCCTGCAAGGAGGAGTACTGTCTCCACTAATTTGGAACCTAGCGGTGAATGAAATCCTGCTAGATCTAGAACGTTGTGGCTGCAAGGTCGTGCCATATGCGGACGACCTGGCAATCGCAGTGAGTGGCAAATTCGAAAACATCCTCCGAGATATTCTACAGGTGGCTCTGAACATGTTGGCTAGATGGGCCAGAAGCAGCGGTTTGGGCGTTAACCCCAACAAGACAGAATTGGTTCTCTTTACTAGGATGAATAATGTCCCTCATGTGGACCCTCCTCCTCGTATAAATGGAACAGATCTAGTCTTTTCTGAAAGTGCAACGCTTTTAGGAATAATTTTGGATAGGAAACTGTCATTCAGACTAAACGTACTGGAACGTGTAAAGAAGGCCAACATCGACCTATATTCCTGCAGGAAGACTGTAGGGTCGCTTTGGGGCCTCTCTCCTAAAATTGTCCATTGGATATATATATCAGTGATTCGTCCAATACTGTTATACGGCATTGTGGTATGGTAGACGGCAACTGACAAACTAACCTACTAACAAAGGTTCAGAGAACTGCCTGCCTGAGCATAAGCGGAGCCTTAAGGACTACAGCGACTGAGTCTCTACAAGCCCTTCTCCATATACTGCCGATTAATGTTGTGGCGAGAGAAGTTGCAACCAAAGCGGCACTAAGATTAAACTGCTTATCAATGTGGAGGTACAAGAACTACGGTCACATGAGGATATCAAAGTGTAGTGCTATGGTAACCGACCGAGTGGACTATATATCAACGTTGCGCACCTTTGAGATGAACTACATCACTATGATACCAGCCAGGGATGAATGGGATGGCAGAATACCCGGTAATAGGAACTATCTCCACTTCTATACGGATGGTTCGAAGCTTGATGAAAAGGTTGGCTTCGGAGTACACTGTGAAAAACTAAATTTGGATATAGCTCACAGACTACCAGATACCTGCAGTGTCTATCAAGCCGAAATAATGGCAATATGGGAAGTCGCCAAGTGGCTGAGTCGGAACATAGTAACCAACACTGGCGTTATCATTTACTCGGACAGCCAGGCTGCCATCAATTCTCTGGAGGCCACATCCCTAAATTCACAAATAGCCCTCGACTGCCGCTGATCTCTTAACGAGATGGCTGAGCAGTTTAATATACACCTCATATGGGTGCCTGGGCATAGGGATATCCCGGGGAACAAAGCCGATGAACTTGCTAGGAAAGGGACGACTTTACAAATTCTCAAAGAATTTGCATATATTGGTGCGCCACTATCTACGTGCAAGCTATGGATAAGGCAAGAGGCAGTCCAACGACAGATGGACACAAATCGGCACCTGTAGGGTAGCTAGACAAATCTGGCCAAGGTATGACCTGAGAAGGTCAAAATATCTCCTCGCACTGAAAAGGAAAAGATTATCAACGTTAGTATCAGTTCTGACGGGACACTGCCTGATCGTCGAACACGCCGGAAGATTAGGTATTAACTCCAATGACTTCTGCAGAAGCTGGACTGGACCTACTGGGGTCGACCTTTCTAGGCAGCCTAACAGATCTTTCCAGTACCAATATTCGTGCTATCGATACATTTGTATATCAAATGGTTTCGATGAAGGGCATTTTAGCCCATGGTACCACTAGGGACCTAAACTGGTCTATGTGAGCTGAAGAAATAAAAAAGAAAACGGCTGCCACCCTAACCTAAACCCAAACCTAGGGCCATAAGAAATGAATTCCATTGAGATCTATTATTAGCTTTTAATTTAATTTCATTCCATGTCTTCTCTGTCGTTGTAATTTCTGTTTCCAGCAGCCTTTTCCAAGTATGCGCCGGTTGCCCTTTTCTTCTGCTTCCCTGTGGATTCCATTCGATAGCTATTTGGGTTATGTCATCTGCTGGTTTGCGTAATGTGTGACCCAGCCAGTTCCATTTTCATTATTTCGGTGCGTAGGGGTCCTTGATTTGTAGCCGCCCATAAATCAGAGTTGGAAATAATATTTGGCCAGACAATTTTTAATATTCTTTTAAGACATATGTTTAGGAAAACTTGTAGCATACTCATTTCACGAGCAGCCGTGTTCCACATCTCGCATCCATATAATAATGTTGATTTCACGCTAGTGTTTTGTTCTTCGTGATATATGGTTTTCATGCCAATAGTGGCCATCATTCGATCCGTTTTGCAGACAATCATTCAGTTTCAGTAATCGTGTATTTAAGATGAGCAGCTGATTAAGTCCAGATTTGACTTCTTAGCGTTACCACAAATTTCAACGAAATGGGCTGAAATTTGGTAATAGTATGAGTTTATTTCCAACCAAAACAATTGACATGTGATCCATGGTGGAGGGTATACGAGTATAACACTCGGCATGGCCGAACTTAACGTCGCTGTCCCTTGTTTATTATAAGTTTGTTTCGAGACATATGTATGTAACACCTAACAATACTGGAGCTAGACCCACTTTAACGTATACCGATCGACTCAGTATCGTTTGATGATTCGATTTAACCATGTACGTCCGCCTGTCTGTCCATTCAAAGTTGTTAGTTAAGTACAGGGTGCATTTTCCTTCCGATACTGCTGAATTGCTGAAACTGGCCAAAATCGGTTCAGATTTAGATATAAACCCCATACATATTTTATTTTCGAATTGGTTTTTAAACGCTACAGAAGCGGGTTTTTATATCCAATCATTTTAAAATTAAACAGAATAATGTTGAATAAAGCTGTTCAAATTTAAATATTTAAAATTTTATTTATGATCATAGTAAATGCTTATCCTTTCCAATTACTGTATTTTTTAAATGTCCTCCGAAAGTCCAAAACTCTCTTTGTAAATGTCACAAATGTCCTCCTTTTGTGGCATAAAAGTCCTCCTTTCCGAAAAAAGTGTGTGGTAACCCTGCCCCTGACAGACTCTTTGAGTTAGCAACAATAGTGATATTGTTTTTCATTTGATGATTCAGAGACCCCCAGCTGGGTTCTGCTTCATCTGTCTTATCTTTTGTTTTGCCTGTGGCTGGATTTGCTCTTGTTTCATTTTCGACTACGGAATCCAAGGCAACAAAGCTCGTAGAAGTTGCATGCTCACGATTGTTTGATAACGACGACACATGACTCGTGAGTGAATCAACGCATGTCGTCGGCACTGGGTTTTCCCTTCTCTTCGCCGTAATCTCCTTTGTCTTTTTTGGTTTAATCACAAATTGTTTGTTTCAAAGCTGAAAAATGTTTTAGCCATATGATGACATATTCTTGTGAAATTTTCGATTTGAACCCTGGTGTCACAACCATTTTTTTTAAATTGAAATGCATTTTTGACATGTTATTTATATATTCATACGTAACTGCAGAATTGTTGCATTTGGGACTCGGAAAATCAAGAACTGTTATAGAACAGCCTTTA
The DNA here is from genome assembly GCA_963930755.1 of Eudasyphora cyanicolor. NCBI lineage: Eukaryota > Metazoa > Arthropoda > Insecta > Diptera > Muscidae > Eudasyphora > Eudasyphora cyanicolor. The sequence continues at coordinate 108,093,906 of OZ005737.1, forward strand.
CATCATCGTATATTTAGTGCTGTAGTTGGTCTAGCGTTGTCATTGCAACTTACCTTTTCGAAAATGAGGCTGGAGCAATGATGTATTGAGGATTGGATTGTGAATGGATTGCGCTATCGAACAATGACACTAGGTCACAAATAACAAAATTTTCTCTGTTATTTGTTTCTAGCATACTTTTTCTCATTGATTTTGACCTACTAAACACGAAAATGAGTTTTAAAAATTTTTCTGTCGATTGGTTTTCGAGATACAAATTTTTGAACTTTTTTTTTAAATTTTTGGAGGTACACTTACAATTTTGAGCATATCTTTCGTCTTCTTTGACGTATTTGATCCTACTACTACTCAAATTAAAGCAAATTGAGCCGTCTACAACTCACTCTCAAAAAATTTTCAAATCGGGTGAGTAGTTTTGATGTTGGCGGCTTAAAAAGGTTAAAAAACTGCGTTTTTTTAGTAAAAATGTGGCAGAAAAATTCATATAAAATATAAAACGCGATGCTAACAGCGATTTTGGTTTTTTTACGTATAGCTGGCATTTTTCCAAAGAAAATAAGCACTTACTTAACAAAATCTGACAACAAATGGCGGACTTATAATTTTTTTGGTAAAAGACCGAAATTCCGCTATTTCACGATATTTTGATTTTCATTATTTGCACAGCTTACCTACCCAACGCAAACGAATAAATACATTTGAACTTAATTTAAAATAAACAAATTAGTCTTAGTATATTATTTTTTAATTTATTTAGAGCACTACATACTCAATGTATGGCACAATTAGAAATGGATGTGCCAGGTTAGCTAAACTAACGAAATTAACCAAATCAACGCCCAAAAAAAAATGAGTAGAAACAAAGATATAACTGTACATTTTATGCCATGTGGAAAAACAGCTGACTTCTTCTTCGTTTTTTGTATTCGCTGCAATTGGTCTCACGTATTAGGGTCCAAATGTAGTCACCCATCATAGCCGTGTCATAGATGCCCTGATAGCGTCGTTCCATAGCCTTCAATTCCTGATGAAAGCGCTCGCCGTGTTCGTCGCTCACGTCTCCTAAATTCTCAGGGAAAAAATCCAAATGAGAATGCAGAAAGTGTATTTTAAGTGACATGTGCACTCCTACCCAAAAATGAAAAAAAACGAGAATTAAAACGCTATTTAAATTAACATTTGTTTCAAAAAAAACCTACCCATTGCTTCATAGTTCTTTACCAGATCCTCAACTATGTCCTTATAATTATCGCTTTTGTTGTTTCCTAAAAAGTTTTCCACAACAAGCCTGAAGGAATTCCATGCTGCGGCTTCGATGGGTGATAACAGCTTCGGGAATGTTTCATCTTTCAACATTTTTTTTATCTCGGGTCCTGCGAAGACTCCTTCTTTAATTTTTGCCAGCGAAAGGTAAGGGAAAATTGACCGTAAATAGGCAAAAGCTTCACCTTCTTTGTCCAATTTTTTGGCAAAATTTTTTATCAAACCCAATTTTATGTGCAGCGGCGGAAGTATTATATTTTCACGGTTCTCTATTAGTGGTTTGCGCTGAACATTCGCTTCTCCAACTACAGGTTTCGTTCGTTCCGGCCATTTTTTTTGAATATAATGCTGATCATCAGCGCGGCTATTCCAAAGGCACAGAAAACAGCAATGTCGCGTATAGCCTCCTTGGAGTCCACACAGAATGGCCACAACTTTGAGGTCGGCGCATATTTTCCAATTATATTTGCTATACTCTATGCATTTCAGCAAAATGTTCATAGTTTCATAGTTCTCCTTTGAATGAACCGCATGAGCAATAGGAAGAGATGGCTTTTCATTCCCATTATGTAAGAGAACTGCCTTCAAGCTCTCTTTGTTGCTGTCAATAAACAACCTCCATTCATTGGGGTTGTGAATTTGGTGAAGCTCTTGGAACAAGCCGGAAATGTCGCTGCAAAAACATATTTCGTCTTTCTTTGTATAAAATTTTGCATACTGCTGGTGACGCTTCCTGTACGCTGTTACTTTCACTTCTGAATCCGCAAATCCACACTGTACCATCCGAGACGCAAAAAGTTCGGATTTCTCCTTAGTGAGACCAAAATCGCGCACCCAATCGTTTAGTTCGGCCTGTGACAGTAATTTTCGCTTTCTGCACGCCCCAAATTCGCTTGCACTTGACTCGGACTCTTGATCTGACGATTCTGCTTTTTGAAGAGATGCACCAGGGCACACTGGATATGGTACATCATTCGAATGTGGTACTGGAAGTGCAAACGATCCCACTTGAGCGTAGTTCCATTTTAAAAATCTCCCTACCCCACTGTTTGTGGTGAGGCAAAAATAACAGTCTGTGGAATGGCGTAGCGGCTTTTTCCACATCATTGGTGTATCGAATTTCATATGGCGCCTAAAATTAAAATAAATTACTATATTTGCTTTGCTTAATGTGTTTAAATAAAAATTCTTACCTTCCGCCAGCTGCCCAGTTGGTTAAGATTATATAGCAAAGATCACATATCGACTTAGGTGTCCATGGTTCTGTGATATTTGGTGAAATGCCAAAATAATTCAAATAGTGCAATTGCACTGCTGGAGTAAACGTGTGTGCGTGATTATTCTTTATAAACTCTCCACAAACATTGCAGAAATTGTCTGGATTGTTCAAACACTCGAACACACGTAGTCTTTTACTCATTGTCTCACTTGTTGGGTAGGTATTATATGCACTTAAATTCAATTTGTTTCACTTTATACTCGTACTACTCTACTATTATATTTTCACGGTTCTCTATTAGTGGTTTGCGCTGAACATTCGCTTCTCCAACTACAGGTTTCGTTCGTTCCGGCCATTTTTTTTGAATATAATGCTGATCATCAGCGCGGCTATTCCAAAGGCACAGAAAACAGCAATGTCGCGTATAGCCTCCTTGGAGTCCACACAGAATGGCCACAACTTTGAGGTCGGCGCATATTTTCCAATTATATTTGCTATACTCTATGCATTTCAGCAAAATGTTCATAGTTTCATAGTTCTCCTTTGAATGAACCGCATGAGCAATAGGAAGAGATGGCTTTTCATTCCCATTATGTAAGAGAACTGCCTTCAAGCTCTCTTTGTTGCTGTCAATAAACAACCTCCATTCATTGGGGTTGTGAATTTGGTGAAGCTCTTGGAACAAGCCGGAAATGTCGCTGCAAAAACATATTTCGTCTTTCTTTGTATAAAATTTTGCATACTGCTGGTGACGCTTCCTGTACGCTGTTACTTTCACTTCTGAATCCGCAAATCCACACTGTACCATCCGAGACGCAAAAAGTTCGGATTTCTCCTTAGTGAGACCAAAATCGCGCACCCAATCGTTTAGTTCGGCCTGTGACAGTAATTTTCGCTTTCTGCACGCCCCAAATTCGCTTGCACTTGACTCGGACTCTTGATCTGACGATTCTGCTTTTTGAAGAGATGCACCAGGGCACACTGGATATGGTACATCATTCGAATGTGGTACTGGAAGTGCAAACGATCCCACTTGAGCGTAGTTCCATTTTAAAAATCTCCCTACCCCACTGTTTGTGGTGAGGCAAAAATAACAGTCTGTGGAATGGCGTAGCGGCTTTTTCCACATCATTGGTGTATCGAATTTCATATGGCGCCTAAAATTAAAATAAATTACTATATTTGCTTTGCTTAATGTGTTTAAATAAAAATTCTTACCTTCCGCCAGCTGCCCAGTTGGTTAAGATTATATAGCAAAGATCACATAGCGACTTAGGTGTCCATGGTTCTGTGATATTTGGTGAAATGCCAAAATAATTCAAATAGTGCAATTGCACTGCTGGAGTAAACGTGTGTGCGTGATTATTCTTTATAAACTCTCCACAAACATTGCAGAAATTGTCTGGATTGTTCAAACACTCGAACACACGTAGTCTTTTACTCATTGTCTCACTTGTTGGGTAGGTATTATATGCACTTAAATTCAATTTGTTTCACTTTATACTCGTACTACTCTACTATTATATTTTCACGGTTCTCTATTAGTGGTTTGCGCTGAACATTCGCTTCTCCAACTACAGGTTTCGTTCGTTCCGGCCATTTTTTTTGAATATAATGCTGATCATCAGCGCGGCTATTCCAAAGGCACAGAAAACAGCAATGTCGCGTATAGCCTCCTTGGAGTCCACACAGAATGTCCACAACTTTGAGGTCGGCGCATATTTTCCAATTATATTTGCTATACTCTATGCATTTCAGCAAAATGTTCATAGTTTCATAGTTCTCCTTTGAATGAACCGCATGAGCAATAGGAAGAGATGGCTTTTCATTCCCATTATGTAAGAGAACTGCCTTCAAGCTCTCTTTGTTGCTGTCAATAAACAACCTCCATTCATTGGGGTTGTGAATTTGGTGAAGCTCTTGGAACAAGCCGGAAATGTCGCTGCAAAAACATATTTCGTCTTTCTTTGTATAAAATTTTGCATACTGCTGGTGACGCTTCCTGTACGCTGTTACTTTCACTTCTGAATCCGCAAATCCACACTGTACCATCCGAGACGCAAAAAGTTCGGATTTCTCCTTAGTGAGACCAAAATCGCGCACCCAATCGTTTAGTTCGGCCTGTGACAGTAATTTTCGCTTTCTGCACGCCCCAAATTCGCTTGCACTTGACTCGGACTCTTGATCTGACGATTCTGCTTTTTGAAGAGATGCACCAGGGCACACTGGATATGGTACATCATTCGAATGTGGTACTGGAAGTGCAAACGATCCCACTTGAGCGTAGTTCCATTTTAAAAATCTCCCTACCCCACTGTTTGTGGTGAGGCAAAAATAACAGTCTGTGGAATGGCGTAGCGGCTTTTTCCACATCATTGGTGTATCGAATTTCATATGGCGCCTAAAATTAAAATAAATTACTATATTTGCTTTGCTTAATGTGTTTAAATAAAAATTCTTACCTTCCGCCAGCTGCCCAGTTGGTTAAGATTATATAGCAAAGATCACATAGCGACTTAGGTGTCCATGGTTCTGTGATATTTGGTGAAATGCCAAAATAATTCAAATAGTGCAATTGCACTGCTGGAGTAAACGTGTGTGCGTGATTATTCTTTATAAACTCTCCACAAACATTGCAGAAATTGTCTGGATTGTTCAAACACTCGAACACACGTAGTCTTTTACTCATTGTCTCACTTGTTGGGTAGGTATTATATGCACTTAAATTCAATTTGTTTCACTTTATACTCGTACTACTCGCGTTCGTAGACACTTGTTGAATGACAAAAAACGATAAATGAACACCTATAAATACTAAGTATGTTACAATATTTTACTGACAGGTACTTATGAATGGGCGCATCTTTTAAGGGTGGCTATATACCTGATTCAGCAAGTGTGCGTTTCAAATTGTGGAAAAGTTTCCAAATAATGACCACTCACAAATGTGGGGGGAATTTCTGTAAAAAATCCGATACAGGTAGCCATCGGGAAAACACACATCAATAAAAAAAGTGTAATTCCCTTTTTTCCCTTTAATTGACTGTGAACGGAGTAGCAGTCATAAAGGAACACGAAGAGCGTCCACGCACATTCAGAAGCGTATATTACTCTGCAACCACAATCATAAAAATTAAATAACTATTTGTGTATTACTTATTTTTTTTAATTCTGAGAATCATAAAAATTACGTAAACGTTTTTTCCAAACAATTTTGTACATGTAAAGTGGGTTTGCCAAAATTCGTATCGTAAAATGCACCTGTGTTTCTATGTTCTGCATTTTCATTATACCATTTTCGACGAAACGTCCCTACGGTATTGTAAATAGGTTTTTTACAATTATGAAATATTTGTGTTATTAATATTAATTTAAAAATTTTATCAAAACTGCAAAGTGCTGTGACATTTGAAAAAAATTTCCAAAAAAAAAATTGCTGATTTCACTAAATTTTTGAAATTTCACGTCCCTTGCCAGAACAGAAGACATTAACCCAGGGTGGTGAAATTTTGAACAGAAGTAACTTATGTATAGGAGCAACTGTTCCGTTCTATTCCAAAAGGATTATAAAAAACTTGCTTTTTCGATCCCTCCTAGTAGTTTAGCTGTGCAAATAATGAAAATCAAAATATCGTGAAATAGCGGAATTTCGGTCTTATACCAAAAAAATTATAAGTCCGCCAGTTGTTGTCAGATTTTGTTAAGTGCTTATTTTCTTTGGAAAAATGCCAGCTATACGTAAAAAAACCAAAATCGCCGTTAGCATCGCGTTTTATATTTTATATGAATTTTTATATGAATTTTTCTGCCACATTTTTACTAAAAAAACGCAGTTTTTTAACCTTTTTAAGCCGCCAACATCAAAACTATTCACCCGATTTGAAAATTTTCTGAGAATGAGTTGTAGACGGCTCAATTTGCTTTAATTTGAGTAGTAGTAGGATCAAATACGTCAAAGAAGAAAGATATGCTCAAAATTGTAAGTGTACCTCCAAAAAATTAAAAAAAAAAGTTCAAAAATTTGTATCTCGAAAACCAATCGACAGAAAAATTTTCAAAATCAATGAGAAAAACTATGCTAGAACCAAATAGCAAAACGACTGTTGGCTAATGTGATTAATGATTTTGTATGGCCGAAATTTGAAGATATTAAGATTATTTTCATAAGACGGCGCTACGTGTCACGCAATCATTGATACCATCGCTCTTTTGCTCTTTGGCTACTGAGATCTTGTGATTTAACACCTTTGCAACTTTTTCTTTTTGGGCTACGTTAAAGATAGCCCATAATCGATTCAAAACTTCATGAAATTCGTAAAGATGTCGAGGACATACAGCCGCAAATGTGCAAATTTATGATAATAAATTTGGGAAAAAGTATATGGCCCTGTAAGCGTAGCCGTGGCTTATACCCATTATTGGCATATCCACCTGTTTACAATAAAATAAACATCGATTTCGATGATTTTCCTTAAAAAATACTCCCTTTTTAAAAATCAAAATGAAACCTCTGTTTGGATAACCCGTCATATAGATTTCGAGAGCCATATTAATTGTTTCTTTCACAAATAAAACAAAAAAATTATGAAATTTATGCTCCTGTGGGTACGGCTTAAAAAGGCTTCGGCGTATGACGTCTGTCGAAGTATTGAAGAAAGAACAAGAAACTGAAATTCGAGTTTGTTTTTTTCGCATATAAAAAAAAAGCTGCTACTTAAATAGCCGACGTTGGCTTAATATGTTTTTCAAAGAGTTGTAATGACAGAAAACAAAATAGAAATTTTAGTTTGACAGACGCCGGACGCTTTCTGAGTCGGTGATCGCAACTTTAAGAGCGCTTACTCCAATTTTCGGCCGTAATAATCTTCCCACCTGACAGGCTGTGCGAGCTAAAGTGGATAAATTTGAATCCAAATTTTCACTTTTGGATGTTCCGACGCCAAAGAGACGCCGTACCGCTCGAAGCAAATCAGTCGATTCGTTCTCAGGAATTTGGCATCTCTCAAACCACACTGTGGCGCATTTTGCGAAAAGATCTTGGCCTTCATCCTTATAAGTTCAAACTGACTCAAGAACTAAAGCCAGTTGCTAATTTGAAACACCGAAACATCTCCAATTGGGCTCTGGCAAAGTTAATGTTATGTCCTTAATGGAAAACCCGGAACAATTACTATGGGGTGATTCAACTCAATTGACCAACATTGAAGGTGTGCGCGGTGATGTCACTAATCGTCATACGGTCCAGGAGGACATCAAATATAAGCAAAGGTCGTACGATTTTTTATATGTATTTAACATTCGGGCAAAATTAAGATAGTAAGTATTGTTTGTAGAACATCCTTACGCTATAAAATTTTACAAATTCATTAATTTTTCATTTTATTTCGTTTAAAATCAAAACATGCGCTGAAAAACTCTAGATTTGAATTAATACGTTTTTCAAAGAGTTGTAATGACAGAAAACAAAATAGAAATTTTAGTTTGACAGACGCCGTACTCTTTCTGAGTCGGTGGTCGCAACTTTAAGAGCGCTTACTACAATTTTTGGCCGTAATAATCTTCCCACCTGACAGGCTGTGCGAGCTAAAGTGGATAAATTTGAATCCAAATTTTCACTTTTGGATGTTCCGGCGCCAAAGAGACGCCGTACCGCTCGAATCAAATCAGTCGATTCGTTCTCAGGAATTTGGCATCTCTCAAACCACACTGTGGCGCTTTTTGCGAAAATATCTTGGCCTTCATCCTTATAAGTTCAAACTGACTCAAGAACTAAAGCCACTTGATAATTTGTAACGCCGAAGCATCTCCAATTGGGCTCTGGCAAAGTTAATGTTATGTCCTTAATGGAAAACCCGGTACAATTACTATGGGGTGATTCAACCCAATTGACCAACATTGAAGGTGTGCGCGGTGATGTCACTAATCGTCATACGGTCCAGAAGGACATCAAATATAAGCAAAGGTCGTACGATTTTTTATATGTATTTAACATTCGGGCAAAATTAAGATAGTAAGTATTGTTTGTAGAACATCCTTACGCTTGAGTGTCCCGTTAGAACACTCATCATCTTAGGTTTAGGTTAGGGTGGCAGCCGTATTTTTTTACAAGCTCACATAGACCAGTTTAGGTCCCTAGTGTTACCACGGGCTGAAATGCCCCTCATCGAAACCAACCTGTTTGATATATAAATTTATCGATAGTACGAATATCAGTACTAGAAAGATCTGTTAGGCTGCCTAAAAAGGCCGACCCCAGTATGTCCAGTCGTCGTTTACTCAAAGCGGGACAGTCGCAAAGCAAGTGCTCAATGCTCTCCACTTCTTCCTCATCTCCACAGCTTCGGCAGAAGTCATTGGAGTCAATACCCAATCTTTTGGCGTGTTCGCCGATCAAGCAGTGTCCCGTCAGAACCTTTACTAACGTAGACAATCGTTTCCTCTCTAGTGCGAGAAGATATTTTGACCTTTTCAGGTCATACCTTGGCCAGATTTGTCTAGCTACCCTGCAGGTGCCGATTTCTGTCCATCTTTCGTTGGACTGCCTGATTGCCTCTTGCCTAAGCCAAAGCTTGCACGTGGATAGTGGCGCACCAATATATGCAAATTCTTCGAGAATTTGTAATGTCGTCCCTTTCCTAGCAAGTTCATCGGCTTTGCAGTTCCCCGGGATATCCCTATGCCCAGGCACCCATATGAGGTGTATATTAAACTGCTCAGCCATCTCGTTAAGAGATCTGCGGCAGTCGAGGGCTGTTTGTGAATTTAGGGATGTTGCCTCCAGAGAATTGATGGCAGCCTGGCTGTCCGAGTAAATGACAACGCCAGTGTTGGTTACTATGTTGCGACTCAGCCACTTGGCGACTTCCCATATTGCCATTATTTCGGCTTGATAGACACTGCAGGTATCTGGTAGTCTGTGAGCTATATCCAGACTAAGTTCTTCACAGTGTACTCCGAAGCCAACCTTTTCATCAAGCTTCGAACCATCCGTGTAAAAGTGGAGATGGTTTCTATTACCTGGTATTCTGCCGACCCATTCGTCTCTGGCGGGAATCATAGTGATGTAATTTCTCTCGAAGGTGTACACAGTTGGTATATAGTCCACTCGGTCGGTTACCATAGCACTACACTTTGATATCCTCATGTGACCATAGTTCTTGTACCTCCACAGTGATAGGCAGTTTAATCTTATTGCCGCTTTGGTTGCAACTTCTCTCGCCACAATATTAATCGGCAGTATATGGAGTAGGGCTTGTAGAGACTCGGTCGCTGTAGTCCTTAAGGCTCCGCTTATGCTCAGGCAGGCAGTTCTCTGAACCTTTGTTAGTAGGTTGGTAATGGTTAGTTTGTCAGTTGCCGTCCACCATACCACAATACCGTATAACAGTATTGGACGAACTACTGCTATATATATCCAGTGGACGATTTTAGGAGAGAGTCCCCACCGCGACCCTACAGCCTTTTTGCAGGAATATAAGGCGACGTTGGCCTTCCTTACACGTTCCAATACGTTAAGTCTAAATAACATTTTCCTATCTAGAATTATTCTTAAAAATTTTGCACTTTCAGAAAAGACCAGATCTGTTCCATTTATCCGAGGTGGAGGGTCCACATGTGGGACATTATTCATCCTAGTAAAGAGAACCAATTCTGTCTTGTTGGGGTTAACGCCCAAACCGCTGCTTCTGGCCCATCTAACCAACTTGTTCAGAGCCACCTGTAGGATGTCTCTGAGGACGTTTACGAATTTGCCACTCACTGCGATTGCCACGTCGTCCGCATATGCCACGACCTTGCAACCACAACGTTCTAGCTCTAGCAGGATTTCATTCACCGCTAGGTTCCAAATTAGTGGAGACAGTACTCCTCCTTGCGGGGTCCCTCTGTTTACATACCTTGTTAGAGTTGTGGACCCTAGACATGCTGTTATGCGTCTTCTGGTGAGCAGACTTTGAATTAGTCTAATCAAACTATTGTTAACTTTTAGATGTGACAGTGCCGCAATTACCGCATCTGAGTGAATGTTGTTAAAAGCCCCTTCTATGTCAAGAAATGCCACCATGGTGAATTCCTTGAAATGCAGGGACGATTCGATAGTGCTCACAAGTTCGTGCAGGGCTGATTCTGTAGACTTGCCCTTATTGTAGGCATGTTGGTTCCCCGACAGGAGTTTTGTATCCAGGTTTTCCCTAATGAAATGATCTAAAAGTCTTTCCAGACCTTTCAATAGGAAGGATGATAGGCTAATTGGTCTGAAGTCTTTTGGCCTAGTGTGTGATATCTTTCCCGCTTTAGGTATGAATACCACTTTGGTATCCCTCCACCGATTAGGGACGTATGAAAGCCTGATACAGCCTACATAAATTTTCTCCAGCCAGGGGATAATGTACTTTAACATTTTCTGCATTTCTGCTGGAGTGATGCCATCTGGTCCAGGTGACTTGAAGGGCTCAAAGCTGTTAATAGCCCAGCTTATTCTGGATCTCTCAGTCAAGAAGCCAACGACGCTCGCAGTCCACTCGCACTCTTGTTGGTCCTGCTGATCCTCGGGTTCTGTTACAGAGTTGCCCGGGAAATGTGTGTCGAGCAGTACATTGAGCGACTGCTCGCTGTTTTTGGTCCAGTTATTTGCCTCATCCTGTAAATATCCCACTGTACAGGGTGAAGCAGATAATATCTTCCTCAGCCTAGCGGCGTCGGAGACCTTTTCCACTTCACCACAGAAGGTATACCAAGAGCGCCTTTGCGCCTTTCTAAGCTCCTTCTTATAGATCTTGAGTTGCTCCTTATAGGCATCCCAATCATTAGCGACCCCAGTAGATTTAGCCTTATTGAATAGCTTGTTGCAGGTCTTTTTCATAGCCGTTAGCTCAGAAGTCCACCATTGGGGTTTAGTTTTACCCTTGTACCTTGTTTTCGGACAGGCTTCTTCAAGGGAACTATTGAATGATGTGGTGATATGATCGACCAGATTATCCAGACCGGCTTTGTCATTCGGTTCGTACAGAAGTTTAGAGTTGAGGACTTTCTTGAAATTCTTCTCATACAGGTGCCACTTTGTATTCCTTACATTTCTGTGGACGGCAGGTTTAGGCGCTTTTTCCGCGAGTTTGAACTCAATATAATCGTGATCTGAGAATGAGTGGTCGTCCAGTACATTCCACCCAATAATTTTGTCTGACAGCCGGTCAGTAGCAAACGTTACGTCGAGTACTTCTTGTCTGTCTTTAATTGTGAAGGTCGGTTTATTACCTATGTTACAAATACTAAGGTTGGTAGTTAGAATAAAGTCAAGAAGCGAATCACCCCTATTGTTTATATCCGTACTACCCCAGATAGTATGATGAGCGTTCGTGTCTGCGCCAATAATCAGCTCGATCTCGTCAGACGTTGCTTCTTCCACTACTTCCCTGAATAGAGCAGTCGGTACTACAGATTCATAAGGCAAGTAGCTGGAGACCACCCAATATATGCGATTACCGATCTCCAGGCTAGCAGCTGTTTGGTCTTTACCACTTAAATTAGTCAGGAGAAAGACACTTAGATCTTTCCTGGCCAAAATGCAGGTTCTTGGAGTGCCTTCACAGTTGGCCACAAGCAGTTTAAAGTTGGGTGTCCTAATACCGCACACCCTTCCTCCCACTACGTAGGGCTCCTGTATCAGGACGATGTCTACTGCGCCTGTGGACAGGCGCAGCAATAGAGCCGCTGAGGCTGCTTTAGCGTGATGGAGGTTAATCTGTAGAATTCTTACCATCATTGGTAATTGACAGATTAACATCCACCCCGACAAGGGTGTTATCGAACTCTTCGTCCGTATCGTCGAGAAGCATGTCCCCGCCAGATGCGTCAAAGAGTCCGGAGACTCCCCTCAGCCTCTCTGTGTCCGAAGTAGAGCTTTTGTCCTCAGAGAAGGACGTTACAGATCTTCTGTTAGAGTTGGAGTCACCAGAAATAATAGGCGTGGGTACCTCCGCACTTCCAGGAAGTGCCACGGTGGACGACTCACCTTCTGCAGTGGGAGCTATATCCTGCTTGTATATCTTCAAGACTATAGTCTCGAAGCCATATTGTAGGGTTGCACTCGCACCTTGTATATGGGAGGTGGATTCAGCGTTTAGGATAAGATTGACCTGCCGCTTTTTACCATCCGCCTCACCCACCTTGCTGATTCTCCAATTATGGGCCGGCAGACCAGGATTGGAATCTTTTATTATTTCTAAGATGTCAGCCGGGTTGGAGGGCTCTTCTGTAACCCAGGTGATGGCTCTAGGGTGACTAGGGATGTTGTTTTTTTCGACAACATCCAACTGGGCACCCGGCCACACCTCACCCGCTCGACTCAGAGCAGCCTTATACAGGTCTACTGATCTGGCATCACCGAAATATAAGAGCTTTACTCTCCCCTGATGCCATCCTGCATCGTTACAAATTGGTGGTTTGCCCGGCATTTCTCTACGGACATCGAGGTAGTGAGCCATAATGGCTGATTGTACATGACTCCATTTGTCCTTGAGGATGGATCCATCCTCACTACTTCTGTCTATAACAGCCATCACTAGACTCTCCTTCGCCACTTCATTGAAGGGCTTGGTGAGTGTCCTGTTGATGGTGACATTAGGGCCTCTTGCCTTTTTCGAAGGCAAGGGTTCATCAGGTGATCTGATTCGTTTTACTTTATTAGCCGTTAACACAGCTGAATTTGTGGCTCTTACAGCCGACTCATTGGCCTTAGAAGCATCTATGACGCCTTTAGCCCAGGTAAGTGACTCTTTTTGTTTTTCGGTAAGAGCCGAAACCTCAACAGCCTCCAACTTCGTCAAAACTCTGAGCGCTACACGATGCTCATTGTGCTTCCGTTTTGACGGTCGGACATGACGTTTACCCCTCACCGCACCACCTGTTGTGAGTACTTGGGGGAGATTTTCACCATTTTTGGTGTGGTCGGCTTTGGCCAAGACCAACGGACGGACAGTCGGACGATTGGGGAACCGCGCTCCATCGGAACACGAAGGCATCCCCGTCAAGAGAATTTATTTTTATTTTGTCTGTATTAGACCGTAATAGGTACTACGATGTAGGCCTTACAGACTTTGTACAGATTTTTGCTATTGCGTAATAGGTACTGGTAACTATCCGCTATGTGATAAATACGTCCGTTCACTGCGAATGATCAGCAACGACTCATCATCTTACTAATCTGGATCTTGTTTAGTTTCAAAAAACTACTTGTTTTCTTAATTTGGGTCACCCCACGGTATCTTTACAGTTGCTCTATTACACAGTTTTGTGAGCCATCAAAGCCCAGTGCTTCAACTAATCCTTCGTGGTTTCGAAAGGTTTCCAATTTCCCAAGTTTAGTACTCGAAGTTTTCTGCCCTTTTAAGCCTAGCTGTTTGCTCGTTCATTTCCAATCACTCCGTTGTGTCCCGGTACCCAGAAAATACGCAGTTGACCATGGACTGAGTAATTATTTATCGTTCTTTTACAGTCTAACACTGTTCTGGATTTGACCTTTTCCGATGTTATTGCTTTGATCGCCATTTGGTTATCTGTGAATATGTTGGCATATTTAGGCTTTGTGGTATTACTGAGCCAGTTAACACACTCCGTGATTGCTCGAACTTCTGCTTGAAATACTGTGTTATGGTCTGGGAGACGGAAGTAAAGTTCGACTTCTGGTTCATCAATCATCAGTGTAGTGTTCCGTTTTCCTAGGAGCGTCTGTCTGGCATGAACGAATCACAGGTAGCTGTAAGCCGCACTTCAGGAATGCGGGCGGAGATTTCCGTTGTTTGAATATGACCGACCAGTGAATGTAATATCTTCTGATGGTACGACTTGTGGTCTCGATTTATCCATTCACCAATCACTTGTATACGTCTTGCTGTGAGGGCTACCTCATACTTTATACCGATATCTATTGGTTGGATGTGCAGTATAGTCTCCAACGCTCTTGTTGGTGCGGTTCTTATTGCCCCGCTTATGCCTAGACAGCACATACGTTGCACTTTTTGCAATGGTATTACGTTGAACTTTTTGTCCATTGATGTCCACCACACTACAGAGGTCTGTTTTCGGTCTGTAACTGTTCCTCTGTTGGCCCAGCATTACCACTCGGAAAATGGGTTTTCATCAAAAGCCTTAAGGCCCAACTATAATATGCATAAGCTAGCTTAAGCAACTGTGCGAATGCATGAAATCATATGTGCCAAACTATAATGTGCTTAAGTGAACTTTTCGTTAAGTTCTCTCAGTTCCCTTTTGCTTAAGCAGGGTGCGAAACTTAACGCACATTCCGTACGGAATTGCTTATGCATATTATAGTTGGGCCATTACGGTATCATCTATAGTTTCCATCCTTTTACCCGTTTCATCCACCAGTGTTTCGGTTTGGATATGAGTTTTTGAGAGGAACTTTTTTATTTTAGATATGCTGTTAACGCTGTCTAACTGCTCACAGAAAATCCCCCAGGAGTTACTTTTTGCCAGTCTAATGACTTTATTGTATTCTTTGAGTTTTCTGTGGTAGTCATCCCAATATACTGATAGCTTTTTACCTGGCCCAATTGTTTATTCTGGCCCAATCGATTTCTAATTAGATTGCCGAATTTGGTCCAGTCGATTTTAGCCTTATTACGGAAACGTATTGGGTCAGGCGGTGGCTGTGCAATTTTAAACCTTATATAACGGTCTTGGTCTTTCTTCTTCTGCCGTGTTAGCAAAGAAGTGTTTTTGCCTTAGGTCCGCATTCTCGCGAAAAAACAATTTGTTTACGAAACCTTTAAGGTAAAAAACCGGTTAAACGTGTAAACTAAAGTCAGCTTTTCCCAGGTAAGTTGGAGTATTTCGATTCTGCTGGCACTTTCTGCAGGAAAATTTTATTAAAATTTTTCTAAATCTTGTGCCGGTAGACATTTTTGTCTGGAAATTGTAATTTCCATAGTTTTCTGTATTGTTGTTTCGCATTAGTGTGAAAGAAATAGAACTGCGTAAAGTGTTTTGTTTGTTGTAGTACCAGTGTCTGATAGTAGGTACGAGACGGAATGGAACACCAGGCACTCGTTCAGTGGTGGTGGGTAACCTACTTTTACCGAGTAACAGTTGGTTACTTTATGTTAGGTGTAATTAGTACACGTCTCTAGTTAGTCGTAACGCAGGGTGACGCAACGTTATAGTACGTAACGGAACGTAACTCCGCGTTACGCGTATCGTAATTTATTGTAAAACTGTGAAATTAAAAAGACATTAAACAGAAATTATAAACGCTAATTAAATAGAAAATGAGTGATAACTGCAGCTTAAGGTTGGCCGATGCCATTATGGCAGATGATTCGGCATCCAATGCCTCCTCAACCGCCTCGAAGAACTCCGTGAAGAACGCACGTCTCAGCATAAGGAGACTTAGCAAGAAAGAAAGCCTTAACGAGAGCGAAAGAAATAGATTGGCCTCTGCAAAGAAAGTCGTAGAGGAACATGAAAGGGCGAAAGGCAGTGACAATGGATCTCTGATTGACGCCATGAGGGTTGTTGGCGTGTCAGGAGATACCCGCTCGGAATGTCTGTCTTCAACAGATAGTGTCTTCATCTTGAAGGTGAAAGAAGCCTTTAAATTGAAGCACTACAGACGAAAGGCGACGACTCTTAAAGGCCAAAGAGACGATGGAGAAATGGCAACGTACCAACAAAGAAATATTGGAATGTAATGAAACAGGTAACAAAACTACATACAATAAAAAGAACTTTCACCCTACCAACTGCGATTCCTTAGCCACATCTAGGGAAACACAGTTCCCAGAGGATGGAACAGATGAGCCATGCTCGTCAAACCATCTCAAGGTTAGGGGAAAGATAGACTTCACGAGGACCTTGTGTGCTTCCAGCCCATCGGCAGCCTCGAAAGGAAGACCGAGCGCTTCAGCTCAAACCCCCGCCGAGAAAACCGATGGGTTTAAGATTCCAGTAGACAATGTGTCATTTAACCCTGAGTCCGAGGAACTTGGAGGCCACAAGAGAAATAGGTCGAAAGATACAGGCTCAGCAAACATCACGGTGATAAAAAAACCAAAAAAAGATCACGGAACAAATATCTACAATGAGGGCTGCATCAGCGTAGCCATTGTAGATGACGGAAACGAAGACCGTAGAATAAAAGAGTCAAACTGGAAAAGATTAGAGAGTAAGTTGCTTTTCGAGGTATCAGAAAAGATACGAGAAGGTACCGGGGAGACCCCCTACTTTGGCAACATTATTACAAAACAGGGATATAAAATCCTCCATTGTAAAACTAAAGGTACACTGGATTGGCTGGATAATTGTATTAAGGGCCTAACGCTGTGGGATGGCGCCAAGTTAAAGCTCATTCCAGAAAACGAACTCAAAAAGCAACCGAGGGTCAGGCTATTTATATCTGGCCCCATAATGCCTAAAGACCGTCTGCTCGAGATGTTAGTGGCGCAAAATATTAGCAATTTCCCGACGAATGATTGGCAAATTTTAAAAATGGACCCACCAAATGAAGCCGGAAGGAGTATAATTTTGGCAGTAAACCAAGAAACTGTAGAAAAGCTGGAAAAAATGGATTTAGAGTAAGCGTAGGTTTAACCAGTGTCTACGCCAGACCCATAATCGAGGTGGAGGAAAGATTGAAAGCCATTTCAGTGAGTAATCAATGATGAAATTCATCCAAATAAATCTCCATCATTGTGAACTGGCTTCTACTAATCTTATCCTCCATTTACATAGGAACAACATAGACGTCGCCCTAATCCAGGAACCTTGGATAAGAGGGAACCAAATTAATGGCCTGACAGATCCGGACTACAGATTATGTTTTGGAAATTATAATAAAAAGAGAACTTGCATCTTGCTTAAAAAGAATATAAAGTGTTTTATTTTAAATCAGTTTTCTAATACTGACTTAACGGCCATGATTATAAATATAGATGCGAGACAGTATATAATCGCATCGGCCTACTTTCCGCACAATGATATGGTAGAACCACCTCCACTGTTGGTTAGAGACCTGATAAGCTACTGTCAGGATAAAAAAGGAATTTTCTAGTAGGATGTGATGCAAACGCTCATAACACTCTTTGGGGCAGCACGGATACCAATCCCAGGGGAGACTCTCTAATGGAGTTCCTCCTAGAAAAACAGTTGATAATCCACAACAGAGGTACGGACGCCACTTTTCAAACCAGAAGCAGAAAAGAGGTACTCGACTTTACGTTTGGTAGCCGATCCATGAAATTTTCTATCAGTGACTGGAAGGTTTCCAAAGAAATCTGTTTTTCCGACCACAAGTATATTGAATTCAGCTTAGCGCAAAAAGATGTTGAAGCAGAAATTTTTAGGAATCCAAGAAGAACAAACTGGGACAAGTTCGGAAGAAGCCTAAAAAAACATGTCAACCAATTGTAATTTTTACCAAAATACACAGGAGATTGACAAAGCTGTTCAAAGCATAGAAAGGAGTCTACTAATCTCTTATCATTAGGGAAGCCGGAAAAATTCAACATAGTAAGGCGAATGACTTCCGGCCGATCAGCTTATCATCATTCTTAATGAAAACTCTAGAAAGAATTATAGACGAGAATATCAGAAGTAATCTTAATCTGGATGACATATCAAAGTGCCAACAGGCATATATGAAAGGAAAATCTGTAGATTCAGCACTACATTCTGTTGTGTACTATTTAGAAAGAGCCTTGTCTTTTGACGAGTATACGCTGGCTACCTTCCTTGATATTGAAGGAGCTTTTAATAACACAAAAATTGAGGCGGTAACACTAGCACTAAACCGTGCGAGAGTAAAATCATACTTAACCGACTGGCTTTCTGCCATGCTGACTCATAGGAACATATCGTCTGAAATGAGTGGTCACACAAGAGTAGCGTTAGCAAAAAGGGGCTTACCACAAGGTGGAGTGATATCTCCTTTATTATGGCTATTAGTAGTAGACGAAATTCTACGGGCTCTAACGAACTTTAGAGTGAAAGTAGTAGCGCACGCGGATGACATAGTTATCTTGACCTCAGGAAAATTCCTGCAGACAATATCGGATATCATGGATAGATCTATTAATATTCTAGCGACATGGTCACCCAAGTGTGGCCTTGGAGTAAACCCAACGAAAACAGAGATTGTACTTTTTACTAGGGCAAGGAAAATACCGACTTTTACCTTGCCATCCCTAGAAGGATGTAGACTTCAACTATCCAAATCCGCCAAGTTTCTTGGAGTAATACTCGACTCTAAGCTTAACTGGATAGAAAATACGAATGAAAGAGTAAAGAAATCCTTCGCGGCATTGTATGCGTGCCAGAAACTAGTAGGTAACAAATGGGGCATGAAACCTAAGCTTATTCACTGGATATACACCGTGATCGTTCGACCAATTGCCAGCTATGGATGTCATGTCTGGTGGCCGATAACAAAGTATCAATCTCACACAATGAAATTAAGTAAGATAAATAGAGTGTCACTGCTTCATCTCACGGGAGCTATGAGAACGACTGCAACAACAGCTCTGGAAATTATCATGAACATTCTCCCCTGGATATTTTTATACAAGAAACAGCAGAAATGATTTTAGTAAGACTAAATGAACTAAACCAGATCGGCAGGGCACCTGTCCGACACACAAAGATACTTGAAGATGGAGTTGACCTTCCACACACGGATTACTCACTGTGTGAGACCTTTATAGAAGAGGATTTTACTACGATTATTCCCTCCATTGAAGACTGGAAAGAGCAAAACATAATTTATGGGAAATTAAACTTCTATACCGACGGATCAAAAATGATTGACGGCACAGGCAGTGGCATTTTCTGCAAGGAGCTAAACATTCGAGAATCCTACAAACTAATGGATGAATGTAGTATATTTCAAGCGGAAATATATGCAATCTTAAAAGCTGCGGAAGCTATATCAATGAGACCGATATTCAAGAGAGATATCAGTTTTTTCATTGATAGCCAAGCAGCAATAAAGGCGTTAAGGGGACCGGATATAAGGTCAAAGGTAGTCAGCCGCTGTCGTAGAGAATTGATGATTCTCACAGAACAGCATAAAATTACTCTGTGCTGGGTGCCAGGCCACAAAGATATCCCGGGTAACGAAGAAGCAGATGTTTTAGCTAAGAATGGAGCACGCCGTACAGGGGGCGATGATCCACTTGTTTTACCACCTTTGTCTCACTGTTTTTCCAGAAGAAAAGAGCTGGGAGAAATGGCACAGACGGTGGAACACCTCTGCATCTTGTGAACAGACGAAACTACTTTGGGACGAAAAGGAATCGCGAAATTCTGAACGCCTACTAAGAATGAAGAGAGATGAACTAAGGGCCGTAATTGGTGTAGTAACGGGGCATAACTCCTTAGGAAAACATATGGTAAGAATCGGCAATAGAAATGATGACATGTAGATGGTGTGGGGATGTTGACTATTCGGAAGATAGTTATCACTTCCTTTGTCAGTGCCCTGCCCTATGCAAAAGAAGAAAAAAGATACTCGGCTCTTTTTATTTTCAGACATTAACGGAAATTCGAGGCTACGACCCAGCAAAAATATTGACTTTCATTAGGGCTTCAAAATGGCGCCCATAATATTAGAAAACATCCGGGGCTTGCATGAGTACAGATCCCGCGGAAACAACCCACAATATAAATGGAAATCAGAAGAGAGGAACCAAAAACAACAACACGAGGAATAGCAATGAATCAAACATGGTCCAGTCTTAGACACTAGACCTGCTCTAGTTTCATCCTCTTATAACCTAACCTAACCTAACCTATATAACGGTGGTCCGAATAGGAGTGTTCATCCGAAACAATCCACTCATGGATCTCATCAATGAGGTTTTCTGAGCATATCGTTATATCTAATACTTCTTCCCTAATTTTGTTAACGACGGTCGCCTTGTTCCCTATGTTGAGAGTTAGGAGATCGTTAGTATTCAAAAATTCTATAAGGGTTTGTCCCCTTTAATTGGTGTCAGTACTAACCCAAGCAATATGGTGTGAGTTGGCATCACAACCAGCTAGTAACACATTACTTGTATTTTTGGATTCCCTTACCAGACGTTGTAATTCCGACGTAGGTGGCAATGTCGGCGCATCGAATGGCAGGTATTCTGACGCCAGGTACATACTTACCTTGCATCAGCACAGTTGCGTCTGATGTTGACAACTCTGGAGAGAAAAGATAGCATAAGTTTTTATGGCACAGAATACAAGTCCTTGGACGAGTACCTGTGTTAGCGTAGAAAAGATTGTAGTTCATATGGTTTAATCCAGTAATTTTGTTAATAGTAGTCCACGGTTCCTGGACCAAAGCAACATGAACCCTACCTTTATTTATTATGTCCATCAGAGCAATGGATGCCGTTTCGCTCCGGTGGAGGTTTATCTGCCACTGCAGGCGGTACGTTCGTGTTTGGGCTCGATTTACCTGTCCTGCCAATGGGGGTTTTCCAAATCCCGAAAAATGCTATGCCTTTTGTCTTGACAAGGCTATCCCTGGAATACGGGTCTATGCCTACCACCAGGGGAGAACCATCGGGATCATTTTTCCTGTGGAAGCCTTTCCACTTCCCCACTTTAAGGTTCGAATCTTGTTTGCCTATGACGCTGAGTATGCCCTCTGACGGTACCTTACTTGCACATCCTCTGATATAGAAATATGTTTTTATGAGTACAGGGATGTCGCTTTTCTTTACCAGTTTCAGCTTTGCGCCGTCCCAAGGTGAGGGGATGCTCTCCACTAGTTTTTCGAGGACATCGACACAGCATTGTGATGCCAGTTTCAGCATCAAAACGCCCTTCTCAAACATGCAACTCATTACTTGGATTGTTGGTCCTTCATTAGATTCGAGAATGTGGTCCAATACCTTTGTGTAGAACAAATCTTCGAAGATACTCTTTTGCTCTTCGGGAATTCTGCCAGACGCACTACTGCTATCAATTATGACATAGTGTAGTTCGTCCTGGATATGTTTATTGGCTATTTGGGAATACATAATATGGTGCTTCCTTACCCTTCATTAATAGCCACCTTGCTTTTTCCTTTAGAATGGGTCTTTTTGTTTGATGCCCCCTCCTTTATGAATGGTTTGGTGGACTTGCTCACCTTCTCAACAACAGGATCAACTTCGCATCCCACCATTAACGGATTCTGACCAGAAACTCCTTTTTTGGTAGATTGAATAGGTTTCTCCGAAGTGCTGGGTGTCGGTGAGCTTTTTTTCTTCTTAGTTGATTTCGCATCGCTATGCTCTTCGGGAGATCTGACTCTTTTAGTAGATGTAGAAGAGTCAGATTCATCCTGTAATATCTTCTGCCGGTTCATCTTATTCAGTTTCCTTCTTTGTGCCCCTGACAGTCTTTTCCGATTTTCAACAATAGTAATATTGTTATCACTTGATGACTCAGTGTCTGAGTTCCCACTAGCTTTTAAAAGCTGGGGTTGCTTGGAGCCCCTCTTGGGTTTTCTTTATCTTCCTCATCGTTTCTTTTCCCAAAGCCTAAATTTGCTCTTGTATCTGTTTCGACAACGGGATCCGAGGCACCCAACCCCATAGAAGTTACTTGTTCACGATTGTTTGATAACGACGACACGTGACTTGCGAGTAAATCACCGCTTTCCGCCGGTACTGGGTTTATGTTTCCCTGCACCGTAATATCATTTACTTTATCAGGGTTAATCATAAATTTTTGGGAGAGACCCCCATAGCTAGTATGTGCCCGTAATAAGTACACCGATTTCGGCCTTCCAGACTACTTCCAAAATGTTTGTCCTGAGACCGATGCAACAAATTCAACCCCCACTTTAAGAACAACACACCTTGTGGTTGCGTAGTAGGTAGGTGAATAGGTACTGCGTAATAGGTTGAAAAAACTATCCGCTCTGCAATAACACGTCCGTTCGCTACAACTGGCGGCGACTGACATGATAGTTGTTAATGATAGTGAACGGTAAGTATTGTTTGTAGATACTTCTATTGCCAATTAATTTTACCAAATAATTTATATTTCATTTATATTTTTAGATCTCGCATACATACAGATTTCATAGTTCGGAACACTTAGCAATACATGGGCTGAATAACTTCAGTTTGGAATCCTGATTGATACTCTTCTTAAATAATAGCAAAATCTAAAGCTTTTATTTCTTTTATTAAAACAAAAAATAATTCTTAAAAACAAAAATTTCTGCTGGAACAACTCATTTTATTAATTGAAATGGCAGAAAAAAACGTGTGCTAGAATGACAAAAATAGTTTGTTTTTCTAGCAGCATTTTTTCTGTGAATAATTGCAAATGTGTTTGCAAAAACGACTATTTTAGTTTGCTAAAGTAGCAGTCAAATTTGTATACAAAAATAGCAACCATAAGACTGCCAAAATAACAGACGAAGTCTGTTTTCCCTTTTTCAGCAGACACAGACTGTTGAAACAACAAACATATTTGCTAATGAACTATCTTACCAACTTCTTTTGAGCTGAATTGGATGATATGGACACTAACATGTGATTCCAACACACTAAAAAAAGCGTACTGAAAATCAAAGAATTTGTCGTAAATTTTAAGATTTCAGCAATGAATTCCAGCCAAAGACAATCGCTATAAAAATAAGAAGGTTTTATAGTTAATTTAAAGACGTGAATAGTACTTGTTTTGAGGATGCATTTCATAGAATTAAGAATTTTGGGTAATAAAAATAATTGTGTTTGGTCTTAAAATAAGCACATTTTGGCGTAAATTTAAGTTTGCCGCGTGCTTTTTTGTAGTAAAATACCATATAATTTAAAACATGATCGTAATAAAATTTAAAATGTCTGTCCTTGATATAAGAATATACTGGTAATTAATTTAAGGCATACATGGATTTAAATATAGTTTTTTAAAATATGTATGGTTGTTTATTGTTGTCTCTATTAATTTAGGTAAAGCTAAATTATTGGTTTCATGTTCCTACATCCCCCCAAACTCGGAATTATCTTTTTATGATGGTCACTTAAAGGCTATAGGCAGATTGGATTTGATGTTGAGGGATGTGGACCATATCTTAATCTTGGGGGATTTTAATTTACCTTCTGTTTCTTGGCTTTCATTGCCAGATACTGAGGCATTTACTCACTTGAATTCTTCTTCGATCACGTTCGAGTGGACTTATGATGTAGTACGGCGTTTTTCCGATCACGAACTATTGCAGATGAACGGGATTTCTAATTCGTCTGGAAAATTACTTGATTTAGTATTTGTGAATAAGGCTCAGATTTTTGATATTCATAGAATTTCTCCGGTTTATACCCCGGAAGATGGTTACCATCCTACGCTGGGTATTTTCATGATGTATGATATTTCGGACTCTTCTTCTATATACCCCCCACGTGACGAGGGTACAGTTTTTTGTTTCAAAAGAACAAATTTTGAGTTGCTAAATTCTCTGCTCTTGAATACTTACTGGGATTTAGTTTGTTGTTGTAATCACCTGACTGATATTGATGTATCTATTGAGAGATTTTACAATGTTTTGAATGAATATTTGTGCAATCTGTACCAAAGATTCGTATTAAGAATACAAATAGACCGCCGTGGTATTCTTCTAATATGACTGCTCTCAGGAACGTAAAGAGCAGACTATTTAAGAAATTCAAAAGGTCTGAATCCGATTTTGATTACGTCAGGTAGTCTGTTGCCAGATCACAGTTCAATGTTAGGTTAGGTTGAATAGAGGAGACGTTTAAAACGTCTCATGTCCATGGACATACACTTAAGCCAGTGGTTCGGCCTGTTGTGCGCTCCTTATTTATGATTTTCATACCCCACGGATTACAGAAAATCGGTACTAGACACGTATTTTCTCAGTATCTTCCAGTCATATCCTCTGAGATGAGTCAAGTCTGGCAATATGTCGGAACCGAGGTTAGGTTGAAAGGGACGCCCGTCAGAATACAACTGACGAGTTCACTCGGGGCCGAAAATTCGGTCCATTGTGTTTCCCATTGGTAGAAAGGAAGGATAGAAGAAATAATTGGAGGTTGACAGATTAGGAAGATGGAGAAAAGGTTTCGGAAGAGGGAGGGGCAATTTAGGAAGGGGAAGAAGAAGATCTAATTATTCTCGTTTGTCCTCGTGGCTTTACTAAACCAGAGGGATTTACTGATGAATTTGAGAAGGGATTTGAGCGGTGCATCTGCTAGATCGTCTAGGTTTACGAAGAGCCTGTGCCCTAAAAAGGCCAAACGGTACTCTTGCAGTCCTTTGCATGAACATAGCAGGTGCTGTACTGACCCCTCCTCTTCTTCATCTAAGCAACTTCTACAGAAGTCTTCATAAGGAAGCTTCATGCGTGCAGCCATATTGCCTATCACGCAGTGCCCTGTGATGACTCCTGTGAGGATGCTAAGTTTGGTCTTCCTGAAGGACAGCAATTCTTTGGTACGGTTCACATCAATGGATGGCCAAAGGGTTCGTGCAGTCCTGCAGTTTTGTACTGTGTCCCACCTCGATCTGGTTAGTGTTGCTCCGCGTTCGTCGATTTCGTTTTTAAGTTCCACGAACGGAATTTGCACGTCCAGAGTCGCGGTTTCGTTTCGCGCACCTGATCCTATCCTGGCACATTCGTCTGCTAATTCGTTGCCCTGTATGTTGCTATGTCCTGGCACCCAGCAGAGCGTGATTTCGTGCGTCTGAATATGGTTTAGGGCTAGAAAGCAGTCCATTGTGCAGCGTGAGTTAATATTTCTGGAGCTCAAGGCCTTGAGAGCTGCCATGCTGTCGACGTAGATCTTGAATTTTTTCGGAGAAATATCCCGTTCCAAAATCTGATTCGCGGCAATGTTAATGGCATAGATCTCTGCCTGGAAAACCGTGCATTCATCTGGGAGTCTGGTGGATATTCTGAGATTGAGGGTGTCGGAAAATACTCCCGAACCCGTGCCCGTCTCCATTTTCGATCCGTCCGTGAAAATTGAGATCTCATCGTCCTCTATAACGCTATTTGATGCCCAATCTTCACGGCTAGGAAAAGTTACTTTAAAGTTTCTATCTTGAATTGTTCGTGGTGTCAAGTAGTCCGTTGTCCTATTGATTTTGTCTGTTATACCCATGTCTTCCAGGATTGAGCCGTGTCCTTGTGTGGTATTGATGGCTATTCCTGATTCCCTTAGCCGAAGGGTCACTTTCGCTGCGGTACACTTTATGTATATATCGATTGGTTGAAGGTTCAGCATCGCCTCCAATGCCATTTGTGGAGCAGATCTGAGGGCGCCCGTTATTCCGACGCAAATCAGTCTTTGCACTTTGGCTAGGTGAGAGAGATGTGATTTCTTCATTACCGATTTCCACCATACAACTGATCCGTAAGTGAGTATCGGTCTGATGATCGATGTATACATCCAGTGTATCATTTTCGGTTGCAAACCCCATTTGCGTCCAAACATTTTCCTGCAGGCATAAAAGGCGCATAGCGCTTTCTTACCCCTTTCCTCCAAATTCCTTTTCCAGGACAGCTTAGAGTCTAGGGTGATGCCTAAGTACTTAGCTTCTTTTGACAGTTCAAGTACCTTTCCCTGTAATGTAGGGAGCTGATAGTTCGGAATTTTATTTCTTCTAGTGAAAAGGACCAGTTCCGTCTTCCCTGGGTTGACTCCTAGTCCATTCTTTTCTGCCCAGCGTGATAGTCGTTTTAGTGATCTTTCCATGATCTCGCTGACCGTAGGCATAAATTTGCCCCTAATCAAAATCACGACGTCCTCTGCATACGCTATGATTTTAATTCCGGTATTGCCAAGATCCATTAGGATTTCGTTTATCACTAGGTTCCATAATATTGGTGAGACCACTCCACCTTGCGGAGTACCTCTCGTAACTCGCCTTCTAGCCGAACCATTGCCCATTGTTGAGTTAATGATTCTGCTTTTGAGCATATTACCTGTCCACCTGGTTATGCCTGGGTGTGAGCCTATGCCGTCTAGTGCGTAAAGTATATATGCTATTTTAACATTGTTAAAAGCGCCCTCTACATCGAGGAACGCTGCCATGGTGTAGTCTTTGTAATGAAGGGAGTCCTCGACAAATCCTACCACTTCATGTAAGGCCGTTTCCACAGATTTACCTTTCAGGTAGGCGTGTTGTGCCTTGCTGAAGTTGTTTGGTGTCAGTTTTCCCCTCACGTTAAGATCAACTAGTCTTTCCATGGTTTTCAAAAGAAACGATGATAGACTGATTGGTCTGTAGTCCTTTGTCGTACTGTGGTTTATTTTTCCCGCTTTGGGGATAAAGACCACCTTGACTTCTCTCCATGCCTTGGGTATATATGACCATTGCAAACTTGCAGAAAAAATTGCGCGTAGCCATGGTAAAATAAGTTCCAAGGATTCTTGTAAGAGAGCTGGAATGATGCCATCCGGGCCCGCCGATTTGAAGGGCTTGAATGATCTCACCGCCCAGCATATTTTCTCGTCATCTATAACAGTTCTGATAAGTTCCTCCATATTGTCCGTGGGGAGGTCTTCGCCCACTTCCACGGCATCTGAAACTTCGTTGCAACCCGGAAAATGGGTGTCCATCAGAAGTTCTAGAGTCTCTTGGTTGTTCTCTGTGAGTAGTCCATCAGGTCCCATGAGGAAGTCTGGTGTGCTGGGATCTTTGGATAGGACTTTACGGAGCCTAGAGGCTTCACTAATGTCTTCCAGTTCTTCGCAGAAATTCGTCCAGGACTTCCTTTTTGCCTTTCTGGACTCTCTTTTGAAAGTTCTGGTGGATGCTTGGTATTCTTCCCAGCTTTCCGGTGTTTTCTCTTTTTTGGCCTTGTTGAATAGCATTCTACTTTCCTTCCTGAGTTGCTTCAGTTCCGAAGTCCACCATGTTTGGTTGGTTTTCCGGGGAGGTGAGCGTTCTGGACAGGACGCAAGGAAGGCATCGACAAGGTTACCTGTCATACGGCCAACTGCACATTCCAGACCCTGCAAGTCATGTATCTCCGAATTTGGTGGTGGATACGATTGCATAAGTTGTCTGAATTTGTCCCAGTTTGCCTTCCTGGGGTTACGATAAGGTTTCCCCTTAGTAGCCTCGTGCTCAATGTTGAAGTGTATCGTAAGATGATCCGAGAAGGAGCATTCATTTGATACTCTCCACCTGGATACTCTAGTTGAATCGCTATTAGATACTAAAGTTAAATCTATAACCTGTTCCCTGATTTTGTTAAAGAATGTGGGCCTATTGCCCTTATTACAGATAACTAGATCAGTGGATAATAAGTATTCAAGTAGTGACTCACCTCGTTTGTTTATGTCTGTGCTGCCCCATATGGTATGGTGCGCGTTTGCATCTCCTCCGATGATTAGGTCGTGTCCTTTATTCTTACACCAACTTACCAGAGAACGTACCTTGTCTGAGGGGGGATCGGCGGATTCATAAGGCAGGTACATGGATGCGAAGACCAGGGTTGGTTTACCCTGGCGTTCCATAGCTACCACTGTAAGGTCTTCGTTGCTATAGCGGGAGATCATTGTCAGAGTTATGTTTCTACAGGCTACGATACAGCTACGAATCTTACCTTCTGTCTTCGGGGAAATGAGCGTGAGATTACGTGACCTGAGACCGCAGACTTTGTTGCTCGCCAACCAAGGTTCCTGTATAAGGGCCACGTCTATCTTTTCTTTCCCCATTATTCTCAACAGCTCGTCCGACGCTGCTTCAGAGTGGTGTAGATTTAGCTGCACCACTTTCATGCCGCCCGGGGTTGCTGCTCTCTTCTTCCACGTCGGGGACGGACGTCCGGAGTCGGTTTAGTCCGAACTTTATCGTTCCGTTCGAGAGCCTCAGGAGATTTAGGGACTCCGGACCTATCTTGATCCAGAGGTCCTTTCCGTCTCCCTTGTCTCTCGCTCGACCTCGGACTATCTTCCAATCCCCAGCTTGTAGGCTCTTATTCTGCCTTTTTAGGAGGTCCAGAATAACCTTATCCTCCAGGATTGGAGGAGGGACCCAAACTTTAATAGTGGTCCAGCTGGGGATTTCATCGAGTGGCACTACGCTGATGTCCATATCTGGCCAGAGTCCGCTTAGATTGTTGACGCATGCCGTTAAGAACTCGAGAGCTCTAGGGTTGCCGCATCCAACAATCTTCACGCCCTTATGCCATTTGGCCCCGTCGAACTCGGTGAATGCATCATCCTCGTCCGTAGCAAGGGCTTCATGCATCTTCAGCAGAATGCCTTCTTCTACCATCATCCATCTTTCAGTAGAGATTCTGCCTTCTGGATTGCTCCGGTCGAGAATCGCTACTTGAAGCTCAGGCGCCGATGTTAGGCTGGCAGATTTTTTAATACGCTTGCCTTCTGGAACCTGAGAGTCGTTTGAACGTTGCCTTTTGACAGCGTTCTTATCGTCTGTACGGCCAGAGGTGCCTGCCGCGGCAGGTTGAACCACTATCTTTGCTTTCTTGCCTTTGGAAGGGCCTGGAGAAATGTTTTTGCCATCATCCTTAGCTACCGGCGCTGGTGGATTGATGGACTTTTTAAGTATCGTCGCGTGTGTACTTGTTTGTGTTGTATTTGGTGCGTTAGTATATGTTTTAGTGTTAGTGTCAGTGTTTTTGTCCTTTGTCGCAGGTGGAGGGCATACTTCCACGACCGTAGTATTTACGAGAGACTCGTACTTCCGGACGTGGAATTTATGCTTCCGGATTAAGCGCTTGTCGCGTGCTGTGAGGGATGCTGGGTCTTTCGACAGCATACTCCTCAGATACCGCTGCGAGCGCTTATATCCAGCCTCCATTCTCTGCTCGTCCGTCTTGGTTGACTTTCCCCCAGCGACGGTACCCATGTCTTCCTTATCTGACTTAGCTGCCAGCCCGGACCTATCCGATTCCATCGTCTTGATGTCATCTTCATCGGTTTCAGAAAGCTGGATTTTGCTAAGTGCAGAAAGTCCGTCATTTGTATCGTCGCTAAGGTAGAGTTCAAGGCTGTCTTGTCTCGTTAGTCTTGTTTGTGTATTCGTAGCGTTTTGAGTGGTTAATGTTGTTTTTAGTGCGTTTTTTGTTGTTGTTGTTGGGTTAGATGAGCTTGGGGCCTGCAGATATTCTGCCCCTGCCAATGCATCATCAACAGATGATGAATTGGGTGGATTACCAGTTCCCGCCTGGAGACCACCTGCAGAGTTCAAATTAATATTTTTACTCATCATTGTATGGGTGGGTAACCTTTAGTTGAGGTTACATATGGTTGTCAATGTCTACAGATTGGAGTGGTTAGGCTTTAGCTGTTTACTTCGGCTTAACCACTGCATCCTGGAGACATCAACATCCTTATGCAACCCGTAAGCCCCCGCATCGCGACAAGATTGTTACCCGCGACGGGGGAACCGAAATATCGGCATCTTGCATGTGTGAAAGCTGGGCAGTGACACAGAAAATGTTCTATCGTTTCGATGTTTTCCCTGCATGCCCTGCACTTGTCGTTTTCTGCTAGTCCTATGCGATGAAGATGTGCCTGTAAGCTTGAGTGTCCCGTTAGAACACTTATCATCTTACTAATCTCGATCTTTTTTAGTTTCAGAAAACTACTGGTTTTCTTCTCATTTGGGTCACCCCACATGCTTCAACTCATCCTTCGTGGTTTCGAAAGGTTTCCAATTTTCCAAGTTTATTACTCGAAGTTCTCTGCCCTTTAAAGCCAAGCTGTTTGCTCGTTCATTTCCAATCACTCCGTTGTGTCCCGGTACCCAGAAAATACGCAGTTGACCATGGACTGAGTAATTATTTATCGTTCTTTTACAGTCTAACACGGTTCTAGATTTGACCTTTTCCGATGTTATTGCTTTGATCGCCATTTGGCTATCTGTGAATATGTTGGCATATTTAGGCTTTGTGGTATTACTGAGCCAGTTAACACACTCCGTGATTGCTCGAACTTCTGCTTGAAATACTGTGTTATGGTCTGGGAGGCGGAAGTAAAGTTCGACTTCTGGTTCATCAATAAAAAGTCCCAGACCCGTCCTTCCTCCTAGCCTGGACCCATCAGTGTAGCAGCTGGTTCCCACTGGCGCATGAGCAAGTGTTCCGTTTTCCCAGGAGCGTCTGTCTGGCACGACCGATTCACAGGTACCTATAGCTCTTCTGCACAACGACCAACATCTGTGGGCCTTTGTAACTCTTTCTTCAATATGATCTTTCCAGTACAGTTTCTGATCCAAGATTACTCCCAAGTATTTTATCTTTTTAGATATGGCAATATTCTTATCCAGGAAACGAGGCACGGTAAAAGGATGAATCTTCCTTTTCCTTGTAAATAGACATATTTCTGTTTTGTCTGGATTGACATTTAGTCCCCTTGGTTGTGCCCAGTTATATGCTATGTTAAGTGCCTCTTCAGCTCTTCTGCATAGCTGGTTTGGATGTGTGCCCCTTAGAAGTATTATAACGTCGTCTACATAACAGACTGGTTTAAGTCCTTCATTGGCGAGGGCTTTAAGGAGACTGTGTATCGTCGTAACCTATAGGAGAGGCGATAAAATGCCCCCTGAGGTATACCACGATTTACCTTGTCTCTGATTTTTACGTCATATGACCCACAAATAATCCACCTATTCCTTAGCATATTGTTGATCCAGTTTATCAACGCCCGGTCAACCTGAAACTCGTCTAAGGACTGGATAAGTGTATCGGTCTGAACGTTGTTAAAAGCGCCCTCAATGTCTATACAAACGGCAAGTGTGTACAATTTTTCACTGAAGGACTTTTCTATGTGGTGTACTACCTCATGTAGAGCTGTTTCCACTGATCTTCCTTTAACATATGCGTGTTGCTTGAATTTTAGCTTGTCATCGGCTATCTTACTTTTGATCATGTCGTCAATTATTCGCTCCATTGTTTTTAAGAGGAAAGAAGTTAGGCTAATAGGTCGATAAGCCTTTGGGATCGTATAACACGCCTTGCCAGGCTTAGGTATGAAGACCACCCTTGATTCCTGCCAATTTTTTGGGGTATATGCATGAGTTAGGCATGCAGTGAAAACTCCAACAAGATAAGTTGATACCAGATCCACCTCATTCTGAAGAAGCGCTGGAAATATTCCGTCCGGTCCCGCAGCCTTATAAGGAGAGAAGCTTTTTATTGCTTCTTTAACCATAGCATCCGTAATAGGTACTTGGTGCATTACATTTTCGGTCTGTAACTGTTCCTCTATTGGCCCAGCATTACCACTCGGAAAATGAGTTTTCATCAAAAGCCTTACGGTATCATCTATAGTTTCCATCTTTTTACCCGTTTCATCCACCAGTGTTTCGGTTTGGATATGAGTTTTTGAGAGGAACTTTTTTATTTTGGACATGCTGTTAACGCTGTCAACCTGCTCACAGAAAAGTCTCCAGGAGTTACGTTTCGCCAGTCTAATGATTTTATTGTATTCTTTGAGCTTTCTGTGGTAGTCATCCCAATATACTGATAGCTTTTTACGTCGAGCTCTGTTGTAAAGTCTGCGGACATCCTTGCCAATCGAGCGAATTTGCCCTGTCATCCAGGGTTTCTCATAGCCAGATTTCCTTTCTCGAAGCGGGCAACTATCTTCGAATGATTTTACAAGAGCCTCCGTAATCCTCCTCACATTGATATCAATGTCTTCTGTACTTGGATAACCGTGTTTAGGCTGGCCCAATCGATTTCTAAGTAGATTGCCGAATTTGGTCCAGTCGGTTTTAGCCTTATTACGGAAACTTATTGGGCTAGGCGGTGGCCGTGCAATTTTAAACCTTATATAACGGTGGTCCGAATAGGAGTGTTCATCCGAAACCCTCCACTCATGGATCTCATCAATGAGGTTTTCCGAGCATATCGTTATATCTAATACTTCTTCCCTAATTTTGTTAACAAAGGTCGCCTTGTTCCCTATGTTGAGAGTTAGGAGATCGTTAGTATTCAAAAATTATATAAGGGCTTGTCCCCTTTTATTGGTGTCACTACTACAGCTAGTAACACATTACTTGTATTTTTGGATTCCCTTACCAGACGTTGTCATTCCGACGTAGGTGGCAATGTCGGCGCATCGAATGGCAGGTATACTGACGCCAGATACATACTTCCATTACCTTGTATCAGCACAGTTGCGTCCGATGTTGACAGCTCTGGAGAGAATAGATAGCATAAGTTTTTATGGCACAGAATACAAGTCCTTGGACGAGTACCTGTGTTAGCGTAGAAAAGATTGTAGTTCATATGGTTTAATCCAGTAACTTTGTTACTAGTAGTCCACGGTTCCTGGACCAAAGCAACATGAACCCTGCCTTTATTTATTATGTCCATCAGAGCAATGGATGCCATTTCGCTCCGGTGGAGGTTTATCTGGATGACCTCAATCATTGTCTTTCCAGTAAAAATTTCCTTTGGGAGTCGTTTATCCTATTTGGTTGCACTCCCTCGTTCTTTGGTAGTGAGTCTTTCTCCTCCTTTCGTTTACTACCTATTACACACTCTTCAAGTAGACCTCTTTGGGAGGCGGTGTTACTTTTTGTCGTTCCCTCTTTGTTTTGATTCTTTATGTACCTATTCCTATCACCACTATTGCTGCTGGCACAATTCTGCAAAATTGGTGATATTATCGGCAATTTGGTAATGTTATCGACCTCTTTTTGGAAGGCGGTGTTGTTTTTTGTTCCTCCCTCTTTGTTTTGAGTTTTCAAAACATATCCTTATCCTCTTCATATCCTTATCACCACCTTTGCTGGGAACTTTCTGCAAAATTGATTATGTTATCGGCAAATTGGCGATGTTAACGACCACTTCCACCTCACTTTTTGGAATTGTCTCACTCGCTTCATTCTGTTCACTATTTTCGTTTGCCACTGCAGGCGGTACGTTCGTGTTTGGGCTCGACTTAACTGTCCTGCCAATGGGGGTTTTTCCAATCTTAAAGAAGATTTTCCAAATCCCGAAAAATGCCATACCTTTTGTCTTGACAAGGCAATCCCTGGAATACGGGTCTATGCCTACCACCAGGAGAGAACCATCGGGATCATTTTTCCTGTGGAAGACTTCCCACTTCCCCACTTTAAGGTTCGAATCTTGTTTGCCAATGACGCTGAGTATGCGCTCTGACGGTACCTTACTAGCCCATCCTCTGACATAGAAAGATGTTTTATGAGTACAGGGATATCGCTTTTCCTTACCAGTTTCAGCTTTGCGCCGTCCCAAGGTGAGGGGATGCTCTCCACTAGTTTTCCGAGGACATCGACACAGCATTGTGATGCCAGTTTCAGCATCAAAACGCCCCTCTCAAACGTGCAACTCATTACTTGGATTGTTGGTCCATCATTAGATTCGAGAATGTGGTCCAATACCTTTGTGTAGAACGAATCTTCGAAGATGCTCTTTTGCTCTTCGGGAATTCTGCCAGACGCACTACTGCTATCAATTACGGCACAGTGTAGTTCGTCCTGAATATGTTTTTTGGCTATTTGGGAATAAGATGGTGTTTCCTTACCCTTTCTTATAGCCACCTTGCTTTTTCCTTTAGAATGGGTCTTTTTGTTTGAGGCCCCCTCTTTTATGGATGGTTTGGTGGACTTACTCACCTTCTCAACAACAAGATCAACTTCTCCTCCCACCATTAACGGATTCTGACTAGAAACTCCTTTTTTGGTAGATTGAATAGGTTTCTTCGAAGTGCTGGGTGTCGGTGAGCTTTTTTTCTTCTTAGTAGATTTCGCATGGCTATGCTCTTCGGGAGATCTGACTCTTTTAGTAGATGTAGAAGAGTCAGATTCATCCTGTAATATCTTCTGCCGGTTCATCTTATTCAGTTTCCTTCTTTGTGCCCCTGACAGTCTTTTCCGATTTTCAACAATAGTAATATTGTTATCACTTGATGACTCAGAGTCCGAGTTCCCACTAGCTTTTAAAAGCTGGGGTTGCTTAGAGCCCCCCCTTGGGTTTTCTTTATCTTCCTCATCGTTTATTTTGCCAAAGGCTAGATGTGCGCTTGTATCTGTTTCGACTACGGAATCCGAGGCACCCAACCCCGTAGAAGTTACTTGCTCATGATTGTTTGATAACGACGACACGTGACTCGCGAGTAAATCAACGCTTTCCGCCGGTACTGGGTTTATTTTTCCCTGCACCGTAATATCATTTACTTCATCAGGGTTAATCATAAATTTTTGGGAG
Organism: Eudasyphora cyanicolor; assembly: GCA_963930755.1. Lineage (NCBI taxonomy): Eukaryota > Metazoa > Arthropoda > Insecta > Diptera > Muscidae > Eudasyphora > Eudasyphora cyanicolor. The sequence goes on from OZ005737.1 coordinate 108,128,567, forward strand.
AGACCCCCATAGCCAGTATTTGCCCGTAATAGGTACTTCGATGTTGGCCTTCCAGACTACTTCCAAAATGTCTGTCCTGAGACCGATGCAACAAATTCAACACCCACTTTAAGAACAACACCTTATGGTTGCGTAGTAGGTAGGTGAATAAGTATTGCGTAATAGGTTGGAAAAACTATCCGCTCTGCAATAACACGTCCGTTCGCTACCACTGACGGCGACTGACTTCCAGTTAAATCAATGTTCAATCACGTAAGTGCTATGAGCTCTACTTAGAGAAGTTAGCTCACAATTTTAAAATGAACCCTAGATCGTTCTATGATTTTATCAATATGAAACGTAAGTCTAATCCAAGGCCTTCAAGGGTTAGAATTGATGGTGAAGAATTCTGTGGTGATCAGTCAATCGCCGATTGTTTTGCAAAGTTCTTTGCATCAACCTATTCTCGTCAACAGTGTCACCTAGTTTCCTATCCTTACCATATTCCATCATTGAATCATTTGAACATTCCTTATTTTGATTTATCTTTCGTATCGTCAAGTTTAGGCAAATTAAAGGAAATTTTCCGTACATTACGAATATGTAAGAATAAACTTCAAACGCCCTCTGGGAAAGGCCCTAGAGGGCCTTGAAAAATGACCCTTGGGTCCATATAACATGCGACCCCTCAAATTAAAGGAAATAATCGCAAACAAGAAACCTCGGTCCCATGCAAAAATAAAAGTTGGACAAAAGTAAATTTACCAATGACGCTATAAAATTGTAAAGTAATGTTTTGTACTATCCTTTTTAAATAAATGAACGATTTTTATGGAATAATATAACAAAAAAAAATTATTTAATATATTTAAATAAATTATGTACAATTTCAAAAAAGAAAACTCCGTCCCATGCGAAAATAAAAGTTGGACAAATTTAAACTTAGCAATTTTTTAAAAAAAATTTCGCCTGCGGCGCTTTCCCAAACAGAAAACAAATACAACCATTCATAATTATACAGTTTCATTGCTAAGTTTCCATTTGTCCAACTTTTATTTTCGCATGGGACGGAGTTTTCTTTTTTGAAATTGTATTGAGTATAATATTGACCCTGTCCGGGACCGGGTCCATTTTTTGGGTCTTGAGGGCCCCATGGGTCCGTCCGACAAATTTTGACCTAATTTTTGTGTTTTTGGGGTCATTTTGAAGGGGTGGTAAAAAATTTTTTTTTCTGAGCTGACTATATAAACTGCATTTTTGCCCATTATGTCTTCTTTATCATTAAATACCACAGCAATCAGTTCCAAAAACACTACAAAATTTTTGCTAAACCTTCTTTGCAAACAGAAATCTGGTATGAAAATCTGCCACATCAATGCTCAAAGTATAAGAAATAAAATCGATGAATTCCGGGACATATTTGAAGGATCGAGTATGGATGTGATTTTCATATCGGAGACGTGGTTTAACGAATCGGTTTCTGACACATTGATTGAGTTGAATGGTTACAAAACTTATCGTAACGACAGGAAAACCCGTGGCGGTGGGGTAGCAATATACATAAGAAATAGTCTATCATCTAAATTCTGTCACAAGTCAGAAGAATCTCAACATATCGAACACATTTTTATTGAAGTTGCTAACACTAATGCTAAGATTTTAATAGGTTGTGTTTATAGAACTCATCGGTACATAGAAATTGAACTTCAAATATGTGGACTACAATGCAGTGCTTTTTGAAATGTATAAAGTAGATTGGGACTCTATATTCTTCTTACCTGATGTTGAACTTCAAGTTGATTTTCTCAACGACAATCTTGTTCACATCTTTAATAAAACAGTCCCCCTGAAAAGGGTTCGAACAAAACAACACGGTAAACCTTGGTTTAATTCAGAAATAAAAGCTGCTATTGTTATTCGTGATCAAGCTTACAAGCGTTGGAAAAGATATAAATGTCAGTATTTACATGCCGAATTTCGCAATGCGAGGAAGATAGTCACAGACATGATATCCAAAACGAAATCTCGGTATTATGCTACACGTTTTCGATCTGCAATTGGTTCAAAGAACACCTGCAAAAAATTAAGGAAATTGGCATTGGAAGACAAAGACCTTTGTATAATTCAATTATAGATGTCGAAAAAGTTAATAGACAATTTACCAACCTTCCCACTGTGCCTACAAACTTTTCCTATTATCAACAATTTCCAGACCATTCTTTATATGAAAGCCAATTTTACTGAGACTGTGTTAGTGAGAATGATGTACTTAACAATTGTCTCAAGGTCAAGTCAGATGCAGTAGGCTTTGACAGCATTCATTCGAAATTTTTACGCATTGTTTTGCCATATTTACTAACCCACATTACGTTTATATACAATACCATAATTACAAAAAGGCAGTTTCCGTCTGCTTGGAAATATGCCAAAATAATACCAATTCCCAAAAGCAATAATGATTTTCGTCCAATCGCGATATTACCATTCCTATCCAAGGTATTCGAAAGATTTCTTCAAAGCCAAATTACTCACCATCTTCGTGTGAATAAGCTTCTTAGCAGTAAACAATCGGGGTTTCGAAAGAGTCACAGTTGTATTACTGCCCTTCTTGATGTCTCCGAGGAAATACGCAAATCCGCAGATATCAATCTTGTCTCCTTATTGGATCTTCTAGATCATTCTAAGGCGTTTGATACTGTGGACCATGAACTACTATGTGTTAAGTTGGTCAAAATGTTTAAGTTCTCATCATCAGCAAAGAACATGATTCTTTCCTATTTGTCTGATCGTACTCAGTCAACTGTTGTAGGCGAAAATATCTCCGTTCCACTACCTGTAAAAAAAGGTGTACCGCAGGGATCAATTCTAGGCCCGCTGTTATTTCGATGTATGTTAATGACATTACTCAACAGCTAAAACATTGTCAAATTCATCTATATGCCGACGATGTACAAATTTACATAAGCAGCAGAGTCGATGAACTTAATGAATGCATTCTAAAGCTAAACAATGATCTTCGCCGTATCTTTTATTAAATCCCTCTAAATCGAAATGTATGGTCATAGGACGAAAGACAACTGGAATAATACTTCCTTCAGACATTATTCTTAATAACCAAAAAATTGTTACCGTCACCACATGTAGAAATCTGGGTATTGTTTTTAATAGGTCCCTAACGTGGTCAGTTCACTTTAACATGGCAGTTGGTCATACGTATTCGAAACTGCGAGTGCTATGGAACACCCAATTCTATACTCCAACTCATATACGAATTTTACTGGCCAAAACATACCTTTTACCTACTCTGATGTATGGCTGTGAATTAACTATGTGTTGCGACTCAACAAGCGAACGTAAACGAAAAGTAGCTTACAATGCCATCCTAAGATATGTATTCAATCTAAAGAAATACGACCACATTACAAGCTATTCAACAAAATTATTTGGAGTAACTTTTTCAGACCTTATGAAAATTTTGACATTAGCCTTATTGCACAAAATCATCCACTCTCGCGAACCTGAGTACCTTCATAGTAAACTAAATTTTACAAATTCTGAAAGAAATAATAACCTACAATTTACTAGATACCGTTCACAATTATCTGAATGGCACTTTTTTGTAACGTCTATTCGTCTTTAGAACATATTGCCAGTGAACTTACAACGAACAAACAAATCACCACTAAATCAAAAAACTACTTTTTGATTACTTCCAGTAATTTGATTTGTCAAGTATAACTGTTCTGGTAAATTGCGACTAAAATGTTTCTAAATGTTAAAATGTTTTTATTTTTAATTCCTTGTAACTTTAACTAAGTCTGATGTATTATTATTATTTTATTTTAAAGATATATTTAAACATTGCACCTTACTTTTTTTTGAACATCATGATATCTCTTACTTTAACTATAAGATTCTAAATCTTGTTGTAAGAGAAACAAAAATACTAAATAAATAAAAAAAAAAATCAGCTGTTCGCTGTACTCTACCTTGTTCAATATACCTTGAGCGCGCGTTAAAAATGATCTGTCATGCGTTTTTTTGACAGACGCTGACGCATTCACTGGTATTTAAGAGACACACTTGTAGCCAAATACGCTTTAAACAAAAAACAACTGACTTTTCATACCCTCTTCATAAAATTATTCTTTATTACATTTGAAGTGGAAATTTACAGTCGCTTCTCAACTCTTGTTGACATTAGACTGCCTCAACGCTGGTCGTTTGTTTATGTTTTTATTATTTTCTGCTTATAAGAATATAACAACAAAACATTGTGGTTTACCGGTTTTAACCAAAGACAACAAGTGTTCTTCTCTTGCCAAACATACAATATACACAGTGGTCTAAAAAACAATACAAAATTATTTAATTCAAAACTATAAATCATGGTGGGTAATGAACCCGCACCTTCTCCAAATCAAAGTAAACCCAATGAAAAAATCCCAAATCCAGAAGAGAAAAGTTATAAACCATTAACAAATAAATCAATTCAAAACAATAATGCCATAAACCAACCAAGTACTTAAGATGGAAAGTGTTGATAACACTATGCAACAAAAAAATTTTTTTTGTGTCCTACACCTTATTTTTTTGTATAGATTGTGGCATATGTTATATAAAATCAAAACAAAAAATTTTGTATGGATAAATTTTTTTTTAAATTATTTTATTAAAAATGCTATAATCGTCGAAGGTGCCCTTAGTATTTGCACTTTAATTTTTTAGTGTAAACCATATCAGTTCGGCTTATACGTTGAATTGAAGCTATTAATGTGGGCAAACAATGTTGGAAATATCCTTTGAGTTTGAAACTGTGGTTTAGTAACAGTCATTAAACAAATTGGAAAAAGTAGATTTTTTTCCAAAAACTCACCCTAAGCCTTTAGGAATTATTTTGTTTTTATTTTACTTTTTTTTGCATACACAACTTAGTCCTGCATTACCGAGGCAATTTTTTCAAGCAAGTAACCAAATTTGTAGGAGAGAGAGGCTGGCGGAAAGATCTCTCTTCTACAAACTTTGACGCTTGCTTGAAAATAATTGCCTGGTGTGAATCAGCACTTTATAAACATTTTTATAAATCGCACAGAAAATATTAATGTTTACCTTGGGTTTCAATAAAATATAAAAAATTAGAAACTAAAATCTAAACACAATAGATTAATTTTAATTGTATGCCCGGTACTAAGATCGTCATCGATTTGTATTCTACTTTTTGCAAATTTTATTCGACTCTTATTTCCAATATTTATAAAATCCAATGAAAAAAAAAAAATATTGAGAACAGTTACTCGGAAAATAGATATCGCCGACAAATTATTTAATTTTTTTTTTCAAAATATACTTTTCTAATCGCACGAATGACCTTAGGTTTAGGTTAGGGTGGCAGACGTATTTTTTTTATACAAGCTCACATAGACCAGTTTAGGTCCCTAGTGTTACCACGGGCTGAAATGCCCCTCATCGAAACCAACCTGTTTGATATACAAATTTATCGATAGTACGAATATCGGTACTGGAAAGATCTGTTAGGCTGCCTAGAAAGGCCGACCCCAGTAAGTCCAGTCGTCGTTTACTCAGAGCGGAGTCCAGTCAAGCAGAGTCCAATCAGAACTGATGCTAACGTAGACAATCTTTGCCTCTCTAGTGCGAGGAGATATTTTGATATTCTCAATTCATACCTTGGCCAGATTTGTCTAGCTACCCTGCAGGCCTTAGGGCTCGCCTTATGCTCATGCAGGCTGTTCTCTGAACTTTTGTTAGTAGGTTGGTGATGATTAGTTTGTCAGTTACCGTCCACCATATCACAATGCCGTATAGCAGTATAGGACGACTTACTGCTACATATATCCAGTGGACGATTTTAGGAGAGAGGCCCCACCGCGACCCTACAGCCATTTTGCAGGAATATAAGGCGACGTTGGCCTTTCTTACACGTTCCAATACGTTTTCTAAATAACAGTTTTCTATCTAGACTTATTCTAGTCTTTCAGAAAAGACTAGATCTGTTCCATTTATCAGAGGTGGAGGATCCACAGGTGGGACTTTACTCATCCTAGTAAAGAGAACCAATTCTGTCTTGTTTGGGTTTACGCCCAAACCACTGCTTCTGGCCCAGCTAGCCAATTTGTGCAGAGCCACCCGTAGTATATCTCGGAGGATGTTTTCGAATTTGCTTCTCACTGCGATTGCCACGTCGTCCGCATATGCCACGACCTTGCAGCCACAACGTTATAGATGTGTGATATCTTCCCCGCTTTAGGTATGAATACCACTTTGGTATCCCTCCATCGATTCGGGATGTATGAAAGCTGATCCTTTGGTTCTGTTAGAGAGTTCCCCGGGAAATGTGTTTCGAGCAGTACATTGAGCGACTGCTCGCTGTTTTTGGTCCAATTATTTGCCTCATCCTGCAAGTAACCCACTGTACAGGGTGAAGCTGATAGTATTTTCCTCAGCCTTGCGGCGTCGGAGTCCTTTTCCACTTCGCCACAGAAGGTATACCAAGAGCGTATTTGCGCCTTTCTAAGCTCCTTCTTATAGATCTTGAGTTGCTCTTTATAGGCATACCAAACATTAGCGTTGCAGGTCTTTTTCATAGCCGTTAGCTCAGAAGTCCACCATTGGGGTTTAGTTATACCCTTGTACCTTGTTTTGGACAGGCACCTTCAAAGGAACTATTGAATGATGTGGTGATATGCTCGACCAGATTATCCAGACCGGCTTTGTCATTCGGTTCGTACAGAAGTTTGGAGTTGAGGACTTTCTTGAAATTCTTCTCATACAGGTGCCACTTTGTCTTTCTCACATTTCTGTGGACGGCAGGTTCAGGCGCTTTTTCAGCGAGTTTGAACTCAATACAATGGTGATCTGAGAATGAGTGGTCGTCCAGTACATTCCACCCAATAATTTTGTCTGACAGCCGGTCAGTAGGAAACGTTACGTCTAGTACTTCTTGTCTGTCTTTAATTGTAAAGGTCGGTTTATTACCTATGTTATAAATACTTAGGTTGGTAGTTAGAATAAAATCAAGAAGAGAATCACCCCTATTGTTTATATCCGTACTACCCCAGATAATATGATGAGCGTTCGTGTCTGCGCCAATAATCAGCTCGACCTCGTCAGACGTTGCTTCTTCTACTACTTCCTTGAATAGAGCAGTCGGTACTACAGCTTCATAAGGCAAGTAACTGGAGACCACCCAATATATGCGATAACCGATCTCCAGACTAGCAGATGTTTGGTCTTAAAATACTTATACTTATATCTTTCCTGGCCAAAATGCAGGTTCTTGGAGTGCCTTCACAGTTGGTCACAAGCAGTTTAAAGTTGGGTGTCCTGATACCGCACACCCTTCCTCCCACTGCGTAGGGCTCCTGTATCAGGAAGATGTCTACTGCACCTGTGGACAGGCGCAGCAATAGAACCGCTGAGGCTGCTTTAGCGTGATGGAGGTTAATCTGTGGAATTCTTACCATCATTGGAAATTGACAGATTAACATCCCCCCGCACTTGCACGTTGTATATGGGAGATGGATTCAGCGTTAAGGATCAAATTGACCTGCCGCTTTTTACCATCCGTCTCACCCAACTTGCTGATTCTCCAAATATGGGCGGGCAGACCAGGATTGAAATCTTTTATTATTTCTAATATGTCAGCTAGGTTGGAGGGCTCTTCTGTAACCCAGGTGATGGCTCTAGGGTGACTAGGGATGTTTTTTTCGACAACATCCAACTGGGCACCCGGCCACACCTCACCCGCTCGACTCAGAGCAGACTTATAAAGGTCTACTGATCTAAGCTTTACTCTCCCCTGATGCCATCCTGCATCGTTTGCAAATTGGTGGTTTGCCCGGCATTTCTCTACGGACATCGAGGTAATGAGCCATAATGGCTGATTGCACATGGCTCCATTTGTCCTTGAGGATGGATCCATCCTCACAACTTCTATCTATAACGGCCATCACTAGACTCTGCTTCGCCACTTCATTGAACGGCTTGGTGAGTGTCCTGTTGATGGTGACATTAGGGCCTCTTGCCTTTTTCGACGGCAGGGGTTAATCAGGTGATCTGATTCTTTTGACTTTAATGTGTGGCTCTTTCAGGCGGCTGATTCACATATTTTGATTAACAGCAAACGTTTTCAGCAAACTGCAATTTTTTAAGCAGTACGTTTGATAATGCAGAACTGCAAACTTTTTGCTATTACAGCAGAAAATTTGCTGTATTAGCAGAAAAAATGTTTGCTGAAAATTAGCAGACGTTGTTTGTTATTAACAGCAAACTTTTTTTTTGGTGTAAATGTTAAATAAAATTTATTTTTTATTTGCGTGAATTTTGTTTGATTGTACACAACAGTAAAATGTAAACAAACTGTAATATTAAAAATTAATTAGGCATCTTCTTGAGTAGATTTTTATGACTGACTACTTTTTATTGAATGCTTGTCTTTTTATATGCTTAACTAGGTTACACGTATATTCTTAATTGTATTAGTGCGCGTGTGTCTGGTTTGCCAATACTACCATTTCACTATTATCATTTACAGTGGGAATATAATTTGTCATTTTCCGTACATTGTGAGAACCAATGTATGACATCCGAAACCGAAAGGTATTTGGACTAAAAAGCCATTGAGAACTCATTCGTACGATGGGAATATTATTAATTTATGAAATCTATATATATAAAAATGGAAAAATGTTTGTATGTATGTATGTATGTATGTGTTTTATAGACGCTTAAACTCTTGGACCGATTTTAAAATTTTTTCTTTTGTTTGAAAGCTATTTTGTCTGAGATGGTTTTGGAAAAAAAAATTTTGCAAAAAGTGGGCGGGGAAAATGTGGGCGTGGCAAATCGTTTGTTTGTCTGTTTGAAATTGAAATTTGTTCAAAAATGGACGGGATCGGAAATCTAAATCTGGGGCAACGAAGTGGACCGGGTCCAGCTAGTGTAATATAATAATGCATTTTGGTGAAGAACTAAATAATGTGGGAACTGTTAAACAGAATTAAGCATGGGAACTAAATTTGGAAAATTGCGACACACGTGCACTACACCTTCCTTTTTAGGAAGAATGATCATATAATCTTATTTCTATGATCATTCTGGTGTATTATCTATATTTATTAAATTATGTTTTCCTTTTGATTATATATATCATTCTTATGTATAATTTACTTAATATTTTCTAACATTATTTTTATTAATATTTTTGTGTTAGACTTTTTTTTATATTTGAATCATTTTATATATTTAAACCATGTATAATCAATATTTAAATTATTATAAGAATTAAATTAATAGTTATTAGAATTACAATAATAGTTATTTTCCGAATAACTTTAATCTATCCTTATGCACAATTTGAGTTTTTGCTTTGTCATCCTTAATTGTTATATTGTCCTTATCTCCTATCTTAGTCACTGTATACGGTCCTAAATATCTATTCTTCAACTTGTGTCCTGTTTCATTCCTAAGCGTAACTAAATTTCTTATTTCTATTGTAAGATTATTAACAGTCTTATCATAATAAATTTTTTGTCTTATCTTTGCCTTATCTATCATTAGTCTGGCACGTTTGTATGCCATATCTAACCTATATTTAGTCTCCTTAGCATAATCGTCTATATTATATAATGGATCCACGCTATCTATATTATCATTCACTAATTGTCTAGGTGGCCTTCCGAATACTAGTTCGTAAGGACAGTATTGATGTACCGTTGAGGGTGTTGTATTGAAACAATACTGGAAATATTTTAACCAAACCTCCTAGTCGTTTATGTCAACTGATATGTATGAGCGGACATACTCATTTAGTGTTCGGTGACTACGCTCTATTGTTCCTAGAGTCTGATTGTGATGCGCTGTCGATATTAACTTATCGACCTTAAGATATTTACAGAGATCAGACATCAAAGCATTTTTAAACTCTGTACCTTGGTCCGTTATGAACGTCTTCATAGGCCCATAATTTAGTACAAAATGTTCAAAAATTGCTCTAGCTATTGTCCTTGCGTTTTTATCCGCAACTGGAATTGCTACTAGATATTTTGTGAGGTCGCATATTAGTGTTATCGCGTACTCGTTACCGTTCTCGGTAGTGGTCCGACAGTGTCAATGCACACGGTGTCAAAAGCAGTTAAAGTTGTTGGTGTAATAGTCATTGGTGTTCTAGTATGTCTTGCCGACTTTGACATTTTACACACCTTTTTACGTAATCCGTTATGGTTCTTGTCATTTGTGGCCAGTAGTAATATTTCCTTATTTTCATCAGGGTACGCGTAATCCCTGTGTGTCCTCCGTCTATTGGATCGTCATGGTACTTTGTCAGGATCGCTTCAATTTTTTACCTTTCGTTCCTGTCTATTATTGTCACCTTCTGGAGTAGCGCTACCTTTATTTTCTTCAAAAACTGATTGCCCATTTCTTTGAATTCATTCAACAAGATAGATTCGAAAATCTTCTCGCTAGGTGACATTTTAAATCGCAAAGTTCCGTGTACCCCGGCTTCTGATTCAAGACTTTGGAAGAACTGACCTAAGTCCAGAATTCCATTGGAGTACAAGTCCCTTACTGTAAACTTTGATAATACTTTTTTCCCATGTTTAAGTAAACATGTGGAGGAATCAAGTTTGATCTGTACATATTTCCTTACGTCGTTGTTACTAATGTCTTCATAGACATTGGGCTCATTATACGGTCCTTTAAGTTTTACTGTTTTACCTGCGCAGGTATTTTCCTGACGTTTCGCCGATCGTGTCATTATAAGAACTTGGTCATTCATGTCTTTAAGTTCCTTAATAGTTATGCGTGAAAGAGCGTCAGCAATGCAATTATCCTTCCCCTTGAGGTATTCCACTGTGAAGTCATATTCTTCCAAGTCCAATCTCATGCGAGTGAGCTTGGAACTAGGATTTCGCATAGAAAATAGATAAACGAGGGGTCTGTGATCGGATCTTACTAAGAAATGTCGTCCGTAGACGTAGGGTCTGAAATGTTTAATTGCCCAATGTATGGCGGCTAATTCCTGCTCCGTAGTGGATTTGTTACTTTCACCTTTGTAAAAGTTCTTGAGGCATAAGAAACGGGAAGTTGTATTCCATCATATTCTTGCGTAAGTACTGCACCGCAAGCATACTTGCTGGCATCAGTGGTTATGCAAAATTGTTTCTTGAAGTCAGGGTATTGTAGCAAAGTTGGTTTCATTAATTCATCTTTCAAATGCTCAAACGCATATTGACATTCTAATGTCCACTCAAATGCGACATTTTTCCTACTAAGTCTTGTAAAGTGGCGTGAGTGCTCTGAAAATTTTTTAACGAAACGCCTATAGTAGTTGCAAAATGCTACAAAGCGCCGCACAGCATCTGCATCCTTTGGAATGGGATAGTTTTCAATGACCTCATATTTGCTGTCATCAGGCAGTATACCCTTATCAGTGCATTTGTGACCTAGGGATGTTACCTCGTGCATGAAAAAAGAACATTTCTCTGGATTTAGTTTCAAATGATGTTTTCGGCATAACTCGAATACATCCCTCAAGTTCTTGAACATATGTCTTTCTGAACATCCTATTACAACTAAATCATCCATGTAGAGAAAAGCTTGCGAAGGTTTTAACCCAGAAAAGGCAAGGGTCATCATGCGTTGGAATGAATTTGGTGGCACTTTCAATCCATAAGGAAGTCGCGTATAGCGATATGAGCCTGTGCTTGTTGAAAACGATGTTATGTTTCTTGAATTATCCTCAAGTTCAATCTGGTGAAATCCGGACATTAGATCCAGACATGAAAAATATTTCGCTCGACCCAATTGGTCAAGAATATCATCTATTCTTGGAAGTGGGAATTTATCCGCCAATAGCCTTTTATTCACCTGGCGGTAATCTACCACCAGACGCCATCTTTTCTCTGTAGAATTTGGCAATGGTTTTTTGGGTACTAAAAGAAGGGGGTTATTGTATTCAGAAATAGACGGCTCCACTATACCGTCCTTGATCAATTTCGTTACCTGTCTATCTATCTCCGACTTCTGTGATTCCGGGATTCTGTAATTCTTTATATATACCGGTGTTTCGTTGCTCAGTCTGAGTTTTTGTCTGTAGAAGTTATTTGCCGTGATAGGCTCGGTTTCAATCCCGAATATATCACTGAATTCCGTACAAAGTGGGCTGAGGGCCGGTTCGAAAAGTTTTGGAAATTTCAATGTCTCCAATACTTTTCTAGTCCTATCTTCTTGTAGTTCATTGGGCGACAATATCTCAAAATTTGTCAATGACTCAAATTTAATGTCTTTAATATCTACAGAAGAATCATTAGTTGTAGTGTTAATTATTCGAATAACAGCGTTCTCACTATCAACATCTTGATTTGGAACTAAAACTGATTTTTCAGACGTTATCAATCGCACTTGTCTTATTATTTCAGATCTGGCTGGTACCAACACAGTATCTTGCTTAATTATGTGCACCAGAGGGACTTGTATGTTCATATGAAAATTTCTTGGCCTAATGCAAAAGTTATGATTTCCATTATGGAAATCTGGTATGCAGTTATATTTTGTTATAAAGTCCATTCCGAGAATTCCATCACATTGGATAGGAAAACTCTCAACTACGATATGGAAAATATGTGGCACAAGAAAATTACCAATTTTAAGGTCTAAGTCTATTGTACCAATGGACTTTACTCCCTTCCCAATGCCAGATAAGTTTGTTGTACTATTCCTGTCTATATTATTATACTGTTCACCTAAATTCTTTAGTAAGGATATGTCGGCACCAGTGTCTACCAATAATGAAAAGGGATAAATTCGTCTCCGCATTTCTTACATTCACAAAATTACTTAGACTGAGGTTAAAGTGGTATATTCTGTCTATTCTTGGTTGCTCAAGGGGGTTTGCTCGTTTTCCGAATGTGTCACTCGCACATTTCGGTTACTGTCTGAACACCTGTTATCATTTCCGTTATAGCGGTTACCACGGCCCCTATAGTGGTTGCCATGGTTAGCTTGTCTCCTATCGCCATGATCGCGCCTATCGTCACGATCACTGTACTATTATTGCGTCCACGGTCTATTGCGTTCACGGTTACCACCTCGATAGTTTCCACCTCCGCGTCGTCTATAATGCAGTACGGTATTCACATTGCCTGTTGCCTCCGTGCAACCATTTACAAATTTGGAAATTGCATCATTCATTGTAGCGAAATTACCTGCCTCCATGATAAGTTTTACCTTATCAATGGAGCAATTCCTGGTCATGGCCCTGACGGCCTGTTGAGTGCTGTATCTACTAGCCAGATTGCTCGTCAATCCATCAGAGATATAAGCTCCCTCAAGAGCCTTAGTTAGCTCATCAACCTCCTTTGTATATTCATTCGCAGTCCTATTCCTCTGTTTTAAATTCAAGAGTTTGGCGGTAATTACTTCAACTGATTCACCCTTAACCGAGTTCTTCAGTATATCTACTATCCGTCTCAATGAGTCTTCGTTACTTATAAGGTTTCTTGCCAAACCCTTCAGCTTGGTTTTCACCAATGAAACTGCTACAGCCTCATGAGATTCTTTGATTGTGTTAACTAACTTCAAGGCATCTATAAAACTAGCCAAATTCTCCACTCTACCATCGAAGTCTGGAATTAGACTTGCGGCTGTCTTCAAAAACTCCGTAACAGTCTGAGTCATTTTCGTAACTTGTTCCCTGGCAATTGATAGTATTTCGATTTTCGTGTGAAGGGTGTGTGGTAATATTACATCTATTCCTCTCCTTGCTGCTACATTTATTAACCTGTTTCTAACATCTAAAAAAAATGCTTCGGCAGCAGTTCTATGCGTAGCTGTAAGTCGGACGTAATTTACGTTTAGTAATACCCTGATCTCTTCTAGTCGGAGGAAAAGGTTCTGTAGGTGTTTATTTACAGTTTCATCCTTTGTTGCTCTATCGGTATTGATACATTTATAAGACTTGTCGAATTCCTCTCTAATCTGTCTACAATGTCCGACGACAGTCTGCCAGTCCATCAAAAAGGAATGAGCTCAAATTTGTGACATTTGCTTATGTGGTCTAAATTTTTTCTAAATCATTTGCACGGCTAACATACCGTTTTTTGAGAGATCTCCTATGCAATAAGTAAATTTTAAGAAGTAGATTAACTGCACACAATACTGTTGAAATTAGTAGCAGATACCATAACGAGTCTAATTGAGAGGTATGCTCCATAATTTCTAAGTTATTAACAACATTCGCGTTGGGATTTTCGATCTTAGATTCCTTGCCTCCCATATTCAAAATATAAACTTAATATTATTACGGTATGAAAATCCTTAAATATTATATATTTTTCGTTTTTTAATTTCAGAAAATCTAAAGATTTCTAAAAATCTAAAAATTGCACCCAAGCGTAAAACGCAATTATAGTGCTATTTTTTTTTAATATATGTATGCACCCAAGCGTAAAACGCAAAAACAGTGCTATTTTTTTTAATATATGTATGCACCCACGCGTAAAACGCAAATATAGTGCTTTTTTGTGTATATAAATTTATTATACATATTTAAATTTTTTTTCTTTTTTTTATAAAAAAAATTTAAAACTGTGCTATTTTTTCTTTCTTTACTATGAAGTGTTTTGTTGCAGGAATGGCCGTTAATCTGCTTTCACGGGCTTTGGCTTGCCGTGCTCTATATTCAGAGATTGTCAGTGGTTGTGAGAACCAATGTATGACATCCGAAACCGAAAGGTATTTGGACTAAACAGCCATTGAGAACTCATTCGTACGATGGGAATATTATTAATTTATGAAATGTAATACAATAATGCATTTTGGTGAAGAACTAAATAATGTGGGAACTGTTAAACAGAATTAAGCATGGGAACTAAATTTGGAAAATTGCGACACACGTGCACTACAAAATAATCAAACGTCATCTATGAGTTTGACAGTTCATTGAGCTCTAAAAATATGACGAGAAAATCAGCTGTTCGCTGTACTCTACCTTGTTCAATATACCTTGAGCGCGCGTTAAAAATTTTATGTCAGGCATTTTATGACAGCCGCTGACGCATTCACTGGTATTTAAGGGTGTCTCTTAAATACCAGTGAATGCGTCAGCGTCTGTCAAAAAAACGCATAACAAATAATTTTTAACGCCTGCTGTACCCAAATACGCTGTACACAAAAAACAGCTGACTTTTCATCCCCACTTCATAAAATTATTCTTTTGTTACATTTGAAGTGGAAATTTACAGTCGCTTCTCAACTCTTGTTGACATTAGACTGCCTCAACGCTGGTCGTTTGTTTTTGTTTCTATTATTTTCTGCTTATAAGAATATAACAACAAAACATTGTGGTTTACCGGTTTTAACCAAAGACAACAAGTGTTCTTCTCTTGTACTGTGTTCCAAACAAACAAGATACACAGTGGTCTAAAAAACAATACAACATTATTTACTTCAAAACTATAAATCATGGTGGGTAATGAACCCGCAACTCCTCCAAATCAATAACATGATAACACTATGCAACAACAATTTTTTTTTGTGTCCTACACCTAGAAATTATTTTTTTTGTATAGGTTGGGGCATACTGTTATATAAAATCAAAACCAAAAAATTTTGTATGGATAATTTTTATACCCTTAGTATTTGCACTTTAATTTTTGGAGTGTATGCCCGATCAGGTCGGATTATACGTTAAATTGAAGCTATTAATGTGGGCTAACAATGTCGGAAATATCTCTTTGACTTTGAAACAGTGGTTTAGTAACAGTCATTAAACAAAAGGGAAAAATTAGATTTTTTTCCAAAAAAAAAAATTTCCTGGGACGGAAAAAAACCTAAAAAAAAGAAAAAAATCGAAAAAAAATATTTTATTTTATAATAGTTTGCATCCTAGCGAAAAAATAATGCCTATTTTAAAAAATCTATGGATAAATGTAGAAATTATAACCGTTTTGGTAGAGGTAAGAGAATTTCAAAAAATCTTTTTTTTTTAAATTTCTGTTTAAATAGCGATTTTATTTGTTACTATTTGTATTATGTACATTTGAGTTTATTTACATGTACAAGTTTCATTAGAAGTAATTGTGAGTTCTTTGTTGACGTTTGTAGATTTCGGAATCGGTTTCTCTAATGATGAACCAAATATAATCTCCCATCATTCTTTCATCCCAGTGCCCTTGGTAACGCCGCTCGATGGAATTCATTTCTTGGTTAAACCTTTTGCCATGTTCGTCCCTTACGTTGCCAAGATTCTCGGGGAAAAAGTTTAAATGAGAATGCAAGAAATGAATTTTTGAGGGACATATTTACACCTGTTGGAATACATAAAGCGAAAAATAAGTTACAAGAATACATACATATGTGTTATATCCATAAATATAGAAAAATGTATATTTCTTACCAATTTGTTCATAATTTTTATCATTAATTATTGTTTCATATTGCGGGCTTTTATTGGATCCAAGGAAATTTGAAACTACAAGCTTAAACGACCTCCATGCTGCAATTTCATCCGACGTCATTATTTTAGGCCCATCAAAAACGCCTTCTTCGATGTTTTGAAAAGAAAGACTATTTTTAATCGCAACAAATTTTCCAGTCATGGTGTTCATATTTTATGTATTTTATCAACTTGGCCATTGTTTCGTATGATTCCTTGGTGTTGGCAGCATGAGCAATGAGAATCGCCGGTTTCTGATTTCCGTTGTGTAAAAGTACTGCTTTCAAACTTTCTTTACTGCTGTCAACAAATATCAGTCATTCCTTTGAATTGTATGTTTAATTAATCCGTGAATGTCCTTGCAAAAGCATATGTTATCCACACTTGTATAAAATTGTTTGTAAGGTATATCACGGACTCTATAATATGATATGTTAACATCTGGGGCCAAATATTGCACTGTTTCATCCGAGATGCAAGTAGTTCTGCCTTATCTTTGGTCAGTTCCAAATCTCTCACTAGATCATTGAGTTGAAACTGAGTTAAAAGCGATGACTTCTGACTCAAACTTGAATCGCTCAGAGTTGAGTACTCAGATTTTACTTCTGCGTAAGTCCAGCGAATGCTCCTTCCTACTCCAATCTGTTTACTTAGACAAAAATAGGGATATCCCGGGGAACTGCAAAGCCGATGAACTTGATAGGAAAGGGACGACATTACAAATTCTCGAAGAATTTGCATATATTTGGTGCGCCACTATCCACGTGCAAGCATTGGCTTGGGCAAGAGGCCATCAGGCAGTCCAACGAAAGATGGACAGAAATCGGCACCTGCAGGGTAGCTAGACAAATCTGGCAAAGGTATGACCTGAGAAGGTCAAAATATCTCCTCGCACTAGAGAGGAAACGATTGTCTACGTTAGTACAGGTTCTGACGGGACACTGCTTGATCGGCACGCCAAAAGATTGGGTATGGACTCCAATGACTTCTGCCGAAGCTGTGGAGATGAGGAAGAAGTGGAGAGCATTGAGCACTTGCTTTGCGACTGTCCCGCTTTGAGTAAACGACGACTGGACATACTGGGGTCGGCCTTTTTAGGCAGCCTAACAGATCTTTCCAGTACTGATATTCGTACTATCGATAAATTTATATATCAAACAGGTTGGTTTCGATGAGGGGCATTTCAGCCCGTGGTAACACTAGGGACCTAAACTGGTCTATGTGAGCTTGTAAAAAAATACGGCTGCCACCCTAACCTAAACCTAAAAACCTAGACAAAAATAGCAGTCCGTATCGTGAATGAATGGTTGTTTCCAAATCATTGGCATTCCAAATTGCACGTGATGTCTAAAATTAAAACGTTTTATTCCACAAAACATTGTAATACATTAATTGTAAAGTACTTACCGCATGCTTCCACTACTCCATCGAGTAAGATTTACATGGCACGAATTACACAAAATACTAGGTGTCCACGGTTCATTCATATTTTTAACTCGTATACCAATATATTGCACATATATTTCTTCTATTATTTTACTAAACGCACGTCCATTTTTTTTAATTACATATTTTCCGAAGATGTAGCAAAAATTGTCGGGATCATATACACATTGAAAAGTTCTTTGCCTTTTATTCATACTTCGAAATATAACTTTATGATATTTTTCAGAAAATCGACTTATCTCTTTAAGGCGCCGAATTACACTAATTTATTAATAAGAAATTTGCAGTACCTGTAGCTGACATATAGTTTGCTTCGAACGTAGAAACCCAATATTTTGAAGACTGCCGCGTACTACTTTGTATTGCGTACATATAATTTTACTACCTGTATATACGACTGGGATGTCCAGCCCATAAAAGGCGTAACTGAATGGAAACCTCATAAATAAACCAGTAAGGAAAGGCTAAAGTCGGGCGGGGTCGACTATATAATACCCTACACCACTCTCGTAATATTGAATAACTCTGAAATATAAATTTTGTAATTCATGTATAAATTGTTTACATAAATTTACTTTTGAGACATTTTATACTTAAATAATACCCTGTACCACGTGTGGTGTAGGGTATAAAAACGATTGGCTCCGTCCTCAATCCGTCTCAGTGAGTCTTCGTTACTTATAAGGTTACTTGCCAAACCCTTCAGCTTGGTTTTCACCAATGAAACTGCTACAGCCTCATGAGATTCTTTGATTGTGTTAACTAACTTCAAGGCATCTATAAAACTAGCCAAATTCTCCACTCTACCATCGAAGTCTGGAATTAGACTTGCGGCTGTCTTCAAAAACTCCGTAACAGTCTGAGTCATTTTCGTAACTTGTTCCCTTGCAATTGATGGTATTTCGATTGTCGTGTGAAGGGTGTGGTAATATTACATCTATTCCTCTCCTTGCTGCTACATTTATTAACCTGTTTCTAACATCTAAAAAAAATGCTTCGGCAGCAGTTCTATGCGTAGCTGTAAGTCGGACGTAATTTACGTTTAGTAATACCCTGATCTCTTCTAGTCGGAGGAAAAGGTTCTGTAGGTGTTTATTTACAGTTTCATCCTTTGTTGCTCTATCGGTATTGATACATTTATTTGCACGGCTAACATACCGTTTTTTGAGAGATCTCCTATGCAATAAGTAAATTTTAAGAAGTAGATTAACTGCACACAATACTGTTGAAATTAGTAGCAGATACCATAACGAGTCTAATTGAGAGGTATGCTCCATAATTTCTAAGTTATTAACAACATTCGCGTTGAGATTTTCGATCATAGATTCCTTGCCTCCCATATTCAAAATATAAACTTAATATTATTACGGTATAAAAATCCTTAAATATTATATATTTTTCTTTTTTTAATTTCAGAAAATCTAAAGATTTCTAAAAATCTAAAAATTGCACCCAAGCGTAAAACGAAATTATAGTGCTATTTTTTTTTAAATATATGTATGCACCCAAGCGTAAAACGCAAATATAGTGCTATTTTTTTTAATATATGTATGCACCCAAGCGTAAAACGCAAATATAGTGCTTTTTTGTGTATATAAATTTATTATACATATTTAAATTGTTTTTCTTTTTTTTATAAAAAAAATTTAAAACTGTGCTATTTTTTCTTTCTTTACTATGGAGTGTTTTGTTGCAGGAATGGCCGTTAATCTGCTTTCACGGGCTTTGGCTTCCCGTGCTCTATATTCAGAGATTGTCAGTGGTTGTGGGCCGGGCAACTTGGTTGCGGTGTTTGGCAGCTTGCAATTGGCGTTCCACGGCTTGGCATTGGTGGCAGGCAGCTCGGCAATGTTGTTGGGCAGCTTGGAAGTGGTGTTTCACTGCTTGGCATTGGTGGCTGGAAGCTTGTTGGTGTAGTTAGGCAGCTTGGCAGTTGTGTCATCCAAAGCCACGGTCGCCATGTAATATTAAAAATTAATCAGGCATCTTCTTGAGTAGATTTTTATGACTGACCACTTTTTATTAACTAGGTTACACGTATATTCTTAATTGTATTAGTGCGCGTGTGTCTGGTTTGCCAATACTACCATTTCACTATTATCATTTACAGTGGGAATAGAATTTGTCATTTTCCGTACATTGTGAGAACCAATGTAAGACATCCGAAACCGAAAGGTATTTGGACTAAAAAGCCATTGAGAACTCATTCGTACGATGGGAATATTATTAATTTATGAAATGTAATACAATAATGCATTTTGGTGAAGAACTAAATAATGTGGGAACTGTTAAACAGAATTAAGCATGGGAACTAAATTTGGAAAATTGCGACACACGTGCACTACAAAACAATCAAACTTCATCTATGAGTTTGACAGTTCATTGAGCTCTAAAAATATGACGAGAAAATCAGCTGTTCGCTGTACTCTACCTTGTTCAATATACCTTGAGCGCGCGTTAAAAATTTTATGTCAGGCATTTTATGACAGCCGCTGACGCATTCACTGGTATATAAGGGTGTCTCTTAAATACCAGTGAATGCGTCAGCGTCTGTCAAAAAAACGCATAACAAATAATTTTTAACGCCTGCTGTACCCAAATACGCTGTACACAAAAAACAGCTGACTTTTCATCCCCACTTCATAAAATTATTCTTTTGTTACATTTGAAGTGGAAATTTACAGTCGCTTCTCAACTCTTGTTGACATTAGACTGCCTCAACGCTGGTCGTTTGTTTTTGTTTCTCTTATTTTCTGCTTATAAGAATATAACAACAAAACATTGTGGTTTACCGGTTTTAACCAAAGACAACAAGTGTTCTTCTCTTGCACTGTGTTCCAAACAAACAAGATACACAGTGGTCTAAAAAACAATACAACATTATTTACTTCAAAACTATAAATCATGGTGGGTAATGAACCCGCACCTCCTCCAAATCAAAGTAAACCCGATAAAAACATCGCAAATCCAGAAAAGAAAATTCATAAACCATTAACAAATAAATCAATTCAAAACAATAATGCCATAAACCAACCAAGTACTTCATGATGGAAAGTGTTGATAACACTATGCAACAAAAATTTTTTTTTTGTGTCCTACACCTAGAAATTATTTTTTTTGTATAGGTTGGGGCATACTGTTATATAAAATCAAAACCAAAAAATTTTGTATGGATAATTTTTATACCCTTAGTATTTGCACTTTAATTTTTGGAGTGTATGCCCGATCAGGTCGGATTATACGTTAATTGAAGCTATTAATGTGGGCTAACAATGTCGGAAATATCTCTTTGACTTTGAAACAGTGGTTTAGTAACAGTCATTAAACAAGAGGGAAAAATTAGATTTTTTTTCCAAAAAAAAAAATTTCCTGGGACGGAAAAAAACCTAAAAAAAAGAAAAAAATCGAAAAAAAATATTTTATTTTATAATAGTTTGCATCCTAGCGAAAAAATAATGACTATTTTAAAAAATCTATGGATAAATGTAGAAATTATAACCGTTTTGGTAGAGGTAAGAGAATTTCAAAAAATCTTTTTTTTTTAAATTTCTGTTTAAATAGCGATTTTATTTGTTACTATTTGTATTATGTACATTTGAGTTTATTTACATGTACAAGTTTCATTAGAAGTAATTGTGAGTTCTTTGCTGACGTTTGTAGATTTCGGAATCGGTTTCTCTAATGATGAACCAAATATAATCTCCCATCATTCTTTCATCCCAGTGCCCTTGGTAACGCCGCTCGATGGAATTCATTTCTTGGTTAAACCTTTTGCCATGTTCGTCCTTTACGTTGCCAAGATTCTCGGGGAAAAAGTTTAAATGAGAATGCAAGAAATGAATTTTTGAGGGACATATTTACACCTGTTGGAATACATAAAGCGAAAAATAAGTTACAAGAATACATACATATGTGTTATATCCATAAATATAGAAAAATGTATATTTCTTACCAATTTGTTCATAATTTTTATCATTAATTATAGTTTCATATTGCGGGCTTTTATTGGATCCAAGGAAATTTGAAACTACAAGCTTAAACGACCTCCATGCTGCAATTTCATCCGACGTCAAAAATGATTTAAAATTTACATCTTTCATCAGTTTCATTATTTTAGGCCCATCCAAAACGCCTTCTTCGATGTTTTGAAAAGAAAGACTATTTTTAATCGCAACAAATTTTCCAGTCATGGTGTTCATATTTTATGTATTTTATCAACTTGGCCATTGTTTCGTATGATTCCTTGGTGTTGGCAGCATGAGCAATGAGAATCGTCGGTTTCTAATTTCCGTTGTGTAAAAGTACTGCTTTCAAACTTTCTTTACTGCTGTCAACAAATATCAGTCATTCCTTTGAATTGTATGTTTGATTAATCCGGGAATGTCCTTGCAAAAGCATATGTTATCCACACTTGTATAAAATTGTTTGTAAGGTATATCACGGACTCTATAATATGATATGTTAACATCTGGGGCCAAATATTGCACTGTTTCATCCGAGATGGAAGTAGTTCTGCCTAATCTTTGGTCAGTTCCAAATCTCTCACTAGATCATTGAGTTGAAACTGAGTTAAAAGCGATGACTTCTGACTCAAACTTGAATCGCTCAGAGTTGAGTACTCAGATTTTACTTCAGCGTAATTCCAGCGAATGCTCCTTCCTACTCCAATCTGTTTACTTAGACAAAAATAGGGATATCCCGGGGAACTGCAAAGCCGATGAACTTGATAGGAAAGGGACGACATTACAAATTCTCGAAGAATTTGCATATATTGGTGCGCCACTATCCACGTGCAAGCATTGGCTTGGGCAAGAGGCAATCAGGCAGTCCAACGAAAGATGGACAGAAATCGGCACCTGCAGGGTAGCTAGACAAATCTGGCAAAGGTATGGCCTGAGAAGGTCAAAATATCTCCTCGCACTAGAGAGGAAACGATTGTCTACGTTAGTACAGGTTCTGACGGGACACTGCTTGATCGGCGAACACGCCAAAAGATTGGGTATGGACTCCAATGACTTCTGCCGAAGCTGTGGAGATGAGGAAGAAGTGGAGAGCATTGAGCACTTGCTTTGCGACTGTCCCGCTTTGAGTAAACGACGACTGGACATACTGGGGTCGGCCTTTTTAGGCAGCCTAACAGATATTTCCAGTACTGATATTCGTACTATCGATAAATTTATATATCAAACAGGTTGGTTTCGATGAGGGGCATTTCAGCCCGTGGTAACACTAGGGACCTAAACTGGTCTATGTGAGCTTGTAAAAAAATACGGCTGCCACCCTAACCTAAACCTAAAAACCTAGACAAAAATATCAGTCCGTATCGTGAATGAATGGTTGTTTCCAAATCATTGGCATTCCAAATTGCACGTGATGTCTAAAATTAAAACGTTTTATTCCACAAAACATTGTAATACATTAATTGTAAAGTACTTACCGCATGCTTCCACTACTCCATCGAGTAAGATTTACATGGCACGAATTACACAAAATACTAGGTGTCCACGGTTCATTCATATTTTTAACTCGTATACCAATATATTGCACATATGTTTCTTCTATTATTTTACTAAACGCACGTCCATTTTTTTTAATTACATATTTTCCGAAGATGTAGCAAAAATTGTCGGGATCATATACACATTGAAAAGTTCTTTGCCTTTTATTCATACTTCGAAATATAACTTTATGATATTTTTCAGAAAATCGACTTATCTCTTTAAGGCGCCGAATTACACTAATTTATTAATAAGAAATTTGCAGTACCTGTAGCTGACATATAGTTTGCTTCGAACGTAGAAACCCAATATTTTGAAGACTGCCGCGTACTACTTTGTATTGCGTACATATAATTTTACTACCTGTATATACGACTGGGATGTCCAGCCCATAAAAGGCGTAACTGAATGGAAACCTCATAAATAAACCAGTAAGGAAAGGCTAAAGTCGGGCGGGGTCGACTATATAATACCCTACACCACTCTCGTAATATTGAATAACTCTGAAATATAAATTTTGTAATTCATGTATAAATTGTTTACATAAATTTACTTTTGAGACATTTTATACTTAAATAATACCCTGTACCACGTGTGGTGTAGGGTATAAAAACGATTGGCTCCGTCCTCAATCCGTCTCAGTGAGTCTTCGTTACTTATAAGGTTACTTGCCAAACCCTTCAGCTTGGTTTTCACCAATGAAACTGCTACAGCCTCATGAGATTCTTTGATTGTGTTAACTAACTTCAAGGCATCTATAAAACTAGCCAAATTCTCCACTCTACCATCGAAGTCTGGAATTAGACTTGCGGCTGTCTTCAAAAACTCCGTAACAGTCTGAGTCATTTTCGTAACTTGTTCCCTTGCAATTGATGGTATTTCGATTGTCGTGTGAAGGGTGTGGTAATATTACATCTATTCCTCTCCTTGCTGCTACATTTATTAACCTGTTTCTAACATCTAAAAAAAATGCTTCGGCAGCAGTTCTATGCGTAGCTGTAAGTCGGACGTAATTTACGTTTAGTAATACCCTGATCTCTTCTAGTCGGAGGAAAAGGTTCTGTAGGTGTTTATTTACAGTTTCATCCTTTGTTGCTCTATCGGTATTGATACATTTATAAGACTTGTCGAATTCCTCTCTAATCTGTCTACAATGTCCGACGACAGTCTGCCAGTCCATCAAAAAGGAATGAACTCAAATTTGTGACATTTGCTTATGTGGTCTAAATTTTTTCTAAATCATTTGCACGGCTAACATACCGTTTTTTGAGAGATCTTCTATGCAATAAGTAAATTTTAAGAAGTAGATTAACTGCACACAATACTGTTGAAATTAGTAGCAGATACCATAACGAGTCTAATTGAGAGGTATGCTCCATAATTTCTAAGTTATTAACAACATTCGCGTTGAGATTTTCGATCATAGATTCCTTGCCTCCCATATTCAAAATATAAACTTAATATTATTACGGTATAAAAATCCTTAAATATTATATATTTTTCTTTTTTTAATTTCAGAAAATCTAAAGATTTCTAAAAATCTAAAAATTGCACCCAAGCGTAAAACGAAATTATAGTGCTATTTTTTTTAAATATATGTATGCACCCAAGCGTAAAACGCAAATATAGTGCTATTTTTTTTAATATATGTATGCACCCAAGCGTAAAACGCAAATATAGTGCTTTTTTGTGTATATAAATTTATTATACATATTTAAATTGTTTTTCTTTTTTTTATAAAAAAAATTTAAAACTGTGCTATTTTTTCTTTCTTTACTATGGAGTGTTTTGTTGCAGGAATGGCCGTTAATCTGCTTTCACGGGCTTTGGCTTCCCGTGCTCTATATTCAGAGATTGTCAGTGGTTGTGGGCCGGGCAACTTGGTTGCGGTGTTTGGCAGCTTGCAATTGGCGTTCCACGGCTTGGCATTGGTGGCAGGCAGCTCGGCAATGTTGTTGGGCAGCTTGGAAGTGGTGTTTCACTGCTTGGCATTGGTGGCTGGAAGCTTGTTGGTGTAGTTAGGCAGCTTGGCAGTTGTGTCATCCAAAGCCACGGTCGCCATGTAATATTAAAAATTAATTAGGCATCTTCTTGAGTAGATTTTTATGACTGACCACTTTTTATTAACTAGGTTACACGTATATTCTTAATTGTATTAGTGCGCGTGTGTCTGGTTTGCCAATACTACCATTTCACTATTATCATTTACAGTGGGAATAGAATTTGTCATTTTCCGTACATTGTGAGAACCAATGTAAGACATCCGAAACCGAAAGGTATTTGGACTAAAAAGCCATTGAGAACTCATTCGTACGATGGGAATATTATTAATTTATGAAATGTAATACAATAATGCATTTTGGTGAAGAACTAAATAATGTGGGAACTGTTAAACAGAATTAAGCATGGGAACTAAATTTGGAAAATTGCGACACACGTGCACTACAAAACAATCAAACTTCATCTATGAGTTTGACAGTTCATTGAGCTCTAAAAATATGACGAGAAAATCAGCTGTTCGCTGTACTCTACCTTGTTCAATATACCTTGAGCGCGCGTTAAAAATTTTATGTCAGGCATTTTATGACAGCCGCTGACGCATTCACTGGTATATAAGGGTGTCTCTTAAATACCAGTGAATGCGTCAGCGTCTGTCAAAAAAACGCATAACAAATAATTTTTAACGCCTGCTGTACCCAAATACGCTGTACACAAAAAACAGCTGACTTTTCATCCCCACTTCATAAAATTATTCTTTTGTTACATTTGAAGTGGAAATTTACAGTCGCTTCTCAACTCTTGTTGACATTAGACTGCCTCAACGCTGGTCGTTTGTTTTTGTTTCTATTATTTTCTACTTATAAGAATATAACAACAAAACATTGTGGTTTACCGGTTTTAACCAAAGACAACAAGTGTTCTTCTCTTGCACTGTGTTCCAAACAAACAAGATACACAGTGGTCTAAAAAACAATACAACATTATTTACTTCAAAACTATAAATCATGGTGGGTAATGAACCCGCACCTCCTCCAAATCAAAGTAAACCCGATAAAAACATCGCAAATCCAGAAAAGAAAATTCATAAACCATTAACAAATAAATCAATTCAAAACAATAATGCCATAAACCAACCAAGTACTTCATGATGGAAAGTGTTGATAACACTATGCAACAAAAATTTTTTTTTTGTGTCCTACACCTAGAAATTATTTTTTTTGTATAGGTTGGGGCATACTGTTATATAAAATCAAAACCAAAAAATTTTGTATGGATAATTTTTATACCCTTAGTATTTGCACTTTAATTTTTGGAGTGTATGCCCGATCAGGTCGGATTATATGTTAATTGAAGCTATTAATGTGGGCTAACAATGGCGGAAATATCTCTTTGACTTTGAAACAGTGGTTTAGTAACAGTCATTAAACAAGAGGGAAAAATTAGATTTTTTTCCAAAAAAAAAAATTTCCTGGGACGGAAAAAAACCTAAAAAAAAAGAAAAAAATCGAAAAAAAATATTTTATTTTATAATAGTTTGCATCCTAGCGAAAAAATAATGCCTATTTTAAAAAATCTATGGATAAATGTAGAAATTATAACCGTTTTGGTAGAGGTAAGAGAATTTCAAAAAATCTTTTTTTTTTAAATTTCTGTTTAAATAGCGATTTTATTTGTTACTATTTGTATTATGTACATTTGAGTTTATTTACATGTACAAGTTTCATTAGAAGTAATTGTGAGTTCTTTGTTGACGTTTGTAGATTTCGGAATCGGTTTCTCTAATGATGAACCAAATATAATCTCCCATCATTCTTTCATCCCAGTGCCCTTGGTAACGCCGCTCGATGGAATTCATTTCTTGGTTAAACCTTTTGCCATGTTCGTCCATTACGTTGCCAAGATTCTCGGGGAAAAAGTTTAAATGAGAATGCAAGAAATGAATTTTTGAGGGACATATTTACACCTGTTGGAATACATAAAGCGAAAAATAAGTTACAAGAATACATACATATGTGTTATATCCATAAATATAGAAAAATGTATATTTCTTACCAATTTGTTCATAATTTTTATCATTAATTATAGTTTCATATTGCGGGCTTTTATTGGATCCAAGGAAATTTGAAACTACAAGCTTAAACGACCTCCATGCTGCAATTTCATCCGACGTCAAAAATGATTTAAAATTTACATCTTTCATCAGTTTCATTATTTTAGGCCCATCCAAAACGCCTTCTTCGATGTTTTGAAAAGAAAGACTATTTTTAATCGCAACAAATTTTCCAGTCATGGTGTTCATATTTTATGTATTTTATCAACTTGGCCATTGTTTCGTATGATTCCTTGGTGTTGGCAGCATGAGCAATGAGAATCGTCGGTTTCTAATTTCCGTTGTGTAAAAGTACTGCTTTCAAACTTTCTTTACTGCTGTCAACAAATATCAGTCATTCCTTTGAATTGTATGTTTGATTAATCCGGGAATGTCCTTGCAAAAGCATATGTTATCCACACTTGTATAAAATTGTTTGTAAGGTATATCACGGACTCTATAATATGATATGTTAACATCTGGGGCCAAATATTGCACTGTTTCATCCGAGATGCAAGTAGTTCTGCCTAATCTTTGGTCAGTTCCAAATCTCTCACTAGATCATTGAGTTGAAACTGAGTTAAAAGCGATGACTTCTGACTCAAACTTGAATCGCTCAGAGTTGAGTACTCAGATTTTACTTCAGCGTAATTCCAGCGAATGCTCCTTCCTACTCCAATCTGTTTACTTAGACAAAAATAGGGATATCCCGGGGAACTGCAAAGCCGATGAACTTGATAGGAAAGGGACGACATTACAAATTCTCGAAGAATTTGCATATATTGGTGCGCCACTATCCACGTGCAAGCATTGGCTTGGGCAAGAGGCAATCAGGCAGTCCAACGAAAGATGGACAGAAATCGGCACCTGCAGGGTAGCTAGACAAATCTGGCAAAGGTATGGCCTGAGAAGGTCAAAATATCTCCTCGCACTAGAGAGGAAACGATTGTCTACGTTAGTACAGGTTCTGACGGGACACTGCTTGATCGGCGAACACGCCAAAAGATTGGGTATGGACTCCA
Organism: Eudasyphora cyanicolor; assembly: GCA_963930755.1. NCBI lineage: Eukaryota > Metazoa > Arthropoda > Insecta > Diptera > Muscidae > Eudasyphora > Eudasyphora cyanicolor. Next base: position 108,157,055 of record OZ005737.1, read on the forward strand.
ATGACTTCTGCCGAAGCTGTGGAGATGAGGAAGAAGTGGAGAGCATTGAGCACTTGCTTTGCGACTGTCCCGCTTTGAGTAAACGACGACTGGACATACTGGGGTCGGCCTTTTTAGGCAGCCTAACAGATCTTTCCAGTACTGATATTCGTACTATCGATAAATTTATATATCAAACAGGTTGGTTTCGATGAGGGGCATTTCAGCCCGTGGTAACACTAGGGACCTAAACTGGTCTATGTGAGCTTGTAAAAAAATACGGCTGCCACCCTAACCTAAACCTAAAAACCTAGACAAAAAAAGCAGTCCGTATCGTGAATGAATGGTTGTTTCCCAATCATTGGCATTCCAAATTGCACGTGATGTCTAAAATTAAAACGTTTTATTCCACAAAACATTGTAATACATTAATTGTAAAGTACTTACCGCATGCTTCCACTACTCCATCGAGTAAGATTTACATGGCACGAATTACACAAAATACTAGGTGTCCACGGTTCATTCATATTTTAAACTCGTATACCAATGTATTGCACATATATTTCTTCTATTATTTTACTAAACGCACGTCCATTTTTTTTAATTACATATTTTCCGAAGATGTAGCAAAAATTGTCGGGATCATATACACATTGAAAAGTTCTTTGCCTTTTATTCATACTTCGAAATATAACTTTATGATATTTTTCAGAAAATCGACTTATCTCTTTAAGGCGCCGAATTACACTAATTTATTAATAAGAAATTTGCAGTACCTGTAGCTGACATATAGTTTGCTTCGAACGTAGAAACCCAATATTTTGAAGACTGCCGCGTACTACTTTGTATTGCGTACATATAATTTTACTACCTGTATATACGACTGGGATGCCCAGCCCATGAAAGGCGTAACTGAATGGAAACCTCATAAATAAACCAGTAAGGAAAGGCTAAAGTCGGGCGGGGTCGACTATATAATACCCTACACCACTCTCGTAATATTGAATAACTCTGAAATATAAATTTTGTAATTCATGTATAAATTGTTTACATAAATTTACTTTTGAGACATTTTATACTTAAATAATACCCTGTACCACGTGTGGTGTAGGGTATAAAAACGATTGGCTCCGTCCTCATTCCGTCTCAGTGAGTCTTCGTTACTTATAAGGTTTCTTGCCAAACCCTTCAGCTTGGTTTACACCAATGAAACTGCTACAGCCTCATGAGATTCTTTGATTGTGTTAACTAACTTCAAGGCATCTATAAAACTAGCCAAATTCTCCACTCTACCATCGAAGTCTGGAATTAGACTTGCGGCTGTCTTCAAAAACTCCGTAACAGTCTGAGTCATTTTCGTAACTTGTTCCCTTGCAATTGATAGTATTTCGATTGTCGTGTGAAGGGTGTGTGGTAATATTACATCTATTCCTCTCCTTGCTGCTACATTTATTAACCTGTTTCTAACATCTAAAAAAATGCTTCGGCAGCAGTTCTATGCGTAGCTGTAAGTCGGACGTAATTTACGTTTATTAATACCCTGATCTCTTCTAGTCGGAGGAAAAGGTTCTGTAGGTGTTTATTTACAGTTTCATCCTTTGTTGCTCTATCGGTATTGATACATTTATAAGACTTGTCGAATTCCTCTCTAATCTGTCTACAATGTCCGACGACAGCCTGCCAGTCCATCAAAAAGGAATGAACTCAAATTTGTGACATTTGCTTATGTGGTCTAAATTTTTTCTAAATCATTTGCACGGCTAACATACCGTTTTTTGAGAGATCTCCTATGCAATAAGTAAATTTTAAGAAGTAGATTAACTGCACACAATACTGTTGAAATTAGTAGCAGATACCATAACGAGTCTAATTGAGAGGTATGCTCCATAATTTCTAAGTTATTAACAACATTCGCGTTGAGATTTTCGATCATAGATTCCTTGCCTCCCATATTCAAAATATAAACTTAATATTATTACGGTATGAAAATCCTTAAATATTATATATTTTTCTTTTTTTAATTTCAGAAAATCTAAAGATTTCTAAAAATCTAAAAATTGCACCCAAGCGTAAAACGCAATTATAGTGCTATTTTTTTTTAAATATATGTATGCACCCAAGCGTAAAACGCAAATATAGTGCTATTTTTTTAATATATGTATGCACCCAAGCGTAAAACGCAAATATAGTGCTTTTTTGTGTATATAAATTTATTATACATATTTAAATTGTTTTTCTTTTTTTTATAAAAAAAATTTAAAACTGTGCTATTTTTTCTTTCTTTACTATGGAGTGTTTTGTTGCAGGAATGGCCGTTAATCTGCTTTCACGGGCTTTGGCTTCCCGTGCTCTATATTCAGAGATTGTCAGTGGTTGTGGGCCGGGCAACTTGGTTGCGGTGTTTGGCAGCTTGCAATTGGCGTTCCACGGCTTGGCATTGGTGGCAGGCAGCTCGGCAATGTTGTTGGGCAGCTTGGAAGTGGCGTTTCACTGCTTGGCATTGGTGGCTGGAAGCTTGTTGGTGTAGTTAGGCAGCTTGGCAGTTGTGTCATCCAAAGTCACGGTCGCCATGTAATATTAAAAATTAATTAGGCATCTTCTTGAGTAGATTTTTATGACTGACCACTTTTTATTAACTAGGTTACACGTATATTCTTAATTGTATTAGTGCGCGTGTGTCTGGTTTGCCAATACTACCATTTCACTATTATCATTTACAGTGGGAATAGAATTTGTCATTTTCCGTACATTGTGAGAACCAATGTATGACATCCGAAACCGAAAGGTATTTGGACTAAAAAGCCATTGAGAACTCATTCGTACGATGGGAATATTATTAATTTATGAAATGTAATACAATAATGCATTTTGGTGAAGAACTAAATAATGTGGGAACTGTTAAACAGAATTAAGCATGGGAACTAAATTTGGAAAATTGCGACACACGTGCACTACAAAACAATCAAACGTCATCTATGAGTTTGACAGTTCATTGAGCTCTAAAAATATGACGAGAAAATCAGCTGTTCGCTGTACTCTACCTTGTTCAATATACCTTGAGCGCGCGTTAAAAATTTTATGTCAGGCATTTTATGACAGCCGCTGACGCATTCACTGGTATTTAAGGGTGTCTCTTAAATACCAGTGAATGCGTCAGCGTCTGTCAAAGAAACGCTTAACAAATACTTTTTAACGCCTGCTGTACCCAAATACGCTGTACACAAAAAACAGCTGACTTTTCATCCCCACTTCATAAAATTATTATTTTGTTACATTTGAAGTGGAAATTTACAGTCGCTTCTCAACTCTTGTTGACATTAGACTGCCTCAACGCTGGTCGTTTGTTTTTGTTTCTATTATTTTCTGCTTATAAGAATATAACAACAAAACATTGTGGTTTACCGGTTTTAACCAAAGACAACAAGTGTTCTTCTCTTGCACTGTGTTCCAAACAAACAAGATACACAGTGGTCTAAAAAACAATACAACATTATTTACTTCAAAACTATAAATCATGGTGGGTAATGAACCCGCACCTCCTCCAAATCAAAGTAAACCCGATGAAAACATCGCAAATCCAGAAAAGAAAAGTCATAAACCATTAACAAATAAATCAATTCAAAACAATAATGCCATAAACCAACCAAGTACTTCATGATGGAAAGTGTTGATAACACTATGCAACAAAAATTTTTTTTGTGTCCTACACCTAGAAATTATTTTTTTTGTATAGGTTGGGGCATACTGTTATATAAAATCAAAACCAAAAAATTTTGTATGGATAATTTTTATACCCTTAGTATTTGAACTTTGATTTTTGGAGTGTATGCCCGATCTGGTCGGATTATACGTTAAATTGAAGCTATTAATGTGGGCTAACAATGTCGGAAATAACTCTTTGACTGTGAAACAGTGGTTTAGTAACAGTCATTAAACAAAATGGAAAAAATTAGATTTTTTTCCAAAAAAAAAATTCCTGGGACGGAAAAAAACCTAAAAAAAAGAAAAAAATCGAAAAAAAATATTTTATTTTATAATAGTTTGCATCCTAGCGAAAAAATAATGCCTATTTTAAAAAATCTATGGATAAATGTAGAAATTATAACCGTTTTGGTAGAGGTAAGAGAATTTCAAAAAATCTTTTTTTTAAATTTCTGTTTAAATAGCGATTTTATTTGTTACTATTTGTATTATGTACATTTGAGTTTATTTACATGTACAAGTTTCATTAGAAGTAATTGTGAGTTCTTTGTTGACGTTTGTAGATTTCGGAATCGGTTTCTCTAATGATGAACCAAATATAATCTCCCATCATTCTTTCATCCCAGTGCCCTTGGTAACGCCGCTCGATGGAATTCATTTCTTGGTTAAACCTTTTGCCATGTTCGTCCTTTACGTTGCCAAGATTCTCGGGGAAAAAGTTTAAATGAGAATGCAAGAAATGAATTTTTGAGGGACATATTTACACCTGTTGGAATACATAAAGCGAAAAATAAGTTACAAGAATACATACATATGTGTTATATCCATAAATATAGAAAAATGTATATTTCTTACCAATTTGTTCATAATTTTTATCATTAATTATAGTTTCATATTGCGGGCTTTTATTGGATCCAAGGAAATTTGAAACTACAAGCTTAAACGACCTCCATGCTGCAATTTCATCCGACGTCAAAAATGATTTAAAATTTACATCTTTCATCAGTTTCATTATTTTAGGCCCATCCAAAACGCCTTCTTCGATGTTTTGAAAAGAAAGACTATTTTTAATCGCAACAAATTTTCCAGTCATGGTGTTCATATTTTATGTATTTTATCAACTTGGCCATTGTTTCGTATGATTCCTTGGTGTTGGCAGCATGAGCAATGAGAATCGTCGGTTTCTAATTTCCGTTGTGTAAAAGTACTGCTTTCAAACTTTCTTTACTGCTGTCAACAAATATCAGTCATTCCTTTGAATTGTATGTTTGATTAATCCGGGAATGTCCTTGCAAAAGCATATGTTATCCACACTTGTATAAAATTGTTTGTAAGGTATATCACGGACTCTATAATATGATATGTTAACATCTGGGGCCAAATATTGCACTGTTTCATCCGAGATGCAAGTAGTTCTGCCTAATCTTTGGTCAGTTCCAAATCTCTCACTAGATCATTGAGTTGAAACTGAGTTAAAAGCGATGACTTCTGACTCAAACTTGAATCGCTCAGAGTTGAGTACTCAGATTTTACTTCAGCGTAATTCCAGCGAATGCTCCTTCCTACTCCAATCTGTTTACTTAGACAAAAATAGGGATATCCCGGGGAACTGCAAAGCCGATGAACTTGATAGGAAAGGGACGACATTACAAATTCTCGAAGAATTTGCATATATTGGTGCGCCACTATCCACGTGCAAGCATTGGCTTGGGCAAGAGGCAATCAGGCAGTCCAACGAAAGATGGACAGAAATCGGCACCTGCAGGGTAGCTAGACAAATCTGGCAAAGGTATGGCCTGAGAAGGTCAAAATATCTCCTCGCACTAGAGAGGAAACGATTGTCTACGTTAGTACAGGTTCTGACGGGACACTGCTTGATCGGCGAACACGCCAAAAGATTGGGTATGGACTCCAATGACTTCTGCCGAAGCTGTGGAGATGAGGAAGAAGTGGAGAGCATTGAGCACTTGCTTTGCGACTGTCCCGCTTTGAGTAAACGACGACTGGACATACTGGGGTCGGCCTTTTTAGGCAGCCTAACAGATCTTTCCAGTACTGATATTCGTACTATCGATAAATTTATATATCAAACAGGTTGGTTTCGATGAGGGGCATTTCAGCCCGTGGTAACACTAGGGACCTAAACTGGTCTATGTGAGCTTGTAAAAAAATACGGCTGCCACCCTAACCTAAACCTAAAAACCTAGACAAAAAAAGCAGTCCGTATCGTGAATGAATGGTTGTTTCCCAATCATTGGCATTCCAAATTGCACGTGATGTCTAAAATTAAAACGTTTTATTCCACAAAACATTGTAATACATTAATTGTAAAGTACTTACCGCATGCTTCCACTACTCCATCGAGTAAGATTTACATGGCACGAATTACACAAAATACTAGGTGTCCACGGTTCATTCATATTTTAAACTCGTATACCAATGTATTGCACATATATTTCTTCTATTATTTTACTAAACGCACGTCCATTTTTTTTAATTACATATTTTCCGAAGATGTAGCAAAAATTGTCGGGATCATATACACATTGAAAAGTTCTTTGCCTTTTATTCATACTTCGAAATATAACTTTATGATATTTTTCAGAAAATCGACTTATCTCTTTAAGGCGCCGAATTACACTAATTTATTAATAAGAAATTTGCAGTACCTGTAGCTGACATATAGTTTGCTTCGAACGTAGAAACCCAATATTTTGAAGACTGCCGCGTACTACTTTGTATTGCGTACATATAATTTTACTACCTGTATATACGACTGGGATGCCCAGCCCATGAAAGGCGTAACTGAATGGAAACCTCATAAATAAACCAGTAAGGAAAGGCTAAAGTCGGGCGGGGTCGACTATATAATACCCTACACCACTCTCGTAATATTGAATAACTCTGAAATATAAATTTTGTAATTCATGTATAAATTGTTTACATAAATTTACTTTTGAGACATTTTATACTTAAATAATACCCTGTACCACGTGTGGTGTAGGGTATAAAAACGATTGGCTCCGTCCTCATTCCGTCTCAGTGAGTCTTCGTTACTTATAAGGTTTCTTGCCAAACCCTTCAGCTTGGTTTACACCAATGAAACTGCTACAGCCTCATGAGATTCTTTGATTGTGTTAACTAACTTCAAGGCATCTATAAAACTAGCCAAATTCTCCACTCTACCATCGAAGTCTGGAATTAGACTTGCGGCTGTCTTCAAAAACTCCGTAACAGTCTGAGTCATTTTCGTAACTTGTTCCCTTGCAATTGATAGTATTTCGATTGTCGTGTGAAGGGTGTGTGGTAATATTACATCTATTCCTCTCCTTGCTGCTACATTTATTAACCTGTTTCTAACATCTAAAAAAATGCTTCGGCAGCAGTTCTATGCGTAGCTGTAAGTCGGACGTAATTTACGTTTATTAATACCCTGATCTCTTCTAGTCGGAGGAAAAGGTTCTGTAGGTGTTTATTTACAGTTTCATCCTTTGTTGCTCTATCGGTATTGATACATTTATAAGACTTGTCGAATTCCTCTCTAATCTGTCTACAATGTCCGACGACAGCCTGCCAGTCCATCAAAAAGGAATGAACTCAAATTTGTGACATTTGCTTATGTGGTCTAAATTTTTTCTAAATCATTTGCACGGCTAACATACCGTTTTTTGAGAGATCTCCTATGCAATAAGTAAATTTTAATTAAGAGTTAATTGAGAGGTATGCTCCATAATTTCTAAGTTATTAACAACATTCGCGTTGAGATTTTCGATCATAGATTCCTTGCCTCCCATATTCAAAATATAAACTTAATATTATTACGGTATGAAAATCCTTAAATATTATATATTTTTCTTTTTTTAATTTCAGAAAATCTAAAGATTTTTAAAAATCTAAAAATTGCACCCAAGCGTAAAACGCAATTATAGTGCTATTTTTTTTTAAATATATGTATGCACCCAAGCGTAAAACGCAAATATAGTGCTATTTTTTTAATATATGTATGCACCCAAGCGTAAAACGCAAATATAGTGCTTTTTTGTGTATATAAATTTATTATACATATTTAAATTGTTTTTCTTTTTTTTATAAAAAAAATTTAAAACTGTGCTATTTTTTCTTTCTTTACTATGGAGTGTTTTGTTGCAGGAATGGCCGTTAATCTGCTTTCACGGGCTTTGGCTTCCCGTGCTCTATATTCAGAGATTGTCAGTGGTTGTGGGCCGGGCAACTTGGTTGCGGTGTTTGGCAGCTTGCAATTGGCGTTCCACGGCTTGGCATTGGTGGCAGGCAGCTCGGCAATGTTGTTGGGCAGCTTGGAAGTGGCGTTTCACTGCTTGGCATTGGTGGCTGGAAGCTTGTTGGTGTAGTTAGGCAGCTTGGCAGTTGTGTCATCCAAAGTCACGGTCGCCATGTAATATTAAAAATTAATTAGGCATCTTCTTGAGTAGATTTTTATGACTGACCACTTTTTATTAACTAGGTTACACGTATATTCTTAATTGTATTAGTGCGCGTGTGTCTGGTTTGCCAATACTACCATTTCACTATTATCATTTACAGTGGGAATAGAATTTGTCATTTTCCGTACATTGTGAGAACCAATGTATGACATCCGAAACCGAAAGGTATTTGGACTAAAAAGCCATTGAGAACTCATTCGTACGATGGGAATATTATTAATTTATGAAATGTAATACAATAATGCATTTTGGTGAAGAACTAAATAATGTGGGAACTGTTAAACAGAATTAAGCATGGGAACTAAATTTGGAAAATTGCGACACACGTGCACTACAAAACAATCAAACGTCATCTATGAGTTTGACAGTTCATTGAGCTCTAAAAATATGACGAGAAAATCAGCTGTTCGCTGTACTCTACCTTGTTCAATATACCTTGAGCGCGCGTTAAAAATTTTATGTCAGGCATTTTATGACAGCCGCTGACGCATTCACTGGTATTTAAGGGTGTCTCTTAAATACCAGTGAATGCGTCAGCGTCTGTCAAAGAAACGCTTAACAAATACTTTTTAACGCCTGCTGTACCCAAATACGCTGTACACAAAAAACAGCTGACTTTTCATCCCCACTTCATAAAATTATTATTTTGTTACATTTGAAGTGGAAATTTACAGTCGCTTCTCAACTCTTGTTGACATTAGACTGCCTCAACGCTGGTCGTTTGTTTTTGTTTCTATTATTTTCTGCTTATAAGAATATAACAACAAAACATTGTGGTTTACCGGTTTTAACCAAAGACAACAAGTGTTCTTCTCTTGCACTGTGTTCCAAACAAACAAGATACACAGTGGTCTAAAAAACAATACAACATTATTTACTTCAAAACTATAAATCATGGTGGGTAATGAACCCGCACCTCCTCCAAATCAAAGTAAACCCGATGAAAACATCGCAAATCCAGAAAAGAAAAGTCATAAACCATTAACAAATAAATCAATTCAAAACAATAATGCCATAAACCAACCAAGTACTTCATGATGGAAAGTGTTGATAACACTATGCAACAAAAATTTTTTTTGTGTCCTACACCTAGAAATTATTTTTTTTGTATAGGTTGGGGCATACTGTTATATAAAATCAAAACCAAAAAATTTTGTATGGATAATTTTTATACCCTTAGTATTTGAACTTTAATTTTTGGAGTGTATGCCCGATCTGGTCGGATTATACGTTAAATTGAAGCTATTAATGTGGGCTAACAATGTCGGAAATAACTCTTTGACTGTGAAACAGTGGTTTAGTAACAGTCATTAAACATAATGGAAAAAATTAGATTTTTTTCCAAAAAAAAAATTCCTGGGACGGAAAAAAACCTAAAAAAAAGAAAAAAATCGAAAAAAAATATTTTATTTTATAATAGTTTGCATCCTAGCGAAAAAATAATGCCTATTTTAAAAAATCTATGGATAAATGTAGAAATTATAACCGTTTTGGTAGAGGTAAGAGAATTTCAAAAAATCTTTTTTTTAAATTTCTGTTTAAATAGCGATTTTATTTGTTACTATTTGTATTATGTACATTTGAGTTTATTTACATGTACAAGTTTCATTAGAAGTAATTGTGAGTTCTTTGTTGACGTTTGTAGATTTCGGAATCGGTTTCTCTAATGATGAACCAAATATAATCTCCCATCATTCTTTCATCCCAGTGCCCTTGGTAACGCCGCTCGATGGAATTCATTTCTTGGTTAAACATTTTGCCATGTTCGTCCCTTACGTTGCCAAGATTCTCGGGGAAAAAGTTTAAATGAGAATGCAAGAAATGAATTTTTGAGGGACATATTTACACCTGTTGGAATACATAAAGCGAAAAATAAGTTACAAGAATACATACATATGTGTTGTATCCATAAATATAGAAAAATGTATATTTCTTACCAATTTGTTCATAATTTTTATCATTAATTATTGTTTCATATTGCGGGCTTTTATTGGATCCAAGGAAATTTGAAACTACAAGCTTAAACGACCTCCATGCTGCAATTTCATCCGACGTCAAAAATGATTTAAAATTTACATCTTTCATCACACAGAGCCGAAAATACAATGATTTTTTTAACCATGTGTCTGGTTAAATTTTTCATGTTAAATGTTTGATTACGAAGACAAAAATAACGTTATATAAGTTCAAATGTACATGAAAAATGGTTACGTTAACATTATATATGGTTGGTTTTTTTGAAAGAGAGGCAGAAAAATGTGCGAGATAAACAACAATTCGGCTCTGTTGTGGTCGACGTTTTTCAACTGCTTTGTGTTAGACGAAGTTGAGTATTAAGTTAAACGAAGTTGAAACGAATGCGACTGTCGTCATAAGAGAATTTATCTCGCTCATTGAAAACACCACCAAATGCCAGCTTCGTTGCTTGATCGAGTGCGGGAGTTCAGTTGGTGTTGAATAGTCGATGGGACTAGTGCTGTTGTCGGAAGCTGTTGGTATAGAGGTAAGTAGTAAAACATTTTGTAAAGAACTACATTCATAAGTATGTATGTACATATGTGTATTTAAAAAGTGAAATAATAAAACATGTGTGTTAAAAATGTTAATAGTGTTTTGTGCCTGTTTAATTATAGTAAAGGCGAATGTAATATTAATATTATTTTTTGTGATTATGCCATTACAATTGTGAAATTCAGTGGTTAAGAGTGGAAAAAAATATGTACACGCTGTCGCATTAACTGAGCATGAAAAAACAACAATGTATGTACGTAAGTATATGCAGCAGCAAGCAAACATACGGAGAGAAGTGATGTGTACGTGTGGGTATGTGTTCATATTGTCTTTTCGTTTGAACACTTGTGGCTGCTACGCCGTACATACATACGTTAGTTTTTTTTTGTTGTGCGATGTTGATACTGTTAAATGTACATACATACATATGTTGTTAGAAGTGCTTTCGTAATACCTACATACATACATATAAACGATGTTTTTGTTTTTTTCTTTTCAGTTGTTTCTGTTTCTGTGGCTTGCGGCTGCTTTTGCTGGGAGTCCGGCCTTGAATCTGTTGGTAAGTTGTGCCAATACTAGAAACTGTTGATAAGCTGTATCAATACTAGTTGTAGTGTGCGAAGTAATTAAAGGAAAAGTGGTATGCATGCATACATTTGTTTTTTTATACCCTCACTTTAGTAATACGAGGGTATATATCATTTGCAACGGGCCAAAAGTGTAACACATTGAAGGAGTGATCTAAGACCATATGTATGTTCAGCGCATATTAGTTTTGGGTCATTTTAAGTCGAATGACATATGTCCGTCCGTCTGTCTGCTGGCTAGTGCGCACCATAACTCTCGAAAAGAGTAACCGATTCACTTCAAATTTGGTATACGGTAATATTTTTTTCTATCTCCGGTTAAGTTCAAAGATGGGCCATATTGGTCCATTCCTTCTGGTACCTCCCACACAAAGGGTTAACATTTAGTGAAATATTGATTCTTTAATAACAACTATACCTTGGTCGGTTTACCCGACTGAAACTTTCTTACTTGTTTTTAATATACAATTCAGTGCACTTCCTTGAAGTATCATCCATTGACTTACCCAATCCTTGATTTTTATATCTATTCCGATTATGATTTTGGTGGGACATCGGCTTTCTATCAGATTGCCTTTGTTATTAATCTCCTCTCTCCTATAAGTTTGCCGTAAGATCGGACTAAGCTCAGTACCCCAAACTAAGTGCCAAACCGTCCTGGGCCCTTAATAATCGAAAGATTCAGGGAGTTTACGTGGACGGCACCTTTTGAGCGGGGACTGATCACATGTTGGTCAAGCACAGAAACGTAGGCACTTAACTTATAGTCACAGAGCAGATTTTTCCATCAGATCAGCCCATCGGTAAAAGCTTATGCTCTTTGAACTACAGAATTTAGGTAAAAAGTCAAAAGATCTTCTTAGAATTGCACCCTTTTTTACATTTATACTTATATTTTCTAACCTTTTTGTTTTTTTTTCTTTTCAGGTGTTTCTTATACATATATATATTAACATATATTTTGTAAATAAAATAAAAAATAAAAATGCGAAAGTTAAATTTTTCTTGTTTTATTTGATATAAATATTAAAAATTATTGAAACAACTATGTTTCTGGTTACATGAAGTAACCACTAAATAGTGAAATTAACAATAAAAAAGGTTTCAATAACAATCTTCATAGTTAATAATATTAACAATTTCATTGTTAAATTGAACATGCATTGTTTCAATAAATTAACTATGAAATGTTAATATTAACAATTTTCATGGTTAAAAAATTCAAAAATGCATTGTTAAAGTAACAATTATTATTATAATATTAACAATTTTCATGGTTAAAAAATTCAACCATGGAATAGTTAAATTAAATATTATTATTGTTAAATACCAGTCAACAAGAAAATGTTCAAATTAACCTTATATAACGTAGACTCCAAATCATGTTTATTTATGGTTAAGTTAACCTTATATAAGGTTAATTTTTGGCTCAGTGCAGTTTCATTATTTTAGGCCCATCAAAAACGCCTTCTTCGATTTTTTGAAAAGAAAGACTATTTTTAATCGCAACAAATTTTCCAGTCATGGTGTTCATATTTTATGTATTTTATCAACTTGGCCATTGTTTCGTATGATTCCTTGGTGTTGGCAGCATGAGCAATGAGAATCGTCGGTTTCTGATTTCCGTTGTGTAAAAGTACTGCTTTCAAACTTTCTTTACTGCTGTCAACAAATATCAGTCATTCCTTTGAATTGTATGTTTGATTAATCCGGGAATGTCCTTGCAAAAGCATATGTTATCCACACTTGTATAAAATTGTTTGTAAGGTATATCACGGACTCTATTATATGATATGTTAACATCTGGGGCCAAATATTGCACTGTTTCATCCGAGATGCAAGTAGTTCTGCCTTATCTTTGGTCAGTTCCAAATCTCTCACTAGATCATTGAGTTGAAACTGAGTTAAAAGCGATGACTTCTGACTCAAACTTGAATCGCTCAGAGTTGAGTACTCAGATTTTACTTCAGCGTAATTCCAGCGAATGCTCCTTCCTACTCCAATCTGTTTACTTAGACAAAAATAGGGATATCCCGGGGAACTGCAATGCCGATGAACTTGCTAGGAAAGGGACGACATTACAAATTCTCGAAGAATTTGCATATATTGGTGCGCCACTATCCACGTGCAAGCTTTGGCTTAGGCAAGAGGCAATCAGGCAGTCCAACGAAAGATGGACAGAAATCGGCACATGCAGGGTAGCTAGACAAATCTGGCAAAGGTATGACCTGAGAAGGTCAAAATATCTCCTCGCACTAGAGAGGAAACGATTGTCTACGTTAGTACAGGTTCTGACGGGACACAGCTTGATCGGCGAACACGCCAAAAGATTGGGTATGGACTCCAATGACTTCTGCCGAAGCTGTGGAGATGAGGAAGAAGTGGAGAGCATTGAGCACTTGCTTTAATTTAATTGGGCAGTGTCCCAGCTATTTCAATCATTTCTTCGCTGTTAATCTGAAAACACATTTTGATATAAATTATAACAGTAAAATATTAAATTCTTACCAGTTTGTATTTGGTATTTATATTTTCTACTTCGTGCACTGTTCCAAAATAAAAAATAAAATGCTGCTTGTCATCTGTTTGTGTTTATATTTTCTTTTGTTGTTGTTTTGTTTTCTTTCCTTGTATGTGTAAGCGCACTGTCAAATTCGGATTTTTTGAAATTATCCGGCGTATCCGTGTGCGTATTTCGGTAGCTGTAGTACATTTTTATATATTTGAAATCGAGTTTGACAGACGCAGGACGCATTCACCGGTATTTAGGAGATGCCCTAAAATGTGCTTGTTGAAGTCACAACAGCTTCATCTCCCCCGCATCAGATTTGGAGCCGTTCCTTGATTACACCGCCGCAAACCTAACTCTGTTATGGCAACGACGTCAGAGTTGTATTATGTTAGTTATCAACTCACCCGCTTCTGGCATACTGCCACCGCATACGGCTCACGGCCGAAATAAAGTCATAAAATATACAAATTTTGTGTTTTTCTTTTTTTAACTCCCCCCACTCTGGCGTGGAGTTAAACAGTGCTTGTGATAAGTTATACATATATTCGTATTTGTGCAGATGACAAAATCTCATATTAAATGTTTATTTCGCATATCAAAATATATTGACAGAGTAAAATATTTTACGCCGAATAAAATTTAAATTTTCGTTCTGTTTGTTAATTCGCATTACAATGGCCCGCTGGCGGAGTAAAAAAATCGTTTTGGCAAAGAGATCACATCCATCAAAGAAGATAATGCAAATGATTTTAATGAGTAAAACGGGCGACAGCTTCGACCACGCTTACAAGTGGCTAAAGAAAGAAATCGTTTTAATATTTCCCGAAAAGTGGAAATTGTTTATGCCTTGGAGGATAGAAGGCACAGGACTGAAAAACTTGAACGGAGGATGGGTGTTTACGATTTCATAATCAAATGCATGAGGGATGTGGCACACAAAGAACCACGTTATCAATTTCTCAAGTCGCAACTGATAAGCGTACACAAATTGCAAATCAAATTCACTATGATTGTGAAAGGCATATTTCTGTTTGTTTTCACGATTCTCAGCGAGCAGTGTCTTATTAAACCATTCTACTCAAAAACACGGCTAGAAAAGATGAAATTAAATTTCCTAGCAAATATATGCTGCCCATACAGACAACTTGTGATAGCGATGGCCTAGCAATTTATGTCCGTGTCTTGTACTTATTTCACTAATTACACCTGTATCACCAGAAATGGCAACATTGATTTTTTTACACCATGTGCTCCAACGATGGTCGCTTATATCAGCATCACGAAGCAACATTTTGGCTCCAAAAAACTCAGGATAATTTAGTCAAATTGGGATGTAATCCATCGATAAGATAATTTTGCCCAATGCTATGGCTCTGGACACGTATGTACAATTACCGTGTATATAGACCCCAATTGGCTAACGCGTAGATGTTACTGATCATCGTACGGTCTTTGAGAACATAAAATATAACAAAAGGTCGTACGATTTATGCTCTTTATATTTATCATTTGGAAAAAAGAATATAGTTGTTAATGCCAGTGGCCGGTAAGTATTGTGCGTAGATGCGCCTATTGCTATTTAATTTTAATAAATGATTTATATTTTTAGATCAAGCGTAAACAAAGAACCATGTTATCAATTAATCAAGACGCAACAGGTAAGGGTACACAAATTTAAAATTAAATGTACTATGATTATAATACTTATTTATGTTTGTTTTCAAGATTCTCAACAAGCAGTGTCCGAATGGATTGCGCTATCGAACAGTGATTAATGATTTTGTATGGCCGAAATTTGAAGATATTAAGTTAATTTTCATAAGACAGCGGTACGTATCGCGCAACCATCCGTACCATCGCTCTTTTGCGTAGAAAGTTTCCTGACCGTGCGATTTCTCTAAAGGCCAATCACAATTGGCTACTGAGATCTTGAGATTTAACACCTTTACAACCCTGATACAGTTAGAAGGTAGTCTACAGCAATCAGCTGTTTACAATTTTTTCTCGAGGTTGTTTTTGGTTGTCAAACGCATCGTTGTCATTTGCTTTGTTTACGTTTGCATTGTTTACAAAGCACAATATTAAAAATATCGTTTGCAGAAAAAATAATAAAAAATATAGCTGTTTTAACATCTTATTTTACAACTGTCACCGATTTGGCAAAGTTTGAATTTGCAGACTTCTGGAGGAGAAGGATTTCGAATCCTCAACACCTTCCTCGCAAATGATAATGGGACGTGTTTTGCCCGCGGTGACGTGCTCCTTACAGCAAGGTATTTGGTGTAAACCAGTCTCGTCAAACTATCATCAGAACAAGTATTTTGTCATCGAATGTAGCGAGAGGTCCATGTTTGAGTTCACCCGGATAGAGTGGTTGAGAAATATTATATTAGGCATGTTTTCGTTACAAGCTAGCGATTTTAGTTTAGCACTTTGCAACGAAAACAACTGACTTCCACTAACTGGTGTATAAGCAGTAAGTGCGGATTTCCACTTAAGCATTATTTGTTCCCGATGAAGTTTGGTGCTTATATTCCTGTCTTAATCGAGTATGACGTTGCCAGATCCGACATCCTATATTTCCCAGTATGGCACCGCATTTTTGGAGAGATTGTTGTCAATTATGGTGAATTAACGGGAAGAAGAAGAACAAAAATGGAAAACTATTTTAATATTTGCAAAAAGAGTGTAAACAATTAAACATAGAACCGTAAATTTATGTTTTATAAGTACATTTCGCGACTTCTTTGTCTGTTTCGCACTGTTCTTTCTACGCAACTCATGACACCATTGCTACCAGATAGTGGAAATCAGCCACTTACTGCTTATGCGCCAGTTAGTGAAAGTAAGTTGTTTTCGTTGCAAAGTGCTAAACTAAAATCGCTAGCTTGTAACGAAAACATGCCTTATATTAAATATCTTGCACAGTGTTGCCAGAAATGACGATTTATCGGCATTTTAACGATTTTCAGAGCCACAAAATAGGACATGACGATTTGACGATTTTTGCCCCTAAATGACGATTTTTTATGATATGAAAAAAGTAAGGAAAACTTCACAAATTATTCTTATATTAACAATTCTTTATGATTTCTTCGGAATATATTTTCTCTCCCATTTATCTTTTTAAAATAAAATTCAGAAATCTTAGAAAATGTCTCAAATATTACACTCTGAAAAAAATCGCTTCTGTACTTATACATATATATGTATATGTGACACGGCATACGAAAAGGTGGCTTATTACTCAAAAAAAATTTTTCCACTTTTTTTTGGTTTCGATAGTTTTTGAGACGCTCTTTCACGTGGTGAAAACTAGAAAGTCCTAACTTGCTTAGAAGTGTACTAAAAATTTAGAGAAAGAAGAGCACAAATGAAAGAAAAACAGAATTTTACTGAAAATCCAGAATCAAGAGAATAAATGAAATTGAAAAATTTTAAAACAGGATTGAACGCTGCAAAAACGATTTTACCAAAAAAAGCTGTTTTGCACAAAAAATATTTATTTAGCAGTATTAAAAGTAGCTCGTTTTTTCGAATCTCCTTCTGGAGATGAGGCCTTACGTTTTCTTGATTTTTTATTGAAGTTGAAGTCGCAGGTATCTTCAGTTCTTTCTTTTTTGGATCTTGATTTGAAGATGAAGCTACAGACTTCTTCGGTGTAGGTTTTGACGATGAAGCCTTTGGTTCCTTCGATGCCACTTTGGTAGCGGGTGAAGCATCCTCAGATTTTTTTTTTGGCAGAAAAAATAATAAAAAATATAGCTGTTTTAACATCTTATTTTACAACTGTCACCGATTTGGCAAAGTTTGAATTTGCAGACTTCTGGAGGAGAAGGATTTCGAATCCTCAACACCTTCCTCGCAAATGATAATGGGACGTGTTTTGCCCGCGGTGACGTGCTCCTTACAGCAAGGTATTTGGTGTAAACCAGTCTCGTCAAACTATCATCAGAACAAGTATTTTGTCATCGAATGTAGCGAGAGGTCCATGTTTGAGTTCACCCGGATAGAGTGGTTGAGAAATATTATATTAGGCATGTTTTCGTTACAAGCTAGCGATTTTAGTTTAGCACTTTGCAACGAAAACAACTGACTTCCACTAACTGGTGTATAAGCAGTAAGTGCGGATTTCCACTTAAGCATTATTTGTTCCCGATGAAGTTTGGTGCTTATATTCCTGTCTTAATCGAGTATGACGTTGCCAGATCCGACATCCTATATTTCCCAGTATGGCACCGCATTTTTGGAGAGATTGTTGTCAATTATGGTGAATTAACGGGAAGAAGAAGAACAAAAATGGAAAACTATTTTAATATTTGCAAAAAGAGTGTAAACAATTAAACATAGAACCGTAAATGTATGTTTTATAAGTACATTTCACGACTTCTTTGTCTGTTTCGCACTGTTCTTTCTACGCAACTCATGACACCATTGCTACCAGATAGTGGAAATCAGCCACTTACTGCTTATGCGCCAGTTAGTGAAAGTAAGTTGTTTTCGTTGCAAAGTGCTAAACTAAAATCGCTAGCTTGTAACGAAAACATGCCTTATATTAAATATCTTGCACAGTGTTGCCAGAAATGACGATTTATCGGCATTTTAACGATTTTCAGAGCCACAAAATAGGACATGACGATTTGACGATTTTTGCCCCTAAATGACGATTTTTTATGATATGAAAAAAGTAAGGAAAACTTCACAAATTATTCTTATATTAACAATTCTTTATGATTTCTTCGGAATATATTTTCTCTCCCATTTATCTTTTTAAAATAAAATTCAGAAATCTTAGAAAATGTCTCAAATATTACACTCTGAAAAAAATCGCTTCTGTACTTATACATATATATGTATATGTGACACGGCATACGAAAAGGTGGCTTATTACTCAAAAAAAAATTTTCCACTTTTTTTTTGGTTTCGATAGTTTTTGAGACGCTCTTTCACGTGGTGAAAACTAGAAAGTCCTAACTTGCTTAGAAGTGTACTAAAAATTTAGAGAAAGAAGAGCACAAATGAAAGAAAAACAGAATTTTACTGAAAATCCAGAATCAAGAGAATAAATGAAATTGAAAAATTTTAAAACAGGATTGAACGCTGCAAAAACGATTTTACCAAAAAAAGCTGTTTTGCACAAAAAATATTTATTTAGCAGTATTAAAAGTAGCTCGTTTTTTCGAATCTCCTTCTGGAGATGAGGCCTTACGTTTTCTTGATTTTTTTATTGAAGTTGAAGTCGCAGGTATCTTCAGTTCTTTCTTTTTTGGATCTTGATTTGAAGATGAAGCTACAGACTTCTTCGGTGTAGGTTTTGACGATGAAGCCTTTGGTTCCTTCGATGCCACTTTGGTAGCGGGTGAAGCATCCTCAGATTTTTTTGATGGCATTTTTTTCGATGGCAATGGAGCCAAAATATCCGCATTCGTGGGGTCTGAAACCAAGATTCTGATAAATGTACCACTGACGCTGCAGAGATAAACCGACTGGTTGAATAATTTCGGGCATGGTGTCATCAACTGGGATTAATGACAGTTGAAATGATTCAACATCTTTACTGTCAGCAAATTTTTTGGTTTTCAAAGAATTTTTGCTCAATATAAAATGGTGGAATTGTGTAATACCTTTAAGTGGCTTGTAGAATGGTTTAAAATAACTATCCCATTCATACCAAACGACTTTTTTCGACAAAACAGCTGTATTATGGCCACCTGGTGTCGATTGTACGACGCACTGTAGTAACTCTTCATATGTATCAATATTAGTGATACCGAAAAACCGATCTGGGACAAACTTAGTATGCCCCGTTAATAGGAAATTTAATAAAATGGTAGTGTTGAGTCCTCGAAACAGCCGCCATTGCAGATATGATATAACATTATTCTTATTTTGTCCAACACAATTATCGCAGAAAAGTACAATTGTTTGGACATTTTTGCAATACGTTTCCAAATGATCTTGTAGGATGCTCACAACGGTGCTTGGACCTTTGCCAATATCATGTTCCTCATCTATCATGTAACTAAAATAATCAAGTTACTTTCAAAACAAGTGATTTGAATTTGTACGATTAAATCCTAACCTGTATTTTTCCTTTTTCGCCTGTGATTCCAAAGACTGCGCACTTTTTCGTTGCTTTGAAGTAGGCTGTACCTGGTTGTTGAGGAGACACTGGATAATGGACCGTTTGCGCAAAATCGAATGATAAGACCTTTACAGTATCATCAGTATTGTCACACCATTCTTGGTAGTATGCACGTTGATTTCGAGCTTTTTGTAAGTGATCAAGAAAAAGATGAAGTTTTTCTTCACGTTCAAGTTCAGGAACGTTTTTGGCTTGCGTAATTGATATTGAGTTCACTGTTGAAGAAAACGACAATTTTAATTACATTAGATACAACTTTGAAAAAAGTAAACAATGGCGTACTTACTACGACAGTAATCACAGAGATCATCTGCTGGTTTCATAACTGTCACATATGGTATGTATTTGGCTCATATGCGTCGGAAGGAACGAATACTCATTTTAAGTTCATCATTACCGAGTGAAGAAATGTATTTACGATATACTGAAGCCTTTGTCTCATTAGATGGCAGCTTCATGACGCGATAATCTTTGAATTTGGGTAAACGTCCTGGCAGTGGAAGAGCCAATAGATCGGCTGTGTAGATGGTTTATTTGCTAACCCATGTACCCGTGTTATGGCACCATGTGTATGAAAATGTCGAAATAAATTTTCAAAACGTTTTCTTCCACACGCATGCACAAAAAGGAAAAATGAACGGCAAACAGGTAAGTGATAAAAAGTGAACATCAATTTATGCATTTCAAGATCTTTGCCTTTTTGCCTTCCATGTTTCCTCCACTCGTCATTTCTGTGAAAGCATATCTAAGTTTGTCCGTGCACATCATTGCTGATTCGATATGGCTCAGTATAACCAAATCAAGTTCATGTTTTGATAATTCTAGATAGTTATTTCTTGCAGTTTCTATCATCTTTCGCGGTATAATTTTTTGGCATTTATTATTACAGCAATCTTGCGAAATAAATTTATTTACCAATTCCTATTCTTCGTTATCTGTAATACACAAGTACACTGCAAAAATATTTTCATCCACTTCCATTTGATCTTCAGCTTGAAACAATGCTTGTAGTTCGTCCTCGTAATTGACACCAACATCATCGTAAGAATCATCATCATTCTCTTCGTTTTCACAGAAATATGTTTGAAAAACCTCGCTAAATTCTTCTTCGACAGACATTATTCACAAGCGACACACGTCCTACTCGTTCAGCATTGCTTTTAAATCTGAGCACTCACACGATTTTTTTTCGGTCAGAAACTGGTTTGTGCTTTGCATTGAAAAAAACATCGCTCTTTATATACACACACGAACTTATCTCATTTATGCTCTTTTGCTTTTTTGGTTGCCTTTTGGGCATGACTGTTCATAATGAAAAAGAAAAACTACTAAGAAACTGAAGAAATGCATTGTTTATCTTTAACAGCTGTTTCTCGCAATTTCTTTTTTGAGTCATAAGCCACCTTTTCATAGGCCGGGTCACATATATGTATAACATATATATGTTTAGGGTACACTCTAAATATATAATACTTGGTACACACAAAAATTATATATTTGGGAAAATGTTGTTCTAAATAGATCTTTGTTTACATCCCAATTTGTGTTTATTTGGCACTATTATTTCCGAATCAAATATTTTTTTTGCATTAAAGTATTTACAAAATACCTAAATTGTGTAAAAATCTTTAGAAATTTTTCAGTTCATAAAAAAAATAAAAATAATCGAAATCATGTAATATTGGATTGAAATAAATTACGTGGAGGATTGACAACTAATGATGGTTCGGAATACTCAGAAATTTTAAATGATTGATTTAAAACAGAAGTTAAAACTGCCTTTTGTATTATAACTGTGAGGTTCAATTCGAAACCAAGAAAAATTAAAACTGAAATTCGAAAAATTCAACAATAGTTTTGAAAATCTTTTTTAAATAAAATATATTTGAAGAAATTCATAAACAATAATTTTATTTGTATTTAAACACATATTTTATTTGAGAAATTTAGTTTGCAAATATTATATATAACATATTAATATATGAGTTCCAAATATATTTTCTTTCGATTCAAACATGGGGCCGTTCAAGTATTACGTAAGCAGATTTATTGCAATTATTTACCCCCCCCTCCCCGTTGTCATCAAAAGTAAGTAAAGCTCTTATCCCCCCCCCCATGCTTACGTAAACATTGTTATATGCATTTTTCATTTAATGTATTCTATTTTTGTTATTCATTCATGAGCAGCAGTTAAAATTCTAGAAATAAGAAAATAGGCTTAGGATAGAGGACTTTAACGCACATAATATTCATTTAAACAAACTTTATTGATACGGTATTCAACATAGAGTAAAGTACAAATATTATAATCTTATTAAGTAATATTACGAACTAAACAAAATTCTTTTAAATTTTTGGTGTACATATTAATTCCAATTAACAGTCTTCAGTCCATGACACCCGAATCCATGATTCTAAGTTTTCGATGACATTGGATGTTTGCTGCTCAATGTTGTGTGTCTGCTCACTTTCATTCGATTTTGGAATGTCTACGTCGTTTTCATCGAGCCATTCAACATCTTGGTGCTCTAAATTTTGAATAATGCACATCAGTTCATTAGCACGACGAGCAGCCACTCTTAAAGGCCTAACTTCCATATCAGTGTGCGTGTTTACTTTTTTATGGATCTTCTCGATGTGACGATTTAGTGACTTGACGGAAGTATGATAAAGACCACACGTTTTGCATGTTCGACTTAATAGCTTCAATTCTACAGTCGGACAAAAATAATCGTATGGCATTTGTAGGAAATCTTTGAGTGAAGAATTTAAGCGTAGAGCTAAATTGACTGGAAGATTGAGAAATTGCCCTCCATCATCCAAAACCAAGTCATCAACTGTTTGTTTTACTTTTACTGGTGGTGGAAGAAACCTGTTGTCTAGTAATCTAAATAGGTCACTTCTTGGACGACAGCATTCTATGTTTCTACATTTTACAATTTGAAGTAAGTATTGGCTTTCACGCACATGTTCTGAATACCATTCAATATCTGGCAAATCAGGCAGATCTTGTTCGCCCGGCCCAACATATTGTGCAGTAACATGATAGCCATCAATTTCCATTGAACTCCATATCTCAGCTAACACATTTCCTGCAAACTCGAAATTGGATCTTTCTAAATGTTCATTAATTGTAACACCACGTGCATCCAAATGTGACCCAAAATGGTCATGAGGCAATATCAAACCAGCCAGTTCCCGACTAAGAGGAGCCATTCTGCGCTCTACTCTGTTATATGCACTTCTGCCAGGAGCATTGGTAGCTAAAAACAATGCATCGAGATCATGTCGCTTAAAGTGTTTAATAGCAAACCCTATAACTTTTGTATAACGCGGATTTTCATCTGGCCCTCCACCAATCGCCATGATTACTACTGGTTTTACCAACCCAATGGTCAGTTTTAGCTAATGCTTGAAACTCTTCAAGTTCGAGAAGCGTCTCGAAATCATGAGCATGAGTATTTGCAGTAGATGAACTATGCTTTCCACTTCGAATAGCGATGTATGTTGGTCCAGAATATCCAACGGCTTGCGGTTGTCCTAGCATACTGGAAGTGATTTTGATACCAGCATAAACTGATGGTATTAATTTATGCCGCTCAGCGATTACCCAGTCGTGATCAGGCAATTTGATTCTATATTCCATGTGCATTAGAAGAGGTGCTTGCTTATTTGCCGCAGTTACACCAATAGGGACCCGAGCTTTATCATATTGAGATATGAAAAATACTTGATCTGGTCCAAGTATGGATGCTATGTTCTCCAAATAATGGATTGATGTTTCAGCGAAATTGCTATCTAAGTGGCTTTTGTGCTGATCAGTCTGAGCCCGAGTGAGCTTTACAGGGACTGTCGATACATGTCTTCGTCCCTCTGCAGAATTAGATTTTCTGGGAATCAAACGAAGATATGTCCCACTTCGACTAATGTCAAATCCTATTTTTCGTAATTCTTGTGTTAATTCGTCAAGAGTTTTTACACTGCGAATAGATTCTGTTCGTCTTCTATCATCTGCTGCACTGCCAAATAAAGCAATATCCGCAATTGTTTTTAATAATAATGGTTGATCATTTTCTAGGCTTGGTCGTCCCACTGAATCCCTCATGGATAGTTTTTTTTTTATTTCTGGATTTGCATGAGAAATATCTTCTAACTTTCTTTTCATACCATCTCTGTGTTTCTTCTGGGCAACTTCGTTTTGAATCTTCCTGTTTAAAGACATTTTCGCTGTTTTAAATTCTTCGCGCAACTTATTGATTTGTTTATCAACTTCAACACGGCTTGGCATACTATCTCTGGCAGAATACAAAGCATTCAGATTTTTTTCGAGTAGAGCAATCTTATTTTTCATAGCTTCCTGCGAAGGTTTTGCTCTCGGCTGTTTATCTGTATTTTCTGTGTTTTCGCATTGCTGTTGTGATTCCACTCCGGGGTTTATGTCGTCTTTTTGTTCTTTAGAATTTGAAGCTGGCTGTATAATTTGTGGTTTTTCTGCAGGCTTACAGGTATTCGTTGCCTAAAAATTAAAACATTTTATAGGTACTGCTAATGTTTGTCTTATTAATACATACACACTATAGTGACTACATTTAATATTCACCCCTATCGTGAATAAAATTCCATGTGAAAAGTTTTGCTCCCCAGAAAAATTGAAGGGATATAATCAAAATGGAAAGTGAAAATAATTCCACTTGAATAGACTTTTAAGACGAGTAGTTATCATTTTCTTCATTGCAAATCTCTTTAACGCAGAATAATATACCTATAGACTTCAATTTCTACTTTGTATTTTCTAGGGATCAAAACATTTCACGTGAAATTTTTTCTGCGATAGGGGTGATTGTTTAATTTACATTAACTTCATCACTCACCTTGGAAAAAAATCGTAGTAGATTGGATTTATTCTTAGTCGCTGCTTGCAATTCTTCTTCAATTCTCTTAGAGACAATAATATCAAGTTCCTTGTCCGATTTTGCTTGTAACTTATAATTACGCCACACTTCGTTAACTAACTTCTGTACTTTTTGTAGTTTTGTATTTGTATGAGATTTTGTAAAACTTTCAAACAATTGTTGGTATAACTTGGATTTGTCTATTTGAAACGACATCTTAAACAATTCCACTTTGGCGAAAGTGGATCAACGGTAACACAAATATTTACTTGCTTTGCTTTGCTTACACCACGTCAAATCGTCAATCGTACCGAAACGAAACTGATTGAAGAAATTCTAAGCGAGTACCTAAATGTACTCATTATTTATGGGAATCCCCGAATATGGGTTTTGTTTTCGAGCATAGACATTGTGTGGGTTGCCATATGTGTAAAAAAGTAAATAACTACTGCTGAAGTAATCACAATCTGTGTGGGTTGTCATATGTGGAAAAAAGTAAAGAACTACTGCTGACGTAATCACCATCTCCAACAACCCCCCCCCCCCCAATGTCATCAAAAATAAGCAAAGCAAAGACCCCCCACCCCCCTATAGTGCTTACGTAATACTTGAACGGCCCCCATACCAAAAAAAGCTATTTTGCCCCGTGTATGGGCCGCACTCAATAACATAACAAGAAAAATCTCTAAAGTTTTGTTAAGTTGTAAAATTGACAGAGGAAATTACAGTGAAATTTTTTAGGTAAAGTAAGGGCTACGTCAAAACGTTGAACTAGGTCATTATGTCAACGAATCGTTCCGGCTAAAATTAATCACATACATATATAATTTTTAAGCCAAATTGGAAGGAATTTTTTTCTTTGGGGCTATGAAGTAAAAACGTGTTTGTCAGTTATATGGGACTACGCCGAAATAGGGTCCAATGGGGTCACTTGCTCCTTTCGTTGAATGGTGTATCGTTCCATTTTTAGTAATGGCGTAGTTTCTACTTGTCAAATATCAAAGAATAAAAGCTTCAAAAGTGACAGCTACCGAAATACCGGGTGATTCAAAATAGCACCTCTTGTTGGAAAACCCTGTACATTAGGTATCTTACAAGTTATATATATTTAGTTTCTTAAAATTATGTATTTCTACATTTCACTTATACTAGTTACAATGCGTTATAATTAATATTTTCCCAAAAAATCTAATTACAAAAAGGGAATTACTCATCATTTTATACTTAATACTATAACTTAAAAATAACACTTAATAATATTATCTGCGTAGATCAAAAGCAAGTCACCAGAAGATGGTTGCGGAATGTCACACGGAAGAATATTGTAGAGGACAGGGCCGAGGAGAGATCCCTGCGGAACCCAGCCACTACATTTTTTCACTCAGAGAGGTCGTTACCGGCGTGCCATGCAGTGTCAAACGCCTTGGAAAAATCGTGACTAACTGCAATGGACACATGGCGTTTATTCAAGGCCCTGGCTACGTGATCGGATAGCACTGAGAGTGCATGGGAAGTGGAATGACCCTTGCAAAACCCGAATTGGTTGTCCGAAAGTATACCGACATCATCTATTGCGTCCCTTACTCTGCGCAACAGGAAGTCCTTCAGAAGTTTGCCAAAGGCTGAAAGTAGGGATATTTGTTGATAGTTGCTGCTTTGCTTTGCTTGGGATAGGAATCGTGAGTGATTCCTTCAAAGCGCTGGGGAAATATCCCAAGTTTAAGCAATGATGATGATATTGGTCTTTTTCAAGACAAAATCCGGAATTCCGTCAACTCCGGCTGATCGACGGTTGCGTTTACCTCTCAAGGCCTCTCCGACCTCTTGAGGTGTCACAAAGCCAACGTTTCGCCAGTCGTTCCCTCGCCGCGGATTGTAGCATCCGCAGTGAGTTCATCATCGAAGTTGAGGATTGGGCTCAAATCGTTCAGTTCAGAGATTTCACTATCAATGAAGTCATTGAAAGTGTTGTCTTCAGTCTGTTTCGAAGTCCCAGACAACTGAACGCTGTCAGCGAGAAGATTCGCTTTACCCATATCATCGGATATGAGAGTGCCATTAGCGTTAAGCAAGGCTGAAATAGGTGGTTGGGTTTTTAGCCCGGCTGCACCTTTTACTTGACTGGATAAGAGCGCGAAAATTATCGTTTTGCTCGTAAAGAGCATCGAGGTCGGCCTTAGAAATTGTGACCGTTTCTACCTCGTGTGGGCGCTTCCTGCATTTGGTGGGTAGATCCGCCATTTCAGGTAGCAGTAGGTTTTTCACTATTTTTACTTTTTTATTTTTTCACTTCACTAGGTATGAACACTCTCACTGTTAACACTTGACTTCGTTCTTGTTCTATTGTTGTTAAAGATAGCCCACAATCGTTTCAATACCTCATGGAATTCGTGAAGTTATCGAGTACGTACAGCCGCAAATTTATGATAAAAATGTCAGAAAATGGAATTCGTGAAGTTATCGACTACATACAGCCGCAAATGTGCAAATTTATGATAAAAATGTCAGAAAATGTATATGGCCCTGTAAGCGTAGCCGTGGTTTACACCCATTTGACTTACTATTCTGTTTTCCATTATTATTGGCATAGCCACCTGTTTGCAATAAACTAAACATCCGATGATTTTCTCCCTCCTTACTCCATTTTTAAACAAGTCCTCGGCGTATGACGTCTGTCGAAGTATTGAAGAAAAAACAAGAAACTGAAATTCAAGTTTGTTTTTTTTTTCATATCAAAAAATAGCCGACGTTGGCTTAATATATTTTTCAAAGAGTTGTAATGACAGAAAACAAAATGCATGTTTTCGTTACAAGCTAGCGATTTTAGTTTAGCACTCTGCAAAGAAAACTACTGACTTCCACTAACTGGCGCATAAGCAGTAAGTGGCGGATTTCTACTATTTGGTAGCAATGGTGTCATGAGTTGCGAAGAAAGAACAGTGCGAAACAGACAAAAAAATTCGTCATATTCGATGTATTATAAACATAAATTTACTATTCTATGTTCAATTGTTTACACTCTTTTTGCAAATATTAAATAATTTTCCATTTTTGTTCTTCTTCCCGTTAATTCACAATAATTGACAACAATCTCTCCAAAAATGAGATGCCATACTGGGAAACATAGGATGTCGAATCTGGCAACGTCATACTCGATTAAGACAGGAATATAAGCACCAAACTTCATCGGGAACTAAGTCCCGATTTACACTGGCTGAATGTTCAGCAGATTATTGTCGTTTTGTAGGAGAGAGAGGTAGTCGGCAAGAGGGGGGAAAACCTCTCCATGAACGTTTTTAGTTCTTCGTGCAAGTTCAAAAGAGAATTTGATGATAATCCGCTGAAAAAACTTGCTTAGTGTAAATCTGGACTGATAATGCTTAAAAGTGCTTAGCTAAATAGAAATTTTAGTTTGACAGACGCCGGACGCCATCCCTGGTATTTAAAGGCTAGCGTCAAAGACAATTCAGTAACTAGACATTCCAAAGGACTTTTCAAAAGTAAATTCGCATCTGCAAACTCTAGACGGCTACATAAAAATCTATAGTTGCCGATGTAGTAATAAGACGTTCGTATTTACATTTAACAACTATCTAATTCTATTTATTATTACTAAAACTAGTAATTCTATTTATTATTACTAAATCTTACTAAAAATGCTACCGTTGACGGCGAAGACTTCTCTTGGAATCAGCTGTTGTTTTCTCCTCGTCTGATTCGTTACAACGTTGCCAGATTGTTTGTCATTCGAACACGGCGGTCTTGGTGCTGCCACAGCCACTCCCTCTCCAGTGACCAAGTCAGGATCCGACACCTGATTCGCTTGGAACGATATTCTCCTAGTTTGTGTGTTCCGCACAACTGGAAGTTCGTGGACTGCGTACTCTGAGATGGTGTTGATGAGTCTTGAGAGAATGTCTGAGGACTCGGTAGAGGTGTTGAGGAGGATGTTCAGGCTCAGTATTATTGATGACGAAAGCTGGCTTGAGTCGATCTACCGATATGTTCACGTCCTTGTTCTTCATTCGTATATAACCGATCTGAAATTCGTCGCACTATCTCAAACGGTCCAGTGTAAGGTGGTTCAAGTGGTCCTCGTACTGCGTCCGTGCGAAGAAAAACGTGAGTGCAATCATCGAGGTTCTTGAAAATTAAAATATTGTTCTTGTTGTGGTGAGACACTGGAATTGGTCGCAGGAAGTTGAAGTATTCACGAAGTTTCCTTAAAAATTCAGATGAATCGGCAGGAATTTCTGATTCGGTGAAGAACTCTTGAGGTAACCGTAAGTGCCCACCATAAAGAAGATCCGAAGGCGAAGCTTGAAGATCCTAATCCGAACAAAACAGTTGGAAGTATATCGACCCACGATACTTGTGAATGACACATTAAAGCTGCTTTGAAAGATCTGTGCCATCTCTCAATCATTCCATTCGATTGTGGATGATAAGCCGTTATTCGAGTACGTTTCGAACCTATTAAATTCGCTAGGGCCTTGAATAACGCGGACTCAAATTGTGTGCCCTCGTCTGTCGTAATTGTCTTAGGACAACCAAAGCGTGAAATCCAGTTGGACCAAAATGCATTCGCGACCGTCTGGGCCGACATGTCCCTCAGAGGAACAGCTTCAGGCCATCGTGAAAATCGATCGATCATAGTGAGACAATATCTATAACCCTGTACTAACGGCATTATCACGATGTCCAAATGAACATGATCGAACCGATTGTCTGGGACATCTATCTTGTCTGGAGTAAGGCGGTTGTGTCTGGTGATCTTTGCTCTTTGGCACGATATGCAATTCCGAGACCAATTTAGGATTTGTTTCTTCATTCCAGGCCATACGTATTTCTCACGTATCTGTTGAAAACTAGCACGGCCGCCAGGATGTGAAAGATTATGAATTGAATTGAAGATTTGTTGACGAACATAGCCTGTGGATACGTCACAGTATACTGATGTCGTATCAAAATGTACTATTTGAAGTTTTAAAGAATTTGCGCCATCCAAAATAGTTTTCAACTCTTCGTCCATCTCTTGAGCTGATTGGAGTTCCATTAGAGTGACTGATGTTGGCATTGAAATTGCGTTAAGGCGGGACAGTGCATCCGCCACTGCGTTTTCAGAACCCGACAAGTTCAAAATTTCTGTCGTGAATTGCGAAATAAAATCAAGGTGCATCTGCGAAGCTCGCAAATAGTTTCAGGTTTGGTGTAATTTTCAATAGCGGCAACACGATCTGTTGGAGGTGTACAACCATTGCCCTTGATGATGTAACCAAGAAACTGTACTTCAGATTTTCCAAATTTACATTTATTGACGTTGATTTTTAGACCGTATTGTCGAAGGCGGTCAAAAATCTGCCATAAATGTATTTGGTATTCTTCAATAGACTCAGACATAACAATCATATCGTCAATATAACAATAAACAAAATCAAGACCTCTTAAAACGGAGTCCATAAACCTCTGAAAGGTTTGTGTGGCGTTTCTCAACCCGAATGCCATATATAAAAATTCCACAAGTCCAAAAGGGGTGCACACAGCTGTCTTTTCGATGCCTTCCGCAGCCATTGGTATTTGGTAATAAGCCTTAACAAGGTCAAGTGTTGAAAAAACTGACTTACCATATAATTTCTCACAAAAATCGTTGATGTTGGCAATTGGGTATCTGTTAGGCACAGTTTTCGAATTCAGCTTTCGGTAATCTCCACACGCTCGCCAACCACCATCTTTTTTCGATACCATATGGAGCGGACTAGCCCAAGGACTTTTGGAGGGACGACATATACCATTGTCCAATAGGAAGTCAATTTCCGCTTTAGGAGCTGCAAGTTTCTCTCCTGAAAGTCTTCGTGGGCGGTCTGCAACAGGGTTTCCGATTGTTTCGATGTTGTGAACAATAATTGCATCACTCGTCGATTTACGTGTCAAAGTAGTAGTTGTGATGTCAATAAACTCTTTCAGTAATTCATGGAATGGTCCTGTCGATGGCTATAATGTTGAAATACTAAAATGTTTGGTTTTACGAATTTCACTACGACTTGTAAAATTTGTTGTATTATCGATGAGGCATTTCCGTTTTAAATCAATCATCAAATTTTAATGAATTAGAAAGTCTGCCCCCAAAATGGGCGACTGAACAGCGGCAATGGTAAACAACCACTTGAGTTCACGACGTAGACCTAGGTCTAATTTAAGAACACAATTACCATAAGTTTGTATTTCACTGCTGTTTGCAGCAAGAAGTCTCATGCCGGACGGCTTTAGAGATGTTCTGATTAAGGATGAGGGTACAACTGACACCACTGATCCGGAATCAATTAAAAATCGAGACTTTGTACATGTGTCGTAGATATGTAGACGATTCTCCTTTACTGGGTTGTCATTGCCGCTATCGCCAGTCGTGTTAACTGACGACAGCCCTATTAATTTTCTCGAACTAGTGTTGTAGCGGAGACAATTCGGTTTACAATGTTTGGCAGAATCTCCAAACTTTTGATGATACCTGAAAAGCAATTTGTTGTTAGGAGGTGTACTATTTGAACGTGAATGACTGTGAGATCTGGATCGATGATGACCGTATCTGCTTTTATTGCTCGCTTGAAAGGTGTCCACCTTAGCAGAAAGATCCGTTAAAGTCTTGCAAATATCAGCTAAAGGCACTGGCGAATTAATTGCGTCAATCGAAATGTTGGTATCAGAATGTGATGGTGCCTCGGAGACAGCACACACAGTATTTCCTATAGTATCCAACATTTTTTCTGCGTTTTTAGCTAGTTTGTCTAAATCCTCCTCTTCCCACACAGTTAATAGAGGGCGAATCGAATCTGGCATTTGCCACAGAAATAGTATCCGAATAATTGTTTCATTTCCTTTACCAGGTGCCAAACGTCTCATGTGGGATAGCATTTCCGACGGCTTCATACCTGTTGTTTCATTTAGACTCGGAAGACTCAGCAAATTTCGTAATTAGTTTCTCCTTCAATGTAGAATATTTGTCGTCTTTCGGCGGATTTGTTATGAGGTCTTCAACCGACAAGAGTATGTCGTCTTCAAGGCGCACAGAAACAACATCAAATTTGCCCGCATCCGCTGAAACACCACAGAGAGAAAAGGAATGTTCAACCTGAGCAAAAAATAATTCCGGATTTTGTCTGTTGAATTTTGGAATATACACTTTATGCAGGTTCGATCGCTGTCCTTCATATGCGTTCACTAACGACTGTCGAAGAGAGTGTACTTCACGTTGTAGCGCCTCTATTTGCTTAAATAAATTTTCCATTTCCGACATGTTTATACTGCTACTGTCGAAAAATTCCATATCGGAGCGATTCCTCGTTGTAATTAGAGTATTCTCGTTGCCTCAAGTTGTTTCTGGAATGCATAAGCAAAAACGTAGACTATTTTGGCAAAATGATGCATGAAAAAACGTTGAAAATTTTAAAGCGCTGCTGCTGCTCTGCTATCAAGGTTTTTCGCTGCTCTGCTTCCAAGAAGTTTTTGTAGCAATGTAAAGAATACCACTTCAGATTGCGCGTGAAAAGCGGGGTCACCAATACAGTGGCCGATATAGTAATAAGACGTTCATATTTACATTTAACAACTATGTAATTCTATTTATTATTACTAAAAATAGTTCACAAAATCTTACGAAGTATTACTAAAAATGCTACCGTTGACGGCGAAGACTTCTCTTGGAATCGAAGACTTTCTCCTCATCTGATTCGTTACAACGTTGCCAGATTGTTTGTCATTCGAACACGGCGGCATTGGTGCTGCCACAAATCTTCTCACTCGCATACAAACGTACGCGAAATTGACTTTTCCCCCATCTTGTGGAAAATAGTTGCAAATACACTAGGATGTCTATACTTTAAATTGTCATTGGTAGCGTCAAAGACAATTCAGTAACTAGACACCCCAAGGGCCTTTTCAAAAGTACATTCGCATCTGCAAACTCTAGATGGCTACCTAAAAATCTTCTCACTCGCATACAAACGTACGCGAAATTGACTTTCCCCCATCTTGTGGGAAATAGTTGCAAATACACTAGGATGTCTATACTTTAAATTGTCATTGGTAGCGTAACGAATCAGCTGATTCAATCTGACATCAATAACGGTTTTCAAGTTTTGGGTAATTGCTCGCAAGTAAAGTCAAATGCTATCGGATGTGATAACTTAGACCCTTGATTTCTAAGAATATTTTTACCACATATATTGCCATACCTTACATACATTTATAATTCAATTCTAACAACTTGCACATTCCCACATGTTTGGAAATATGCTAAAGTAATTCCTCTACCGAAATCTAATTCAGAGTTTAGGCCCATAGCAATTTTACCGTTTCTTTCAAAAATTTTTGAAAAGCTACTCCTTAAACAAATGTCTGAGTATATTTCTGATAACCACTTGCTTTCAGCACAACAGTCAGGCTTTCGTACGGGCCACAG
Organism: Eudasyphora cyanicolor; assembly: GCA_963930755.1. Lineage (NCBI taxonomy): Eukaryota > Metazoa > Arthropoda > Insecta > Diptera > Muscidae > Eudasyphora > Eudasyphora cyanicolor. The sequence goes on from OZ005737.1 coordinate 108,190,301, forward strand.
TTGCATTAGTGCTCTGACTGATGTTTGCGAAGACATGAGATATGACATCGACAGAGGAAAGTCATGTGTTCTAATTTTACTGGACCATTCAAAAGCTTTTGATACAGTTGATAGCTCTCTCCTATGTTGGAAATTAGATCAATTTTTCTCCAAGCTCAGTTCGTCTTATACACTCATATTTAACCGAACGTTCTCAATCAGTTTTCACTCGCTCCTCTATTTCAGATCCTTTAGCGACAGCCAAAGGAGTTCCCCAGGGTTCGATACTTGGTCCTATGCTATTTTCGATGTACATCAACGATTTGCCGCATTATTTGACTCACAGTAAAATTCACATGTACGCAGATGATGTGCAGATTTATTTAAGTGGGGAAAAAGATTCTTTAAACGAATCCATAGCATTGATCAATGAAGATCTAGCCAATCTTCACAAGTGGCTACTGCAAACGGACTCTGCCTAAACCCGCGCAAATCTAAGTGTTTATTAGTAAATAAACGAAACTTTATTCAACGTAATGAACCAACGATTATAATTGATGGACAGAGAATAGAATTGGTAACATCTGTTAAAAACTTGGGTGTCAACTTTAATAATACACTGTCATGGTCCAATCACATAAACACTGCAGTAAGTCAAACCTATGCCAAACTTAGAACCCTATGGTCCACACAAAACTTGACTCCACTTAAAACGAGAACCTTACTGGCAAAGAGTTACCTAATGCCTGGACTATTATATGGTTGTGAACTATTTGCCAACAGTGATTCCGCAAGTAAAAGGAAATTAAATATGATTTATAATAACATAATTAGGTATGTTTATGGCTTGAGACGTTATGACCACATATCACGCTATCTTAATCTACTCTATGGAATGTCTTTTGATAACCTTCTAAAGACCAAATCACTTCTGTTCCTACACAAAATTATCTATTCTCAAACTCCTCCATATCTGTTTGACAAACTCCGATTCACAAGGTCAGTTAGGGGCAAACGTCTAGTGCCAGTTTTACATCGCAGCCTAGTTTCGGAATGGCATTTCTTTGTAAACGTTGTTCGTCTTTGGAATGCACTCCCACATAACTTACAACTAACCAGCAACACAAGACAATTTAAAGCAAGTTTATATGGTATTTATGGCAATAATTGAGTCGAAATTTATACATATATATTTTCTTTCTCTTTCTTTTTTTCCCCCTATTTATATAATTTTTTTCTATCTTTTTTCTATCTTTATTAACTTTTTATAACGTACTTGTGTTTTTATACATTTTTGTTTAATGTTTAATTTTAACTTAATTTTTTTTGTTTAATGTTTAATTTTAACTTAATTTTTCCATTTTTGTAAACGCCTAGCGCGTACGTGCTATAGTTATTGTTAAATATTGTTAAATCTTTTTGATATATTACCAGTTATATTGTTTTAATTCTTAAGTAATCTGTAATTAACAATTATATTATCTCATTTCTTAAGTAATTTGTAATTTTTGGGAGATACTGCCTGTGCTATAATTATAAGACTACAAGTCTTGTTGCATGGGACAATAAATAAATAAAATTCGGCAATTCATGCGGGCAACGTTACGACGCACAGTGGCGCCATTTGAGTTTTTTCGTTGCAAAAATCATATCTTTTGAACCGAATAAGATAATTGAACAGTTTAAACAGCATATGATAGATAACTGTTCAGCCTATGAAATGAGCGTTTGGAAAGGGTGCTACGCTTTGCAGGGGCCTACTTATGGGTTATCAAAGTTAAAATTTGTAGAAAAATCAATTTTATGGTAACTAAAAAAAATTATTTTTACATTTTTAGATTGTTTTTTTTTCTTTAGGGTTTTATGTTTTAAATTATTACCCAACAAATTAAAAAAAAATTACTTCTTTTTTAAATTTATTTTTTCAATTTTCTGTAAAATATTCATCACAATTCGTAGGAGAAGGTATATCTAAAAGACTAATCATTTCTAAACTATAATTATTTTCTAACTCTATTCGTGACTTCACATGCCGCAGGGAAGAAATAAGTGGATCGGAAGATGCTGCCAACATGTTGAAGAGGTCCTCATTTTGCCTTACCCTTGATGCTTTGAATGTGTTCTGCAATCTATATTTTTTATAAATTTTTTTAAGAGACTCCTGTGCTTCTTCAGAAAGCTCTCCAATTGGCAAAGACTGGTACTCAATTATATCTTTGCCATGCGCCAATATTTTATGGACGGTCGGGGTCAACTTCTTCTGTGGATACATTTCTGCTAAAAGAGATGCAGTTTTCGATGCATATTCTCCATATTTTGTAGAATTGACATTTTCTTTGCAGTTTAAAACATTCAAGATCGATCCCAATCTTTTCACAATTTGATTGTCAATTCCAGTGATTCTAGTTACTGCCTCATCATTTTCAAATAATCTCCTAGAAGTGTTTCCATCGTTTGAGTTACCGTATCCGTGCTTGGGACAGTCTACTTTTAGTCCAACTTGTTTAAAAAAAGCATCCTGTATTTGCTTTTTTCTGATCTTTTCCTTATCCTTTATTGATGTATTTTCATCGAAGTTTTCCTCCTCTTGTGGTAGGGTATACGCCAGTTTTAGCAAGAACTCCATACACCTTATCCTTGCGTGCAATGGTGACATTCCATATTCGTAATTCTCCTCGTTTGTAGAATCGTTTAAATTACCAAAGTTCTTCTGACTCTTTTTGCAAATCGGGCATGACAATGTTGAGGTTGTTCCTGTCAGTTCGTTTACGAATTTTTCGTCAACCATGGTCAGGTGGAACTCGTAATTGCATTCAATATATTTTCCTTCTCCAATTTGCAGCTTTGTAGGCTTAATCTTGCTTATTTGTTCTTCAATGTCCTTCACCGTGGTCCTTATGAGTTCTGCCGATTCCCTTGCAAACTGAAACATTATTGGTCGGCAATAATGCATATATCAGATAAAAATAATTTTTTATAATTTCGCTTCTCTCAATATTTCCGTATAAGCTATCAAGTTCTTCTAAAGCAGCTTCCGTGAAAAAGTTGGGTGTGGTTGACTTTCTAAACAGTTCAAATAATTTTAAATTGTTCAACGCCATGTTTTCAATAACTCGGTTAGATGGTTGGTCAATAATAGCACAATCAGATTTGTTGAAACCACGCTAAGTGTGCATGACGCAAGTTTTTACCACCACGTTTTGGTCACAGGTAAATTAGGTAGAATTTTCCAGTGTGCGCTTGGGTTCTTGTGGGCAGAGTCTTAACGGGGTTGGACTGTGCGTGGTGTGGTGGAGTGCTGGCCTACCTGCCTACCTACAGGGCGGGTGACCAATCACATCGTGTACAGGTACACGAAGCATCTCCCTAAGGTGTGTTTTGTTCTAAAAATACGAATGCGTGTGGACTGGATGACAATTGTTGCGTCCATTTTATCACGTAATTTTGTTTTTCCAAGAATTGTTAGTTCTTTCCACGAATTCAGACAAAAAAGGGTTTTCATTTTCGAAATGATGGCATCCCATGCTGTCCGTACAGCTAATTTTCCCAATAATTCTATCATGAGTGCCAGTTACAGAAGTTTATGCGAGTTGTTTTTATTGTTTTACAAAATGAATACACAGTTGGTCTGGCCTGACCCATGTGTTACGAATGTGACTATAGAAACATGTGTATGACGAAGGGTTAATGATTTGATTTTTGCCAATCAAGAACCACGTCTTTTTTACCTTTTTCACCTCTAGAAGCCAAAGGGGCGCCTAGAGGCAAATAAAACCTTTGGGATTATGTAAAGGAATAATCAAAGAACATATTTTGAAAATATGGCAAATATAGAAAAATATAGATTTTTTTTATTTTCCGTCAAAGTTGAAAAATATGTTCTTTGATTATTCCTTTACATAATCTTATTTCTTCCCTGCGGCATGTGAAGTCACGAATAGAGTTAGAAAATAATTATAGTTTAGAAATGATTAGTCTTTTAGATATACCTTCTCCTACGAATTGTGATGAATATTTTACAGAAAATTGAAAAAATAAATTTAAAAAAGAAGTATTTTTTTTTAATTTGTTGGGTAATAATTTAGAACATAGAACCCTAAAGAAAAAAAAACAATCTAAAAATGTAAAAATAATTTTTTTTAGTTACCATAAAATTGATTTTTCTACAAATTTTAACTTTGATAACCCATAAGTAGGCCCCTGCAAAGCGTAGCACCCTTTCCAAACGCTCATTTCATAGGCTGAACAGTTATCTATCATATGCTGTTTAAACTGTTCAATTATCTTATTCGGTTCAAAAGATATGATTTTTGCAACGAAAAAACTCAAATGGCGCCACTGTGCGTCGTAACGTTGCCCGCTTGAATTGCCGAATTTTATTTATTTATTGTCCCATACAACAAGACTTGTAGTCTTATAATTATAGCACAGGAAGTATCTCCCAAAAATTACAAATTACTTAAGAAATGAGATAATATAATTGTTAATTAAGAATTAAAACAATATAACTGGTAATATATCAAAAAGATTTAACAATATTTAACAATAACTATAGCACGTATAGCATCAATTATAATCGTTGGTTCATTACGTTGAATAAAGTTTCGTTTATTTACTAATAAACACTTAGATTTGCGCGGGTTTAGGCAGAGTCCGTTTGCAGTAGCCACTTGTGAAGATTGGCTAGATCTTCATTGATCAATGCTATGGATTCGTTTAAAGAATCTTTTTCCCCACTTAAATAAATCTGCACATCATCTGCGTACATGTGAATTTTACTGTGAGTCAAATAATGCGGCAAATCGTTGATGTACATCGAAAATAGCATAGGACCAAGTATCGAACCCTGGGGAACTCCTTTGGCTGTCGCTAAAGGATCTGAAATAGAGGAGCGAGTGAAAACTGATTGAGAACGTTCGGTTAAATATGAGTGTATAAGACGAACTGAGCTTGGAGAAAAATTGATCTAATTTCCAACATAGGAGAGAGCTATCAACTGTATCAAAAGCTTTTGAATGGTCCAGTAAAATTAGAACACATGACTTTCCTCTGTCGATGTCATATCTCATGTCTTCGCAAACATCAGTCAGAGCACTAATGCAACTGTGGCCCGTACGAAAGCCTGACTGTTGTGCTGAAAGCAAGTGGTTATCAGAAATATACTCAGACATTTGTTTAAGGAGTAGCTTTTCAAAAATTTTTGAAAGAAACGGTAAAATTGCTATGGGCCTAAACTCTGAATTAGATTTCTGTAGAGGAATTACTTTAGCATATTTCCAAACATGTGGGAACGTGCAAGTTGTTAGAATTGAATTATAAATGTATGTAAGGTATGGCAATATATGTGGTAAAAATATTCTTTGAAATCAAGGGTCTAAGTTATCACATCCGATAGCATTTGACTTTACTTGCGAGCAATTACCCAAAACTTGAAAAGCGTGCTGTATCTCTCAGGTCCATTAACAATAAATAACGGTAGGTTATTTTGTTTTGTGTTAATGGGGGTCAGACATTCACAACAAAAATAGCACCAAATTAATTTTATTTTATATTTATTTGCTACTAATTTATCATTTTATTACTTATTTATCATTACTTTTCAAAAGTTTCGCATCAATTTATTAATTTTTCACTTTTTTACTAATTTTGTTTGCTAATGCACGTAAACGTACCGTACAAATTTCAGCAGATTCAGCCGTCCTTTTACGATTCGTTTCCGTTGGCTAATCGTTTACACTGATTTCCATATGTCAGCAAAGACAATTCAGTAACTAGACACCCCAAAGGCCTTTTCAGAAGTATATTCGCATCTGCAAACTGTAGATGGCTACCTTTAAATCTTCTCGCTCGCATACAAACGTACGCGAAATTGACTTTGCCCCATCTTGCGGAAAAAAGTTGCAAATACCGTAGGATGTCTATACTTTAAATTGTTATTGATGTCAGATTGAATCAGCTGATTCGTTACGCTACCAATGACAATTTAAAGTATAGACATCCTAGTGTATTTGCAACTATTTCCCACAAGATGGGGGAAAGTCAATTTCGCGTACGTTTGTATGCGACTGAGAAGATTTTTAGGTAGCCATCTAGAGTTTGCAGATGCGAATGTACTTTTGAAAAGGCCCTTGGGGTGTCTAGTTACTGAATTGTCTTTGACGCTACCAATGACAATTTAAAGTATAGACATCCTAGTGTATTTGCAACTATTTTCCACAAGATGGGGGAAAAGTCAATTTCGCGTACGTTTGTATGCGAGTGAGAAGATTTGTGGCAGCACCAATGCCGCCGTGTTCGAATGACAAACAATCTGGCAACGTTGTAACGAATCAGATGAGGAGAAAGTCTTCGATTCCAAGAGAAGTCTTCGCCGTCAACGGTAGCATTTTTAGTAATACTTCGTAAGATTTTGTGAACTATTTTTAGTAATAATAAATAGAATTACATAGTTGTTAAATGTAAATATGAACGTCTTATTACTATATCGGCCACTGTATTGGTGACCCCGCTTTTCACGCGCAATCTGAAGTGGTATTCTTTACATTGCTACAAAAACTTCTTGGAAGCAGAGCAGCGAAAAACCTTGATAGCAGAGCAGCAGCAGCGCTTTAAAATTTTCAACGTTTTTTCATGCATCATTTTGCCAAAATAGTCTACGTTTTTGCTTATGCATTCCAGAAACAACTTGAGGCAACGAGAATACTCTAATTACAACGAGGAATCGCTCCGATATGGAATTTTTCGACAGTAGCAGTATAAACATGTCGGAAATGGAAAATTTATTTAAGCAAATAGAGGCGCTACAACGTGAAGTACACTCTCTTCGACAGTCGTTAGTGAACGCATATGAAGGACAGCGATCGAACCTGCATAAAGTGCATATTCCAAAATTCAACAGACAAAATCCGGAATTATTTTTTGCTCAGGTTGAACATTCATTTTCTCTCTGTGGTGTTTCAACGGATGCGGGCAAATTTGATGTTGTTTCTGTGCGCCTTGAAGACGACATACTCTTGTCGGTTGAAGACCTCATAACAAATCCGCCGAAAGACGACAAATATTCTACATTGAAGGAGAAACTAATTACGAAATTTGCTGAGTCTTCCGAGTCTAAATGAAACAACAGGTATGAAGCCGTCGGAAATGCTATCCCACATGAGACGTTTGGCACCTGGTAAAGGAAATGAAACAATTATTCGGATACTATTTCTGTGGCAAATGCCAGATTCGATTCGCCCTCTATTAACTGTGTGGGAAGAGGAGGATTTAGACAAACTAGCTAAAAACGCAGAAAAAATGTTGGATGCTATAGGAAATACTGCGTGTGCTGTCTCCGAGGCACCATCACATTCTGATACCAACATTTCGATTGACGCAATTAATTCGCCTGTGCCTTTAGCTGATATTTGCAAGACTTTAACGGATCTTTCTGCTAAGATGGACACCTTTCAAGCGAGCAATAAAAGCAGATACGGTCATCATCGATCCAGATCTCACAGTCATTCACGTTCAAATAGTAGACCTCCTAATAACAAATTGCTTTTCAGGTATCATCAAAAGTTTGGAGATTCTGCCAAACATTGTAAACCGAATTGTCCCCGCTACAACACTAGTTCGAGAAAATTAATAGGGCTGTCGTCAGTTAACACGACTGGCGATAGCGGCAATGACAACCCAGTAAAGGAGAATTGTGTTCTTAAATTAGACCTAGGTCTACGTCGTGAACTCAAGTGGATGTTTACCATTGCCGCTGTTCAGTCGCCCATTTTGGGGGCAGACTTTCTAATTCATTAAAATTTGATGATTGATTTAAAACGGAAATGCCTTGTCGATAATACAACAAATTTTACAAGTCGTAGTGAAATTCGTAAAACCAAAGATTTTAGTATTTCAACATTATAGCCATCGACAGGACCATTCCATGAATTACTGAAAGAGTTTATTGACATCACAACTACTACTTTGACACGTAAATCGACGAGTGATGCAATTATTGTTCACAACATCGAAACAATCGGAAACCCTGTTGCAGACCGCCCACGAAGACTTTCAGGAGAGAAACTTGCAGCTCCTAAAGCGGAAATTGACTTCCTATTGGACAATGGTATATGTCGTCCCTCCAAAAGTCCTTGGGCTAGCCCGCTCCATATGGTATCGAAAAAAGATGGTGGTTGGCGAGCGTGTGGAGATTACCGAAAGCTGAATTCGAAAACTGTGCCTAACAGATACCCAATTGCCAACATCAACGATTTTTGTGAGAAATTATATGGTAAGTCAGTTTTTTCAACACTTGACCTTGTTAAGGCTTATTACCAAATACCAATGGCTGCGGAAGGCATCGAAAAGACAGCTGTGTGCACCCCTTTTGGACTTGTGGAATTTTTATATATGACATTCGGGTTGAGAAACGCCACACAAACCTTTCAGAGGTTTATGGACTCCGTTTTAAGAGGTCTTGATTTTGTTTATTGTTATATTGACGATATGATTGTTATGTCTGAGTCTATTGAAGAATACCAAATACATTTATGGCATATTTTTGACCGCCTTCGACAATACGGTCTAAAAATCAACGTCAATAAATGTAAATTTGGAAAATCTGAAGTACAGTTTCTTGGTTACATCATCAACGGCAATGGTTGTACACCTTCAACAGATCGTGTTGCCGCTATTGAAAATTACACCAAACCTGAAACTATTTGCGAGCTTCGCAGATTCCTCGGTGTCGTCAATTTTTATCGTCGTTGCATTCCACATGCCGCTCAGCTACAGGCACCACTCAATGAATTCCTTAAGGACTCCAAGGAAAATGATAACAGGAAGGTTCCCTGGATACTTGAAGCTGAAAATGCCTTTGCATCTTGTAAACGCAGCCTTCGTGAAGCAACTATGCTAGCTCATCCAGCACCCAATTCAGATTTGGCCCTTACAACCGACGCATCAGACATCGCCATTGGAGCTGTGTTGGAACAAAAAGCAAATGGAATTTGGCAACCACTCGGTTTTTTCTCCCGAAAATTATCTGCGGCAGAGAGAAATTAGAGCACATACGACAGAGAGTTGCTTGCTATTCCACGAATTCAGACAAAAAAGGGTTTTCATTTTCGAAATGATGGCATCCCATGCTGTCCGTACAGCTAATTTTCCCAATAATTCTATCATGAGTGCCAGTTACAGAAGTTTACGCGAGTTGTTTTTATTGTTTTACAAAATGAATACACAGTTGGTCTGGCCTGACCCATGTGTTACGAATGTGACTATAGAAACATGTGTATGACGAAGGGTTAATGATTTGATTTTTGCCAATCAAGAACCACGTCTTTTTTACCTTTTTCACCTCTAGAAGCCAAAGCGGCGCCTAGAGGCAAATAAAACCTTTGGGATTATGTAAAGGAATAATCAAAGAACATATTTTGAAAATATGGCAAATATAGAAAAATATAGATTTTTTTTATTTTCCGTCAAAGTTGAAAAATAGTGAAAAAACGGATAGTTTTTAAATAGTGTTTTACCAGGAGAAACACAAAGCAAACAGTTAATTTTTTTTATCATTATACATTTAATAAATACATCAATAAATACAAACAAAAAATAAGGCGATTCGTTACCTATTTTTCGTGATATTACACCTGAAATCGCAACAAATTGACTAAAAATTGTGTGTTTTTTTTTGAAAACCGAAAGTCGGTCAACTTTGAACGGTTATATCTTCTAAACTAAAAATGTGATATTATTAAGAGTAGCATATTTGAAATCGTTGAAAAGTTTCCTATAACATGGGTTTGTTCAAAACTTCGTCGGCGCACATGAAAATTTTGATTTTTGCAACCTCGTTTGCTCTACGGGCGCCACTGTGCGACGGCGATAAGCTAAATTACGGTTAAGTTTACCCGGCCTTATGAGATACCCTAAGTGTAAACTTATGCGACGTCTTTCGAAAAATACCTGCGTCGCCGTCGAGAAAGCATAACTCGTCTTCGCTCTCTCAGTGTTAGTCATTTTCTTTTTTGTTACTTGTTTATTTTTTGTTTATTAATTTCATTAGTTACATGAGGGGTTTCATTGCTGTTGTATATGGTTTCAAATCATCAGGATGGGAGTTGTTGCAGAATGGTTCATAATTAGTTATTTTATTTTGTGTTGTCAATTCATGTTGAATTGTTATTATTGTTTTGACGTTTACATTGTAAGCCGCAGTTTTCGTACTCTCCTTTCTTCTTGTTTCTCAATTGTTTTCGTCTTTCATTACAAGAGCGCGTTCGCTCATAATAGTTTGAATCTGATAGAAGAAGGAAGTACAAAACTGCGGTAAGTGTTCTTATTAGATCATTCATTCATTTTTAAACCGTTACATTTTCTTTAGAAATAAACAGTCAGTGAGTCAGACAGACAGTCAGTCAGTCTACCAGTCATTTATACCGTATTAAACATTCTACCATCAAATAAATATTTATACGCGTTTACATACGCACGTATATACAGACATGCGGTATTTTGGTTTTTTGTACTGTTCAACGCAAGCCTCTCTTCTTTTGCTGCCAGCAACATTCTTTATTTCGCTGTTTTTTTGTACATTTGTTGTTGTTCGTCGCCGTGGAGTGTGTGTTTAGGAGAAAATAATTACAAATAATTTTGGAGGAAAATATTACAGCGCTCTCCAGTACGCCGGAGTCCTCGTCTTCAAAGTAATGCCAATGAAGACGTGGTAACATTAGATCCTCCTGATCAGACACAGCCAGTGTCATGTGCAGCCAGCACCATAAACACAACAACAACCACACAAGCAGCCGGAGCAACTAGCACCAGAGGACAACGAATGCCAGTTGCCATACATAGTCAGACGCAGCCAGCGTCCTCCATGGATACCTTAAACATCAGTGGACAACCGAAGCCAACCGTTCCACTGGGACAGACACAGCCAGTGTTAGTGGCTTATACAGCATTTTCGCAGTCTACAGCAGCATACGGCTACACCAATTTGGAAAACAACCAACGGTTGTACAAATGCCTAACAGGTGAGGCCAGGGAAGTAATCAAATCGTTGTTGATTCATCCTGATAACGTTAATGCTGTGATTGAGCAACTCCGATTCAGATTTGGAAGACCAGAGCAGCTCATTCATAGCCACCTACACCAAGTAAGAGAGTTGCCACATGTTGCCGAAAATAATTTAGTGAAGTGCCCTTTTCCACAAAAGTTAAAAATTTGGTAGTTTTCTTACAATCAGCGAATGGTCAACAACACATTGCTAACCCAACGCTTTTAGAAGAGCTGATTCAGAAACTCCCCATGAATAAAAAACTGGAATGGGCCAGAGTTGCCGCCAATATTCATCCCTATCCTACAATTATAGATTTTAGCAATTAGCTTTGTGAAGTGGCCAATTTAATAAGCACTGTACAGACGGTAGAGTGCAAAGATCAACGCCGCCGTGTTTTGCATGCTACAGAAAAGCAGCCACAGTGCCCTATATGCCAAGGTCAACATAAAATATTTGATTGTCGTCGTTTTTTGAACATGAGTGTACGTGATGGGTTCAAGTAAAAAAGATTCGTGCCTGTTTTTCCTGTTTGAACATTGGACATACCACCCGTGATTGCCACCGCAAGAAGACATGCCCGAGAGATGGTTGTTAACGAAAGCACAACAAATTGTTGCATGAAGACACTCCTTGTGATCTACAACCTACACTGCCGAGCCCTGAAAGTGAACTTCAATTAAATGTTCTCAGTTGTTCTGCCGGGAATAACAAGAAGCTGCTGTTTCGTGTCCTACCTGTCACATTATATGGGGAAAATTGCCGCATGAACATTTACGCGCTCTTTGATGATGGCTCCTCTATTACAATGCTTGACAAGGAAATTGCCGACAAAATAGGAGTTCGTGGACAAAATAGTTCACTAAACATCCAATGGTTTGGTGGAAAATCAGCCAGAGAGCCAGTTACTTCGTTCAACATCAAGGTAAGCGGAGCCAACAAAAAGAGTTGCCACCTGCTTAAAAATGTGTACGCCGTGTCCAACCTAAATTTGCCAATACAAAGCCTAACACAACAAGAGATTGAAATTGGATTTAAACATTTGCCACATTCGCCGGTGAAGACCTACACCAATGTTGTGCCAAAATTGTTGATTGGTTTGGACCATGCATTTTTAGGGCTGCCATCCAGCCCATGGCCGATTATTTTAATATTGAAAGTATGGGTGTCAGAGCGGCTCCTATTGTCGAATGTGATGATGACATCAGAGCCAACCGGATTATCCATGAATCAACGAAACGATTTGGAAATCGATTCCAAACCCGCCTGTTATGGAGGTATGATGGCGTGAAATTTCCCAACAGTGGGCGCCTAGAAGGTATCGAGAGGAAGATGAAACGAGATCATGAATTCTCGGTATCCTATAAGGAGGTCATTAACGGGTACATTAACAAAGGGTATGTACGAAAATTGTCTTCAAACGAAATTAAGGTGACCAACGACAAAAATGGTACCTGCCACACTTTGGGGTTACCAACCCTAATAAACCGAAAAAGTTGAGATTAGTTTTTGATGCCGCCGCCAAGGTAAATGAAAATTTCTTTGAATTCACAGCTGCTGAAAGGACCTCAAGATATTGCGTCATTGCCGTCTACGATTTATAATTTCCGCAAAGGTAAAATCGCAGTTGGTGCCGATATTCGTGAAATGTTTCACCAAGTTCTTGTGCAACCCAGTGATCGAATTTCTCAACGTTTTCTATGGAGAGACGGAAATCAAAATATGCCGCCAGATGAATATGAAATGGTGGTCTTGACATTCGGAGCCGCCTGCTCCCCCTGTTCAGCCTTATACGTCATGAAAACTAACGCCAAAAACCATGCTGATTCTCATCCAAGAGCCATTAAAGCCATATGTGATCATCATTATATAGATGATTTTGTTGATAGCTTCAACAGCGTGGAAGAGGCTATCAATATTTCCAAGCAAGTGCGAGAAATCCATAACAATGGTGGATTTGAATTGAGAGGATTTATTTCAAATTCCGAAGACGTCACCCTGGCCCTCGATGGAAGTACAACGTCCAAGACAATTCCTGCCAATGATGGAACAGGAAAGGTTTTGGGCTTATACTGGGAGCCCTCTAGTGACAATTTCATGTATAATTTCAAATTTCACCGTGTTGACCAGTTCGTCATGTCCGGCAACAAGGAACCTACAAAGAGAGAAGTTTTGAGCATAATAATGTCAACCTTTGACCCTCTGGTTTTTTAAGGCATTACACTGTGGGTGGAAAGTTGTTACTACGTGAAACAGAAGATATGTAACGTCCTTCTCTGAGGACAAAAGCTCTACTTCGGACACAGAGAGGCTGAGGGGAGTCTCCGGACTCTTTGACGCATCTGGCGGGGACATGCTTCTCGTCGATACGGACGAAGAGTTCGATAACACCCGGGGTGGATGTTAATCTGTCAATTACCAATGATGGTAAGAATTCTACAGATTAACTTCCATCACGCTAAAGCAGCCTCAGCGGCTCTATTGCTGCGCCTGTCCACAGGCGCAGTAGACATCGTCCTGATACAGGAGCCCTACGTGGTGGGAGGAAGTGTGTGTGGCATTAGGACACCCAACTTTAAACTGCTTGTGGCCAACTGTGAAGGCACTCGAAGAACCTGCCTTTTGGCCAGGAAAGATCTAAGTATCTTTCTCCTGACTAATTTAAGTGGTAAAGACCAAACAGCTGCTAGCCTGGAGATCGGTAATCGCATATATTGGTGGTCTCCAGCTACTTGCCTTATGAATCTGTAGTACCGACTGCTCTATTCAGGGAAGTAGTAGAAGAAGCAACGTCTGACGAGCTCGAGCTGATTATTGGCGCAGACACGAACGCTCGTCATACTATCTGGGGTAGTACGGATATAAACAATAGGGGTGATTCGCTTCTTGACTTTATTCTAACTACCAATCTTAGTATTTGTAACATAGGTAATAAACCGACCTTCACAATTAAAGACAGACAAGAGGTACTCGACGTAACGTTTGCTACTGACCGGCTGTCAGACAAAATTATTGGGTGGAATGTACTGGACGACCACTCATTCTCAGATCATCATTATATTGAGTTCAAACTCGCGGAAAAAGCGCCTAAACCCGCCGTCCACAGAAATGTAAGGAAGACAAAGTGGCATCTCTATGAGAAGAATTTCAAGAAAGTCCTCAACTCTAAACTTCTGTACGAACCGAATGGCAAAGCCGGTCTGGATAATCTGGTCGATCATATCACCACATCATTATATAGATCCCTTGAAGAAGCCTGTCCAAAAACAAGGTACAAGGGTAAAACTAAACCCCAATGGTGGACTTCTGAGCTAACGGCTATGAAAAAGACCTGCAACAAGCTATTCAATAAGGCTAAATCTACTGGGGTCGCTAATGATTGGGATGCCTATAAAGAGCAACTCAAGATCTATAAGAAGGAGCTTAGAAAGGCGCAAAGGCGCTCTTGGTATACCTTCTGTGGTGAAGTGGAAAAGGTCTCCGACGCCGCTAGGCTGAGGAAGATATTATCTGCTTCACCCTGTACAGTGGGATATTTACAGGATGAGGCAAATAACTGGACCAGCGAGCAGTCGCTCAATTTACTGCTCGACACACATTTCCCGGGGAACTCTGTAACAGAACCCGAGGATCAGCAGGACCAACAAGAGTGCGAGTGGACTGCGAGCGTCGCTAGCTTCTTGACTGAGAGATCCAGAATAAGCTGGGCTATTAATAGCTTTGAGCCCTTCAAGTCACCTGGATCAGATGGCATCACTCTAGCAGAAATGCAGAAAATGTTAAAGTACATTATCCCCTGGCTGTAGAAAAATTATGTAGGCTGTATCAGGCTTTCTACGTCCTGAATCGATGGAGGGATACCAAAGTGGTTCATACCTAAAGCGGGAAAGATATCACACACTAGGCCAAAAGACTTCAGACCAATTAGCCTGTCCTCCTTCCTATTGAAAGGTCTGGAAAGACTTTTAGATCATTTCATTAGGGAACACCTGGATACAAAACTCATGTCGGGGAACCAACATGCTTACAATAAGGGCAAGTCTACAGAATCAGCCCTGCACGAACTTGTGAGCACTATCGAATCGTCCCTGCATTTCAAGGAATTCACCATGGTGGCATTTCTTGACATAGAAGGGGCTTTAAACAACATTCACTCAGATGCGGTAATTGCGGCACTCTCACATCTACAGGTTAACACTAGTTTGATTAGACTAATTCAAAGTCGGCACACCAGAAGACGCATAACAGCATGTTTAGGGTCCACAACTCTAACAAGGTTTGTAAACAGAGGGTAAGGAGGAGTACTGTCTCCACTAATTTGGAACCTAGCGGTGAATGAAATACTGCTAGATCTAGAACGTTGTGGCTGCAATGTCGGGGCATATGCGGACGACGTGGCAATCGCAGTGAGTGGCAAATTCGTAAATGTCCTCAGAGACGTCCTACAGGTGGCTCTGAACAAGTTGGCTAGATGGGCCAGAAGCAGCGGTTTGGGCGTTAACCCCAACAAGACAGAATTGGTTCTCTTTACTAGGATGAATAATGTCCCACATGTGGACCCTCCACCTTGGATAAATGGAACAGATCTAGTCTTTTCTGAAAGTGCAAAATTTTTAGGAATAATTCTAGATAGGAAAATGTTATTTAGACTTAACGTATTGGAACGTGTAAAGAAGGCCAACGTCGCCTTATATTCCTGCAAAAAGGCTGTAGGGTCGCGGTGGGGCCTCTCTCCTAAAATCGTTCACTGGATATATATAGCATTAGTTCGACCAATACTGTTATACGGTATTGTGGTATGGTGGACGGCAACTGACAAACTAACCATCACCAACCTACTAACAAAGGTTCAGAGAACTACCTGCCTGAGCATAAGCGGAGCGTTAAGGACTACAGCGACCGACTCTCTACAAGCCCTACTCCATATACTGCCGATTAATATTGTGGCGAGAGAAGTTGCAACCAAAGCGGCAATAAGATTAAAATGCCTATCAATGTGGAGGTACAAGAACTATGGTCACATGAGGATATCAAAGTGAAGTGCTATGGTAACCGACCGAGTGGACTATATACCAACTGTGTACACCTTCGAGAGAAATTACATCACTATGATTCCCGCCAGAGATGAATGGAAGCTTGATGAAAAGGTTGGCTTCGGAGTACACTGTGAAGAACTTAGTCTGGATATAGCTCTCAGACTACCAGATACCAGCAGTGTCTATCAAGCCGAAATAATGGCAATATGGGAAGTCGCCAAGTGGCTGAGTCGCAACATAGTAACCAATACTGACGTTGTCATTTACTCGGACAGCCAGGCTGCCACCAATTCTCTGGAGGCAACATCCCTAAATTCACAAACAGCCCTCGACTGCCGCAGATCTCTTTACGAGATGGCTGAGACAAATCTGGCCAAGGTATGACCTGAGAAGGTCAAAATATCTCCTCGCACTAGAGAGGAAACGATTGTCTACGTTAGTACAGGTTCTGACGGGACACTGCTTGATCGGCGAACACGCCAAAAGATTGGGTATTGACTCCAATGACTTCTGCCGAAGCTGTGGAGATGAGGAAGAAGTGGAGAGCATTGAGCACTTTCTTTGCGACTGTCCCGCATTGAGTAAACGACGACTGGACATACTGGGGTCGGCCTTTTTAGGCAGCCTAACAGATCTTTCCAGTATTGATATTCGTACTATCGATAAATTTATATATCAAACAGGTTGGTTTCGATGAGGGGCATTTCAGCCCGTGGTAACACTAGGGACCTAAACTGCTCTATGTGAGCTTGTAAAAAAATACGGCTGCCACCCTTACCTAAACCTACTACGTGAAATTTGGAGACGTGATTGTCTGTGGGATGAGCCAATAACAGATGACTTAAACAATTCCTGGGAACGGTGGCGAAGCCAAATGAAAAATATTACAAATTTTCGTGTACCCCGATTTTATTTTTTGTCTGAAAAGCCGAATTGTCTTCAACTTCACATTTTTGTTGATGCCAGTGAAGAAGCGTTTGCCGCTCTTGCCTACTGGAGGTATATGTATATCATTTGAGGGTAATATTCACACCAGTTTCGTGGCGTCAAAGACAAAATGTGCGCCTTTGAAAACAATTACAATTCCACGTTTAGAATTATAAGCAGCCGTTCTTGGGGCACGTTTGATGCAAAACATCTTAAGCGAACACAGCCTGGTTCCAGAAAAATGTATATTATGGGGTGACTCCAAAACGGTTTTAAAATGGATAGCCAGCAGCCATAGACGATACAAACCATATGTTGCCCACCGAATAGCAGAAATACTTGCCACAACGGAAGTTGATAATTGGAGATGGGTTTCAACACGAGATAATGTGGCGGATGATGAGTGGGCAACAGACGCCATAGATATTCAAAATGACGAAGATGAGGAAGAAATTCACCCCAAGAGAACCTTATTAGTTGTGAGTAATGATTTTATAAATTTTTCATCTTTAAGTCGATTGAAGAGGACAATGGCGTGGATACTTCGATGCCGTAAAAAATACGATGATTTAGAGGAAAATGGTGTCACCTCCAGTGACCTAATTTTTGCTGAGAAAATGTTATGCCTTCAAGTTCAAAAGGAAGCTTTTTCAGTTGAGCTCAAATGTATTAAAAATGGACAGCCCGTCCCAAAAGCCAGTAATTTGGTACATTTGATGCCCTACATTGATGATGATGGCTTGTTACGAGTGTATGGACGAATTGATGCAGCCAGCTACTTGCCATACAGCTCAAGGCGACCAATAATATTGCCCAAAGATCATCATTTTACGAGACTTGTTGTCATGCATCATCACTGCCAGATGAAGCATCAAAATCATGAAATCACAATATGTGAGGTGCGTAGAAAGTATTGGATACCCCAAATAAGAAATCAACTTAAAAAAGATGTAACCAATTGCCTGTTGTGTAAAATTAAAAATGTCTGCCCACGAGCGCCTATTATGGGACCACTTCCATTTGATCGACTTGAGCCATACGTAGAGCCATTCAAATACACAGGTTTAGATTATTTCGGCCCTATAAACGTTTTAATCGGCAGGAGGTCTGAAAAGAGGTGGGTGGCTCTATTTACGTGCCTTACTGTTCGAGCCGTTCATTTGGAATTGGCCCACGACTTGTCAACCGACTCCTGCATAATTGCCATGAGGAACTTCATGAACAGACGTGGTGTTCCGATACGAATCCGTTCTGATAACGGTAAAATAATATAATTGGTGCCAGCGAGGAAGCCAAACGTTTTAGTGAAGTTTTCGATGCCGAACGCATTCAAAATGAAATGTCTACGAGGGGCGTTGAATGGATTTTTAATTGTCCCGCAAACCCATCAGAAGGTGGTATTTGGGAAAGGATGGTGCAATGTGTGAAGAAGGTATTGCGCCATACTATGAAAGATGTGTCCCCTAAGGAGCACGTTCTGCAATCTCTCCTGATTGAAGCCGAGAACATCGTTAATTCACGACCATTAACCCACCTGCCCATAAGTCCTCATGAGGAGGAACCACTTACTCCTAACCATTTTCTAATAGGAAGGGGGAATGTTGCGGCGACTCCTCCTGTGAGTGAACCTGACGCAAACACTCTTCTCCCTGAAGAAACAATGGCGTGTTGCACGGAGTTTGCGTGATCAATTTTGGTAGCGGTGGATTGCTGAGTATTTGCCTACGCTAACAAGACGAGTAAAATGGTGCGAGCGTACTACTCCGCTAAAGGCAGGGGATGTGGTGTTCATCTGCGATCCCAATGTTCCACGAAGTCAATGGCGGAGAGGTATGGTCACTTGTGTATACACCTGCTCTGATGGTGTGCCTCGAAGAGCTGATGTGAAGACTTCCTCCGGTGAACTGCAGCGACCTGTGTCCAAGCTAGCCGTTCTGGACAAAGATGATGGTGAAGCTGACCGCTCCACGGGGGAGGGGATGTTGCAGAATGGTTCATAATTAGTTATTTTATTTTGTGTTGTCAATTCATGTTGAATTGTTATTATTGTTTTGACGTTTACATTGTAAGCCGCAGTTTTCGTAATCTCCTTTCTTCTTGTTTCTCAATTGTTTTCGTCTTTCATTACAAGATCGCGTTCGCTCATAATAGTTTGAATATGATAGAAGAAGGAGGTACAAAACTGCGGTAAGTGTTCTTATTAGATTATTTGTTCATTTTTAAACCGTTACTTTTTCTTTAGAAATAAACAGTCAGTGAGTCAGACAGACAGTCAGTCAGTCTACCAGTCATTTATACCGTATTATACATTCTACCATCAAATAAATATTTATACGCGTTTACATACGCACGTACATACAGACATACGGTATTTTGATTTTTTGTACTGTTCAACGCAAGCCTCCCGTCTCTTCTTCTGCTGCCAGCAACAGGAGTAAAGCAAATTCCTGTACGTAAGTATTCAGTAGCTGGGATGTCACGATGTTTTACAGCAATAGATTTTGTTGACATCAATTCTCGATGCTTTCGAAGGTTTGGCAGTGGGGTGGCTAACTGGTAAGTATTGTTAAGACTTTAGAGTTGGAACGATAATAATTGTTTTTTTTGCAGGCAACATTGATTTTTCGGTAGGTATCAGGATCGGGGAGCAACTCTTTGCCTTCAAATAACTCTGAACATTTTAGTCTAATTGGGTTGTAACCCATGATGGATGATTCGAATACGAAGATTTTCATTATTGATAAGATCCTTTTACCCAATGGTCTGGCTCGGGACATGTGCAACTACTATGGGGTGAATCAACCCAATTGTCCAACCTTGAAGGTGTGCGCGCTGATGAATATAAGCAGAGGTCGTACGTTTTTTTATATGTATCGGGTTTTCCATTAAGGACATAACATTAACTTTGCCACAGCCCAATCGGAGAAGTGACTTTAGTTCTTGAGTCAGTTTGATCTTAAGATGAAGGCCAATATCTTTTCGCAAAATACGCCACAGTGTGGCTTGAGAGATGCCAAATTCCTGACAACGACGTGGAATCGACTGATTTGGCTCATTTTGAACGTACCGCTTCGAGCGGTACGGCGTCTCTTTGGCCCCGTTACATCCAAAAGTGAAAAATTGGATTCACATTTATCCACTATAGCACGTACAGTCGCGTGAGACGGATATTATTATAATTGGAGTAAGCGCTCTTAAAGTTGCGACCACCGACTCAGAATTTATTTTTTTAATGATTTCCAAACATTGTACCTAAGTGAACTTAACCATGATGCAAATGTTGACTTCGACTTACGTTTTGACACTGAAAGATCTTTAAAAATGTTTGAGGGTGCGCTGACATAAAGATACAAAATTGTTATGTCCCTATTAGAAATCCCTGTACTTAAAATTCAGGCAAAATGAAGATAGTAAGTACTGTTTGTAGAACATCCGTACGATATTTAATTTTACAAATTAATTATTTTTTCATTTTACTTCATTTAAAACTTAGCAAAACATGCGCTGAAAAACTCTAGATTTGAATCCTTATTAATATACTCCTCGAAAAGAACATGAAAATCTACAATTAGGTGTCTATGGAGTGAACCCAATTGGCCAACATTGACAGAATACGCTTCCATGTCACTAATCGTCGTACGTTCTTGGAGAGCATCAAATATAACCAAAGGTGGTACGATGTTAGTTCTTTATATTTATCATCTGGCCAAAAAGTGATCGATGTAAACGAGGAGTATATTCATATTAACATCGGTAAGTATTGTTTGTAGATACTGCTATTGCCACTTAATTTTACAAAATAATTTATTTTTCATTTATATTTTTAGATCACGCATGTATACAGATTTCACAGTTCGGAACACTTAGCAATACATGGGCTGAATAACTTCAGTTTGTAATCCTGATTAATATACTCTTCTTAAATAATAGCAAAATCTAAATTTTCATTTCTTTTAATAAAATAAAATTTAATTCTTAAAAGCAAACATTTCTTCTGGAACAACTGATTTTATTAGTTAAAATAGCAGAAAAAAGTGTGCTAGAATGACAAAAATAGTTTGTTCTTCCAGCACCACTTTTTCTGCTTATAATTGCAAATGTGTTTGCCAAAAAGACCATTTTAGTTCGCTAAAGTAGCAGGAAAATTTGTACACTAAAATAGCAACCATAAGACTGCTAAAATAACAGACGAAGTCTGCTTTCCTTTTTCAGCAGACACAGACTGTTGAAACAACAACAATTTTTGCTAACGATACTATCAAAATTCTTTGAGTGTAGAAACTGAAAATTAAAAACAAAAGATAGAAACTATTTTAAATCGTCAAATATATTTGTTTTATAATTTGTTCAATTTATTTATTGATTGATTTTTATATATTGATTTTAAATGGTAGTTGAACTTTATCATGTAACATATTGCAACATTTGGCTTATTTTCACCTATTTTTATTAACGGCAAACATTTTTAGCAAACTGAAAATTTCTCAGCAGTGTGTTCCCTAATGCGAAACTGCAAACTTTTTGCTGTTACAGCAGAAAATGTGCTGTACTAGCAGGAAAAATGTTTGTTGAAAATTAGAAGACGGTGTTTGTTCTTAACAGCAAACTTTTTTTTGGTGCAGGGTAGAGATTATGATGGCGAAGGTTATCAAAATAAGAATATGAGTGCATAAATTATGTTAGTCCAGATTCACACAAGACAATTTTTTCCAAGCAAGTGTCAAAGTTTTTTGAGGCAGGCGGAAAGGGCTATCTGCCTCTCTCTCCAAAAAAACTTTGACACTTGCTTGGAAAAAAATGTCTTGTGTGAATCTAGCTTAATAAATACATTTGCAGTTGCCTATTTGTCTATGCAAGATGCTGTTTTTCATTAGAGAAGTACGGAAATATTAATGATCGATGAGTATTTAAAAATGTTTGTTTTGTCCACCGAAGTCAAATCATGTTTCTTGAACTCTTTATTAGTGGTGCAAGATGTAAAGACATGTAATTCTCCCCCTGACTCTGCATACGCCAACCACATCTATCGAAGCCGTCGGTTACCTGGTGGCCACTCGCCAGGTTGGAAATAAATGGTGTTTTATTTCCCATTACAGTGTCGCTATGAAATCAAATTCTATCTAATAGTCATGTTTCAAAGTAGGTAATTGTATATTGGCCAGTTTCAATTGATATTTCCAAATATACTCGTTGAAAATTGAATTCAATGCGTTGTAGCATCGTACAGCTATTGAAATAAAAACTGTTCGGAACAAGCTCGTGTCATATGCTTGATTGTAGGAAGAACAAACACCTGGACTAACGATTTCCTTGGGTTCGATCCGACCGGAATCAAAATGTGTTTAGTTTTCTTCTGGAAAATGGGTTCTTCGCGTCCAAACAGCATACATAGGTTCCCCACGTTTCTGTTGAATGAATAAACATTAAGACAAAAATGCTGGTACATATTTTAAAGTTTTGGCATTTACTTGGTGTTGACAACTCCAGAGAATTTGCTTGCCATGTGCCCTCCTTGATTTTTGAATCAAATGCCGCTTGTCATCAGTTTGTGTTTTATTTTCTTTCGTTGTTGTAAACGCTCTGTCAAGTTCGGATATTTTTAAATTATCCGGCGTATCCGTGTGCGTATTTGGGTAGCTGTAGTACATTTCCATACATTTGAAATCGAGTTTGACAGACGACGGACGCATTCGCCGGTATTTAAGAGATACCCTAAGAGACACTTTTAGTCCCCATTCACAAGATACTTTTTTTAAGTAAATCCAGATTCATACTCTGAAATTTTTTCCAAGCAAGTGCCGAAGTTTGTAGGAGAGAGAAGGAGAGAGCTCTTTCTCTCCCACAAACTTTGACACTTGCTTGGAAAAAATTTCCGAGTGTGAATCTGGACTAACGTATTGACTTATTCTAGGCCGGGTTAGGCAAACTTAACCGTAATTTAACTTTATCGCCGCCGTAACGTTGCACGCTGGAGCAATTACCCAAAACTTTAAAAACGTGCTTGATCACTCAGATAGGATAAAAATATTGCAGATTCCGAAAGAGCATGCTTGAAATCCATATTATCAACTCCTAACTCAAAAATGGCGTATGGACCAAAATAGCATTTATACGACGATATGATAATGCATTAACTGACCAAGTACATTTTCAAATCAATTTTGTAACCAAAATTTAAATTCCTTTAAATAAGGATGCTTTTCCTACAACTTTGTGATGAAAAATTATAAAAACAATCGATTATTTTACGTATAGAATAAACATTTAAATAAAAATTTCGAAAAATAATATTTATCGAAAAAATATGATTTTGTACTAAAGAGAAAAAAGTGGCAGAACAGTATAAAAAGAGACACCAAAAATGTGAAAAGTGGCAAATATCCGCCTTTTAACAAAAGAAAAGGGGCGCAAAAATATAACGGCTGGAAAAAAGTGTCAAATTTGCCCCTTAAGGGCCAGTTTACATCTAAGCGATCTGTCACGTGACATTCCAGTAAGAATTTGCATTTGATCCTCTCCCGATGTTTTCGAAATCGCACATAAAATTGGTTTCGCAACAGACAAAGTCGTATAGCAAGCAGGGACGGAAAAAATTAGTACTTTATTACTTTTTTAAATACCTTTTCATTTTCAAAAGTACCAACGTATCCTCACGGTGTTTCAGTACTATTTTATTTGATCTATCTACTGTTTAGAAGTTATTTATATAGACAAAAACCAAATGACATTTTGTTTTCCTAATACATACTCTCGGCGTACGTTTTCTGTCACAATTAATTTAATTAATTTTTGTCGGTGGTAACTAGGTACGGGCGAAGCATTTTCTCAAAATGTGTTTATTTTCCAATTTTTATTAATATGAAGAGAATATGAACCGTAAGATTTTTATTAATATTTTGCGGAACACAATCACTAATTTGAAGTATTCTTTTAGAATAGCGTTCATAATTCTCTAAAATGCTATATATAATAAATGCTATAAGCGGAATGTTTAATAATAATTGTTGTAATAGTATAAAAACGCAAGATCATCTAACAAATCATAACAATGTTCACGAAAAAAGAAACAAAAGACAATTTGTTTTCCTAATTCACACACTCTCGGCGTACGTTTTCTATCACAATTAATTTGAATACAATGTATGTCGATGGTAACTACACCCAGGAAAATAATTGGTTGGAATTCGATTGTAGCAATAAAAAATAGTACTAGCAACAAAAAGTATATTGCCTACACCGTCGGTTGTATTAATATATAAATTGTTGAAACAACAATAATAACATGGATACGATCAAATAAAAATGCTTGCAACTAAATCGATGGTTGTATCAATCGAATTAAGATTGTTTTTTTCATTGACACTCGGTTTGCTGTGGTAACCAATTTTAAACTTTCATTATAGTACCAAGTGATCGATTTTTAGTTGTGACAACCAATGTTTTATTCTTGACAACAGAAGTTGTATCAATAGGCCAAAGATTATTATTGCAATGCATAATTGGTTGCTACAACAGAAAAATATTAATAAATAATCGTTTTTTGGTTATCCCAATAATTTCCCAAATTTAGAATAATTAAATCTATTTTGGGAAATACAATCGAATGATTGGTTGTTGTTCTTTTGCTGATACACGACAAACAAAAAATAAAATTACTCGACATAAATAAATCTTCAACATGTTGTTCAAGAACGGTATATGTATTTAAAAATAATCTCGTGTGGATGTTTTACATAAATAACAAATTAAAGCAACAATCATGAATTTGTAAGCACCGGGTTAAGCGATATTTGCAAAAAAGTTTTGTTTTTTTTTCGTGTACTAAAATGTGTGTCAAATATTTCCACATCTCATAATAGTGATGAATTTGTAATATGCGATTTTTACTTTTGTTATGAATTGTTTGGTTTTTTGTTCAATAAATAAAATAAAAATTAATGAAAACTGTTTTTAATTACTTGTCGGAACAACAAATTTTTTAAAACTGTTGGTTGTGGCAACATACAATAGATAATTTTAGCTACCATTTTCGTAGTTGGCGCAACCAAATGTGATTGTTGTCAACATGGAAGCAGAAATATACCACAACCAAAATGTTGGTTGTTCTGATGGAATCGCATGATAGCAGACAGAACTACCAAAATTCGGTTGGCAAATAATTCGGTTGATGCAACCAAACTGTATTCTGTGTGTACTCGTAGGTACGGGAGACAGCATTTTCTACAAATGTGTTTATTTTCCATTTTTATTTATATGAAGCGGAATGTCTAATTATAATTGTTGTAATAGTTCAAAAACGCAAAATCATCGAACATATCTTAAACATTTTCACGAAAAAAGAAGCAAGTTCATACTTTTATTATTATTTTTTAATCAAGTGGTACTAACTTGAGCTTAAAAAGTAATAGTTTTGTACTTTCCAAAAAAATTAAATGTCAATTTTGTCGTGCGATCCTCTCTCGTAGTCGTGCGTTCCTCTCTCAAAATCGCGCGATCCTCGTTTACACCTAAAAGACTAGTCGCCCAGGGATGTATTTTTGACAGATCGCGCGACGAAATCTCATGATGTAAACAGGCCCTTAGTACCACTTGAGCTTAAAAAGTATTAGTTTAGTACTATTATGTCAATTTCGTAGTGCGATCCTCTCTCGTGGTCGTGCAATCCTCTCGTAACAGGGAGCTCCTTCCGCCTGCCTCTCTCTCCTACAAACTTTGACACTTGCTTGGAAAAAATTGTCTTGTGTGAATCTGGACTTAATAAATCCATTTGCAGTTTCCTATTTGTCTATGCAAGATGCTGTTTTTCATTAGAGAAGTACGGAAATATTAATGATCGAGGAGTTTTTAAAAAGGTTTTGTTCACCGAAGTCAAATCATGTTTCTTGAACTCTTTATTGGTGGTGCAAGAAAAGACATGCAATTCTCCCCCCGACTTTGCAAACGCCAACCACATCTATCGAAGCCATCGGTTCGCTGGCGGCTGCTCGCCAGATTAGAAATAAATGGTGTTAGAGAGCTCTTTCCGCCTGCCTCTCTATCCAACAAACTTCGACACTTGCTTGGAAAAAATTGTCTTGTTTGAATCTCGACTTCGTTGCGCAACGGTAACACTGACTATGAGTCTTGACTACGTCCCCATTTACATGATACTTTTTTTTAATATTAAGTATACTTATATACTTATTATACAACGTTTTGGGTTTTTCATTCGCACTTGGAAACAACAACAATTCACACAGGAAAAGCCGAAACAAAAAAATTAAAATAAGTATAAGTAATGAAAAAAGTATGTTTGTGACCGTAAACACAAGTTCAAAAGAGAATACTGGGTTAGGCAAACGTAACCGTAATGCCCCCGTAGTGTAACGAATCAGCTGATTCAATCTGACATGGAAATCAGTGTAAACGATTAGCCAACGGAACCGAAACGTAAACGGACGGCTGAATCTGCTGAAATTTGATTTGTACGGTACGTTTATGTGCATTTGCAAACAAATTAAGAAAAATAATGAAAACAGAATAAAATGATAAATTAGTAGCAAATAAATACAAAATTATTGCTACTGGGTCTTTTATCGGGTCTAGGACTTTTTATTGATGAACCAGAAGTCGAACTTCACTTCCGCCTCCCTGACCATAACACGGTATTTCAAGCAGAAGTTCTAGCAATCACGGAGTGTGTGAACTGGCTCAGTAACACGACAAAGCCTAACTATGCCAACAACTTCACAGATAGCCAAATGGCGATTAAAGCAATAACATCGGAAAGGGCCAAATCCAGAACTGTGTTGGACTGTAAAAGAACGATAAATGATTACTCAGCCCATTGTCTATTGCGTATTTGCTGGGTAGCAGGACACAACGGAGTGATTGGAAATGAACGGGCAAAAAGCTGGGCTTCAAAGGGCAGAGAACTTCGAGTAATAAACTTGGAAAATTGGAAACCTTTCGAAGCCACTAAAAATGAGTTGAAGCACTGGGCAGTGATGGCTCAAAAAACTGTGTGAAATAGCGCAACAGTAGGAGCAACTGCAAAGATACTGTGGGGTGATCCTAATGAAAAGAAAACAAGAAGTCTTCTGAAACTAAACAAGATCGATATTAGTAAGATGATGAGTGTTCTAACTGGACACTCAAGCTTACAAGCACATCTTCATCGCATAGGACTAGCAGGAAACGACGAATGCAGGGCATGCAGGCAAAACATCGAAACGATGGAACATTTGCTGTGTCACTGCCCGGCTTTCACATCCTAACATTTCGGGTCCGACATATTACCAGACTTGACTCATCTCAGAGAATATGACTGGAAGATACTGAGAAAATTCGTGTCTAGTAACGATTTTCTGTATTAGGTTTAGGTTAGGGTGGCAGCCGTATTTTTTATACAAGCTGCCTAGAAAAGCCGACCCCAGTATGTCCAGTCGTCGTTTACTCAGAGCGGGGCAGTCGCATAGCAAGTGCTCAATGCTCTCCACTTCTTCCTCATCTCCACAGCTTCTGCAGAAGTCATTAGAGTCAATACCCAATCTTTTGGCGTGTTCGCCGATCAAGCAGTGTCCCGTCAGAAGTGATACTAACGTAGACAATCTTTGCCTCTCTAGTACGAGGAGATATTTTGATCTTCTCAGGTCATATCTCGCCCAGATTTGTCTTGCTACTCTGCAGGTGCCGATTTCTGTCCATCTTTCGATGGACTGCCTGATTGCCTCTTGCCTAAGCCAAAGCTTGCACGTGGATAGTGGCGCACCAATATATGCAAATTCTTCGAGAATTTGTAATGTCGTCCCTTTCCTAGCAAGTTCATCGGCTTTGCAGTTCCCCGGGATATCCCTATGCTCAGGCACCCATATGAGGTGTATGTTAAACTGCTCAGCCATCTCGTTAAGAGATCTGCGGCAGTCGAGAGCTGTTTGTGAATTTAAGGATGTTGCCTCCAGAGAATTGATGGCAGCCTGGCTCTCCGAGTAAATTACAACGCCAGTGTTGGTTACTATGTTGCGACTCAGTCACTTGGCTACTTCCCATATTGCCATTATTTCGGCTTTATAGACACTGCAGGTATCTGGTAGTCTGTGAGCTATATCCAATCTAAGCTCTGCACAGTGTACTCCGAAGCCAACCTTTTCATCAAGATTCGAACCATCCGTGTAAAAGTGGAGATGGTTTCTATTACCTGGTATTCTTTCAACCCATTCATCTCTGGCGGGAATCATAGTGATGTAATTTCTCTCGAAGGTGTACACCGTTGGTATATAGTCCACTCGGTCGGTTACCATAGCACTACACTTTGATATTCTCATGTGACCGTAGTTTTTGCACCTCCACATTGATAGGCAGTTTAATCTTATTGCCGATTTGGGTTGCACTTGCACGTTGTATATGGGAGGTGGATTCAGCGTTAAGGATCAAATTGACCTGCCGCTTTTTACCATCCGCCTCACCTATCTTGCTGATTCTCCAATTATGGGCGGGCAGACCAGGATTGGAATCTTTTATTATTTCTAATATGTCAGCCGTGTTGGAGGGCTCTTCTGTAACCCAGGTGATGGCTCTAGGGTGACTAGGGATGTTGTTTTTTCGACAACATCCAACTGGGCACCCGGCCACACCTCACCCGCTCGACTTAGAGCAGCCTGATCTGGCATCACCGAAATATAAGAGCTTTACTCTACCCTGATGCCATCCTGCATCGTTGCAGATTGGTGGTGTGCCCGGCATTTCTCTACGGACATCGAGGTAATGAGCCATAATGGCTGATTGCACATGGCTCCATTTGTCCTTGAGGATGGATCCATCCTCACTACTTCTGTCTATAATGGCCATCACTAGACTCTCCTTCGCCACTTCATTGAAGGGCTTGGTGAGTGTCCTGTTGATGGTCACATTAGGGCCTCTTGCCTTTTTCGAAGGCAGGGGTTCATCAGCTGAATTTGTGGCTCTTTCAGCCGGCTGATTGGCCTTAGAAGCATCTACGACGCCTTTAGCCCTGGCAAGTGACTCCTTTTGTTTTTCGGTAAGAGCCGAAACTTCAACAGCCTCCAACTTCGTCAAAACTGTGAGCGCTATCCGGTGCTCATTGTGCTTCCGTTTTGACGGTCGGACATGACGTTTTCCCCTCACCGTACCACCTGTTGTGAGTACTGGGGGGAATTTTCACCATGTTTGCAGGTGGTCGGCTTTGGCCAAGACCAACGGACGGACAGTAGGACGATTGGGGAACCCCGCTCCATCGGAACGCGAAGGCATCCCCGTCAATGAATTTTTTTTCTGTATTAGCCCGTATTAGGTTCTACGATGTAGGCCTTCCAGACTTTGTACAGATTTTGTTTTTGTGATTGCGTAATAGGTACTGCGTAATAGATTTTAACTATCCGCTCTGTGCTGAACACGTCCGATCACTACGACTTATCAGTCGTAGTGATCAGTGTTGGGCAACTGTTCCAGCGTGCAACGTTACGGCGGCGCTAAAGTTAAATTACGGTTAAGTTTTCCTAACCCGGCCTAGAATAAGTCGATAAGTTAGTCCAGATTCACACTCGGCAATTTTTTCCAAGCAAGTGTCGAAGTTTTTAGGATAGATAGGCAGAAAGCTCTTTCCGCGGGTTAGGCAAACTTAACCGTAATTTAACTTTAGCGCCGCCGTAAC
This sequence comes from Eudasyphora cyanicolor, assembly GCA_963930755.1. Lineage (NCBI taxonomy): Eukaryota > Metazoa > Arthropoda > Insecta > Diptera > Muscidae > Eudasyphora > Eudasyphora cyanicolor. The sequence goes on from OZ005737.1 coordinate 108,219,930, forward strand.
CTTGCACGCTGGAGCAATTACCCAAAACTTGAAAAACGTGCTTTATCCCTCAGACAATCACAGCCAAAATAGAAACAAATTAATTTTATTTTGTATTTATTTGCTACTTATTTGGCATTTTATTCTTTTTTCATTATTTTTCTTGATTTGTTTGCAAATGCGTACCGTACAAATCAAATTTCAGCAGATTCAGCCGTCCGTTTACGTTTCGGTTCCGTTGGCTAATCGTTTACACTGATTTCCATGTCAGATTGTATCAGCTGATTCGTTACGCTACGGGGGCATTACGGTTACGTTTGCCTAACCCAGTCTTCTCTTTTGAACTTCTGTTTACGGTCACATACGTACTTTTTTTTCCAATACTTATACTTATTTTCTATTTTTTGTTTCGGCTTTTCCTGTGTGAATTGTTGTTGTTTCCAAGTGCGAATGAAAATCACAAAACGTTGTATAATAACAACCCTATTCAAAAAAAACAACTTTATTGTAACTTTAAAGTACACAATACTTATCAAACCAATTTTGTGCAATAAACCTGTAATAGAACAGCGTATTCAAATTCCCACAATTAAGGTTAACAGCCGTATTCATAAAAACTTAAAACAGCTTTACAAACCTTTGTTAAGCAACATATGTTAAAACTGTATTCATAAACGATTATTAGCCTAAAACACCTTTTGTAAACCATTGTTAAATGCGTGGATTTTAATATAGGTTCGACCCTACTTTAAGCGTTTGTTAAAGTAACATCTGCATTTGCTTCGTGTGTATTTGCAAAACATTTTTAAATATAATGGAAAAACCAGTATAAGACTGTTTGTGAACATATTTTCTAGAAAAGGTTTAGGTTAAAATTAGAAAAAAAGAATAAAATACGTAACTTGCCTTCTAGAACGTGTTTATGTCAAAACGGAATGTACTATTAAATGGGAGGTATATCAAAACGTGGACCGATTTGTCGCATTTTTCCGGGAATAGTTAAAGGCATTGTGCACCATAAGCTGCTCCTTATCCCAAAAATTTCGTAAGGATTGGTTCCTTTTTCGAGCAGTACTTTGATTGTCACAGACGGACGGACATGGCTAAATCGACTCTGGGCATGATTCTGGGTCCATCGGTATATAAAATGCATTTTTGCATTCTTCTTTTTCCCATATTTAAATCTGTAATAATAAATTAATTTTCGCATCCTTTTTTTCTATATTGTTTCATAAAAGACCAAAAACTTTTATTGTTGCAAATCCACAACACATGAAATGCAAATTGTACAAAATTCACTTTTGATATGTAAACAATCAACATGTGTTATATATTATTCGTTATTCGAATACCTTTTTGTATGCAATAAAAAAAAATATCTGAATTCGTCATTTATTTGATCTTTAGTAGTTGTTTTTTTTTTATTTTTTGGGCAAGTGAGCATACCTTATTGTTAATTAATACAGTCGTTTTTAAAATAAACAATAAAATAAATTAAATATTCGACTACTATTACAATTGATAATCCTATTAATGCATCATTAAGATAGAGAAAATGGTGTGTGAAAAAGATGGTGTTGCCAGCATTGCATTGACGAAGTCATTAAAATGTTTATTAGTTAAAATGCTGTTCATGAACACGATTTTTTAATAATCGTTTATTAGGCCAAAAGTGTTTGTTAACTAAAGTGCACTTTAAATCATAATTAGGATTTTTTATGAATACGGCTGTAAATAACTAAAATATATCTGATAGCAAATTTGTGTTTACATCTGGCAACTTATGTGATTCTTAATTGTCATTTAATAATTAGATATGAAAAAAATCCGGTTACAATTTATCGGGTAATCAAATAATTTGTGAGCTGTAGAAATTACAATGGAAATGTAATGTAAAATGATCTTTTTCTGCATGAAAATGGAGGATGACATGGTAAGTGCATATACATATGTATATACTACTCCAGCAAAATTGGACGTGGTGAAGTATTACATGGCAATGGTTCAAATCTTTTCAAAACTCTCGCCATGAGTGCCGCCTGGACGAACAATCGAAACAGCAAGAACATTTCAATAAAAGTTGCCCAAGACGTGTTGAGTTCGGACAATGAACGCATGACCGAAATGAAAGGGCGCCAAGACATGGCTTACATTGGAGATACAAGATACTAGACGATGGGTAGAACAATCAATAGAGTCTTTGCGTCTAAAACTATCCATGCTGAAGGAGGCCACGTCGAGCAACGATGTAACTCAGCTAAATAATCTTAAAATTGACCTACAAAACCTTCAGGAGTTCTACAACAATCTCCTGAACACCGACAAAAAACTGTCCTTAGATTTTCACACTCCAGCTGATGGTTTGTTACAATCTCAGGCCAATTAACTACGCCTACAAGCTGCTTTTGTTTTTATTGTTTTCATACTTCACTGAAATTATGTTTTCGTATAATTGTAATAATAGCATTTCAGTGCACAATACACAAAAATAAATAAATACATTAAACGTCAGAATTACAATATCACTTTTTGTAGTTTTATAGAAGAGCACATCTTACAATAAAATTTTTCTATTAAACAAACCTTTATTAAAGGCGTGTAACGCTATTGTTCGTTTTTGAATACACAATTGAGAAAAACACTCTATTATCCGTTTATAAAACTGTTGTAAGTTTTTTTGGAATAAGGCTGTAAGTATATAAGTATACTTAAAAAAAATATCATGTAAATGGGGACTTAGTCTCGACTCATAGTCAGTGTTACCGTTGCGCAACGCAGTCGAGATTCAAACAAGACATTTTTTTCCAATCAAGTGTCAAAGTTTGTTGGAGAGAGAGGCAGGCGGAAAGAGCTCTCTACCACCATTTATTTCTAACCTGGCGAGCGGCCGCCAGGGAGCCAGCGGTTTCGATAGATGTGGTTGGCGTTTGCAAAATCAAATGTATTTATTAAGTCCAGATTTACACAAGACAATTTTTTCCAAGCAAGTGTCAAAGTTTGTAGGAGAGAGAGGCAGGCGGAATGAGTTCTCTTACATCATGAGATTTCGTCGCGCGATCTGTCAAAAATACATCCCTGGGCGACTAGTCTTTTAGGCGTAAACGAGGATCGCGCGATTTTGAGAGAGGAACGCACGACTCCGAGAGAGGATCGCACGACAAAATTGACATCCAATTACAAGCAGGGATGGAAAATTAATTTTTTGGAATGTACTAAACTACTACTTTTTAAGCTCAAGTGGTACTAATTGAATTAATTTAAGAAACATAATTTTCAAAGTATGAAATTGCTTCTTTTTTCGTGAAAATTGTTATGATTTGTTATATGATTTTCCGTTTTTATACTATTACAACAATTATTATTAGACGTTTCGCTTATAGCATTTATTATATATCATTTTAGAGAATTGTGATCGCTATTCCAAAAGAATACTTCAAATTAGTGATTGTGTTCCGCAAAATATTAATAAAAATCTTACGGTTCATATTCTCTTCATATTAATAAAAATTGGAAAATAAACACATTTTGAGAAAATGCTGTCGCCCGTACCTAGTTACCATCGACATAAATTAATTAAATTAATTGTGATAGAAAAGGTACGCGGAGAGTATGTATTAGGGAAACAAAATGACATTTGATTTTTGTCTGTATAAATAATTTCTACAACGTAGAGAGATCAAATAAAATAGTACTGAAACGGCCGTGAGAATATGTCGCCCATACCTAGTTACCATCGACATAAATTAATTGTGATAGAAAAGGTACGCCGAGAGTATTTATTAGGGAAACAAAATGTCATTTGATTTTTGTCTGTATAAATAATTTCTACAACGTAGATAGATCAAATAAAATAGTACTGAAACGGCCGTGAGGATATGTTGGTACTTTTGAAAGTGAAAAGGTAATAAAGTACTAAATTTCTTCAATTTTACGTGCGATTTTGAAAAAATCGGGAGGATCAAATTCAATTCAATTCATGTTTATTAATTCGAAAAATCCTTATTACAATGGGTAAATACGCTTATAGCTGACATTTGTCATTATTATAATAACTTACATACATTAGGTATCTTACAAGTTATATACGTAGTATGTACGAAAAAGATCGCGAATTTTTAATTTCCGCGGGCTACGTGTATTTGATTTTTGATATTTTTGTAGCGTTATGTTGGTACTCATGTCCCTTACTTATGCTGACAAGGTCGGCCATTTTGAATGTTTAGTTAATTTTTGACAGCTGTTGTGCTTGGATGTGTTTTAACTTGTCTTCGATTTTTATCTATTTCAGAAAATGGATCAAAGAATCTGCATGAAATTTTGTGTGAAAAACAAAATAAAGTGCGCTGACGCATTCCGAATGCTGACTGTGGCATATGGTGAAGCTACCTTGGACCAAAGCAACGTTTATCGGTGGTACAAAATGTTCTTAGAGGGCCGAGAAGATGCGAAGGACGAACAGCGTGCCGGACGCCCGAACACGTCAACAACAGACGAAAACATTGATAAAGTGAATAAAAAAATATTGGCCAATCGACAAATTACCATTAGAGAAGTTGCAGAGGATCTAAACATATCGATTGGCTCGTGCCATTCGATTTGAACCAATGATTTAGACATGAGTCGGGTCGCCGCTAAAACCAAAAACAGCATTGTGTTAACATTGCTGAGGAGATGTTGAAGTCGGTCCGTGACGACCCAAATTTGCTCCAGAGGGTCATAACTGGTGACGAATCATGGGTTTATGGTTACGACGTGGAAACAAAAACTCAATCATCCCAATGGATCCTGCCGCATGAACCAAGACCGAATAAAGCGCGCCAATTTCGGTCGAACGTAAAGGTTTTCCTCGCAGTTTTCTTTGAGGGGCGTGGTGCATTATTAATTCTTGCTACAGGGTAGTACGACCAATAAATAATATTACCTGCAAGTTATGCGCAAATTGCGTGAGGCAATCCGACAAAAACGCCCGGATTTGTTGAAGAACAAAAACTGGCTTTTGCACCATGATAACGCCCCTGCACCTAGGAAAATAATTGGTTGGAATTGGATTGTAACAATAAAAAAAATAGTACTAGCAACAAAAAGTATATTGCCTACACCGTCTGTCGGTTGTATTTATAAATAAATGGTTGAAACAACAATAATAACATGGATACGATCAAATAAAAATGCTTGCAACTAAATCGATGGTTTTATCAATCGAATTATTGCAATGAATAATTGGTTGCTACAACAGAAAAATATTAATAAATAATCGTTTTTTGGTTATCCCAATAATTTCCCAAATTTAGAATAATTAAATCTATTTTGGGAAATACAATCGAATGATTGGTTGTTGTTCTTTTGCTGATACACGACAAACAAAAAATAAAATTACTCGACATAAATAAATCTTCAACATTTTGTTCAAGAACGGTATAGGTAATCAAAAATAATCTCGTTTGGATAATAATGTGTGGAATGCAGAATATGTTGTGTAAAATGTTTAAATAAAAAAAAGCAACAATCATCAAATTGAAAGCACAGGTTTAAGCGATATTTGCATAAAAGTTTTGTTTTTTTTTCGTGTACTAAAATGTGTGTCAAATATTTCCACATCTCATAATAGTGATGAATTTGTAATATAGGATTTATAATTTTGTTTTTTGTTCAATAAATAATATAATAATAATTATATGATTGACAAATTGTCAGACGTCTGAATTATTTAATTTCCTATGCTAATTTTTTTCAATTCATTACATTTATTATTGAATCTTTCATTATTATACAATGAAAATAACAATAAGTGGACAAATCTTAACCTAAAATACTATTCTCTGGGTTATTGCCATTGAGATAAACCATTGAGACTTTACACGATTTTTTACTTTAACAAAAGGATAACATTTCAAATTTAAGAATTCAAAATTTCATTTTTGTTTAGTTTTAATTTAAATCAAGTCCAGCGTATCTCCCCTTCTCCCACATAACACCGGCAATATTTTTCAATTTCCTCTTTTACTGTTGGCATGTTGTGATCCTTATGGATGTTAGCGTTTCTTATATACCATGGTACACGTGTAATTAAACGAAGAATATTCGATTGTCTTCTTTGTAATTTGCGTACGTTTGAAGCGCACGCTGTACCCCAGAGCTGGATACCATATGTCCAAATGGGCATCAATACCGTTTTGTATAAAAGAACTTTATACTCTTGATCTAGGGCATATCTTTGGCTGATAAGCCTCTGAAATTGATTAGTTTTGAGTTTTATTTGAGTTACTTTAGAGTCCATGTCGGGCGACCACGTCAAACGCCGATCTAAATGGATTCCAAGATATTTTACATGATCATTTTGGGGAATCTGAGAATTGAAAATAGAAATTGGAGGACTTGTATCCTTTCGTAGGGTAAAAGTAACATGAGTACACTTTGAGGCATTCACCATTATTCTCCATTCTTCTAGGATTCGGACATGAGACTGCAGTTGATCGGACGCAACTGAAGGGTTTTTGTGAGTTCTGAGGAAAGCAGTATCGTCAGCAAAAGTATGTAGACGTATGCGTAAAGTTGGTTATGGGCATATCTGCCGTAAAAATAACGTACAGTATAGGGCCAAGAATGCTCCCCTGTGGGACACCGGCATTTATTTTCTTAGGACTAGAAAAAATGCCATTTGATTTAACTTGAAAAGACCGGTTAGTCAAATAACTCCTGAACAGTTTATACGTGTTGATTGGCGGAAGGTCGCATATTTTGTACAAAAGTCCTTCGTGCCAGACTTTGTCAAATGCTTGGGAAATATCTATGAATAACGCCGAACACTATTCTCTATTCTCAAATGCTCTTTTGATGAAGGTTACGATACGGTGTAACTGTTCTATAGTATTATGACTTTTTCTAAAACCAAATTGATGGTCAGGTATAATATTGTGAGAAATTATATGAGGTGTGATTTTCTTCATGAGAATGGACTCAAACATTTTTGAAATAATCGATAGTAAGCATATAGGGCGATAGGATTTGACTTGAGTTGGTTTGCCTGGTTTCGGTATCATCACTATTTCTGACTTCTTCCAAGATAGGGGGAAGTAACCTAGACGGAGAATTGCATTGAATAAAAATAACACCATTTTCAAGGCTGAAAAAGGAAGTTCTTTAATCATTTTCGCTGTTATACCATCTCCTCCGGGCGATTTCTTTAATTTTAGATCTTTGACAGATTCTTCAACATCCTTTATTCTAAGCTTGATTGGCCAGAAATTATATCATCTATCACTGGCTGATAGATTGGGCGAGGAATTATGTCATTTATCACGGGCGGATAGTGTGGGCGAGGAATTATATCTATCACGGGCGTATAGATTTCAGATGTATTACTGTTGGGTGTAAAAACGGACTCGAGGTAGTTTGCGAATGCATAGATTGGGTGAGAAATTATATCATCTATCACGGGCGGATAGATTGGGCGAGGAATTATGTCATTTATCACGGGCGGATAGTGTGGGCGAGGAATTATATCTATCACGGGCGTATAGATTTCAGATGTATTACTGTTGGGTGTAAAAACGGACTCGAGGTAGTTTGCGAATGCATTTACTTTCTCTTCTGTGCTTTTTGCCCAGTTCCCATTTTCAAGGCGAATTGGGGATTCATGCGCAACAGGGCCTCGCATATTTTTTGTGGCCTTCCAGAGACTATAATCTGTTTTCTGGGTTGGATCCAGAGATTGCAAATATAGTTTTAGATCACTTTCCTCGGCTGATTTCAATCTCTTCTGGCGATTTTTTAGTTTTTTCTCAGAGCTGGGGAGCGATATTGTTGCCACTCTCTTCTAACGCTTCTTTTTTCACTGATTAACGCTTGGATGCCTGTTGGGTTATTTGAGTTATCTCTTTTGAATGCACTTTTTCGAGTAGCCACTTTAACAGCACTGTTTACAACGTCTGTGAATAGGTTTACCGCGGCTTTAATTTCATCCGTTGTACGTAACGATACACTATCGGATAGGTGTGAGCTAACGTATTTTTTATATTTTAACCAGTTGGTATACTTATTGGGCAAATTGTCACACCCATTTTCATGAATGTTGTAAATCAGTGTCAAAATGGTAGGCGAGATAATTGTTCACGCCTTATATTTTTTATTATAGCGAAATCAATAAGGACTGCCGTTTTATTCAGATCCTAGGGGGACAATATATCGACGATATCACCAGATTTGTGCCTGTGATAGCGATAGAAGTTGCTTGTATATGCTCAGTCCTATATTCGGGCATAGGTTAATGTTTGATTTTATTTTGGACAATAAGAGCTGTACCACCACAGGTTCTCCCGTTAGGGTGTTTAGTATCATATGTGGAATAACCACGTATCCTAAAACAATTTCTGGTTGAGAAATGTGTCTCAGAGACAAATAAAATATCTATGGTTCCGGAGAAAATTTTCTACCTCGTTTCTGTGTTGGCTCAGGCCGTTTGCATTCCAATAACAAATTCTCAGTGGATTTATTTTTGATTTAACACGAGTTGCATAAGCATACTTTGATTCCTCATCATTTCTTGCATCATGCTTTGCATATTCAACATGATTGAATTTATAGTTTCTATTAATTTTTCTATTGAGTTTTCGAGGGGAAATTGAGGGGGTACGAATTACCATTTCTTGTCATACGGGCGTATGACATATTTGGACGAATTGTGTTCTTTGGGATTCGGTTTAGGTTTGTGTCCCTAGAACTAGCATTTTCCGTAGGAGATACGGTTCTTAAGCCTGGGAAAGGCGATGGAATATAGCTTGCATATACTGGAGTTTTATTAACATTGTTTGTTTTTTTCGTGTGCTTATAGACAAGGCAACCCCTTTAGTTTGCTGTATTGTTCTCACCGCAGTTGCTACATTTTTTACGCCAGTAACTGTTCTTCGATGGGGACATTGGACGGACTTGTGCACATCGCCACATCTGACACAAACGGCCGGTAATTTACAGTATGCCTTTGTGTGTCCAAATTCTTGACAATTTGTACATTGGGGAGGATTGGCTCGTTTTAAAGGTTCCTCGACTTGAATTCTACGGTTGCACAAATATCTCAGATGAGGTGCGCGTTTTTTCTTTATTCGCGAAGAATCAAATGTTAGTTCAACCTTAAACATGGGTTTTTTTTTCAATTCATTACATTTTTTATTGAATCTTTCATTATTATACAATGAAAATAGCAATAAGTGGACAAATCTTAACCTAAAATACTATTCTCTGGGTTATTGCCATTGCGAATAAACCATTGAGACTTTACACGATTTTTTACTTAAACAAAAAGGTTAACATTTCAAATTTAGGAATTCATAATTTCATTTCATTTTTTTGTTTTTGTTTTGATTAGGATTTGTTTTAATTTATATCATGTCCAGCGTATCTCTCCTTCTAAGGCGGTCATGACCTTCAAAATTTAGTAGTTCTCGAGCCAGGATGTTTGGATGATTGAATAGTTTACCCACGTAACATCGGCAATATGGGTTGACGAATTTTCTTTTTATTTATAATGTTTATTATGGATTTAACCCTCTTTAGCAAGTTCATCGATTATTTCAGCTGTTGAAACTGTACTATCAATACCCTTAATTACTACCACAAGACCTTTCGAACTCTTATGCTGATAAGTGTAGTTATTCTTTTTTTCTAGATCGAGCAACCCAACCACCTTTCTATAAACACTTCGGTGTATGTCTGAATTTTAGTTTCGTATACATTGCCTCTACGAAGTGAAGCAACATAAAAGTTTTCTTTGCCTAGTAGTTGGGACAGCCTATTTACCAACGTGTTAGTTGTTTGTTCCCGCAAGAAAAGTGTAGGTGGTTTGGGTTCTCTTGTAGTTTCATTTGCTTCCTCATTATTTTCCTCAGAGCTGAGGAGGTCAAATCGGTTCGAACTTAACGCATTCATTCCCTTGGGAACTTTGGGATCTGGTTCCTTATGAGGAGACCTTGCATTTGCCTTTCGTTTTGTCACTAAAATGTATCTATCTATACCAGTTTGAATTTTATCATCTTTGCCCGTTGTACTGTTTGAATTTGTACCTTTGGGGATTGTTGCTGTGGCAACACTATTTCCATTCGGATAAGCTACTGTACTTGAAAGCATACTTTTAGGCACTTCGTTATTTTCCATTGCGTTTGTTAGCATTTCTGTTTGATTTGTTTCACTATTTGACAACTGACGGTTAAATAGAGGCTGGCATCTCTTCTAGGCGAAGTTGTTGCGTTACTTTCTGTAGTTGTCACAGAAATCTCCCATTAAGACTTAACTGCCTCTCAAGGAGGGAGTGAGAGGCATGCACGGACATTTGTTTTTGTAAATTTCTTTGTTTATTTATGAACAACCAACACAGCAAGCACTATGATTTTTAACTTGATTATTTTTCTTGCAAAAGGTTACACTTTAACAATAAACTTTAACACGGAATTATAACCAAATCACTTGTTAATAGCGTCCAACTCGCTTTATATGCTTTAACAGGGTTAATCCTAAAGAAAATAATTTTTTAATAGAACTATTGTGAGAGCCGCTATATACACTTCTGTACGCAACTATGTTGCCAGATGTGAATGTTAATGACAGGAATATATTTTTTTGCATTAGAATAAAGGAGCTTGCGCTTGCATTTAAATATGATGCTATCACATTTTGATATATTCAATCTGAGTCTCCATCTGTCGAAGTAGTTCGACAAATCTAAAAGATAATAATTTATCCTAGAGTTTACAGTTGAAGCTACTGGCCCGGAAGAGGCAATGAGTATATCATCTGCGTAGATCAAAAGCTAGTCACCGGAAGGTGGTTGCGGAAAGTCACACAGATGAATATTGTAGATGATTGGACCGAGTCGAGAGCCCTGCGGAACCCCAGCCACTACATTTTTTCTCTCAGAGAGGTCGTTACCAACCTTAAATCTGTATGAGCGGGTCAACATCTTGAATAAGATACCAGCGTGCCATGCAGTGTCAAACGCCTTGGAAAAATCATGACTAACTGCAATGGTCACATGGCGCTTATTCAAGGCCCGGGCTACGTGATCGGATAGCACTGAGAGTGCTTGGGAAGAGGAATGACCCTTGCGAAAACCGAATTGGTTGTCCGCAAGTATTCCGACATCATCTATTGTGTCCCTTATTCTGCGCAACAGGAAGTGCTCCAGAAGTTTGCCAAAGGCTGAAAGTAGGGATTTTGGTCGATAGTTGCTGCTTTGCTTGGGATCAGAACCAGGTTTTGGGATAGGAATCGTGAGTGATTCCTTCCAAGCGCTGGGGAAATATCCCAAGTTTAAGTAATGATTGAAGATGATGGACAAAAATGTCAAAATCATTGTATTGGTATCCGGAATTCCGTCAACTCCGGCTGATCGACGGATGCGTTTAACTCTCAAGGCCTCTCCGACCTCTTGAGGTGTCACAAAGCCAACGTTTCGCCAGACCGTTCCCTCGCCGCGGATTGAAGCAAAATAGTTTAGTTCGAAGAGTTCACTATCAGTGAAGTCATTGAATGTGTTGTCTCTAGTCTGGTTCGACGTCCCAGACAACTGAACGCTGTCAGTGAGAAGATTCGCTTTACCCATATCTTCGGATATGAGAGTGCCATTGCCGTTAAGCAAGGCTGAAATAGGTGGTCGTGTTTTTAGCCCAGCTGCACCTTTTAGTTGTCTGAATGTTGAGTTGTTTACTCGGATGGATTGCAGGAAGCAGTCCAATGTGAGCGCATGAATTCAGCGATTTGGCCCTGGATAATTCTATCCAGGTTTGCCGGCCAGGGTTTTTCGACCGATGTACAATCCATCGAAGGCGTTTCTTCTCCCGTATAAAATTAATTATATGGGGTGGAAGATCTCGAAGTCCTATGGCTGGAGTTCATTCGAGGAATGTCCTCTTCCATAGAGTCGCGGAAAGCGGTGGTCATGATGACCACACTCTCATCGATTTCGTCGGTTGTAACGTTCCGATTGATCGGAAGTTCGAGGTTTTCAAGGCGAGTTTCGAGGCGTCGATTAAAACGATTTCGGATAATTTTATCGAAATCAAAGTATTTTTGTCTGCTGTCGTCAGAAGCAAGTCCACTTTGACTTAGTACGATCTCCACAGCTTTGTGGCCAGATTCGTAATCGAGAGTCCTGAGTCCAGAGGCCTCAGTCTCTCCCGCGAAGGATATTCCAGAGGAGACCATGAAAATATCTATGTACGAATTCGTACCGTATCTTGTAGGCCCCTCGGTGTTTGTTATCCTAAGTTCCGGACACTCCAAGAGGTAGTAATAGAGAGACTTGCCTTGAGGGTTGGTGACGTCACCACCGCAACATGGGTGTTTCGCGTTAAGGTCGCCGCCGATTATTATATCGTCTTGACCGAACGCGTCGAGTATCGGATCGAGTTGATTCGCTAATAGAGTATCATTAGGCCTGTGGTATAAGGCGATAGTTGTCAGCCAGGACCCATAAAGTTTGTTCACACGCACGCAAGTATTCTCGAAGCTCCCGAGGTTAAGAGTAGCCCTCTGGGAGTGAACTGTTTCTTTGACAAGGATCGCAGTGCCGCCACCGCGTCTGTCTTGCCTATACATAGTATAGCCGCGAAAATTTGCTCTATTTGCCTTGGCAGGCAAGGAATTATAATCGGACGCGTGTTTTTTTATTTTTTCGATAATAGCAAAGAACTCCATACCGAAGAACTCATGGCTATCTTTATTAAAAACGTCCATGACGTTGAAATTGTTTGGGTTTACCCGGGGTCTGCTCGCACTCGGTTTTATTGGCGATGCTGCTGCGTGCAAGACGCCGCTGCGGGCAGTGCTGGTAGTCTGAGGAGAAGGGATTTCCAGCGCAGGTACTGCACGTGGTACTTTGGCAGATGCCCTGGTAGCGGTGACACGTTTAGCAATAAACGCTAGACGGTTTGGACAGTTCAATTAATGCATTGGTTTTGCAATTAATGCAATGTACCTCGAACTCTGGTTTTTCAACAACAGCACAGTTGCAGGGTCTGTTGAGATTACCTTTTTAGGGGTAAATTGTCCCTTGGCAGTGCCATGGTCGCCTCTGCATTTTACTCACCGGTATGGCATGCCGCAATTATAAGCCACGTGCCCGAAGCGTTGACAGTTGTTGCGTGCAATGGTGATGATTTTTCCAACATGTATATCCCATGAAACAATTATAGTAATGGTAAAGATCAAAATTTGATGTTTCATATTGCAAAAATGATGAATTAGTTTAACGTGTCGTTGTTATGTGTGAGGCGGTTACAAAGCTTCATACGCAGGACACCACCAGCAATTACATCATTCGGCACATTAATGTATGGAACATCATGTAAATCAAATTTTGTGTAGCTACATAATGGCAGTGGTCAGTTCACAAGCGGTCTTCTTTGAGCGTGATAGCTTTCACGCTGTTTATAGTGGCTCTATTGACAATTGTCACCTGCCTCAATAGCTGAGACGTTATCCATGAATGGCAGTGAGGGGTGGGGGGGCAACGGTGCCACTGGAGAATTGTGTGCCCAAAATCAATGTAGACATGCCAGTCTCGCCGAATACCAACCGGGGGCTCACCGAATACAATGTAGGTATCACTATGGGGGTTCTCTCACGTATCAGGGTAGATGATTGCGGTGACACCTGGTATTTGTTTCAATTCGAAGTCTAGCATAATTTTACGGGTAGGGCATGCCCCTTGAGGTGAGATTGTGTGGCCTTGGAGACGATATATACTGCCAATTGTTTGTGGCACCAACATCAGCATCTTCCAACTCGGGTACATCGCCCTCACAGTCATCCTGAGCGCTGGAATAGAGAGGAGGTTGTGAGTACTCTTGCAGTATTTTTATTGTAATGTAAAAAACATACCCAGAATAAAAAAACATGTTTTTTGTGGATAAAACTAATGCCAAACGAAAATCGCTTCAAGTTGGGAGTGCAAATTCAAGAAAATTGCCAACGGAAATGCAACGTGTTTACCAAACAGCTGTTCGATGGGAACGTTGCCACTCTCGTCCAAAATATTATTAGCTGTGTTCAATAGTAGTGGATGCCACTACTGTCAGGGTTACCGATCATTCCTAAATGATGATCGATAACAATAAAAATGACAATGCATGCGATTTGTTGGTGGAAAACTTAGTAAATAGCGAAAATATATAAAAACAATCTAAGGAGGGAAAATTAGAAAATTGAGGGAAAACTTTCTTTGCGTCAGACAGACAGGGTATAAAAGCACCAAATAGTGGAAAAGCGGTCATTATAGTCTCTGTTTTGCAGCCGCAAACTTCTGAAAGTTAATAAGAAATTCTGATTAGAAAATAAGAAGAAAGTGATTTTTTTTATAAAACTAAACGTAAACCAAGTAAACCAGCGGAAATAAATTTCAATTAAATAATTGTTGGGTTTATTTATGTCTTTTTCTGTGTCGGTGTTAACATATAAAGTGAGTTACTTGTTTTGTGTGGGGTTTAGCTTTGTTAACAATGTGCCTTGTTTTTATTGTTCGTCAGCACCCGAAATTTCAAACAAAACCAGCAAAGCAAATTTGGCCTCCGCGCAACCGTCCATCAGACGGAGGCCACCTATTTTTTTTTTAAAGTTAACTCTACGGGATACGTACGATATCCTGGATACGAAGAATCCTTGTGTTTTGGCCCGCGAAAGACGTCAATCAAGACTTGGAAGTGTTCGTATAGTCTGTTATTTCCTGAAATCCAAAGAGAAAAAGAAACACATAATAAAAATCTGAAAGTAAGGTAAAGCAAACAGAATCTTATTCTTACCTATATGGGCGATATTTGGACCAGAGGAAATACGCCAAGTTTGGCTGCGAAATCTGGAAACTAAAGAAAAGAAACAGAATTTTTCAATTATAAAAAAAATCATAAAAGGTGTTACGAATTCCTGTTAATGATTTTAAGGAAAAAGAAAAAAAAAAGACCGAAACCGGTTTCATGAAATGGAATGTAACCACTAGGCTAGCAACATTCCATACCCTGATTCAATCGATAAGCTTTTGTAATTATCATGACATTTATTACAGGTGGCAACTCGGGTCTGTAAAAAGTTAGAATTGCGAAAGAGATGGAGAAGATTTTTTTTGGTTCAATCATCTTTGTGAAGACGTTGAGTAGTGTATCACGTTGAAATTAATCTTGCTGAGGCAATAATAAACTTTTTTTTAATAAACAGTACAAACAAAAATACCACAAACAAAAAAATTTAAATTAACATCTTTTTGTGATGAAAACAGTTTAAAATGTTTAACAGAAAGTTTCACTGGACTTTAAAAAGTTTAACTGAATCAATCAGTGCGTATCTGCTATAAAAAAATAAAAGAATTCCTCCTGTGCTAAAACATAAAATGTAGAATTTTATGTCTGAAAAAACATGTGAATGCCGCTACTCGGATAAGATGTTTTCTCGACTAGAAACTGGATCCATGTATTTATAGAAGGCCCTTTAACATCGTGTTATGAAATATGCAGCCACATGTGATTCAAGGAGCAGCTTAAACCAGCTTTTTTGATAATTAAAATCTAATTCTTTTGATTTTGTTTAAATTTATATTTTTGTTAATTTAAAACACATTAAAAAAATATATAGAAAATTTCTTGCTTTTTAAGAAACTTCACTTATAAAAATAGTGACCAATAAGTTTATATTATATACTTTCATATTTGCCATAATTATGTATGCCTTTTTTTTGAATTATATGTATCTCATTTATCAGTATTTATTTCATTCCATAAATTTTTATCATATAATCTGTATTAATAATGTATTAAAAGAAGAGTATATTAAGAGAGTTAACCGTTATAAAAAAAATTGATTTGAGATTGAGTAAATTATTCTTAATATGATGGTCTGCTTATGTGGTTAATAATCATATTTGTGTAACTCTTCAGATACTCATCGGTAATGCTGGCGCCAACATAGAGAATCGATGCATCTTTAAGAGCGGTGAGTTTAAGAGAAAAATGTATTACTGATAATTTAATACAACAATGATGTAAACTACAAAGCAAGCAATATTTGTATAAAGTGCTAAAAGTTGTGAATGCAGTTTTTGTGTATAAGACTTATTTGCTCTTTCTCTATTACTCTTTAAAAAATTATAGCTATTTTAATTCTTTCTTGATAACAAAAAAAAACTTATTTTCTCTTCTTCTTATACTCTCCTAAGATCTTTATGATTCTAATTTTGAGTTGTTTTAAAACTTATTGTTGTAGTCTCTATTTCTTTCTTAGAACTATTTCTTGTTATGATGATAACAACAATTAATTTGCTTTATATATTTAAATAAGATATTTAATGAATAAGATATTTAAATGAATACGAATAGAAGTTTCATGAGTTAATAAATCAAAAATAGATTTGGAAATGGATATGTCAATTATATTTTACACTGTTTTGATCATTTTAAATATCATGGATGTTTAGGTTGAAACCATTGGTGATGTTGGGGAAATGTTCGTTGAGGGGCAATTGTTAGGGAATGCAATGAGAATACAATGACGTAAAATGACGGACTGACGAGAGCGACTTTGTATAGGGAACCATTTTCGTTATTATTGGGCTTTTGGAGGTGGTTCATGGCTGTAGGTGATGATTACAGAAGGGGAGGGTGTGCCCAGACCGAAGTTGGACCCGGACAGGCTGACAAAAGGGAACGGGAGACAGAATGACATACAGCGGGACAAGTGACAAATACTGATGGGAGGATCTAGAATAGTTGGACGGTAATGGTAATGTGTATTATGAATCATGTTGTTTTCTAATAAATTTCCTTAACGGACACGAGGAATGATGTTATAGAAGGAGAATAGAATTTTGGCCTAACCCTGCCCCTAAGCCGACGAGCAGTACCGGGATAAAGCCACCGTGTCCAATGCCTAATCACGATCTTGTAGTGTGCGCCTTTAAAGGATTTGAATGTAAGAAGAAGGATATAACGGTTGCATTGATAGCAGGAAAAAAAGGGAGAATTAGAAGAATAGGTTCCACCCGAACAGCTGTTTTGCCTTAAAAACACAGAAATAATGACAGGTCGAATACAGGAACAAAAGGGGAATTTAGAAAATCGAAGGTTTGGACGGTGGGAAATGAAAAAATGTCGGCCCTTTTTCCTGGCTGAAATCGAAGAAGACGGTCAAGTGGCTCTGCATCTCTACTCACCCTTGCTGATTATCAACCAAATAATTTGGAAACACATTGTACTCAGTTAAATTTTTTTTTATTAATATAACAAATAAAAGTTAAACTAAACAAAAGAAACACAAGTTGGTGTTACAATAAACATACATACATACATTTCGTCGAGAGCACAGCACAGCACAACGAAAGAGCCACCGCTGACCTGTCCAACGTTGGAGGCGCAGAATTGCATCACCAAGCCTGGGATGCCTGGTATTCCGGAAAGTGTATACACAAATAACGTTACGGTGACCTCGGACGACTCGACGGACAGACCTGTGAATGAAAACATATATAAATAAAGATTAAAAAAGTGCCGGTACTATCTAACGCAAAGACAAAATCGTGATACTTACCAGAAATTCAGACCCTTTGTGTAGTGATAAAGTTGCGCGAGTAGGTTTCTCGGGTGTGAGCTCAGGCCTAGGGACATTCCGTTTTTTTTTTTGATAGAGGGAGCAAGTTACCCAATTTGCACACGGTTTCGTCGGTGCTAGGAAAGGGAAAATGGGCGGCGATAAATAATGACATATTTATATATATTTTTCGGCGAATCAAACTAGGACTTACGATACTAGAACTAGGACGAATACGAACGACACACTAACACGAATACTTAGCCATTGCCAGGCCCAACAGCAGCCGCCAAGTCTCAACGTCCGCTAATCCCTGGAAGATTTTCTCATCAGTTCCCGGCCAGCCGAATGTAAAATTTTGTAATTTTTAAAGCATGATTAGTCATGAGCAAAATAGCCATAAATTAGCCGCAAAAACAAACCAAAATTAAATTGAACTAATTTGTTTTACGATTTTTTTTTTGATTTTAAATTTTAAACGAAAATCTTTACATTATATACTAGATTTACCTTCTTTAAAACATATTGTCGTCATGAATTGTTGTCATCGAATAGTATCCTGAGCAAATCGAATATAGTGCGAAGAAATATCGCTCATAATAAAAACGCAAAATTGTATGTTTCTGAAACGAAATAGTTGAAATGTTTATAATGGACTAGATAACTTAGTCTGTGGTAGCAAAGGGGGGAAACACGTAAGTAGAACAAGCAAATCTGGGTTACCAAAAATATCATATTTCAGGTATCATGGTGAGGTCCGATCGATCTCCAGAGGGTGGGCCTAGTCTTGGCGAAACATCAGCCAAGTTTCTGAGCGTAATTTCTGGGTAATTCCTATCTTTTCTATTTCGTCTTTTTCTCTGGTTAGGGGGCAATTCCTTCTCTACCTTTCTGTTTTTTTTGTTTTCTTTTTGCTTTTTCTTTCCCTTTATTTCTTTCGGACTACTTTCCTTTTTACTTGCATCGGGTTCCCTCTCTATTTTTATATTTTTTTGGATGCAACGACCGGTACGATATATTTTTTTGTTACGCTGTGTCAGATATCAGAATAGTTGGCAAGAACCACCCCCATCCGTCGAGCTTAGCCGCGCAAAACGCCAGCGTACCGGCAACGCCAATCATCTGGTAACCATGGCCATTTACCGAGTGGCCATTCAGAGGATTCTTCTTAGGCAGAACACAAAATTAAACAGCAACAAAATGGCGCCCATGCGTGGGGCCCGAGCAAGTCCTTCAGTTTTTTTTCAGTTAGTTTCCTTGGGGTATGGAGGTCCTTGTTTTCTAACGAACGCGTAGTCCCGATGGAGTGTTTAAGAGTCCTCTACGCGCTGTTACGCAGGAGTTAGGAAACGAGCCGTCTAAGGAACTCATTTCTACGAGAGCTTAATCGCACGGCAATCCTTTCGATTAATTGTCTCGTGGAAAGGAGACCCTGATACCTTTTTCATAATCGTTTTTTTTATGTTCTCTGGAGTTCACGGGCGGAGTCCTTTTCCAGGAGTATCAGACCCGCTTTCCACAGGTGGATATATCACTGAGCGCGAAGCTGATCCATATGGAGGGGGATAACGATACATGGGACTCAGGAACACAGTTTCAAGAATAGTAACACCATAGTCCAAAGGTTAGTTGGTCATTTGTAAGGTGCGAGCTTGTCCTTTTCCGAGTTGCTCGATAGACAAAACCGTATTGGGTAACTTCCGTGCGTCTTGCAGCAAAAGGTTTTTTTCCACAGTCTGCAATTGTGCCGGAATTTTCTATTATGGTTGCGCCCACAATTAATCTCCATCTTCTCGCAAACAAAAAACTATCCAATTACTCACTGAAATAGATAAGGAAGATTTAACTCTAGATTTATACGCTCAAAATAGGATTTGTGTTTTACTTACGTTGTTTTTTTCCCTCAAAGCTACCACGACAGTGCCATTGTTATTTTTTTGGTTTTTGAATTACACTTTCTTCTAATTAGGTGTTGAGATTTTCATTTTTTATTTTCTTTTGCGATTTGTATTGACTTCAGTGTAGCATCATGGTCAATACGCGATCCACGGATAGAGATTTAACCAGTCGTCCCATTCTCGGACAGGGTAGTGCGGTCGATCCAGCGGTCCTTGCGGCAGTCCAGCCAGTCGTAACCCATGACCACACAAACAATTTCAACCACCGCCACCAACACGGTTCCAGCGATCTCGTCAGCAGCGCCGTCAGTTCCTTCTTGTTTCCGGGATGGCTCCCAGTCACTTAACGCGTCGTTTTGGTCTCACGGGGCTATATCATCTCCAGATTATAGCGACTTGACAGCTCTGAATCCGCCACCAAACAGACCCAATGATCAGAATATACCAGACGGTATCAGTCCTGGTGTGCGTGAGATTATCAATTCAGCAGTGGGTTTAGCCCGTCAGCAGTTTATGAGGGAGGAAGAAGAGCGTCTTCGAGAATTGATACCCCGAATTGTGGAAGCCACCAGACGGTCGTTAGGGGTATATCTACCACCAAGCAGTACTAATCAAATACCATCGTTTCCATCGCTAGACGCTTTCGCAAGCTGTACAAGGCCGCCAGTTACCACAAGCAGCCAGCCACAAGCTCATGTACCAGCTACTGCTTTGCCGTCACGCTATAGCTTTCCGCCAGCTACCTCATTTGCACCATTCCAGCCAGTGCAGGCAACACCGACATATACTAGAGCGACAACGTTTCCATCGCAGCCTCCAAACATTAGTTCAGCCGTATCGTATACACAGCCACCACCACCACTTACACGACCTCCGGCGCCAAATATGTTTTTACCACCGCCTGAAGCAGTTCGTCAGTGGGACACTCCTCATGGTATAAATCAGCTTCCACCATATTCACAGCCGTTGTATGGCCAATCCCATCCACCCTGTGCTGGAGTACAGTCAGAGCCAGCAAGCTTACCGCGACCAAGGGCCGGCACGAACTCGGATTCGGCAGGACGTTTTAATTTAGCAAAATGGGGAGTGAAGTTCGACGGTACTGGTAAAACTATGCACGTTCAGGAGTTTATTTTCCGCGTGAGCCAGCTGAAACAGGACTATGATTGCCCAGAGGAGGAGATTTTAACTAAATTTCACCAGCTCCTTGAGAATCCAGCCCTCGACTGGTATTGGAATCACAGAAAGTTTGTGCAGTTTCGTTCTTGGGGTGAAATCGAGAAAGCACTGTTAGGCCAATATCAGCGATACGAGAACGAATTCCAGATACAAACACAAATTCTCAATCGTCGGCAGCTCCCTCAAGAAACATTTGAAGAATTTTACAATGCGGTAATTAAATTGAGAACACAGCAGAAGACGCCTTACCAGGAGCATGAGATGGTTGAAATCATGAGGGGCAATCTTAAACCATCGCTCGCCCAAATGATATTTTCGGCCAATATGCGAAACCTGGGAGAGTTTTACCGGCAGGTGAAGAAGGCCGAGAATTTGATTGCTACGCAGCGGCAGCAGTACCAACGCCAGAGTTTTCCACAGAGAGTCCACGAAATTGCCTTGGAGGAAGATGATTTCCGGGATGACATGGAGGTGGATGCAATTACAGGGCGAACGAGATACAAGTGTTGGAATTGTGGAGTGGAAGGGCATTGCTGGGTGGATTGCAAGGCGCCTCGCAAGTACTTTTGCTACAAGTGTGGACATGATGGGGTGACCGTACTAGACTGTCCGAAGTGTCAGGGAAACAGACAGCGGAGCCCATCTCGAACTGGGGAGGTGAGGTCCACGGCTGTTTAAACCCAGTAAGTAGTAGATTAGATAGTAATGTAGGCAGTAGTATTAGGAAGATTATGATTTTGAAAAATTTTGAAAGAACTGAAATAGAAAAAGAACATAAGCTTAGAGAATTAAAGCCTCTTCATGTCCGCGTTAGGGAATACAAAGAGGCTAAGGAAAGAATTTTCGGAACCGTGACGAACCGGATAAGGAAAGCTAGGGAAAGTGATGACAACCGTTTTTACACTAAACTCTCTATTAATGGTCAGGTAATTGAAGGGTTGCTCGATAGCGGAGCTAGGGTGTCAGGTCTGGGTAAGGACTGCCTCAGTTTTGTCGAGCGCGCAGGCTTGGAAATTCATAGTTTCCATTCCTTCATCAAGACGGCGGATGGCAGTCCGCATAAAATAGTTGGTAGGGTACGTCCTAAAATTTCTTGTAACAAGCAAGAGTTCGACTTAACTCTCTATCTGGTGCCGACTCTGAGTCGTGAATTGTTTTTAGGAGTAGATTTCGTGCGGATGTTCAACATTTTCGCTCATGTTGACGGTTTGTCCTCCAACCACATAAGTCTCTGTGAAGAAGCCGAGAGGAACGATGATGTTAAAACCCACGAGTTGTCAGAGGCACAATGTCATCGTTTACAATTGGCGATAGACAAATTTCCGTGCTACACGAAGAATGGCCTGGGTAAAACAAAAGCTGAGGTCCATACAATCGACACTCGTGATGCAGTCCCAGTGAAGGATCGACACTATCCAGTGTCACCGGCCGTGCAGAAACTTATATATGCGGAATTGGATAGGATGCTTGACATGGGAGTGATTGAGGAAAGCGAGAGTCCATGGAGTCACCCGGTTACTTTGGTTAGAAGAGGAGAGAAGAACCGGTTGTGCCTGGACGCTCGTAAACTCAACGCACTCACTGTCAAGGATGCCTATCCATTGCCGCATATTGAGGGCCTACTCAGCCGGTTGGGTGACACATATTTCATTTCTAGTGTCGATCTTAAAGACGCATTCTGGCAGATACCCCTGGATTCGTCTAGTAGAGAGAAAACTGCCTTTACTGTGCCCGGGCGACCACTTTACCATTTCACGGTCATGCCTTTTGGTCTGTGTAACGCAGCCCAAAGGTTATGCCGTTTAATGGATAAAGTGATCCCCGGCGCACTACGTGATAGTTTTCGTCTATCTAGACGATCTTTTGGTGGTGTCTCCAGACTTCGACACACATCTGGGGTTGTTAGAGCGAGTGGCAGGTTGTTTGGCGGAAGCAGGACTTACCATCAATGTGACAAAATCCAAATTTTGCTTCAAGGAGCTCCGCTATTTGGGGTATATTGTGGGAGGAGGCAAACTAAAACCCGATCCGGAAAAGGTTGAGACCATCACACGATTTTCATTTCCTAAAACCGCAAGACAGGTGAGAAGTTTTATGGGTACCGCGGGGTGGTATCGGAGGTTTATTGCCGACTTTGCCACAATCGCTGCCCCAATCTTCGAGACCCTCAAAAAATCAAAACAATTTCACTTCTCGGAGGAGGCCAAGGTAGCTTTTGAGAAGTTGAAAAACGCTCTAGTCAGCAGTCCAGTACTCACGCATCCTGATTTTTCAAGACACTTTTACGTGCAGTGTGATGCCTCGGACTTAGGTATAGGCGCGGTTCTATTTCAAAGGGATGATTCTGACGGAGAACACCCAATAGCCTATTTCTCCCAAAAGCTGACCTCCGCTCAGAAGAACTATTCGGTGACTGAGAGGGAGTGCTTAGCAGTAGTAATGGCCATAAAGAAGTTCAGGCCATACATCGAATTGATGCCTTTCTCAGTCATCACAGATCACAGTAGCCTGAAGTGGCTGATGTCTCACCGCGATCTGAGCGGAAGGTTAGCAAGATGGAGTTTGCATCTCCAGGCTTATTCCTTTGAAATAGAACACCGCAAGGGCTGTCAGAATGTCGTTCCGGACGCGTTGTCTCGATATGACATGGAGGAAGTCACCCTAGACGTGACTTCACTAATCGATCTAGAGTCTCCAGCATTCAAGTCTGAAGAATATTTAGACCTTGTGGCTAAAATAGAGGAAAATTCTGCACAGTTACCTGATTTAAAAATAGTGGAGGGTTTAGTGTATAAGCGGACACGTCATTACGATGGAGTGCTGCTCAATGAAGATTTCGCTTGGAAACTGTGGGTACCCTTGGAATTGACCCAACAGCTGATAGAAAACGCTCACTGTCCACCACAGGTGTCCCATGGAGGGTTTCACAAGACGTTGCGAAGAGTAAAAGAATATTTTTATTGGCCGAATCAAAATATTCATGTTCGAACTTTCGTTAGAAATTGCGTTGTCTGCAAAGAGACGAAACCGGCCAATACAACACTTCGCCCGCCAATGGGAAACGAAATGGTGGTGGACAGACCTTTCCAGCGAATCTACATAGATTTTCTAGGTCCCTATCCAAGATCGCGAATGGGGAATTCTTATATTTTGATCGAGCTAGACCATCTGTCTAAATTTGTACTACTAAAAGCCATGCCGAAAGCTAATTCGAAAAATGTCGTGAAATTTTTAATCACCGAAGTTTTTCATAAATTTGGTACGCCCGAGACAATAGTGTCCGACAACGGGAAACAATTTATAAGTAAACAATTCACGGACGTGATTAAGAATTTCGGCATAAACCACCTTAAAACAGCTGTTCACTCTCCTCAGGCGAATGCGTCTGAGAGAGTGAATCAGTCAATTTTATCCGCCATAAGGGCATACTTAGGAGAAGACCACCGTGATTGGGACAAACAATTATCTGAAATTGAATGTTCACTGAGATCTTCAGTGCACGGGTCGATCGGAGTTAAGCCATATTTCGCGCTTTTTGGTGTCAATATGATAACTCATGGCAGTGCATATAACTTGGCCAGAAAGCTTAAACTTCTTTCCGATCCGGAACTAGAAGTAGTTCCAAGTGCCGTGAAGCTAGACTTAGTCAGAGATCAAGTGAGGAAAAATCTTCATCAGGCTTATGAGAAAGGAGAAAAATCCTACAATACCCGAAGTAGGCCAGTGAAATTTATTCCAGGGCAAGAAGTCTTTCGTAGGAGCTTTAGGCAAAGTGACTTCAAGAATAATTATAATGCCAAGCTGGATAAAAAATTCTTTAAGTGTCGTATTTTACGACCAGTAGGGAATTGCCTGTATGAAGTAGAAGATTTGAAAGGAAAATCAATTGGTATCTTCCACGCGAAGGATTTGAAACAGTAGGCGAAGTTCAATGGAATAGCAATCATACCCTTCCTGATCACACTAATCAAGTCGTATTTGGTGTTCGGGTTGATATCCCAATCAACAAACAGTTCAAGGGGCAGAAGCATCTGACGACCTGAGTTCGCACCAATGTTTACAAAAGCCCGAATATAACCGGAAGTTTTTTGTGTTTCTAACGTGCTCTTAAACAAGCAAATAGTGAGAGGACAATTTATGTCCATCATGAACCCTTAACGATGTACCACCTTGCTCCAATGGACGCTATGTCACTAGGCCGCGCCGGTGTTGACATCAGAGTCATGAACTTAACAATTATTCATATAGTGAGAGCAGTTAGAATTGAAAAATAGACACGTAACGCAAATCCGAACTGGATCTCCGTTAAGATAATGCATCAGACATTGTAGATTTTGGTGTGGACTTGGGGCGCAAATGTCTGTCTACTGATCTCCTGACCGAGTTGGATGAAGAAAAGAAAATAAAAATTGGGAGAAATATCTTTCAAAACGATATAAATTGAATTGATTTCCTTTTTTCTTATCTAGATTATTTAAAATTCACTTGCGAAGTGACATAAATCATTTGAAATTCCCAAGTTCTTCTTAGACTAGGAATGGACAAGTTATTTTTCAGTTGTTCCAAATGAAGAGGTCACAAGTCTAAACTTGAATGGAAATTTGTCTCGAGTTTTTTGTTTTTTTAGTTCTTTGACCGAAATCATGTCAAATGATTTTCAATTCATTGCGAATATATATATAGCCTTCCAACTTTGTCTTCTGATAAAACTGTTGGGAATACTAGCTATCAGGTTTTTGCCGCAATAAGCAGATTTGAAAAATAAAAACAAAATTTTCTTCATTTTAAGTTTTAATTTATTTACGGTGTAAATAAGTATACGTTTCAGCTCCACATAACATGCAATGAGTTTCCGTAATATCCTGGTCGGTGCCCTCGCATCCGGTCCATAGCCTTGAATTTGCAGTAATTCTCCGAAGCGCTATTCAGGAAAGCTATCCCAGATGATTGAAAATTTCGAATTAACCCATGTCAGGAGGTGAAATGTATCCAAGCCTTTTTCCAAGAGAAAATCGTCATAGGTTTTTCCAACAGGATCGCGATTATTCGAAGCTTCTTGAAGTACTTTCCATGTGTACCCCATTCAGGCTTAGTCCAAGCCTTGGTTACCTTCCATCCGTTGGGGTTGTTATGCGGTCCACATCCATTGGCCTCAGCACCATCCTCTAAGTTTCCAAATCCAACATCAGATAACTCAATTTCAATTAATTTCTTTGTTTCTAATCTTATTATTTCAGTTCTCATTTTTTTTCAATACTTTTTCTTTTTTTATGCGCAAATCTAGTGGCTAATGTTTCGCTGATCTCATCGTTCACAATAAAACCGAATAGAAGAGAAACGAGAAGCAGCACGGTAAAGTTTACCCAATCACAGGCCATTTGGAGCTACTACCGGACCGAATCATTCTGGAGTACACCTAAAATTTTTCCTTTACGTGCGGTTCCGGCATGTTACCTTTACAAGGACCGAACCGAGTTCGAATTATGAGCCGAGAAGAAAATGGAAAATAAAAAAAAAAGGAGAATCGTTGTTTCCAGAGTCATAGTTACTGGTGGTCGCACCGAATGAAAAGGGGTAAGGTTTTTTTGAGAAATAAGTGTCCTACTTCGTCCTGTTCAAGGACAGCGAAAAGTATTTTCTATGTCCACACACAGAAAATATTTTAGCTAGTTCTATCATCAGGTCAACCAACATTTTGGGGGATTCGTAAGAAAATCAGAATCCCATAGTACAAATGCATCAACTTAGGAAAATATTTGGCACGAAGTTTATTTAAATAAATTGTACTACTTATTTAGTGTAACCCTATTGTCGAAAAAAAAAATCCGTAGACAGTTGTATTGAAAGCATTAGCAACAAATTAGAATATGTTAAAATTTTTTTTTAGTAAGTCAATAAGAAATAGGAATATAGTTCCAATAATAAAATCTCTTACAGCTGTTGAGATTGTTTAGCAAAAGGTGTTATTTGGTTGATGGAGAAAAACTTGTCAAGTTATTTAAAACTTTCATCATAACATTCATCTGACGCTCAAGTCGGTTAAGTTAGGACTAGAGAAAAAGTGCTCAAAATATTCCCGAAAATTTTTGTGATTTTGATTTTCGCTGAGTTAAATTTATTAAAGTTTTTCCAAAAATTTGTTTAAAACTATTTTTTTGTTAAACTTCTTTAAGCTCTTCTAAGCGAGTTAACATGATTTAGAATCTGAAAAGTCAATATACTGGACTGTTTTTATATTAACAAAGTCTGTATGATTTCATTTAGAGGTTTTAAAATGTTTTGATTATAAAATAATCAAACTTAATTTCAATTGCGCCAAATCAAGCTGAAATATCCACTCATAGACTGAACGAAACATAGAATTAAAAAAAAAAGAGAATGTAAAAAGTGTTCCAAAACAAAAGCTTTTGGCTATCAGTTGAAACAGTTAATATTATCTTTTAAAAAAAGAAAGTATTATAAAATAATTAGCTTTATTTTGAAAAAATCTCTGATATATCAAGACCTAAAAGATTGTTGTTATACAAACTTAAAGCTTTCGTCAAATCTTAAATGATTTGTCAAGATAGCAGATCGTTTGCGATAGATTGTTTGAAGCTGTAATCAAGTATATCAATAGCTAGACAGATATTTAATTTAAATTATTGGGCAGTTCGTAAAAATCTAAAATATATAGAAATAAATCTAGCAGATTTTATTATACCCAGTTCATTTTAAAACACCATCTGGTAAATTTCATGTAATAAAGGAATCTTTCCTTTCAAATTGTAAAAAAAAATCGAAGCAAAGCTATCATTTTGTTTCCTATAGAGGGTACTAAGCTTTAGTCTTACAATACACTTTATCTAATTTCTAAAGTTTTTGCGAATATTCGTTTAATAGGTGTGTGACCTTTAAAAGCTTTCCTTGAATCAAAACCAACAGTAAATAGTTTTTTTAAACAATCAAAGCGTAATTTGATTGTTTTTCTTTCATTTGCTGAACTAAAACTTGATAAAAAATGTTCCCTTCAACAAAAAAGGGGATAAATAAAACAAACACCATTGTCAATACCAGTGGTTTGCATTTGCAGTAAGCGTAGGAAGAAATTTTACATTGCTGAATAATTCGCACAAGCAGTAGTACTTTGTAACTTTTTAACACAAAAAATATGGCCAATTATTATTGTTTTATATTTTGTCTTTAAAGCATTTGCTTTAACAAAGACGGTTATTATTTTAGTAAACAATATCTTTTAAAATTATTGCGAAATAAAAACTTGTCTCACTGTTTTTTTTATTAACTTTGTATGTGCATACCTGGAGAAATTCACGAAAAACGTTTTAGCCAAGCCCAGCAAAAAGACATCGTTGTGAAGTACTTTTTGAGACGCTGAGGATTCTGGTAAATGTTTTAAATTTTGTGGAGTAGTAGTTTTTGTAGCTCCTTTCCAGCATTCCCATTTCTATCCAGTTCCCCGGTTCCAGTCTGTATAGTTAGTACCTAAGAAAGAATTACATTTGAATTAATATGAATAGGATATGAGTAGATTTTAGGTTTAGAATTTATTAGGATTAATTAGAGTTAGTATTTGCAAGAAATGAATTTATTTTTTTTTCCTTCTTTTATTTTATTATTTTTTATTTGAAGTTTTATTTTACCTCCGGGAATTAATCCCGTAACAGAAAATATTGTTTCCTTCCTTGGTTTTGCTTTTCGGGCCTGTCTGGGTTTGGATATCGCATCACTTAAAATTATTTATACTCTCACTCTACTTACCATTAAATAGTTGCACCGCCATCAATGTCCGTCCGAGTTCTTTCGTGTTTTTCCATGAATAAAACAAACCGTAGTTACCATCCATTCATTCATACAACTCAGTGTTGGCCATTCATTCATATGTAGTAGATTTACTATTCCATAGTAACCATTCAAGTATCCGAAGTCCGCGATCGCTAGAAGCGTAAGGGCGTTTGAGCGTTCGAACGGTTGGGCGTATGAGCGTATGGTCATGTGCCTATTTACACGATACCTTTTTTTTTAAAGTAGCTTATCGACTTACAGCCGTATTCAAAAAAACTTACAACAGTTTTATAAACGGATAATAGAGTATTTTTCATAAATGGGTATTCAAAAACGATTAATAGCGTTATAAGCCTTTAATAAAGGTTTGTTTAATTGAAAAAATTTATTGTAAGATATGCCCTTCTATAAACCTACAATAAGTGAGATTGTAATTTTGACGTCTAATGTATTTATTTATTTTCGTGTATTGTGTGCTGCAATATTATTATTAAAATTGTTGAAAAAAAAATTTCAGAGAAGTATGGAAACAATAAAAACAATCCGTCGTATGAGTAAGTAAATCATAAAAAAGACATGTATGTACATACATATATTTATTTCACAATGTTACAGGGACTTTCTCCGAGATGAGAAGAAATCGTCGACCAATGGTATATAAGGAAAGGGTCAATCCATACACTATTCCGGATATCGAATTTAAAAGAAGATATCGGTTTAAAAAATCAACGGTGGAAAAAATTGTTGCCGTAATTAATGATGACGTCATATTAGACAACAGAGGATGTGGAACACCTGTCGATCTTCAGGTAATGGTTGCTTTGCGTTGTTGGCGTCGCAGAGAGGTAAGGTTTTAAATAAACATGGATAGTGATGATCTTAACACCATTATTTTAGTACCAAGATGATGCAGGAGACTTGCATGGTCTCACACAACCAACAGTTTCTAGAATTTGCTCAAGAGTGGCACATGCGTTAGCTCGTCACGCTAAAAACATAATTAAAATGCCATCATCACTGGAAGAAGAGGCTTTAATAATGAGAGACTTTCGAGCAATTAGAAACTTTCCAGGAGTAATTGGTGCCATTGATGGTACCCATGTTCGTATCAAAAAAACTGGGGGCGATCTTGCGCAATATTATATCAATAGAAAAGGATATTATTCGCTTAACGTTCAGGTCAGTACAGGGTGGTGCGCGGTAATTAGATTATTTAGGAATGAAATAAAAAAGTTATAAACTTTACAAGCATGTCGACTGTATATCAAATAATATAGTTATTTCAGCAATATTAATTTATCTTAAAAATTCAACAGGTAATTTGTGACGCACAGCTGAAAATACGGGACATAGTCGCAAGGTGGAGAGGTAGTACGCACGATTGCCGAATTTTTAACGAGTCCACTATAAAACAGCGTTTTGAAAACGGCGAATTTAAAGGACGTTTGCTTGGTGATTCGGGTTATAAATTAACTCCTTTTTTATTTACCCCTCTACATCAACCTCAAAATGAAAAAGAAGAAAAGTATAATGTTGCCCACATCGCAACAAGAAATCCCGTAGAGAGATGCTTTGGTGTATGGAAACAGCGGTTTCGGTGTTTGCTAGACGGAATGACTGTAAGTCTGTCAAATGCAAAGGTTGTTATCATAGCTCTAGCCGTTCTCCACAATTTCGCAATAGAAGAAAATGACACTGTCCCAGGTAAATAATTTATTACCACTCAATGTAACGTGCAGTAGTCGTTACAGACGACACTATATTATCGTAAAAAGTATTTAGATTTTACTGAATTTAGATTTGTGGTTGCCGTTTATATATCGGCAAGATATCGCTATAGCGATATCTTGACAGAGACATACTTTTTTAATTTCTAAGGAAAATACTTGTTATAACTAAATAAACAACCTTATAATATCTTGTACCACTGAGTAAGATACACTAATTTAAAACCGATTTCTAAAAAAGTTATGTATTTTCCAGATGACTACTTCGATGCTGATTTTGAAATGGAAATGGAAACCGTCCAAAATGTGAATAATTCAAGCGTGTCCCAGAGCACAGCTAAAATTTTATTGAAAAGATTTATTCAAAATAACTTTTAAGTTTTTGGTGAATAAAATGTAACTCACATATCTTATAAAAACAATTATCTGATTTATTTATTGTAATATTAAAATACATAACACATTTTGAGTTTATATTACATTCTATAATTTTATTCAATTCAGTGCATAAACGATAATAAATAAAATAAATGAAACGAAATTAAATAAATGCATTCCGAACCAACTGGATAAATGGAAAGGTTAAATGGGTTTAAAAATGGATTCTTGAAATTTATATTATTGCTCAATATTATCTGTAAATAAGGAATGAAGAATATTTTATCCTAGACAGAGAAAATAAATACATTAAATGTCAACCATACAATGTTCGTTACTGCAACGAAGTATTAATTGTAGCAGTAAAGAACATTTTCGTTGTTGGCTTTTTAATGAAAGTTTTAAAATTGTTTGTAATGGTACTCTGTGTGTGCACCAAAATGCTTCATTGATGAAATCAAGTTACCCTAAATAACTTCGACCTTCTGATTCGAATGGCATTACGTCACAGTATGATATAATGAAGAAACCTTGAGGAGCATTTCTTAAAATCAAGTTTTGAGAGGTTATGGAGATGTACCGGAGCTTCTAGGAATTTGGAAGAAATACTTCCCAAAAAATTGCCACAAAGGAATCAATACTATAATTGCTCAACAAGCCTTAAAATATTGAAAACAAGATGTCACTGACGAAACCGTTTAATGTTATTCGAATCAGAGGGTAAAAATCAACCTAACTAACTTGGTTTCATTAATCAAATGCACTTTGCACAAAACAGTGTTACGTACCAAACGATCTTTTCTTATAATAATCTAAACGTGTTCCGATTAGTTCGAATTCCAAATCCAGGTTTCGAATTTTCTTTTTTTCAACCTCCACCTGAAGTAGATGTAGTTCTTTCCGACATTCCACGTCTGTTTCAGCAAGTTTAATTATGTTGTCGTCAACAGCATTACATTTTTCCGACGTGAATTTCTGCGAAGTTTTTAAATTAAGACAAAATATCAGTTCCTCAGTAATGTTCACTTTACAATATGAACTGCATTATTACAAACCTTTTTCTTCGAGACTGCAGGTATTTTTTGTAGTTTCAGTTTCTGCTCCGGTTTACTTTCCATTTCCATGCTAACCACGTTTTCGGATTCGGAAGAAATCTCTATCCCATCTGTTTCGGGCTGAATTAAAGAAAACATTGAGACTGTTTTTTCATTGAATAGAAATGTTTACTTACATCTAAAACAATTATATCCGAGTCGTATTCATTGGTATCAACCACGAACTCGTTTGGAAGCCATACGGCTAAGTCACTACCTGACAAGGCTTCATCATGAGAAGGTCCTCCTCCTCCAGTTTGCTTAGCATTCTTGCGGAAGGCAGACACCTCTTTCCTGGCTTGAATTTTTATAGTAGTCCACTGGGACTTTAATTGGACAAGAGTGCGTATATTTCCTGAACACATACTGTTGAAGCTACAAAGGACAAAGAAATTAAAAAAAATCTATAATTTGGATTAATTTAACGTACTCCTCTTGAAGCTCGAACCATGCTTTTTGCTTCAGTTTGTTGGTGTTTGTGTCCGTATTTTTGTTCTCAATTTCCGTTACTCTCTTTTTAATAAGCTCTTTGAGCAGCTCCTGCAAAACAATAAAAATAAACAATTAAAAATGTTTCAGTTAGGTAAGCCGACTAAGGTACACCCTCACTTTATGACACCACATTTAATTCCTAGCCAAATTTGAACTCGCATCATTACTCTGTGATTAATTTAAATTTTCTTAAAAAATGGATGGCTGATGGTGACATCAGATAAATCTGCTATCTCCATAAAGGAACAAGAGCCCAAAGTGGCCAACTTTCCTTCCGAAAGTTTGAAGCATACACACGCTCCCTGCGTGTTTTACGAATACCTCCTCCTCTCCGTTCCCACTGCTTCTGCAGAGATCTTTAGGAGCCACTTTAAATCTCACTGCGCGCATTCCTAACAAAACATCATAACGATTAAGATTAGACATTCCGATTTGAAACTTTTCTAGTATGTATACAATTCAAATCTATTGTTATTCGCCTAGTGTGCATTTTCCCGCAGAATTAGAAATCAATTGTTGAATCCAATCAAGAGTTATAGTGCGAACCAGCAAGCCAGACGGACGGACATAGTTAGAACGACTTAAAATATCTCGAAACGTTGCACTTCGGTGTGTTGCACTTATATATAGGCTCACCTTGTCAACATCGGATCTTTCGGATCTTTGTCGTTTTATCCCCGTTGTCTTCGCCTTTATATTCTGCAAAATAAAAATACTATATTAACAAACAAATCTCAGTAGGGAATATAGACGCGACGAAGAATTGAAATCACAGGTTCTACTCATGGCGAGAGTATGCAAAATAATTGAACCGTCGTCGTAGAACGCATGACTGCAATCTTCACCACGTCCATTTTTCCTGGAGTAATATTACTTACTGAGTCATCCTCCATTTTTATGTCCGGAACAGTCCCTTTTGTTAAAGCTTTTTCTTCCATGTTTTAATTTTTTTGTAATTTCCACGATTGACAAATTATTTTGAGCAAATTAATATGTCAGCGATATGTAAACAAACACTATAATCGAATACCTATCGAGTAGTTATTCGAATACTTATCGGGTCGTCTACAACAATATGTCTTAACGAATGATAATTTTATTAATATGTGTGAATTTATTATACATATGCTTTATACTAAACTAAATATAATATTTTTTATAAACATATATATATTTATTTGGTTAAAAAGTATGCCCGGTTGATTCAGACATGATTACCGGATAAATTATAACCAATTTTTTTCGTATCTAATGATTAAATGACAATCAAGAATCATATATGTTGCCAGATGCAAACACAAATTTGCTATGTGATTCATTTTAGTTATTAAACCTTTATTGTGGGTTTTTGAATACGATGTTCTATTACAGGTTTATTGTACAAAATTGGTTTGATAAGTATTGTGTACTTTAAAACTGCAATAAGAATTTTTTTTGAATACGGCTGTTATTCTCGTTTGAACTTGTGTTTACGTTCACATACGTACCTTTTTTTAGTACTTATACTTATTTTCATTTTGGTTTCGACTTTTCCTGTGTGACTCGTTGTTGTTTCCAAAAGCGGATGAAAAACACCAAACGTTGAGTACGAAAAGTACGAGTACGGCATAAATTTTTTCCTCTTGCCGAGTACTTAATACAGAAAGGGGGTATCGTGTAAATGAGCACCAAACTGACGATAGCGTAAGAATGCACTGAGAGAATTTTATGTAGCAAAGCGCACTTTTTCCCTCCCATCCTTTGGCTTGAGGCCTACAGGATGGCTGGGTTTGTAGTGTGCGCCTTTAAAGGATTTGAATATTTGAATGTAAGAAGAAGGATATAACGGTTGCATTGATAGCAGGAAAAAAAGGGAGAATTAGAAGAATAGGTTCCACCCGAACAGCTGATTTGCCTTAAAAACACAGAAATAATGACAGGTCGAATACAGGAACAAAAGGGGAATTTAGAAAATCGAAGGTTTGGACGGTGGGAAATGAAAAAATGTCGGCCCTTTTTCCTGGCTTAAATCGAAGAAGACGGTCAAGTGGCTCTGCATCTCTACTCACCCTTGCTGATTATCAACCAAATAATTTGGAAACACATTGTACTCAGTTAAATTTTTTTTTATTAATATAACAAATAAAAGTTAAACTAAACAAAAGAAACACAAGTTGGTGTTACAATAAACATACATACATACATTTTGTCGAGAGCACAGCACAGCACAACGAAAGAGCCACCGCTGACCTGTCCAACGTTGGAGGCGCAGAATTGCATCACCAAGCCTGGGATGCCTGGTATTCCGGAAAGTGTATACACAAATAACGTTACGGTGACCACGGACGACTCGACGGACAGACCTGTGAATGAAAACATATATAAATAAAGATTAAAAAAGTGCCGGTACTATCTAACGCAAAGACAAAATCGTGATACTTACCAGAAATTCAGACCCTTTGTGTAGTGATAAAGGTGCGCGAGTAGGTTTCTCGGGTGTGAGCTCAGGCCTAGGGACATTCCGTTTTTTTTTTTGATAGAGGGAGCAAGTTACCCAATTTGCACACGGTTTCGTCGGTGCTAGGAAAGGGAAAATGGGCGGCGATAAATAATGACATATTTATATATATTTTTCGGCGAATCAAACTAGGACTTACGATACTAGAACTAGGACGAATACGAACGACACACTAACACGAATACTTAGCCATTGCCAGGCCCAACAGCAGCCGCCAAGTCTCAACGTCCGCTAATCCCTGGAAGATTTTCTTATCAGTTCCCGGCCAGCCGAATGTAAAATTTTGTAATTTTTAAAGCATGATTAGTCATGAGCAAAATAGCCAAAAATTAGCCGCAAAAACAAACCAAAATTAAATTGAACTAATTTGTTTTACGATTTTTTTTTTATTTTTAATTTTAAACGAAAATCTTTACATTATATACTAGATTTACCTTCTTTAAAACATATTGTCGTCATGAATTGTTGTCATCGAATAGTATCCTGAGCAAATCGAATATAGTGCGAAGAAATATCGCTCATAATAAAAACGCAAAATTGTATGTTTCTGAAACGAAATAGTTGAAATGTTTATAATGGACTAGATAACTTAGTCTGTGGTAGCAAAGGGGGGAAACACGTAAGTAGAACAAGCAAATCTGGGATACCAAAAATATCATATTTCAGGTATCATGGTGAGGTCCGATCGATCTCCAGAGGGTGGGCCTAGTCTTGGCGAAACATCAGCCAAGTTTCTGAGCGTAATTTCTGGGTAATTCCTATCTTTTCTATTTCGTCTTTTTCTCTGGTTAGGGGGCAATTCCTTCTCTACCTTTCTGTTTTTTTTTGTTTTCTTTTTGCTTTTTCTTTCCTTTTATTTCTTTCGGACTACTTTCCTTTTTACTTGCATCGGGTTCCCTCTCTATTTTTATATTTTTTTGGATGCAACGACCGGTACGATATATTTTTTTGTTACGCTGTGTCAGATATCAGAATGGTTGGCAAGAACCACCCCCATCCGTCGAGCTTAGCCGCGCAAAACGCCAGCGTACCGGCAACACCAATCATCTGGTAACCATGGCCATTTACCGAGTGGCCATTCAGAGGATTCTTCTTAGGCAGAACACAAAATTAAACAGCAACAATATATTCTACCGAACACAGAATATAACAAAGGTAAAAAAAATACAACTATAACATCTTAAGAAAAAGGCAGATATCATTAAAGAACGGAGTTTAGTTTAAGTTTCTTGTTCGTGTTGTTTTGTGTCGTTTATAAGGGTTAGGATATAAGTTTGTTTCCGCTTTGTGAGGGTTATTAATACCAGTGTTAGTAGGATTAGTGAGCGCAGGATTTACCAATTGAATTTCTAGACAGCAATAATAGTTTTTTTGTGGTGTATGAAGAAATAATACCATCCCTATACCGGTTAAGAGAGCTCTTTTAATTAGGACATAAAAATAGTTTATTTGCGAGCCGTTAAAGGGCTGAATAAAAAGCGTCTAGGAGTTGAAATAATAATAAGGTAAATTCGAGCCAGTGGCTCACAGTTTTTTTGAGAAACCTGGTGTTAGTGGCTTATATTGTCTAAGTGATCTTTAATTGTACTTTAGGATTAAGTCTAATATTTGTTCGTTAGGTTTAAACAAATTAATATTAGTGAATAAATGTAGATTCTTTGCATAAGTGAACAATGGAAAGACTTGTGTGCTAGTCCTTTAAAGAGAGGAGGGGATCTGCGTGGTATGGGTAAGTAAGGTGAGTGTGTGTGGAACATGGGGTCCTTGCTAAAAAAAAAAGATGTTTATGGATTGTACGGACCTAGGTTGGGTGTAAGAGCATTACATCGAGCTCTTTTGTCCAAGGTGTGTTTTGTGTGCTGATCGTTTTTTTCTGTTTGTATTTCAATGTTTACATTTCTTGTTCGGCCCTCTGGGCTAAGGTGGAAGGGTTGGAACCGACTGGGAAACCGCTAGCTGGCCGGCGACCACCTTAGTGCCAATGTGAGGGCACGCAACAGAATGGCGCCCAATCGAAATGATGACTCCCACGCCACACGCTACGCAATCAACATCAAATGGCGGCAAAACATGGCGTGGGCTAATTTTAAAGTAACGTGCAGTAACACCTAGGCTCTGTGCAGTAGATTATAGGGAAACAATAGCTTTTAAGAGAACTACCGCATGCTTAATATCTTTTCTTTTATTGCAACCACGAGTTACAGATAATCGTGCTCAAAGTGCAATATTAGGCGTAAGAAAAATTAAATATTAGGGTATTCTTTCCATCTCCTTTGGGTCAGTGCAATAGCTTGCTTCGTTTTTATGTATTGTCGATGACCTGTTTTTATGTGTTTTTCTATAGTTTTTTGTGAGAGTAACGTCAATAGTTCAGAAAGTCAAGTGTAGGGAAAGTGCAATATCTGGCAATTTGGTTTGATGAGAATTTGACTGTATTGTCAGGAGTACTTATGTTTGTGAGATCTTTTTTTTTAATAATTTCCATGATTTTAAAAATGCCGCAGAGATCATTCTAGTCATTTTTGTTCAATAACGTTAAATGTCCAGTCTTTCAACACAACTTGTGACAACTCGAATTAGAGACACTTTGAAATAAAAGAAGAAATTATAGCAAAGATCCACACATTTTAATCAATTAGACCCTGAAAGCTAACACTCAGTGAACCTCCTCATATGTTATTTGAGAGAAATATATATTTAGTTCTTTTTATTGGTCAATTTCTATGTCTATATTATAATCATTTCCGATATTCAGTTATTTAGGCAATTTATATTTTTATGTCTTATTGCGTTTATATTTTTTTTATTCGCTTAATAGTTCTAATTCATAGTTGGTTAAATATAAAATAGATTGTAGTTTTTTTTTACGAATATTGTGTTAAATTTTCAAGACATAGGGTAATTCAATTTGGAAACTTCTCATTCATTTTGAAGGACAGGAACTTCTCAGGTTGGTCAGGTTGTCAGGGGCAAATGAGCGAACTCATAGAAGGCAAAAGGAGAAGCAAACGGAATCGCTTATCAGCCTTTGATGTCAGTCGGATTTCCTAGCAGAAACAGCCAACGTTTTGGAAAAACGGACAGGGTGACAAAATGGCGAATCCCATGCAACTAGACCCATCCATAGTAGACATGTCAGCAACCATTAATACTGAACGTCCCTCTACTAGTGTATATGCAACTAGGTCTAATCCAGTTATTGCACAGCCTGTAGGGATATTCAATCACCAGGAAGATATGGAAAATACAATTAGAGACATGGTGAACGAAAGCATAAATGATACGCAGCTGAACTTGCAAAGTCTTGTAAAAGAAAGTGTGAGCAAGGAAATGGAAAAAATTTATGCAGCTATCGGCAAACTGAACGAGACGGTCAGTGCCCTGGCAACAGTTAGAACCCAGTCTGAGCCAAGTGTACAAACCGGACAGAATGTGGCAAGTTCGAGTCGCTCATATTTTATACCGCCAAACTACCAGGTTAATAATAGATCGGATAACGCCAGAAATAATCTAATTCCGAGCATTGGTCCTTCAGGAGGTAACAAGGGAATAAAAATAGAAAGATTTGGACTGAATTTTACCGGCAATCCAAACAGTCTCGTGGTAGATGACTTTATTTACAGGTTAGAATATTTTCAGAGTCACTACAAATTAGAGTGGACCGAAATATTAGACGAATTCCACATGTTACTATCTGGACCAGCACTTGAATGGTTCTGGTTACAACAGAGGAATAAAAATGTGACTGACTGGGTATCCTTAAAGCATGCTTTACTAAAGCGCTACAAAACAAGGCGTTCATGCTTCGAGGAAATGCGGGACCTCCTGGAGAGAAAACAAATGCCAGGGGAAAGCATAGATGCATTTTTTCACGACTTAAATTAAATGCGATCGAGACTGGAAGGCCCTGTGTCAGAATTCGAGGTGATAGGTTTGGCGAAAAGGAACTTAAGGAAGTCCTTGTCGAGCATAGTATACGCACTACCCGTGTCGTCGTTGGAACAGCTACGTATAGAATGCCTGGATATTGAGAAAACTTTTTTTAAGAGAGATCAAACTCCGGCTCTGCCAATGACGAATAGGGGGATGCGAGTTAACTCGATTGAGGAGGAAAGAGAGCTTTATGAGCAGTCTGATATATCTGAGGATGTGTCGGCTATAAATGGAGTAGTGATTTGCTGGAATTGCCAGAAACCAGGTCATGTTTTTAAAGATTGGCGGGCCTCACATCGAAATCTTTTCTGCTTCAAATGCGGTAAGCCGAATACTATTACCCCTAAATGTGCGAACTGTCGTTCGGGAAACCAACGCAAGAACATGGTTGCAGCGGGGAACCATCGTTCCGGGGATCAACCCGCCTCGACCAACCAACAGTAAACTTAGGATATCAAAGTCAAAACGTAGATTACGCTACCATAAGGCATTATTTACCGATAGACATAAGAGAACAAAATTATGAGTTAACCAGAAACCGAATTTTCCAAGGCAACGAACGAGATTTCAACAAGTCTGGAGAAAGTGGTAAGATGGTAGAGACAAACATGTCAGAAGAACTAGTGAATGCTTCTAAAATAATTAACTTTTCACTGGAAGAAAATTCCAAACCCCATAGAATTAGTGAGAGAATATCGAAATTAAGAAAACGACAGAAGGAAGGCAAGATCCTGAACCAATCCATAAACGAGGCAGTCCTGAAATTTAGTTCAAAACTCGACCCAAGACCCTACGCCAAGGTGAAAATAGGCGGAAAAGAGATCAGGGGATTATTGGACTCAGGCGCTTCAGTAAGTTTATTAGGAAACGGATGTAGGGAACTAGTGGATAACCTAGGCTTGGAAATAACCAATTATTATTCGAACGTGAGGACAGCTACAGGCAAACCACATAGAATATTGGGAAAGGTTTTTATTAAGGTGACATATAACCAGAAAGAAGCCGATATTTGTTTGTATTTATGCCCTGACTTAGAACAACAATTATATTTAGGCATTGATTTTTGGAGATCTTTTGAAATAGATCCAGAAATAGTCGTAGCAGATGAAATAAATATCGAACTTCAAGAGAAAATTCACGGAAAGTCCAGCAATCACAAAAACAATGTACATGAATTAGATCCAGATAAACATAAACAACTAGAGGAAGTAATTAAAATGTTTCCAACTTTTGAAGAAAGAGGTTTGGGTTGTACTGCCCTCGAAAAACATGCGATAAAATTAATAGAAGGTGCAATGCCTGTAAAGGATAAACACTACCCTCTTTCTCCAGCAGTTCAGGAAATTGTATACAAGGAAATAGACAATATGCTTGCCCTCGGTGTAATCGAAGAAAGCGATGGACCTTGGAGCAATCGAACTACGGTAGTAAGGAAGCCAGGAAAGAATAGGTTCTGTCTCGACGCAAGAAAACTAAATGCGCTAACTATTAAAGATGCTTACCCATTGCAAAACATCGATGGCATTTTAAGCAGAATAGATCAGACCTACTATATCAGCAGCGTCGACCTGAAATACGCTTTTTGGCAAATAGAATTGGAAGAAGAAGCCAAGCCATATACGGCATTTACGGTTCCAGGTCGGCCGCTATATCAATTTAAGGTCATGCCATTCGGTTTATGCAATGCGGCACAGCGCCTCTGCAGACTAATGGACAAAGTTATCCCTGCTCGACTAAAATCTAATGTTTTCATATATCTTGATGATCTGCTAATTATCGCTGACGACTTTCAAACACATCTAAAATTACTGAAGGAAGTAGCCGAATGTTTAGACAAAGCCAACCTCACCATAGGGTTAAAAAAGTCGTTATTCTGCTTCCGCGAATTAAAATACTTGGGTTTTATAATTGGGGGCGGAATGCTGAAAACGGACCCAGAGAAAGTGAAGGCAATTCAAGACATTCGTCTGCCAAAATCTCCTAGAGAAGTACGAAGCTTTTTAGGAACAGCAGGCTGGTATAGAAGATTCATTAAGGATTTTGCTTATATATCAGCTGCGCTAACCGATACCCTGAAGAAGAGCAAGAAGTTCAGCATGACTCTGAATGCAATTAAAGCTTTTCAAACTCTGAAACATTCTCTTACAGCAGCGCCAGTGCTATGTCACCCTGACTTCCGGAGAGAATTCTTCATACAATGCGACGCTTCAGAAGCCGGCATTGGGGCAGTTCTTTTCCAAAGAAATGAAATCCGATCGCATTTTATTCCCAAAAGCTGAACTCGTGT
Organism: Eudasyphora cyanicolor; assembly: GCA_963930755.1. Taxonomy (NCBI): domain Eukaryota; kingdom Metazoa; phylum Arthropoda; class Insecta; order Diptera; family Muscidae; genus Eudasyphora; species Eudasyphora cyanicolor. Next base: position 108,260,732 of record OZ005737.1, read on the forward strand.
CAGAAGAACTACTCGGTTACGGAAAAAGAATGTCTAGCGGCAGTATTGGCAATCAAAAGGTTCCGCCCCTATGTAGAAATGATGAAGTTTACGGTCTTCACGGACCATGCCAGCCTTAATTGGCTCATGTCTTTAAAAGACCTAAGCGGACGATTGGCAAGGTGGTCACTCCAACTCCAATCATACAATTTTTCAATAGAAAATCAGCATCGCAAAGGCTCCGAAAATGTGGTGGCTGATACACTGTCGAGAATGCCGATAGATGGAGAAATAGAGCTGGAGGAGATTACGGGAGAGGATCTACTTGATTTCGAGACAAATGAGTTTGAGAGTGAAGCATATGTAGAATTAAGAGATACTATATTAAAGGATAGAGAGACTACCAGATCTTAAGGTGGACGCGGATAAAATTTATATTAGAAACAAAGTGGTAGACGAATATATGGCCGAATACGAGTGGAAACTGTGGATTCCACAAGACCTAACACATGTTCTAATCGAAAAGGCTCATAATAGTCTAACATCAGGGCATGGAGGGGTATCCAAAACATTAAATTGATTAAAGAAATTTTATTATTGGCCGAAAATGGCTACGCAAGTGCGTCAATATATCCGCAATTGTCAGGTATGTAAGGAAACGAAGCCTCCGAATTAGATTTTACATCCTACTATCGGCAACGAAGTTATAACGGAGAGACCTTTTCAGAAATTATATATACACTTCTTGGGCAAGTACCCGAGGTCGAATAGTGGTAATTCGTACATTTTTATAGTGGTCGATCATTTTACAAAGTTTATCTTTCTTCATGCAATGAGGGAAGCCACTACACAGAATGTGATTAAATTTTTGGTTCAGGAAATTTTCCATAAGTTCGGGGTGCCTGAAAGCATACATAGCGACAATGGCAAACAGTTCGTAGCGAAGGCTTTTGAGCAGATGATAGAGACGTATCAAATCAATCACATTAAAACTGCTTACTACTCTCCTCAGTCGAACGCTTCAGAGAGAGTTAATCAATCTGTACTGGCCGCTATAAGAACGTATGTGGAAAATGACCACACGGACTGGGACGTGTACCTGTCAGAGATTGAGTGTGCTCTGAGAACAGCAGTGCATTCAGCTACGGGTGTTAACCCATTTATTGCGCTTTTTGGTTTCAATATGTTCACGAGCGGAGCAGATTACAAATTGGCAAGAAAATTGCAATCTCTGGCTGAATTCAGAAAAGTGACAAATTAGCCCTAATGAGAGAGAGTATTAAAGATAACATGCACAAAGCACATGAAACTAGCGCAAAACGATATAATGTAAGAGCACGGTCTATAAAGTTTTCCCCAGGCCAAGAAGTTTATCGAAGGAACTTTGTACTGTCGGATTTCAAAAATAATATAAACGCAAAGTTTTGCAAGAAGTTCCTCAAGTGCCGAATTGTGAGACCCATTGGCAATAACATCTTCGAATTGGAAACTCTCCAAGGCCATCCACTTGGAAATTATCACGCCAAAGATATAAAAATCTAACACAATGTGCAATATGACTGTGATACAAGAAAATACGTGCAATATAGGATAAGCTTCGTTGGTGATTTCGTCCTATATGTGGCTGGGAAAATATGCCCAATGTATGTATGTATATGTCTTGTATTCGTCGATAATGGCCTAGTGATCGAAGAAAGCTTTTAGGTCTGAAGAATGACTCACTGAAATTAATTCACTTTCAAGCCAGCCTAGTTGACGCGGTTTCACCTGGAACCTTGAAACATTGCCACCATAGTGGCGTATCCATAACTGTAGCGAATGGTGCTTTGACCCGCATACTAGGATTCGTTAGTCCACTGGGCAATGCACAACAGTCAACAGTGTGGCGAAATGAATTTAATATCGTATGAGGGAACACGAAAAGACCGGAAACGTACCTTGTCCAGGATTATTGGACAGAAAAAATTTACTGTAGCCCACCCGATGAGATCTCAGGGTGTGGAAATTCGTGGGGAACGTGGGGTTGCCGGTATATATATAAAAAAAACGATCAAAAAACTATTTTGCGCGGTAATAGATTCCCGATGGATGAATATATAACTTGATGTCCAGGTTATTTCAACTCAGTAAAAACAAAACAAATTATACCCGCCGCGTCCCACGAAGTTGTTAGAATTTCACCCAAAAATTTAAAAAAATTAGCCATATGAAATTGTCAAGAATTGGATGTGGAAAGATCAATACTAAATTGTATTTATATACAGTTTATGAACATCTATAATCCTTATATGTCTAGGAAGAAAATTAAACTATATGTAACGACCACAGAGCCATCGAAAAACATTCGAAGTACATGAAGGCCAATTTATTAAGATTGATAAGATGTTTATAGGAAAAATTTGTTCATCCGAGCACTTGGCCGATCCCGAATGTAACGTATATAACACATGTTCCTAGAGTGGTTTAAGTGAGAGTTTTATTTTGTGATAATATGCGTGTAATCTTACTCACAACATTCACACCAACACGGCCCATGATTTATAATTCTTTCTAAACAACAGACAACGTCGCGACAGAGTGATTCCCTGACACAATGGTAACCATAAATACCAACGGATTTTGTTAAATGTAGTTATGTTCACTTGTATTTTTTTTAAACAGAATCATTTCCATGTACTGTGAGGTGAACACCGTTGGGGTGTAGTCTGAGATGGCCACTTACAAATATCCCACTGTAACATATATACATAAGTACCTATCTATTACCCTATTAGAATTTGTGAGATTTTTTTATCGTAAGCGGTTCCTATGAACAATGGTTGTCATAGTACATGTTTTGTCATAGCATTAATACATTTTATGCTGATGTTGTGTGTTAAAGTTATTCCAAAAATGTTTCCACTTACGCACTTTAGTGCTTGAAAAGGATCCTTCAATGGTACGAATTGTCATCCTGTATAACTGTAAAAAAATCGCGTCATTTTGAGACAATAATCGCTCAAATCTAAACAAGTTTCAGAAAACTGCCCGTCACCCAGCCTGTAAACAGATGGGCCAAATGTGAAAAAGCCTTGCACATAACATAAGAACACACGTACAAGCTAAGATTGTCAATATCATAGACGTCCAGTTATATGATATCCATTTAATAGTTCAGTTTAGTTTGTGGAAGAAACTCATTTGACATTGGTACCTAACTTTGCAAATGGATCTTCGGTCAACAATATTTAAAAAAAAAAAAAACTCATCCGCATATGCACATCCATACTAAAAATGAGACAAAAATCGTACATACATGTTTTCGAGTAGTTTAACCATTGTACCCAGACGTTTCCAAATAAAGAAAACAATAGCTCTAGAAGTTCGTAAACAAATTGTCTACGTATATATATGTACATATACAAAGAGTACTCTTACCGTAGCTTCCGGAGGTACATATAAATATAGAAATTTGTTATAGGGACATAGTCAATTCACCAAATGAGGGGGTACAACAACCACCAAAATTCCAGAACGAAATACACGCACATCAACCTCTCCTTCATTGGCCATTGTGAATAGTCTGATGTTTTGTTGCGTGCAATGGTGATGATTTTTCCAACATGTATATCCCATGAAACAATTATAGTAATGGTAAATATCAAAATTTGATGTTTCATATTGCCGTTGTTATGTGTGAGGCGGTTACAAAGCTTCATACGCAGGACACCACCAGCAATTACATCATTCGGCACATTAATGTATGGAACATCATATAAATCAAATTTTGTGTAGCTACATAATGGCAGTGGTCAGTTCACAAGCGGTCTTCTTTGAGCGTGATAGCTTTCACGCTGTTTATAGTGGCTCTATTGACAATTGCCACCTGCCTCAATAGCTGAGACGTTATCCATGAATGGCAGTGAGGGGTGGGGGGCAACGGTGCCACTGGAGAATTGTGTGCCCAAAATCAATGTAGACATGCCAGTCTCGCCGAATACCAACCGGGGGCTCACCGAATACAATGTAGGTATCACTATGGGGGTTCTCTCACGTATCAGGGTAGCTGATTGCGGTGACACCTGGTATTTGTTTCAATTCGAAGTCTAGCATAATTTTACGGGTAGGGCATGCCCCTTGAGGTGAGATTGTGTGGCCTTGGAGACGATATATACTGCCAATTGTTTGTGGCACCAACATCAGCATCTTCCAACTCGGGTACATCGCCCTCGCCCCCGAGCGCTGGAATAGAGAGGAGGTTGTGAGTACTCTTGCAGTATTTGTATTGTAATGTAAAAAACATACCCAGAATAAAAAAACATGTTTTTTGTGGATAAAACTAATGCCAAACGAAAATCGCTTCAAGTTGGGAGTGCAAATTCAAGAAAATTGCCAACGGAAATGCAACGTGTTTACCAAACAGCTGTTCGATGGGAACGTTGCCACTCTCGTCCAAAATATTATTAGCTGTGTTCAATAGTAGTGGATGCCACTACTGTCAGGGTTACCGATCATTCCTAAATGATGATCGATAACAATAAAAATGACAATGCATGCGATTTGTTGGTGGAAAACTTAGTAAATAGCGAAAATATATAAAAACAATCTAAGGGAGGGAAAATTAGAAAATTGAGGGAAAACTTTCTTTGCGTCAGACAGACAGGGTATAAAAGCACCAAATAGTGGAAAAGCGGTCATTATAGTCTCTGTTTTGCAGCCGCAAACTTCAGAAAGTTAATAAAAAATTCTGATTAGAAAATAAGAAGAAAGTGATTTTTTTTATAAAACTAAACGTAAACCAAGTAAACCAGCGGAAATAAATTTCAATTAAATAATTGTTGGGTTTATTTATGTCTTTTTCTGTGTCGGTGTTAACATATAAAGTGAGTTACTTGTTTTGTGTGGGGTTTAGCTTTGTTAACAATGTGCCTTGTTTTTATTGTTCGTCAGCACCCGAAATTTCAAACAAAACCAGCAAAGCAAATTTGGCCTCCGCGCAACCGCCCATCAGACAGAGGCCACCTATTTTTTTTGGAAAGTTAACTCTACGGGATACGTACGATATCCTGGATACGAAGAATCCTTGTGTTTTGGCCCGCGAAAGACGTCAATCAAGACTTGGAAGTGTTCGTATAGTCTGTTATTTCCTGAAATCCAAAGAGAAAAAGAAACACATAATAAAAATCTGAAAGTAAGGTAAAGCAAACAGAATCTTATTCTTACCTATATGGGCGATATTTGGACCAGAGGAAATACGCCAAGTTTGGCTGCGAAATCTGGAAACTAAAGAAAAGAAACAGAATTTTTCAATTATAAAAAAAAATCATAGAAGGTAAAAAAAATACAACTATAACATCTTAAGAAAAAGGCAGATATCATTAAAGAACGGAGTTTAGTTTAAGTTTCTTGTTCGTGTTGTTTTGTGTCGTTTATAAGGGTTAGGATATAAGTTTGTTTCCGCTTTGTGAGGGTTATTAATACCAGTGTTAGTAGGATTAGTGAGCGCAGGATTTACCAATTGAATTTCTAGACAGCAATAATAGTTTTTTTGTGGTGTATGAAGAATAATACCATCCCTATACCGGTTAAGAGAGCTCTTTTAATTAGGACATAAAAATAGTTTATTTGCGAGCCGTTAAAGGGCTGAATAAAAAGCGTCTAGGAGTTGAAATAATAATAAGGTAAATTCGAGCCAGTGGCTCACAGTTTTTTTTTGAGAAACCTGGTGTTAGTGGCTTATATTGTCTAAGTGATCTTTAATTGTACTTTAGGATTAAGTCTAATATTTGTTCGTTAGGTTTAAACAAATTAATATTAGTGGATAAATGTAGATTCTTTGCATAAGTGAACAATGGAAAGACTTGTGTGCTAGTCCTTTAAAGAGAGGAGGGGATCTGCGTGGTATGGGTCAGTAAGGTGAGTGTGTGTGGAACATGGGGTCCTTGCTAAAAAAAAAAAGATGTTTATGGATTGTAAGGACCTAGGTTGGGTGGGCGAGTGTAAGAGCATTACATCGAGCTCTTTTGTCCAAGGTGTGTTTTGTGTGTTGATCGTTTTTTTTCTGTTTGTATTTCAATGTTTACATTTCTTGTTCGGCCCTCTGGGCTAAGGTGGAAGGGTTAGAACCGACTGGGAAACCGCTCGGCACCGGCGGCGTTTCGGCTGTCTGCTGCACTTCTGGGGTGCGGCTGTCATCATCTTCTTCTTCACCCAGGGACATCTGGTCTTCCTCATTCGAGAATTCGTCGTCGCTGGAGATTTCGTGGTGTTTTTTTCACTCTCATCCAGTCTCGTAGTCAGGGACTGGATAAGAGCGCGAAAATTATCGTTTTGCTCGTAAAGAGCACCGTGACCGTGTGGGCGCTTCCTGCTTTGGTGGGTAAATCCGCCATTTCAGGAAGCAGTAGGGTTTTCACTATTTTTACTTTTTTATTTGTTCACTGCACTAGGTAGGAACACTCTCACTGTTAACCGATCGTTCTGTTCTGTTGATCGTTGTTGGAGAGGATCAAATGCAAATTCTTACTGGAATGTCACGTGACAGATCGCTTAGATGTAAACTGGACCTTAAGGGGCAATTTTGACACTTTTTTCTAGCCGTGATACTTTTGCGCCCCTTTTCTTTTGTTAAAAGGCGGACATTTGCCACTTTTCATATTTTTTGTGTCACTTTTATACTGTTCTGCCACTTTTTTCTCTGTAGTAAAAAATCATATTTTTACACAATGTACGTAAAGAACCGTATAAAAAAAATTATTTACAAAAAATTAACGATAAATGAAAAATACATGTGATTGCATATACATACTTAGATAGTATTCATCACAAAAAGTTTTATGTAGCATTTTTTGTTTTGGTGTAAAACGCAGGTAGAAATATCGAGGATATATTGCATTAACCGGCCAAGTCCATTTCGATAAATATTCTTTTTCGAAATTTTTATATAAATGTTTATTCTATCTATAATCGACTGTTTTTATAATTTTTCATCATTCATTAAAGGAATTTAAATTTTAATTACAAATTTCATTGATAATGTACTTGTTCAGTTAATGCATTATAATATCGTCGTCTAAATGCTATTTTGGTCCATACGCCATTTTTGAGTTAGGAGTTGATAATATGGGTTTCAAGCATGCTCTTTCAGAATCTGCAATATTTTTTTCCTATCTCGTATAGTTTTTGAGATATTGGTAGGGTAAATCTGTTTAACTCTGAATAACGGGAAATAATTCTGATATTTTTGTTCGATGTCCACATTTTTCTATCGCCCTATATTTTTGACTCAGTATTTTATGTTTTTTCGATCACGATATGTAATTTACTCTCTTTCCACACCGACCCTCTTTGTGGTCCATGTAATACAAATACGCACAACAGGCCGAACCACTGGCTTAAGTGTATGTCCATGGACATGAGACGTTTTAAACGTCTCCTCTATTCAACCTAACCTAACCTAACCTAATACAAATACGAAAAAATATTAAAACAAAAGGTATAGCCGTTCGTGGTTAGTTTAATGAATGAATAAACCGGCTATATAATGTTTAATATAATAAACACTTTATTTAACTAATTCTAATAATATACATGAAATGATGATGAAATCGTGAAATCTTAGAACAAGAACAAGAATGAATAGTTTACATGGTTGACAAAGTTCGTACTTTCTAACTACGTCTTAAATAATCCACAAATAAGGTAGTGAAATACCATGTCCACATATAGGCCACTACAGGGCTCCCCCTCTAGAGATACCTTGCCAGAAATCGAATGTGCCGGCCAGTTCTCGTTAGTCGGGCCTCTGGTGTTGGTTGGGGTTCGTGTTGAAAAAACGGCTGACCATTCGACATATTAGGACTTTAAAGAGATGTCGTTTCCTCAGTGGCCGGGTTCCTAGAAGCAGCTAGAGTTGTGTCGTTAAAATCGATAAATGCTGGTTTGAGAGGGTCATTAGATACGTTCACATTCCGTTGTCCCAATTTGATTTTACAAAATTTATCACCCCTCTTCAATATCTCGAAGGGGCATTCGTATGGCGCTTCCAATGGAGTTCGAACTCTATCAATGCGTATAAAAACAAACTTACAGTTTTGCAAATTGCGATCGATGTGCACATTAGGTTCGCCATGATGTGAAGTTGAATACTGACGCAACGATGACATCTGCCTACGAAGGTTCTTAATGAAGTCGGATTCGCTAGCCTTGATTTTACCCGTAGTTGGGAACCAAACAACATCTCCGCTGGGCTCGCATTTATATCCTCTTTCACAGTAGTGCGTAGGCCAAACATAACCAATGGCAACGCTGCCGTCCAGTCGTCTGTGTTGTAGCACTTGATGGCAGCCTTCAACGTACGGTGGAATCGCTCGATCATGCCATTGGCTTGCGGATGATAAGCAGTGGTCTTCAGATGCTGTACTCCCAAAATATTTGTCAATTCGGAAAAAACGGATGATATGAATTGTCGTCCCAAGTCGGTGGATATACGAAGAGGTATGCCGAACAAAGATATGCATCCCTCGATCAGAGCGCTAGCAACAGTCTCTGCAGTTATTTCAGTAATTGGTACGGCCACTGGAAATCGCGAGAATCTATCAATGATCGTGAGGCAATACCGTTGGTTCTTGGAGACTGGAAGTGGTCCAATAATAATCACGTTGATACACCGACCCTCTTTGTGGTCCATGTAATACAAATACGCACAACAGGCCGAACCACTGGCTTAAGTGTATGTCCATGGACATGAGACGTTTTAAACGTCTCCTCTATTCAACCTAACCTAACCTAACCTAATACAAATACGAAAAAATATTAAAACAAAAGGTATAGCCGTTCGTGGTTAGTTTAATGAATGAATAAACCGGCTATATAATGTTTAATATAATAAACACTTTATTTAACTAATTCTAATAATATACATGAAATGATGATGAAATCGTGAAATCTTAGAACAAGAACAAGAATGAATAGTTTACATGGTTGACAAAGTTCGTACTTTCTAACTACGTCTTAAATAATCCACAAATAAGGTAGTGAAATACCATGTCCACATATAGGCCACTACAGGGCTCCCCCTCTAGAGATACCTTGCCAGAAATCGAATGTGCCGGCCAGTTCTCGTTAGTCGGGCCTCTGGTGTTGGTTGGGGTTCGTGTTGAAAAAACGGCTGACCATTCGACATATTAGGACTTTAAAGAGATGTCGTTTCCTCAGTGGCCGGGTTCCTAGAAGCAGCTAGAGTTGTGTCGTTAAAATCGATAAATGCTGGTTTGAGAGGGTCATTAGATACGTTCACATTCCGTTGTCCCAATTTGATTTTACAAAATTTATCACCCCTCTTCAATATCTCGAAGGGGCATTCGTATGGCGCTTCCAATGGAGTTCGAACTCTATCAATGCGTATAAAAACAAACTTACAGTTTTGCAAATTGCGATCGATGTGCACATTAGGTTCGCCATGATGTGAAGTTGAATACTGACGCAACGATGACATCTGCCTACGAAGGTTCTTAATGAAGTCGGATTCGCTAGCCTTGACTTTACCCGTAGTTGGGAACCAAACAACATCTCCGCTGGGCTCGCATTTATATCCTCTTTCACAGTAGTGCGTAGGCCAAACATAACCAATGGCAACGCTGCCGTCCAGTCGTCTGTGTTGTAGCACTTGATGGCAGCCTTCAACGTACGGTGGAATCGCTCGATCATGCCATTGGCTTGCGGATGATAAGCAGTGGTCTTCAGATGCTGTACTCCCAAAATATTTGTCAATTCGGAAAAAACGGATGATATGAATTGTCGTCCCAAGTCGGTGGATATACGAAGAGGTATGCCGAACAAAGATATGCATCCCTCGATCAGAGCGCTAGCAACAGTCTCTGCAGTTATTTCAGTAATTGGTACGGCCACTGGAAATCGCGAGAATCTATCAATGATCGTGAGGCAATACCGTTGGTTCTTGGAGACTGGAAGTGGTCCAATAATAATCACGTTGATATGATCAAAACGGGCCTCGACTGGCTCATAATTTCCAATAGGTGTTTTCGTGTGTCTACAAATTTTGCTTCGCTGACACGGTATGCATTCTCTGACGAAACGTGCTATTTCCTTAATCATACCAGGCCATACATACCTTTCTCCAACTATTCGTTGCATTCCCTTTCGTCCAGGGTGGGACAGGTCATGTAGTTTCGCAATTACCTGACGACGAAAAGTTCGTGGTACGAATGGTCGAATTTTGTCGTTAGTGGTACCGCAATACAGCGTCTCGGTCGAATTCGGAACAGCAACCCCTTTTCAGTTTTAGCGTTGAACTATCGGATTCTATAATTTGCTTCAATTCCGAATCGCGACCTTGCTCTCTCGCCAAGGCCTCAAAATCCGGGCTGTCTATCGAACTTATTCGGGACAAAAAATCGGCAACGCCATTTTCATCTCCCCGCAAGTGTCGTATGTCGGTCTAAAACTGACTAATAAAGTCCAGATGGCGCGCTCTCCTTGGTGGTGTCTTGTCGCCTTTCTGGGCGAAAGCATATACCAACGGTTTGTGGTCGGTCAATATCGTGAATTGTCTGCCCTCTAACAAGTGCCAGAAATGGTCTATTGACTGATAAATGGCCAACAGCTCCCGATCGTATGTACTGTACTTTGCTTGTGCGGCTGTTAACTTCTTGGAATAAAATCCCAATGGTTGGACCTTAACATTTACAGTCTGGTGTAAAACTGCACCAACAGCTTCACTAGAGGCATCTGTATACAAAGACAATTTTGCGTTGGGCGACAGGTGACAAAGCATGGTGGCGTTTGCTAATTCCTCCTTACAGGCCTCAAATGCGTTTGTGGCTTCATCGTCCCAAACAACTGGCGTCGTGTCGTTTTTGACGTTGCCCGAAATGAAAGCCTGCAATTTTCCTTGATTGCGCGTTGCATTCCTGAGAAAGGAGCGGTTTCGCCACTTTAGGTTTGGGGTAATCACGTATTGCTGTCACTTTCTGTTCTAGTGGTTTAATGCCGTTCGAAGTACATGAAGGCCAATTTATTAAGATTGATAAGATGTTTATAGGAAAAATTTGTTCATCCGAGCACTTGGCCGATCCCGAATGTAACGTATATAACACATGTTCCTAGAGTGGTTTAAGTGAGAGTTTTATTTTGTGATAATATGCGTGTAATCTTACTCACAACATTCACACCAACACGGCCCATGATTTATAATTCTTTCTAAACAACAGACAACGTCGCGACAGAGTGATTCCCTGACACAATGGTAACCATAAATACCAACGGATTTTGTTAAATGTAGTTATGTTCACTTGTATTTTTTTTAAACAGAATCATTTCCATGTACTGTGAGGTGAACACCGTTGGGGTGTAGTCTGAGATGGCCACTTACAAATATCCCACTGTAACATATATACATAAGTACCTATCTATTACCCTATTAGAATTTGTGAGATTTTTTTATCCTAAGCGGTTCCTATGAACAATGGTTGTCATAGTACATGTTTTGTCATAGCATTAATACATTTTATGCTGATGTTGTGTGTTAAAGTTATTCCAAAAATGTTTCCACTTACGCACTTTAGTGCTTGAAAAGGATCCTTCAATGGTACGAATTGTCATCCTGTATAACTGTAAAAAAATCGCGTCATTTTGAGACAATAATCGCTCAAATCTAAACAAGTTTCAGAAAACTGCCCGTCACCCAGCCTGTAAACAGATGGGCCAAATGTGAAAAAGCCTTGCACATAACATAAGAACACACGTACAAGCTAAGATTGTCAATATCATAGACGTCCAGTTATATGATATCCATTTAATAGTTCAGTTTAGTTTGTGGAAGAAACTCATTTGACATTGGTACCTAACTTTGCAAATGGATCTTCGGTCAACAATATTTAAAAAAAAAAAAAAACTCATCCGCATATGCACATCCATACTAAAAATGAGACAAAAATCGTACATACATGTTTTCGAGTAGTTTAACCATTGTACCCAGACGTTTCCAAATAAAGAAAACAATAGCTCTAGAAGTTCGTAAACAAATTGTCTACGTATATATATGTACATATACAAAGAGTACTCTTACCGTAGCTTCCGGAGGTACATATAAATATAGAAATTTGTTATAGGGACATAGTCAATTCACCAAATGAGGGGTACAACAACCACCAAAATTCCAGAACGAAATACACGCACATCAACCTCTCCTTCATTGGCCATTGTGAAAAGTCTGATGTTTTGTTGCGTGCAATGGTGATGATTTTTCCAACATGTATATCCCATGAAACAATTATAGTAATGGTAAATATCAAAATTTGATGTTTCATATTGCCGTTGTTATGTGTGAGGCGGTTACAAAGCTTCATACGCAGGACACCACCAGCAATTACATCATTCGGCACATTAATGTATGGAACATCATGTAAATCAAATTTTGTGTAGCTACATAATGGCAGTGGTCAGTTCACAAGCGGTCTTCTTTGAGCGTGATAGCTTTCACGCTGTTTATAGTGGCTCTATTGACAATTGCCACCTGCCTCAATAGCTGAGACGTTATCCATGAATGGCAGTGAGGGGTGGGGGCAACGGTGCCACTGGAGAATTGTGTGCCCAAAATCAATGTAGACATGCCAGTCTCGCCGAATACCAACCGGGGGCTCACCGAATACAATGTAGGTATCACTATGGGGGTTCTCTCACGTATCAGGGTAGCTGATTGCGGTGACACCTGGTATTTGTTTCAATTCGAAGTCTAGCATAATTTTACGGGTAGGGCATGCCCCTTGAGGTGAGATTGTGTGGCCTTGGAGACGATATATACTGCCAATTGTTTGTGGCACCAACATCAGCATCTTCCAACTCGGGTACATCGCCCTCGCCCCCGAGCGCTGGAATAGAGAGGAGGTTGTGAGTACTCTTGCAGTATTTTTATTGTAATGTAAAAAACATACCCAGAATAAAAAAACATGTTTTTTGTGGATAAAACTAATGCCAAACGAAAATCGCTTCAAGTTGGGAGTGCAAATTCAAGAAAATTGCCAACGGAAATGCAACGTGTTTACAAAACAGCTGTTCGATGGGAACGTTGCCACTCTCGTCCAAAATATTATTAGCTGTGTTCAATAGTAGTGGATGCCACTACTGTCAGGGTTACCGATCATTCCTAAATGATGATCGATAACAATAAAAATGACAATGCATGCGATTTGTTGGTGGAAAACTTAGTAAATAGCGAAAATATATAAAAACAATCTAAGGGAGGGAAAATTAGAAAATTGAGGGAAAACTTTCTTTGCGTCAGACAGACAGGGTATAAAAGCACCAAATAGTGGAAAAGCGGTCATTATAGTCTCTGTTTTGCAGCCGCAAACTTCTGAAAGTTAATAAAAAATTCTGATTAGAAAATAAGAAGAAAGTGATTTTTTTTATAAAACTAAACGTAAACCAAGTAAACCAGCGGAAATAAATTTCAATTAAATAATTGTTGGGTTTATTTATGTCTTTTTCTGTGTCGGTGTTAACATATAAAGTGAGTTACTTGTTTTGTGTGGGGTTTAGCTTTGTTAACAATGTGCCTTGTTTTTATTGTTCGTCAGCACCCGAAATTTCAAACAAAACCAGCAAAGCAAATTTGGCCTCCGCGCAACCGCCCATCAGACAGAGGCCACCTATTTTTTTTGGAAAGTTAACTCTACGGGATACGTACGATATCCTGGATACGAAGAATCCTTGTGTTTTGGCCCGCGAAAGACGTCAATCAAGACTTGGAAGTGTTCGTATAGTCTGTTATTTCCTGAAATCCAAAGAGAAAAAGAAACACATAATAAAAATCTGAAAGTAAGGTAAAGCAAACAGAATCTTATTCTTACCTATATGGGCGATATTTGGACCAGAGGAAATACGCCAAGTTTGGCTGCGAAATCTGGAAACTAAAGAAAAGAAACAGAATTTTTCAATTATAAAAAAAAATCATAGAAGGTAAAAAAAATACAACTATAACATCTTAAGAAAAAGGCAGATATCATTAAAGAACGGAGTTTAGTTTAAGTTTCTTGTTCGTGTTGTTTTGTGTCGTTTATAAGGGTTAGGATATAAGTTTGTTTCCGCTTTGTGAGGGTTATTAATACCAGTGTTAGTAGGATTAGTGAGCGCAGGATTTACCAATTGAATTTCTAGACAGCAATAATAGTTTTTAGTGTACGAAGAAATAATACCATCCCTATACCGGTTAAGAGAGCTCTTTTAATTAGGACATAAAAATAGTTTATTTGCGAGCCGTTAAAGGGCTGAATAAAAAGCGTCTAGGAGTTGAAATAATAATAAGGTAAATTCGAGCCAGTGGCTCACAGTTTTTTTTTGAGAAACCTGGTGTTAGTGGCTTATATTGTCTAAGTGATCTTTAATTGTATTTTAGGATTAAGTCTAATATTTGTTCGTTAGGTTTAAACAAATTAATATTAGTGGATAAATGTAGATTCTTTGCATAAGTGAACAATGGAAAGACTTGTGTGCTAGTCCTTTAAAGAGAGGAGGGGATCTGCGTGGTATGGGTCAGTAAGGTGAGTGTGTGTGGAACATGGGGTCCTTGCTAAAAAAAAAAAAAGATGTTTATGGATTGTAAGGACCTAGGTTGGGTGGGCGAGTGTAAGAGCATTACATCGAGCTCTTTTGTCCAAGGTGTGTTTTGTGTGTTGATCGTTTTTTTTTCTGTTTGTATTTCAATGTTTATATTTCTTGTTCGGCCCTCTGGGCTAAGGTGGAAGGGTTAGAACCGACTGGGAAACCGCTCGGCACCGGCGGCGTTTCGGCTGTCTGCTGCACTTCTGGGGTGCGGCTGTCATCATCTTCTTCTTCACCCAGGGACATCTGGTCTTCCTCATTCGAGAATTCGTCGTCGCTGGAGATTTCGTGGTGTTTTTTTCACTCTCATCCAGTCTCGTAGTCAGGGACTGGATAAGAGCGCGAAAATTATCGTTTTGCTCGTAAAGAGCATCGTGACCGTGTGGGCGCTTCCTGCTTTTGGTGGGTAAATCCGCCATTTCAGGAAGCAGTAGGGTTTTCACTATTTTTACTTTTTTATTTGTTCACTGCACTAGGTAGGAACACTCTCACTGTTAACCGATCGTTCTGTTCTGTTGATCGTTGTTGGAGAGGATCAAATGCAAATTCTTACTGGAATGTCACGTGACAGATCGCTTAGATGTAAACTGGACCTTAAGGGGCAATTTTGACACTTTTTTCTAGCCGTGATACTTTTGCGCCCCTTTTCTTTCTTTTTTTAAAAGGCGGACATTTGCCACTTTTCATATTTTTTGTGTCACTTTTATACTGTTCTGCCACTTTTTTCTCTGTAGTAAAAAATCATATTTTTACACAATGTACGTAAAGAACCGTATAAAAAAAATTATTTACAAAAAATTAACGATAAATGAAAAATACATGTGATTGCATATACATACTTAGATAGTATTCATCACAAAAAGTTTTATGTAGCATTTTTTGTTTTGGTGTAAAACGCAGGTAGAAATATCGAGGATATATTGCATTAACCGGCCAAGTCCATTTCGATAAATATTATTTTTCGAAATTTTTATATAAATGTTTATTCTATCTATAATCGACTGTTTTCATAATTTTTCATCATTCATTAAAGGAATTTAAATTTTAATTACAAATTTCATTGATAATGTACTTGTTCAGTTAATGCATTATAATATCGTCGTCTAAATGCTATTTTGGTCCATACGCCATTTTTGAGTTAGGAGTTGATAATATGGGTTTCAAGCATGCTCTTTCAGAATCTGCAATATTTTTTTCCTATCTCGTATAGTTTTTGAGATATTGGTAGGGTAAATCTGTTTAACTCTGAATAACGGGAAATAATTCTGATATTTTTGTTCGATGTCCACATTTTTCTATCGCCCTATATTTTTGACTCAGTATTTTATGTTTTTTCGATCACGATATGTAATTTACTCTCTTTCCACACCGACCCTCTTTGTGGTCCATGTAATACAAATACGCACAACAGGCCGAACCACTGGCTTAAGTGTATGTCCATGGACATGAGACGTTTTAAACGTCTCCTCTATTCAACCTAACCTAACCTAACCTAATACAAATACGAAAAAATATTAAAACAAAAGGTATAGCCGTTCGTGGTTAGTTTAATGAATGAATAAACCGGCTATATAATGTTTAATATAATAAACACTTTATTTAACTAATTCTAATAATATACATGAAATGATGATGAAATCGTGAAATCTTAGAACAAGAACAAGAATGAATAGTTTACATGGTTGACAAAGTTCGTACTTTCTAACTACGTCTTAAATAAGGTAGTGAAATACCATGTCCACATATAGGCCACTACAGGGCTCCCCCTCTAGAGATACCTTGCCAGAAATCGAATGTGCCGGCCAGTTCTCGTTAGTCGGGCCTCTGGTGTTGGTTGGGGTTCGTGTTGAAAAAACGGCTGACCATTCGACATATTAGGACTTTAAAGAGATGTCGTTTCCTCAGTGGCCGGGTTCCTAGAAGCAGCTAGAGTTGTGTCGTTAAAATCGATAAATGCTGGTTTGAGAGGGTCATTAGATACGTTCACATTCCGTTGTCCCAATTTGATTTTACAAAATTTATCACCCCTCTTCAATATCTCGAAGGGGCATTCGTATGGCGCTTCCAATGGAGTTCGAACTCTATCAATGCGTATAAAAACAAACTTACAGTTTTGCAAATTGCGATCGATGTGCACATTAGGTTCGCCATGATGTGAAGTTGAATACTGACGCAACGATGACATCTGCCTACGAAGGTTCTTAATGAAGTCGGATTCGCTAGCCTTGACTTTACCCGTAGTTGGGAACCAAACAACATCTCCGCTGGGCTCGCATTTATATCCTCTTTCACAGTAGTGCGTAGGCCAAACATAACCAATGGCAACGCTGCCGTCCAGTCGTCTGTGTTGTAGCACTTGATGGCAGCCTTCAACGTACGGTGGAATCGCTCGATCATGCCATTGGCTTGCGGATGATAAGCAGTGGTCTTCAGATGCTGTACTCCCAAAATATTTGTCAATTCGGAAAAAACGGATGATATGAATTGTCGTCCCAAGTCGGTGGATATACGAAGAGGTATGCCGAACAAAGATATGCATCCCTCGATCAGAGCGCTAGCAACAGTCTCTGCAGTTATTTCAGTAATTGGTACGGCCACTGGAAATCGCGAGAATCTATCAATGATCGTGAGGCAATACCGTTGGTTCTTGGAGACTGGAAGTGGTCCAATAATAATCACGTTGATATGATCAAAACGGGCCTCGACTGGCTCATAATTTCCAATAGGTGTTTTCGTGTGTCTACAAATTTTGCTTCGCTGACACGGTATGCATTCTCTGACGAAACGTGCTATTTCCTTAATCATACCAGGCCATACATACCTTTCTCCAACTATTCGTTGCATTCCCTTTCGTCCAGGGTGGGACAGGTCATGTAGTTTCGCAATTACCTGACGACGAAAAGTTCGTGGTACGAATGGTCGAATTTTGTCGTTAGTGGTACCGCAATACAGCGTCTCGGTCGAATTCGGAACAGCAACCCCTTTTCAGTTTTAGCGTTGAACTATCGGTTTCTATAATTTGCTTCAATTCCGAATCGCGACCTTGCTCTCTCGCCAAGGCCTCAAAATCCGGGCTGTCTATCGAACTTATTCGGGACAAAAAATCGGCAACGCCATTTTCATCTCCCCGCAAGTGTCGTATGTCGGTCTAAAACTGACTAATAAAGTCCAGATGGCGCGCTCTCCTTGGTGGTGTCTTGTCGCCTTTCTGGGCGAAAGCATATACCAACGGTTTGTGGTCGGTCAATATCGTGAATTGTCTGCCCTCTAACAAGTGCCAGAAATGGTCTATTGACTGATAAATGGCCAACAGCTCCCGATCGTATGTACTGTACTTTGCTTGTGCGGCTGTTAACTTCTTGGAATAAAATCCCAATGGTTGGACCTTAACATTTACAGTCTGGTGTAAAACTGCACCAACAGCTTCACTAGAGGCATCTGTATACAAAGACAATTTTGCGTTGGGCGACAGGTGACAAAGCATGGTGGCGTTTGCTAATTCCTCCTTACAGGCCTCAAATGCGTTTGTGGCTTCATCGTCCCAAACAACTGGCGTCGTGTCGTTTTTGACGTTGCCCGAAATGAAAGCCTGCAATTTTCCTTGATTGCGCGTTGCATTCCTGAGAAAGGAGCGGTTTCGCCACTTTAGGTTTGGGGTAATCACGTATTGCTGTCACTTTCTGTTCTAGTGGTTTAATGCCGTTCGGTGTTATAGTGTGGCCCAAAAATTTAACTTCGGACTTGCCCAAAACACATTTGCTGCCGTTTACTGCCAAACCAGCTTTACGTAGCCGATCAAAAACAATCGTCAGGTGTTTCTCGTGCTCGTCCGCACTAGATGATGCTATGAGAATGTCATCTATGTAAGCGAATGTAAAATGATGCCGTGCAAAACAGAATTGATGTGGCGCTGAAAAGTTTGTGCCGCATTCCGCAATCCAAATGTCATGTAGTTGAACTCGAACAACCCAAAGGGTGTTGTTATCGCCGTCTTGGGTATGTCGGAGGATTCCATGGGTATTTGATGGTACGCCTTTTGCAAATCTAGCACAGAAAATATATACTTGCCATGGAGCATGTGAGTAAAATCATGCAAAAATGGAATAGGGTAGCGATCTGGTAAAGTTTGCGCATTAAGCGCACGGTAATCACTGCACGGCCGCCACTCGCCGTTCGTCTTTTTTACCATATGTAGGGGGCTTGCCCAATTACTTTTGGATGTCTTGCAAATACCTTGCTCCACCAAAAACTCAAACTCTTTTTGGCAGCAGCGAATTTCTCAGGTGGCAGCCTTCGTGGTCGGGCAGACACGGCTGGGCCACCAGTAACGATGTGGTGTGTAACGTCCGTCTGCTAGTATCTAGCTAGCTATCAGTATATTGGGATGACTACCACAGAAAGCTCAAAGAATACAATTAAATCATTAGACTGGCGAAACGTAACTCCTGGAGACTTTTCTGTGAGCAGGTAGACAGCGTTAACAGCATGTCCAAAATAAGAAAGTTCCTCTCAAAAACTCATATCCAAACCGAAACACTGGTGGATGAAACGGGTAAAAAGATGGAAACTATAGATGATACCGTAAGGCTTTTGATGAAAACTCATTTTCCGAGTGGTAATGCTGGGCCAATAGAGGAACAGTTACAGACCGAAAATGTAATGCACCAAGTACCTATTACGGATGCTATGGTTAAAGAAGCAATAAAAAGCTTCTCTCCTTATAAGGCTGCGGGACCGGACGGAATATTTCCAGCGCTTCTTCAGAATGAGGTGGATCTGGTATCAACTCATCTTGTTGGAGTTTTCACTGCATGCCTAACTCATACCATAACTCATATACCCCAAAAAATTGGCAGGAACCAAGGGTGGTCTTCATACCTAAGCCTGGCAAGGCGAGTTATACGATCCCAAAGGCTTATCGACCTATTAGCCTAACTTCTTTCCTCTTAAAAACAATGGAGCGAATAATTGACGATATGATCAAAAGTAAGATAGCCGATGACAAGCTAAAATTCAAGCAACACGCATATGTTAAAGGAAGATCAGTGGAAACAGCTCTACATGAGGTAGTACACCACATAGAAAAGTCCTTCCGTGAAAAATTGTACACACTTGCCGTTTGTATAGACATTGAGGGCGCTTTTAACAACGTTCAGACCGATACACTTATCCAGTCCTTAGACGAGTTTCAGGTTGACCGGGCGTTGATAAACTGGATCAACAATATGCTAAGGAATAGGTGGATTATTTGTGGGTCATATGACGTAAAAATCAGAGACAAGGTAAATCGTGGTATACCTCAGGGGGGCATTTTATCGCCTCTCCTATGGGTTACGACGATACACAGTCTCCTTAAAGCCCTCGGTCTCCTTAAAGCCCCTTAAACCAGTCTGTTATGCCGACGACGTTATAATACTTCTAAGGGGCACACATCCAAACCAGCTATGCAGAAGAGCTGAAGAGGCACTTAACATAGCATATAACTGGGCACAACCAAGGGGACTAAATGTCAATCCATACAAAACAGAAATATGTCTATTTACAAGGAAAAGGAAGATTCATCCTTTTACCGTGCCTCGTTTCCTGGATAAGAATATTGCCATATCTAAGAAAATAAAATACTTGGGAGTAATCTTGGATCAGAAACTGTACTGGAAAGATCATATTGAAGAAAGAGTTACAAAGGCCCACAGATGTTGGTCGTTGTGCAGAAGAGCTATAGGTTCAAAATGGGGACTACGTCCAAATATGACACACTGGCTTTACATGAGCGTGGTTAGACCAATAATCACCTACGCCTCTGTAGTGTGGTGGACATCAATGGACAAAAAGTACAACGTAATACCATTGCAAAAAGTGCAACGTATGTGCTGTCTAGGCATAAGCGGAGCAATTAGAACCGCACCAACAAGAGCGTTGGAGACTATATTGCACATCCAACCAATAGATATCCGTATAAAGTATGAGGCAGCCCTCACAGCAAGACGTCTACAGGTGATGGGTGAATGGATAAATCGAGACCACAAGTCGTGCCATCAGAAGATATTAAAATCACTGGTCGGTCATATTCAAACAACGGAAATCTCCGACCGCATTCCTGAAGTGCGGCTTACAGCTACCTGTGAATCGTTCGTGCCAGACAGACGCTCCTGGGAAAACGGAACACTTGCTCATGCGCCAGTGGGAACCAGCTGCTACACTGATGGGTCCATGCTAGGAGGAAGGACGGGTCTGGGACTTTTTATTGATGAACCAGAAGTCGAACTTTACTTCCGCCTCCCAGACCATAACACAGTATTTCAAGCAGAAGTTCGAGCAATCACGGAGTGTGTTAACTGGCTCAGTAATACCACAAAGCCTAAATATGCCAACATATTCACAGATAGCCAAATGGCGATCAAAGCAATAACATCGGAAAAGGTCAAATCCAGAACCGTGTTAGACTGTAAAAGAACGATAAATAATTACTCAGTCCATGGTCAACTGCGTATTTTTATTTGGGTACCGGGACACAACGGAGTGATTGGAAATGAACGAGCAAACAGCTTGGCTTTAAAGGGCAGAAAACTTCGAGTAATAAACTTGGAAAATTGGAAACCTTTCGAAGCCACGAAGGATGAGTTGAAGCATTGGGCAGTGATGGCTCACAAAACTGTGTGGAATAGAGCAACTGCAAAGATACTGTGGGGTGACCCAAATGAGAAGAAAACCAGTAGTTTTCTGAAACTAAACAAGATCGAGATTAGTAAGATGATGAGTGTTCTAACGGGACACTCAAGCTTACAGGCACATCTTCATCGCATAGGACTAGCAGAAAACGACGAGTGCAGGGTATGCAGGGAAAACATCGAAACGATAGAACATTTTCTGTGTCACTGCCCAGCTTTCACACATGCAAGATCCCGATATTTCGGTTCCGACATATTGCCAGACTTGACTCATCTCAGAGGATATGACTGGAAGATACTGAGAAAATACGTGTCTAGTACCGATTTTCTGTAATCCGTGGGGTATGAAAATCATAAATAAGGAGCGCACAACAGGCCGAACCACTGGCTTAAGTGTATGTCCATGGACATGAGACGTTTTAAACGTCTCCTCTATTCAACCTAACCTAACCTAACGTCCGTCTGCAATGACTCTCGATCGCGGTTGCTGCTTAACACGGTGATGTCTTTATACTCAAATAGCAGTCGTGAAAATATGTTGTCGGCATTGAATGTTGATATGACGGGTGCACATGAATATACTGTGTCACCCTTAGCGTGCAGCAAAGTCCTGCGATCGACGAGACGATTCTGCTTAATATACACAAGTAAATCGAAGTGCTTGAGAAAATCAGAACCTATTATGGCTGTTGAAACATCTGCCATGAGAAAATTCCATTCGAAGACTCTCCTTAATGAAAGAGATAACTTGAGACGACGTTCGCCATATGTTTTAATACGGGTGCCATTAGCTGCAAATAATGTTACTGAATTCGATGTGACGTTTCTGTCACATGAACGCGGTGGCAAAACGGAAACGTCAGCCCCCGTATCGATCAAGAACTTCACCTTTGTATCGTTGTCCAGCAATGTAAGACGTGCCACTGGAATTCGGCGTGGTGCGCTGGACAATACACCAGCCACGGTAACTAGTTTTTTGACATTGAATGGAATTCGCAAGGCTGGCGGCACTTCGTGGCGGCCTCGCCGAACTTCCAGTGGTACCAACAAAATTTCTCCGCCGATGGTGTAGCACTACGTCGGCTCTTCTTACGATTCGATGAGCGACTGGATGAACGGGGCGTGTTAATTTCTCCAAACGTTCTTCCAAAACCGCAATTCTTTGCAATAAGGTGGCTTCGTTCGGTGTCGTGGATGTGGTCACAGCTGCGAGTTGTCGATAATCACACACCTCCAAAATCGTATCCGCCAGTTTCGCCAATTCGGACAGCTCCGCGTTGGAGGCTTGGAGAATGGCACGAACATTCTGTGGTAATCGTTGAAGCCACAATGATGCCAGGATGTCATCACTTACCCTATCCTTCGCAAGACTACGGAGCTCGTTCAATAATTGTGTAGGTCGCCTGTCGCCAAGGTGCATGTCGGACAGCAATTTCTGTATTTTCTTCTGTTCGCTTTCACAGAAGCGTTCGATGATGCATTTTTTCAAAAAATTGTATTTTCCTGTTGCAGGTTGCTTGAGGACAGCGTCCGAAATCTGCACTAACACCTGTGATTCAATCGCTGCTATGACGGTGCTGCATTTCGTTTCGTCAGCCACAATGCCTGAAACGGCGAACTGAGCCTCTATTTGTGCGAACCAGATTTCAGGGTGATCAGACCAAAACGGCGGTACTTTCACTCCTTGTCCAGCAGTGTCCGTAGCCTGGCCTGCTCCCACGGATGTGCTTGTCTTCTCGGTGCCTGTGTCTTCGTTCATCTCATGTGTGTATTACGATCACGTCGGGGTCACCACTATAGCCGTTCGTGGTTAGTTTAGTTTTGAATGAATAAACCGGCTATATAATGTTTAATATAATAAACACTTTATTTAACTAATTCTAATAATATACATGAAATGATGATGAAATCGTGAAATCTTGGATGCAATACAATGACTGCGCAAAAAGAGAGAAGAGCAAGAATGAATAGTTTACATGGTTGACAAAGTTCGTACTTTCTAACTACGTCTTAAATAATCCACAAATAAGGTAGTGAAATACCATGTCCACATATAGGCCACTACAGAGGATTTAGACCAAAATGTCATGTCCAAAAGTGGTATAACTTGCTTATTTTTGAATGTAATGACATAGAATAGCATGGGAATTATACAAACAATGATGGGAACCCTGCGGAATAAAATGTGTGTAACTCTTCAGTCCCGTTATTACTCAAACAATAAATTGTCTCTTTCTCCGATCATACAAATAGCGTTTGCAACAAAATAGCATTGAGCCGACGATATGTTAATAGTCTTCAGGAATACTTTGAGATGTTCTGAAATGGATTATTTTATTAAACTTTAATTTTTTATGTGAAGTTTTTATTTTTTGTAGTAGTTGTATAAGTAGTTGCATTTTTTGTATAAGAAACTAAAGCCCCCCATAGACGAGTACTGCCGCAGGAACGGCAATATGTGTGTATTGGTGAATTTGACACAACATGAGAATGTATTGGTTGCAGTATGAAAATCAAAATACTTTTGATTTTCAAAATGAACACCTATCAATCAGGTGAAATTTGTTCATCGTTTTATGTCACATAATTGGAAATTTTATTATATGTGTGTAAACAACGAAAATTTAAAATAGTTTTGTGAGAAAAATTGAAAAAATTAAATTTTGATTGATATGTGTGTATCGAAAATGTCAATCACACACGTACACAAGGTGTTCATCGGCATGAACTGCGGCAGTACTCGTCTATGGGCGCCTTAAAAAAGCGTGCCAAGATATTTGATGAACGAGTGCCCCTTTTTTCAAAAAATCCCCTTTTTGTGCCCTTTTTTAAATTTTGCAACGGTAACCCTGCTCATAGCGCGGAAAACTAAAATAGTTTCGGAATTTTAAGATACAAATACAAATATCGCAATAAACATGGATAATGTTAACAAGGATTTGATCAACATTTGGACAAAGAATGTTTCTTCTGTTTCGAAAAAAAAGTGTTGTAACATCACAAATAATAGTCATACTCCAAATAAATCCGTTTCTAATCAATTGCCCTCTTTAAAGTCGCCATCCATTACAAATAAAACATCATCTGTTAATGCGTGTTACACGCCTTCGTCTCTTTTTAGGAATGCAAATACTAAATCTCAACGAACACTTAAAATTGTAGAACCAGCGCTCTCCAAGAATTCAAAAATCGACAACAGCGGTGATGATCGTTTAACTGTTGCCGTAAGGGTAAGGCCACTGAATGAGCGGGAATGTGCACTCCCAACAGTTTCAAATATAACCAAAGTTAATGGAAATGAATTGACGATATTAGGTGGAAAAAGTGCCGATTCCTCAAGTGGGGTAAACCACTCGTTTGTATACGATAAACTTTTCTATAGCTGCGACCCTGAGGCAAAAAACTATGCAACGCAACAGGATGTTTATGTAGGGACTGCGAAGCAATTAATTGAGAGAGCATTTGAAGGGTATAACGCATGCCTATTTGCGTATGGCCAAACAGGCTCAGGAAAATCGTATAGTATGATGGGTGTCGATACTTGTCTAGAACCTGTTTCTGAGGATGCAGGAATAATTCCGAGGTATTGCCACGATATATTCGAACACATGGAGAAAGTCAAGGAAAAGTGCCGAATCGAGATTGAAGTTAGTTTTTTTGAAATTTACAACGAAAAAATCCATGATCTGCTTTGTGTTGGTAAAAATGATGATATCTCTTACGGATTGAAGCACCAAGGCGAAACTCCGAGGCCCGATAGGAAAGCCTTGAAGGTGCGTGAACATCCCATTTGGGGACCTTACGTTGTAGATCTTAGTGTACAGCCGGTCGCTTCATATGAAGCT
Organism: Eudasyphora cyanicolor; assembly: GCA_963930755.1. Classification (NCBI taxonomy): domain Eukaryota; kingdom Metazoa; phylum Arthropoda; class Insecta; order Diptera; family Muscidae; genus Eudasyphora; species Eudasyphora cyanicolor. The sequence continues at coordinate 108,285,825 of OZ005737.1, forward strand.
TTACGCAATTGGCTTATTCTTGGCAACTCTCAAAGAGCCAGCGCTGCGACTGGTCTTAACGACAAAAGTTCTCGATCACATTCCATATTTAACATAATGCTCAATATAACCGACGCAGATTCAAGAAATTGTACTAGTAAAAATGAAATCGAAAATTACCAAACCCGGAGTAGTAAAGTAAGCCTCGTAGATCTAGCGGGAAGTGAGAGAATTAACAATTCCTGCGGAGAAAGGAAGCGAGAAGGAGTTCACATAAACAAAAGTCTTCTCACGCTTGGAAAAGTGATATCAGCTTTGTCAAATGAGAAGAACTGTGCAATGGGAAAAATATTCGTGCCATATCGTGAAAGTGCATTAACGTGGCTATTGCGGGTAATTATTTATTTAACACTAAACCAAAACATTCAAAAGGGCCATGTATTGTCTGTCTAATTTAATCATTTATGTAGCTAACATAAAATAAAAAACTTTTTTTAGAGAACTCAAAAGCAATTGTCTACCGACCATTGCGGCAATGGAATCTGCAACGGAGAGCTGAAAAAACGACAATTACAAAAGTAATATAAATCTCGACATGAGTCATGTTAGTGTTCATGATTTCTTTTCGTTTAGTGCTGTTTATTACTATAAATTTATTGTTGTAGCCACTGTTGCTCCTGCAAGTATATAATTTAGTTTAGTTAGTGGTTTAATCTTCTTCAGCTGACTCATCAACATCCAGTTCCAAGAAACGGGCCGCAGCCAATGGCTCGGACCAAAGTGAAACGGGTATTTGGTATAATCAAGTCAACTGCAGTCAGCTATGATGGTTTCAAGCTTAGATTTTTGAATATTATCTTCCCTTATATTGGAGGTTATCTGCTGCATATTATAAATACTTTGTTGACTAGTCGGTTTTTATTCGGGAGAATAAGGAGAGTAGCGCCTTAGGCCAGTTTCCATTACGCCAATTTTGTCTAAAATAGCTGAGGATATAATGAAGTCCCAAATGATCAGGTATGTATTTAGATGGTATGTCACATTTGCATGACAATCAGTCCGGTTTTAGGTGTGATCGGAGCACCACTTCTCCTCTCTTGGGTTAACGCATAATGTTAGGAGGAGATGAAGTGAGTGCGGCTGTTGTGTACTATTGTCGCTCGATCTCGAAAAGGCATTTGACAGAATAATTTAAAACATTTTATTTTTGCACTTAGTTAGGCTCAAGATCTGTTAAAATTAAAGAAAAAATTCGGGAGCCACCAAACTTCCATTGCCAATATCCTTATTACAACGATTATTTCAGTCGATCATTAGAATATATACGCACAGCTAAAGTAACATTGAACGAGAACTGTTTGCTAAAAGCGCACATATCAAAAAAAAGACAATCAGTGATCATCATCCCCCGCACATGCACCAACTTCCACTCTCGTGAGTCTTTACAATGTAAAGATTCCACACGAATGTTTTGCTGTAGTTGACTACGAAACAACAACGTATTTGGTCGTGCCCTACCACTTCTTGTTTCTTTTTGTTTTATTCGATCTGCTTTCATAGTACATATTTTGTTTTTGCACTTAGTTAAGCTCAAGATCGTTTTTGTTGTTTTCAGTATATGAAAACAATTTTATTTTGACTTGTATTGGTTGGTTGTAATGGTTGGATAGACACATCTGTTTCGGGAGCCAACAAACTCCCATTGTCAATATCCTTATTGCAACGATTACTTCAGTCGATCATTACAATATATACGCACAGCTAAAGTAACATTGAACGAGAACTGTTTGCTAAAAGCGCACATATCAAAAAAAAAGACAATCAGTAATCATCATCCCCCGTACATGCACCAACTTCCACTCTCGTGAGTTTTTACAATGTAAAGATGTCGTGCCCTACCGTTTCTTCTTTATTTTTGATTTCTCCGATCTGCTTTCATTGTAGAATGTTTTGCTATAGTTGATTTTAGTTGAAAAGCTTCATTTCCACTTTAATTTTTCCTGTAGGCCTGTAAGTTAATGTATTCTTATTTGTCATGTACAGAGCAGTATGTATGTAGTAAGAATTATTCGTCTAGTGTCGTCCCTGTGAGTAGTGGTGTTCCACTGGGCTCAGTTTTGTGACCCTTGTTTATTATGTATATTAATGGCTTGTTTAATCGTGTAGTTGGCAGAAATAATCTCGTATATGCGTTTGCGGTCTATCTACATATGGCTGATTCCACCTAAACAGAACCATCACACATAAAAAATAAATTAAATTTTTGCAAAAAAAATACCATAAGCAACAACGAACAATTGAATTTTAGAAATTCATGAAGAGTTGATGAAATTTAGGAATAGTTTCTTTTTCACATTTTTTCACTTATGGTACCCAACTTTTTTTATTAAAAATCAATGGTTGGCATTTTTAATGCATATACGAGGTATGTTCAAAAATATCGCGAATTTTGTATTTTTTCAAAAAGTATTTATTTATTCATGAATATGTATTTTGTCCCCTTCAAAGTAATTCCCCTCGGATATAATACACTTCTGCCAACTCCCTGTGTACACACCCCATGTGATGAGGGTGCAGTTTTTTGTTTCAAAAGAACAAATTTTGATTTGCTTAATGCTATGCTCCTCGACGTTGATTGGGATTGTATCTGCTGCTGTGATGATTCAACTCACATTGACTCAGCTATTGAGCAGTTTTATAACGTATTGAATAACTGTTTTCAACAATCTGTTCCGAAGATTCGTGTTAAAAATTCTAATAGACCACCATGGTATTCTCCTGCTTTGACTGCTATTAAGAACTTGAAGAGCAGACTATTTAAAAAATCGGGTTCGGAGACCGATTATGCAAAGTATGCTATTGCCAGATCTTTATTTAATATTGAATCTAGCAGATGTTATGAAATCTATTTAGAGAAGTTAGCCCTCAATTTTAAGTCTAATCCTAAATCTTTCTATGATTTTGTAAATATGAAACGTAGATCTAATCCAAGACCTTCTATGGTTAGAATGGATAGTGAGGAATTCTGTGGTGACCAATCAATCGCCAATGTTTTTGCAAAATTCTTTACATCAACCTATTCTCATCAACAGAGACAATTAGACGTCCCCTACCCTTACAATATTCCTTCATTGAATCAGTTTAGCATACCTTATTTTGATTGTCCATTTGTATTTTCGAGTTTGGTCAAGCTTAATTCTTCCAATAGTGTTGGTCCTGATGGCGTACATAGTATAATCCTCAAAAATTGTGCTCAAAGTCTTGCCCTTCCGCTCACATTACTATTTAATACTTCGTTAAAATATGGCTATTTCCCATCCATTTGGAGAACATCTTACTTAACCCCTCTTCATAAATCTGGAAGCCTCACTGATGTGGGGAATTATCGTGGAATCGCAAAATTAAGTATAATTCCAAAACTTTTTGAGAAAATGGTTACTGAGATTTTATCTCATAAAGTATCGTCTATTCTAAGTCCATTCCAACATGGATTTCGTAAAGGTCTCTCAACTGTGACAAATTTGGTGCAATTCTCTTCTCAGGTTATAAACGAGTTTGTTCTTGGTAATCAGACAGACGTGATTTATTCAGATTTTAGTAAAGCTTTCGATAGAGTCAATCACAAACTCTTGATACATAAGCTTGATCTTATTGGTTTTAGTAACAACTTATTGCGTTGGATATCAACTTATCTTGATAGTCGTATTCAGATTGTGAAATTTGGTATATCCTGCTCTGATCCGATCTTGGTTCCATCTGGGGTTCCCCAAGGTAGCCATATTGGCCCCATTCTATTTCTGCTATTCATCAACGATTTACCAGATTCAATTTCTAGTTCAAATTTACTGATGTATGCAGATGATGTTAAGATATTTTACTCTTATAAAACATCTGAAGATTCAATGCTCCTTCAAAATGATTTGATTAATTTTGGAAAATGGTGTGATATAAATTGCATGGACCTCAATCTTAAGAAATGTAAACATATGTGTTTCTCTAGGTCGAGGGTGATTCCATCCAGTTTTAGTCTTCATGGTTCCAATTTAGATACTGTTGAATCCTTTGTGGATCTTGGTATATTGATGGATCCTAAACTCAATTTCAATAATCACATAATTACAATGGTGAATAAAGCTTATGGCGTGCTTGGTTTCATAAAGCGATGGGCGAAAGAATTCGTAGATCCATATGTAACTAGGCAGTTATATACGTCACTAGTTAGACCTATTCTAGAATATGGGTCCGTAGTGTGGGACCCCAGTACGGGACTTACGTTGATAAGATTGAATCGGTTCAAAAACAATTTTTATAATTCGCTTTAAGACATCTTCATTGGAATAGTGATTTTAGTCTTCCACCCTATACTAGCAGGTTGAGTTTGATAAGACTGCCTACTCTCAAGAGTAGACGTATTATGCTGAACACAACCATGGTGCTGAAAGTTATAAATGGTGATGTTCCTTCTAATTTTATTTTGTCTAGGATTGGATTCAATGTACCTTGTAGACCTTCCAGATATTACCAATTATTACATATTGATTTTCAACGTACCAATTATGCTTCGGCAGAGACCATTCGTAGAATGTGCATGGATTTTAACACTTTATATGAAGTTATTGACATTGATGTAGAAATTGATGTAGTTAGATCTAGAATAATATCTTTTTTAAATGTGTAAGTAGACTACTTTTATTGTTTGCATGTGCCGGCTGATGAAATTTTTCTGTAGCTGGTATTTCCACCCTTAACCTGCCATGGTCCGGATCATGGTGTGTACGCAATCCCTACGTCATGGGGATGTGGCCCTCTCGGTCGGAAGGGGCGGGTAAGAGTGGTTGCGTTGGGAACGTTTGTTAAAAAAAAAAAAAACGTTTTTTCCAATCCTCGAATCACTTCAAATAATCATTTTTTGTGATCTTGTTCAGCTCCTCCTTTGATGCCGCCTTTATCTCCTCAATCGTGGCGTAGCGTCGTCCTTTCATGGGATTTCAGTTTTGGGAACAAAAAATAGTCACAGGTGGCTAGGCCTGGTCAGTTTTTGTTCTTCCACAAATCCGGGCTTTGGTGGATTGCCTCGCGCAATTTGCGCATAACTTGCAGGTAATATTCTTTATTGACCGTACTGCCCTGTGGCAAGAACTCATAATGCACCACGCCCCTGCAATCAAAGAAAACTGTGAGCAAAACCTTTACGTTCGACCAAACTTGGGCGTCCGGCACGCTGTTCGTCCTTCGCATCTTCTCGGCCCTCTAAGAACATTTTGTACCACCGATAAACGTTGCTTTGGTCCAAGGTAGCTTCACCATATGCCACAGTCAACATTCGGAATGCGTCAGCGCACTTTATTTTGTTTTTCACACAAAATTTGATGCAGATTCTTTGATCCATTTTCTGAAATATATAAATATCGAAGACAAGTTAAAACACATGTTCATCAAATCCTTTTTCGTATTTACTACCAGATGGACGGATTCAGCTAAATCTTGATTTTCACTTTGAAGAACGCGACTTAATGATAATGCCAAGCAGTGAACTGAAAGAACTACGTAGACCGAAACTTGAAAATCCAACGTTTTAAATGCTATAAAAAAACTACTGAATATTTTCTCAAATTTCTTTTTTTATTTGAAAGTACAATCCTTCCGGTTAATAATGGAAAATAATTTCATTCAAATGGCCAATTCGGTCCAATTTTTAAGCACATTATCGATTGTGTGCAGCTGTATTTCACCAATGGCTTTACGAATATTGTCCTTTAAAGCGTCAATTGTCTCTGGCTTGTCGGCGTAACACTTATCTTTGAGGGCACCCCACAAATAATAGTCCAACGGTGTCAAATCGCAGCTCCGAGGTGAACAAACGACATCAGCTCTGCGATCTTCAAAAACAGGGCGCAAAACATCGAGTGTAGCTTTGGCTGTGTGGCACGTAGCGCCGTCCTGTTGAATCCAAATGTTGCCAATATCCTCTTCAATTTTTGTGAACAAAAATTCGTTCAACATGGCCCGATAACGATCGTCATTGACTGTAACGACCACTCCGTTGCTGATCAGTCGTAGTGAACGGACGTGTTTAGCACAGAGCGGATAGTTAAAATCTATTACGCAGTACCTATTACGCAATCGCAAAAACAAAACAAAATCTGTACAAAGTCTGGAAGGCCTACATCGTAGTACCTATTACGGGCTAATACAGAAAAAAAATTCATTGGCGGGGATGCCTTCGCGTTCCGATGGAGCGGGGTTCCCCAATCGTCCTACTGTCCGTCCGTTGGTCTTGGCCAAAGCCGACCACACCAAACATGGTGAAAATTTCCCACCAGTACTCACGACAGGTGGTACGGTGAGGGGAAAACGTCATGTCCGACCGTCAAAACGGAAACACAATGAGCACCGGATAGCGCTCAGAGTTCTGACGAAGTTGGAGGCTGTTGAGGTTTCGGCTCTTACCGAAAAACAAAAAGAGTCACTTACCTGGGCTAAAGGCGTCTTAGATGCTTCTAAGGCCAATCAGCCGGCTGAAAGAGCCACAAATTCAGCTGTGTTAACGGCTAATAAAGTCAAAAGAATCAGATCACCTGATGAACCCCTGCCCTCGAAAAAGGCAAGAGGCCCAAATGTCACTATCAACAGGACACTCACCAAGCCCTTCAATGAAGTGGCGAAGGAGAGTCTAGTGATGGCCGTTATAGACAGAAGTAGTGAGGATGGATCCATCCTCAAGGACAAATGGAGCCATGTGCAATCAGCCATTATGGCTCATTACCTCGATGTCCGTAGAGAGATGCCGGGCACACCACCAATCTGCAACGATGCAGGATGGCATCAGGGGAGAGTAAAGCTCTTACATTTCGGTGATGCCAGATCAGTAAACCTGTATAAGGCTGCTCTGAGTCGCGCGGGTGAGGTGTGGCCGGGTGCCCAGTTGGATATTGTCGAAAAAACAACATCCCTAGTCACCCTAGAGCCATCACCTGGGTTACAGAAGAGCCCTCCAACCCGGCTGACATATTAGAAATAATAAAAGATTCCAATCCTGGTCTGCCCGCCCAGAACTGGAGAATCAGCAAGGTGGGTGAGGCGGATGGTAAAAAGCGGCAGGTCAATTTGATCCTTAACGCTGAATCCACCTCCCACATACAACGTGCAAGTGCAACCCTACAGTATGGCTTCGAGACTATAGTCTTGAAGGTATACAAGCAGGATATAGTTCCCACTGCGGAAGGTGAGTCGTCCACCGCGGTTGATACACAGCTTTCTGGAAGTGCGGAGGTATCCACGCCCATTATTTCGGGTGACTCCAACTCTAACAGAAGATCTGTAACGTCCTACTCTGAGGACGAAAGCTCTACTTCTGACACAGAGGGGCTGAGGGGAGTCTCCGGACTCTTTGACGCATCTGGCGGGGACACGCTTCTCGATGATACGGACGAAGAGTTCGATAACACCCTTGTCGGGGTGGAATTTAATCTGTCAATTACCAATGATGGTAAGAATTTTACAGATTAACCTCCATCACGCTAAAGCAGCCTCAGCGGCTCTATTGCTGCGCCTGTCCACAGGTGCAGAAGACATCGTCCTGATACAGGAGCCCTACGCAGTGGGAGGAAGGGTGTGCGGTATCAGGACACCCAACTTTAAACTGCTTGTGGCCTACTGTGAAGGCACTCCAAGAACCTGCATTTTGGCCAGGAAAGATCTAAGTATCTTTCTCCTGGCTAATTTTAGTGGTAAAGACCAAACATCTGCTAGTCTGGAGATCGGTAATCGCATATATTGGGACCCCCCAGTTACTTGCCTTATGAAGCTGTAGTACCGACTGCTGCATCCAGGGAAGTGGTAGAAGAAGCAACGTCTGACGACGTCGAGCTGATTGTTGGCGCAGACACGAACGCTCATCATACTATCTGGGGTAGTACGGATATAAACAATAGGGGTGATTCGCTTCTTGACTTTATTCTAACTACCAACCTAAGTATTTGTAACATAGGTAATAAACCGACCTTTACAATTAAAGGCAGACAAGAAGTACTCGACGTAACGTTTGCTACTGACCGGCTGTCAGACAAAATTATTGGGTGGAATGTACTGGACGACCACTCATTCTCAGATCACCATTATATTGAGTTCAAACTCGCTGAAAAAGCGCCTGTACCTGCCGTCCACAGAAATGTGAGAAAGACAAAGAGGCACCTGTATGAAAAGAATTTCAAGAAAGTCCTCAACTCCAAACTTCTGTACGAACCGAATGACAAAGCCGGTGTGGATCATCTGGTCGAGCATATCACCACATCATTCAATAGTTCCCTTGAAGAAGCCTGTCCAAAAACAAGGTACAAGGGTAAAACTAACCCCCAATGGTGGACTTCTGAGCTAACGGCTATGAAAAAGACCTGCAACAAGCTATTCAACAAGGCTAAATCTACAGGGGTCGCTAATGTTTGGGATGCCTATAAAGAGCAACTCAAGATCTATAAGAAGGAGCTTAGAAAGGCGCAAAGACGCTCTTGGTATACCTTCTGTGGCGAAGTGGAAAAGGTCTCCGACGCCGCAAGGCTGAGGAAAATATTATCAGCTTCACCCTGTACAGTGGGTTACTTGCAGGATGAGGCAAATAATTGGACCAAAAACAGCGAGCAGTCGCTCAATGTACTGCTCGACACACATTTCCCGGGGAACTCTCTAACAGAACCAGAGGATCAGCAGGACCAACAAGAGTGCGAGTGGACTGCGAGCGTCGCTAGCTTGTTGACTGAGAGATCCAGAATAAGCTGGGCTATTAATAGCTTTGAGCCCTTCAAGTCACCTGGACCAGACGGCATCACTCCAGCAGAAATGCAGAAAATGTTGAAATACATTATCCCCTGGCTGGAGAAAATTTATGTAGGCTGTATCAGGCTTTCATATATCCCGAATCGATGGAGGGATACCAAAGTGGTATTCATACCAAAAGCGGGGAAGATATCACACACTAGGCCAAAAGACTTCAGACCAATTAGCCTATCCCCCTTCCTATTGAAAGGTCTGGAAAGACTTTTAGATTATTTCATTAGGGAAAACCTGGATACAAAACTCCTGTCAGTGAACCAACATGCTTACAATAAGGGGAAGTCTACAGAATCAGCCCTGCACGAACTTGTGAGCACTATCGAATCGTCCCTGCATTTCAAGGAATTCACCATGGTGGCATTTCTTGACATAGAAGGGGCTTTTAACAACATTCACTCAGATGCAGTAATTGCGGCACTGTCACATCTTAATGTCAACTCTAGTTTGATTAGACTAATTCAAAGTCTGCTCAACAGAAGACGCATAACAGCATGTCTTGGGTCCACAACTCTAACAAGGTCTGTAAACAGAGGGACCCCACAAGGAGGAGTACTGTCTCCACTAATTTGGAACCTAGCGGTGAATGAAATCCTGCTAGATCTAGAACGTTGTGGCTGCAAGGTCGTGGCATATGCGGACGACGTGGCAATCGCAGTGAGTGGCAAATTCGTAAACGTCCTCAGAGACATCCTACAGGGGGCTCTGAACAAGTTGGTTAGATGGGCCAGAAGCAGCGGTTTGGGCGTTAACCCCAACAAGACAGAATTGGTTCTCTTTACTAGGATGAATAAAGTCCCACATGTGCACCCTCCACCTCGGATAAATGGAACAGATCTAGTCTTTTCTGAAAGTGCAAAATTTTTAGGAATAATTCTAGATAGAAAACTGTTATTTAGACTTAATGTATTGGAACGTGTAAGGAAGGCTAACGTCGCCTTATATTCCTGCAAAAAGCTGTAGGGTCGCGGTGGGGCCTCTCTCCTAAAATCGTCCACTGGATATATATAGCAGTAGTTCGTCCTATACTGCTATACGGCATTGTGGTATGGTGGACGGCAACTGACAAACTAACCATCACCAACCTACTAACAAAGGTTCAGAGAACTGCCTGCCTGAGCATAAGCGGAGCCTTAAGGACTACAGCGACCGAGTCTCTACAAGTCCTACTCCATATACTGCCGATTAATATTGTGGCGAGAGAAGTTGCAACCAAAGCGGCAATAAGATTAAACTGCCTATCAATGTGGAGGTATAAAAACTACGGTCACATGAGAATATCAAAGTGTAGTGCTATGGTAACCGACCGAGTGGACTATATACCAACGGTGTACACCTTCGAGAGAAATTACATCACTATGATTCCCGCCAGAGATGAATGGGTTGGAAGAAAACCAGGTAATAGAAACCATCTCCACTTTTACACGGATGGTTCGAAGCTTGATGCAAAGGTTGGCTTCGGAGTACACTGTGCAGAGCTTAGATTGGATATAGCTCACAGACTACCAGATACCTGCAGTGTCTATCAAGCCGAAATAATGGCAATATGGGAAGTAGCCAAGTGGCTGAGTCGCAACATAGTAACCAACACTGGCGTTGTCATTTACTCGGACAGCCAGGCTGCCATCAATTATCTGGAGGCAACATCCCTAAATTCACAAACAGCCCTCGACTGCCGCAGATCTCTTAACGAGATGGCTGAGCAGTTTAACATACACCTCATATGGGTGCCTGGGCATAGGGATATCCCGGGGAACTGCAAAGCCGATGAACTTGCTAGGAAAGGGACGACATTACAAATTCTCGAAGAAGTTGCATATATTGGTGCGCCACTATCCACGTGCAAGCTTTGGCTTAGGCAAGAGGCAATCAGGCAGTCCAACGAAAGATGGACAGAAATCGGCACCTGCAGCGTAGCTAGACAAATCTGGCCAAGGTATGACCTGAGAAGATCAAAATATCTCCTCGCACTAGAGAGGAGATATTTTGTGGCGCTCAGACCAAAGATTGAAATTCCAAAATGGCAAAATATTTCTGGTGTTCGAATTATATATTCTACTGCCAGGGGAGAAGCCCGCTGCTGGGTTTGTAGAATAGTTTAAAAGGATGCTAGATGGAATTGGACCAGTTAAAATAACACCGAAAATGGTATTTTGAGCCAGAAGTGACTCGAGAACAATTCAAGGGGGTTCAGTCAAAAGATTTTTGGAATACAAAGTAGAACGTCTATTGGGCGATCATCCGGGCAATCAGCCAATCGAAAATTGGCGAGACAAGATTTGAGGTTGGTAATACCTGTAGGCGATGGCAAATTGCCAGTAATCAGCGGCAGAACAAGGGCTTCAGTTTCAAGGGAGCACGATGGATCAAACGGCGAAGTTATTTTAAGAGAACAAATTCCTCTTGAATTTCCAAGTTGATTACAATTTACACCGGAAATAGTTGCGTTCGTAAAACGCGTCGCAATTCCAAGTCGTTGCCGAAGGCTGTCCGTAATTATGGACGTCTCGGAAGAGGGATCAATAAGGGCCCGAGCAGGGTACGAAATTCCCTGGTGAACGATATTCATGATGGCAGTCCCCAAGAGCACATTACTGTCTTGGGTGGTATGATATACCTGCCTACTACTTGTAATTACCGACGAGGTGGTGACACTAGTTTCTAAGGAGTGGCCTGTAACCGAAGGTGTAGCTGGTGGCGAAAAAGTTCTTGAAACGAAGACAAGAACGCAGTACATGACTCTGGGTGGGACAAAGCACACAAGACGAGTTCGAAGGTGACCGGGGAGGATTTATCCCATTTATTCCCCGTTGTATTGTCTTTAAACCCGAGCTAGTCTCGCAGTCTAGTACGGGAAGAGCAAGGAGGAGCTTTAGGTGATTACTCACAAGAATGCGTGTGTTGTCATACGCATCTTTCAATGCTTTCCAGGCCAAAGCGAAGCTCCTGTGGGTGAGAGGGAATTTCGAAGCTATTTCCCGTGCTTCACCGCTGGTTTTTTGGACCAGGTGACAAAGTCGTTCAATGTCACTAAGACGCGAATTGATATATATCGCCGAAAATAGGTCCCGAAAGGTAGGCCACGACAGAAAATCCCCTTGAAATACGTCAATGTCACACGAGGGCAAATTCAAATTATGACTAACGCCAGAATCAGCGATATTGGGAATAATGGTCTGAGTCTGCGTCACAGCGCTGGAAGCTCGTGAGAGGACAGACGTATCCGCTCTATTGGGGTTTCTACAACCACAGAGTGATAGGAAGGTGACGAAGCACGATGTTTGAATAGGGACAACTTCCTATTTATTGCGGACAGACAATGCATATAAGTTTGATAGGACACTTCGTATTTAGTGTCCGCCAGGTCTAGTTCCTCTTTCCCCGTATCGTTAGAAGTTTTCAAATATTCAAGACATTTTCCAAATAATGATCGCGTTTCAGCCCACAATTTGTTCAACTCGTCACTACGAACCTCCAGACCATAGATATCTAGGTCTTCATCTTTCAGAATTCTGAAATACGAGTCAAATTTTACTAGAGCTTCCGAGGCTCTGATGAAAATGTCAAGCGGAGTACATGACATTTTTCGACAGCGATATGTGTACAACGACAAATTGTTAAAACACAAAAAAATAATTGTTAGAAAAACTTTTCGAAAATCGAGAAAAACACAAAATAACTGATCGAAAATTTGAAGAAATGTTCGACAACAACTATAAAACGAAGGAAATTTGAGAAGACTTTAACTAAATTTAGCAAAAGTATCGAACAATACAAGCAAATTAGTTAAAAGTCACGAAAATTACAAGTTGTTTTTGTCAAACCGAATTAAAAATTAGGTTATTAAGCATAAAAATCATATATTCTACAAAATTATCTAACTTTGTCAAACTAGGATCGAATGTATGGTACGCGGATGTACACGACTAAACAAAATGATATAAAACCACAAGTTAAACGAACAAAAATTCCAAAAAAAACAATTAAATTTTATATTTCGCCAACTGTACTGACCGTAGGGTGACTATGGCTGACTGTAGAGTGCAACGATAAGTTTAAACAACGAATTAGTCAGCAAGATAGTGTAAGCTCGTAGAGCGCGAACGAAAAATTTATAAAAAATATATTTTATAATGAAAATGTTCACTTTGACCGAATGTAGGGTGCACAGTATGGTATATAACCGAAAGTAATTTGCATGTAGGGTACTTCCCTCCACTATTCCAAAACCTAGCACGACAAAAGTATTTAAATTTGTTTTTCCAAAGAAAACTTAATTTGTCGGTTAGATTACTGTTCCTACTGGGACAATATATAAACTTGTTTACGAATACAAAAAAGAATAAATGCAAATTAAATCTTATGTAGGTATGCAGCACCATTCGAATTGCATCCAATGTTTACGAACTTCGCAAAAAGAGGAATTAAACACAAGCGAACGCAGTAGTTATAAGCGAAGCAAAGGGTGACTGCAGTCGACCGAGCGATGGTGGAGTAACGAAACGAATGAAAGGAGAGCAAGCAATACGAACTGGAGTCGAGCAAAGGCCGATCGACGCACAGAATACGCGGTTTTTTGTGATGCAAATAATGTTGTTATTGTATTGGCATTTACTCGTATTGTTATTGTTGAAGTTTCAAATGTAGAAGAGACAATAACGAATATATGCCTACAAAAGAACAACACGGATCACTACACTATGCACGGACAAAATAATTAGAGCAATTGAATATGATTTACGAGAAATATAATTTATTTATACGTAGCGATTTGGAATAGAAATATTCCCGATTTATTTTCAAGCAATTTAGCGAATAACGACAACGTTGTGGACTGTATTTTCAAAGGAAAATCGCGATAGAGGTCCTTCAAGTCGACCTATATTGCACCGTGTTTATTTGAAACGAACAATTGATACAATCGCTAAGCTCACTAGATAAATGATTTACTAACCTTGTTGTTGGTGTTAGGACGATGTATTCGATGTGGTTGAGAACCAAAGTTTTCCGTAGGAAAACCAACAAAAACCAAGCGAAGAGCAGCTTCAATCCGGCTCGATGTGACCAATGTTTAGGTAGGGAGTTTGCCAGCAAGGGAGGTAAGGACCGGTCGACGAAATCCCTTCTATGACAAACTCCAAACGAATTACCAGAATAACGATAGCTCAGGAGTGGGGGGAACGATGTGTGTGTGTAGGTAGTGACCGGTGTTGTGTGTAGGTAGTGACCGAAGGCGGCGATGCAGAAATGCAATGGGCGAAATAGAAAATAAATAAAACACAAGAAGTTTAGTTTTTTCGACGATAGTAAAGCGTAGCTTTATTTAGTAAGAAAGGGTAACGAAGATTACCTTTTGTTTACAATGTACAGCAAGATGTACTTAGCGATATATGATGCGTACCGAACGAAAGTCCAAGATGGAGAGAGGTGGCGGAGCAAGTGTCAAAGAAAAACAAATACTTACTCGTTGAAATCTGCAAATCAAATATTGCAAGGATGTAGTAACGAGGAGTAGGCAGATTTCAACGAGCGTTAACGTACGATAAATGTGCCAATCTATGCACCTAGAGAAATTAATGATATCAACAAAATTCAGTAAAATCGTACTTAAACACAATCAATACCAGAAGTTTCGAGGAATTGTAGAATAACATCAGCCAAACATTTTCCATCGAACTGTTTTGTTGGGACGAAACTCAAAAAATCTTGGCAAATTTTATATCGCCCATCGTCGTCGTAGTGAACGGACGTGTTTAGCACAGAGCGGATAGTTAAAATCTATTACGCAGTACCTATTACGCAATCGGAAAAAAAATCTGTACAAAGTCTTGAAGGCCTACATCGTAGTATCTATTACGGGCTAATACAGACAAAAAAATTAATAAATTCGTTGACGGGGATGCCTTCGCGTTCCGATGGAGCGGGGTTCCCCAATCGTCCTACTGTCCGTCCCTTAGTCTTGGCCAAAGCCGACCACACCAAACATGGTGAAACCCCCAGTACTCACAACAGGTGGTACGGTGAGGGGAAAACGTCATGTCCGATCGTCAAAACGGAAGCACAATGGGCACCGGATAGCGCTCAGAGTTTTAACGAAGTTGGAGGCTGTTGAGGTTTCGGCTCTTACCGAAAAACAAAAAGAGTCACTTACCTGGGCTAAAGGCGTCATAGATATAAGAAGAAACTGTCAGACCAGACGGACGTGTAATTGAAACACTCTAAATAAATTGAAAATTTTCTACATAAAAACCCCAAAAAAATCCGTATAAAAGCTTTTTTAAAGCTTAAAATTTTTACTACATATTACTAACCATACGATTCCAAAGAATCATGGATATGTGTTGTGGAAAATGCAATAATATTTGTCGGGATGTCGAAATACACTGTGGCGGTTATTGCGAAAAACATTTTCATATGAAATGCATTGGGCTCTCTAAATATGAATGCGATGCACTTTTTAAACAAACGAATATAAAGTATATGTGTGATGGATGTATTAATTTTATAAAACTGACAAATGAAAACTATAAAAATTTATTTAATCTTGTAAAAGAAAATGAAATAAAAATGGCTGCAGAAATAAATAAAACAAGCAAATTGGTGGAACAACGAGTTAATGATGCAAAAACGGAGATTGTCAACGAACTTAAAAGAAAACAAATGAGCACTGGAGAAGAAACATCTGCAAGCAAACTTAAATCGGCGAATAGGTTCCCGTTATACTAAAACCAAGAAATAAACAAAATAGTGATCTCACGTAGAAAGAAATAAAAGAGAAAATAAAACCGTCGGCTCTCAATATGCAAGTAAAGAGAATAGTGAAGAGGAATGAGAGAGTAGTGGCAATCAGCTGTGGGAATGAAAATTATAGAAATGTGTTGACAAATGAAATAAAGGAAAAAAATGGGATATGAATACGAGGTGCAAGCTCCCAAGATGAGAAATCCAAAAATATTAATTGCAGGAATGACTGAAGAGTTGAATAAAAATACAATTATTGAAGCTATAAAAAAGCAAAACAATATTGAATGATGACAATTAGAATGTGTTAAAGTTTTTTAAATCATACAAGAATCCAATGATTTATAATGCCATAATTGAAACAAACGGTGAAGGATTTAATGAAATTATGAACAAGAAAAAGATTAATATTGAGTGGGACAGATGTGCCGTATATGAGAGCTGTAGCGTATTACAATGTTTTAAATGCTGGGGATACAATCACACATCTAAACATTGCAAAAACGAGGAACAAATTTGTGAGAAATGCAGTGAAGCTGGTCATTCATATAGAGATTGCAGAAATAATATTAATAAGTGCATAAATTGTGAAAGAGCCAAAGAAAGATTGAATTTGAATGACATAGACACTAATCATGATTGCCGCAATGCCGATTGCCCTATACTGAAAAGGAAAACTAGACTAGAGTCCGAAAGAGTGGCTTACTTTGTCAAACTAGGATCGAATGTATGGTACGCGGATGTACACGACTAAACAAAATGATATAAAACCACAAGTTAAACGAACAAAAATTCCAAAAAAAACAATTAAATTTTATATTTCGCCAACTGTACTGACCGTAGGGTGACTATGGCTGACTGTAGAGTGCAACGATAAGTTTAAACAACGAATTAGTCAGCAAGATAGTGTAAGCTCGTAGAGCGCGAACGAAAAATTTATAAAAAATATATTTTATAATGAAAATGTTCACTTTGACCGAATGTAGGGTGCACAGTATGGTATATAACCGAAAGTAATTTTCATGTAGGGTACTTCCCTCCACTATTCCAAAACCTAGCACGACAAAAGTATTTAAATTTGTTTTTCCAAAGAAAACTTAATTTGTCGGTTAGATTACTGTTCCTACTGGGACAATATATAAACTTGTTTACGAATACAAAAAAGAAGAAATGCAAATTAAATCTTATGTAGGTATGCAGCACCATTTGAATTGCATCCAATGTTTACGAACTTCGCAAAAAGAGGAATTAAACACAAGCGAACGCAGTAGTTATAAGCGAAGCAAAGGGTGACTGCAGTCGACCGAGCGATGGTGGAGTAACGAAACGAATGAAAGGAGAGCAAGCAATACGAACTGGAGTCGAGCAAAGGCCGATCGAGGCACAGAATACGCGGTTTTTTGTGATGCAAATAATGTTGTTATTGTATTGGCATTTACTCGTATTGTTATTGTTGAAGTTTCAAATGCAGAAGAGACAATAACGAATATATGCCTACAAAAGAACAACACGGATCACTATGCACGGACAAAATAATTAGAGCAATTGAATATGATTTACGAGAAATATAATTTATTTATACGTAGCGATTTGGAATAGAAATATTCCCGATTTATTTTCAAGCAATTTAGCGAATAACGACAACGTTGTGGACTGTATTTTCAAAGGAAAATCGCGATAGAGGTCCTTCAAGTCGACCTATATTGCACCGTGTTTATTTGAAACGAACAATTGATACAATCGCGAAGCTCACTAGATAAATGATTTACTAACCTTGTTGTTGGTGTTAGGACGATGTATTCGATGTGGTTGAGAACCAAAGTTTTCCGTAGGAAAACCAACAAAAACCAAGCGAAGAGCAGCTTCAATCCGGCTCGATGTGACCAATGTTTAGGTAGGGAGTTTGCCAGCAAGGGAGGTAAGGACCGGTCGACGAAATCCCTTCTATGACAAACTCCAAACGAATTACCAGAATAACGATAGCTCAGGAGTGGGGGGAACGATGTGTGTGTGTAGGTAGTGACCGGTGTTGTGTGTAGGTAGTGACCGAAGGCGGCGATGCAGAAATGCAATGGGCGAAATAGAAAATAAATAAAACACAAGAAGTTTAGTTTTTTCGACGATAGTAAAGCGTAGCTTTATTTAGTAAGAAAGGGTAACGAAGATTACCTTTTGTTTACAATGTACAGCAAGATGTACTTAGCGATATATGATGCGTACCGAACGAAAGTCCAAGATGGAGAGAGGTGGCGGAGCAAGTGTCAAAGAAAAACAAATACTTACTCGTTGAAATCTGCAAATCAAATATTGCAAGGATGTAGTAACGAGGAGTAGGCAGATTTCAACGAGCGTTAACGTACGATAAATGTGCCAATCTATGCACCTAGAGAAATTAATGATATCAACAAAATTCAGTAAAATCATACTTAAACACAATCAATACCAGAAGTTTCGAGGAATTGTAGAATAACATCAGCCAAACATTTTCCGTCGAACTGTTTTGTTGGGACGAAACTCAAAAAATCTTGGCAAATTTTATATCGCCCATCGTCGTTGCTGATCAGTCGTAGTGAACGGACGTGTTTAGCACAGAGCGGATAGTTAAAATCTATTACGCAGTACCTATTACGCAATCGGAAAAAAAATCTGTACAAAGTCTTGAAGGCCTACATCGTAGTATCTATTACGGGCTAATACAGACAAAAAAATTAATAAATTCGTTGACGGGGATGCCTTCGCGTTCCGATGGAGCGGGGTTCCCCAATCGTCCTACTGTCCGTCCCTTAGTCTTGGCCAAAGCCGACCACACCAAACATGGTGAAAATTTCCCCCAGTACTCACAACAGGTGGTACGGTGAGGGGAAAACGTCATGTCCGATCGTCAAAACGGAAGCACAATGGGCACCGGATAGCGCTCAGAGTTTTAACGAAGTTGGAGGCTGTTGAGGTTTCGGCTCTTACCGAAAAACAAAAAGAGTCACTTACCTGGGCTAAAGGCGTCATAGATATAAGAAGAAACTGTCAGACCAGACGGACGTGTAATTGAAACACTCTAAATAAATTGAAAATTTTCTACATAAAACCCCCAAAAAAATCCGTATAAAAGCTTTTTTAAAGCTTAAAATTTTTACTACATATTACTAACCATACGATTCCAAAGAATCATGGATATGTGTTGTGGAAAATGCAATAATATTTGTCGGGATGTCGAAATACACTGTGGCGGTTATTGCGAAAAACATTTTCATATGAAATGCATTGGGCTCTCTAAATATGAATGCGATGTACTTTTTAAACAAACGAATATAAAGTGTATGTGTGATGGATGTATTAATTTTATAAAACTGACAAATGAAAACTATAAAAATTTATTTAATCTTGTAAAAGAAAATGAAATAAAAATGGCTGCAGAAATAAATAAAACAAACAAATTGGTGGAACAACGAGTTAATGATGCAAAAACGGAGATTGTCAACGAACTTAAAAGAAAACAAATGAGCACTGGAGAAGAAACATATGCAAGCAAACTTAAATCGGCGAATAGGTTCCCGTTATACTAAAACCAAGAAATAAACAAAATAGTGATCTCACGTAGAAAGAAATAAAAGAGAAAATAAAACCGTCGGCT
Organism: Eudasyphora cyanicolor; assembly: GCA_963930755.1. Taxonomy (NCBI): domain Eukaryota; kingdom Metazoa; phylum Arthropoda; class Insecta; order Diptera; family Muscidae; genus Eudasyphora; species Eudasyphora cyanicolor. The sequence continues at coordinate 108,304,999 of OZ005737.1, forward strand.
CTCAATATGCAAGTAAAGAGAATAGTGAAGAGGAATGAGAGAGTAGTGGCAATCAGCTGTGGGAATGAAAATTATAGAAATGTGTTGACAAATGAAATAAAGGAAAAAAATGGGATATGAATACGAGGTGCAAGCTCCCAAGATGAGAAATCCAAAAATATTAATTGCAGGAATGACTGAAGAGTTGAATAAAAATACAATTATTGAAGCTATAAAAAAGCAAAACAATATTGAATGATGACAATTAGAATGTGTTAAAGTTTTTTAAATCATACAAGAATCCAATGATTTATAATGCCATAATTGAAACAAACGGTGAAGGATTTAATGAAATTATGAACAAGAAAAAGATTAATATTGAGTGGGACAGATGTGCCGTATATGAGAGCTGTAGCGTATTACAATGTTTTAAATGCTGGGGATACAATCACACATCTAAACATTGCAAAAACGAGGAACAAATTTGTGAGAAATGCAGTGAAGCTGGTCATTCATATAGAGATTGCAGAAATAATATTAATAAGTGCATAAATTGTGAAAGAGCCAAAGAAAGATTGAATTTGAATGACATAGACACTAATCATGATTGCCGCAATGCCGATTGCCCTATACTGAAAAGGAAAACTAGACTAGAGTCCGAAAGAGTGGCTTACCAGCAACCAAGATTTATAAGAGGCCTCTATCTTAATGTTGGTGGTTTATGTGCAAATATGAATGAATTAGAAATAATATGTTTTGAGGAAAATTTAGACTTCATATGTCTCTCTGAGACGCACTTAACCAGAGATATTGAAAACAGTTAAATCTCCTTGAAAAACTTTAGTATTATACGCTGTGATAGTTCATCGAAGCATACGGGAGGAGTTTGTTTTTACATAAATCAAAAATGGAAAATAAAAACGCTAGACTGCAAATCAATAGAAAAAGAAATATGGTGGCTTAAAATTGAAATTATGCACGATCATTTAAAATATTATTTAGTAGGAGTATACAGATCACCCAATAAACAAAATTCACCCGGACAACATTTTATTGAATTTTTCGAAGGAGAAATGGAAAGTATTGCTGGAAACAAAAATTATCTGATTACTGGAGACTAACATTGATTGGCTCAGAAGAAGTTCCCACAAGAAGAGATTAGAGGAAATAATGAGAGATAATTATTTTACCCAAATTATAACGTGTCCAACCAGAATTTCAAATAATACATCATCGATAATTGATTATGCCGTGACAAATATTGACGGCGTTATAATTAAAACCGGTGGTAAAATGAAAGTAAGTGATCACGAGTCAATTGAAATCAATATTCAGATACCAAATAACATTAAGGATACAAAAACAAAGATTGAAAAATCACTGCGGTACAATAATACGGTTCTTCGAAATGTAATAATGCTTGTCGAAATAAATAAAATATCATCAAACACATCTGTAAATGATTTGGCAAATGTGGTAACCCTTGAAATAAATAATGCACTTAGCTCAATGATAATCGAAAAGAGTGTGAGAATCTCAAGTAATACAAATAATTGGTTTAACAAAAATTGAATGGCTATGAAACAAAAGAAAATAAAATTGCATAACTTGGCTGTCTGGTACAATAATGCTGATCATTGGAGGAAATATATGCAAATAAAGAATCAATACAGAGCGGAATTAAAAAAAAATAAATCAAACTATGTTAATAGCAAAATTAATGAATGCACAAATCAAAAATATATGCGGAGAACTGTAAAGAAATTTGTATTGAAAAAAGACAGTTCGCACGTTGAAGAAATTTAAGTAAATGGAACAATTATTTGTAATGAGTCGGAAATTGCAGATGAACTAAATTCATTTTTTATAAAAAGTGTAAAAGAAATTTCTAAAAGTATACCTTACATAGAATACAAGAGCGATATCTCTGAAAATCGACAGGTACATTTTAATTTTGAATTAATAAATATAGCAGAGCTAAAGAAAACAATGAAAACGATGAACAACAAAAAGGACCAGAATTTCCTCACAATGAAAATGATGTTAGACAATTTTATTTGCACCGTTTAGTAGTGGATTCTCTACAGAATGGCATTTTTCCGGACATTTTAAAGGAGACTTGCATCATACCAGTACAAAAAGTTCAAAATACAAAAAATCCTTCTGAAATAAGACCTGTAAATATGTTGCCCACTATAAGTAAATTAATGGAGAAAATAGTATACAACCAATTAAATAACCACTTTGAAAGTAATAACCTACTATATGAAACTCAATCGGGATTTAGAAAGAATCAAAATTGTGAGTCGCTTTTGAATCTTGTATCACACTGAAAAATAGAAGTAGAGAAGAAAAAGCTGTCATGCATTATGCATATCATGTTAAGCTTAACGCTTGTTTTTTCTCTCAATTGTATCGCTTGATGAGTGATTACTTGAGTGTAGTACCTAATTATTTAATCGATTAGTATAAAGTTAATATAAGAATTTTGGCCATATTGGCTTGTTTATATTACTATAATTAAATAAATGAAATGAAATGAAAGCTGGAGAAATACGGGTGAATGGAACTGAGTTATCATGGTTTAAAAGTTATTTGAGTAACAGAACACAACGAACGAAATGTGGCAAATCTATTTCATCGCCAATGTCAGTGAACACAGGTGTGCCGCAAGGAGCAATGCTCGGAACACTTCTATTTTTAATTTATGTAAATGATACGGTAAAAGTAGTAAACAAATCATAAACAAATACATACAATACTAAAATATGCATGTTTGCCGATGATACTCTTGTTTATACTACCGGGGAAGATCCGGATGAATGCGTAAACATTTTAAATGAAGATTTAAAAAATATTGAGAAATATCTTCAAATGAGTAAAATAAAACTGAACACAAACAAAACAAAGGCAGTGGTAATAAATGGGAATACTGAACGAAATATTTCGATGGAAAATGTTGTGATAGAAAATGTTACGGAAATCAAATATTTGGGAGTAATCATAGACAACAAACAAGTCGGATCTCAAAGAAATTTTGCACATATCTTTATTTTGAGACAAGACAATTCGTATAAAAATTGAAAAACAATCCGTATACGGCCTGTTTCTGTAACATATTTTCTTTCGTCTACGGCGAACGATCAAAAATCTCTCAACTATTTGAATATCAGTTTAGAACCAGATATCTTAACATATATGATTGTTCCTTCGATTTAGCTTATTCCATCTAGAGAAGATATAATTTCCTTTCGATATTCATGCATATAACATATATCAATGTTCCTTCGATTTAGCTTATTCCCTCTATAGAAGATATAATTTCCTTTCGATATTCATGAAATTTGGTAAAGAGTATCTTATTTTAACAGTTAATATCTGTGTTCAAATTTCATATAGCCCTACATAGTCGCATGGATGTGTTCCTTCCGATTTGGCATCTAAGCTAAATAGAAGTCATATTTTAGTCAAATGTACTATAGTTTTCACAAATTTGGCAAAGGTTAGTTTATAGAATCATGCACACTGCGGAATTTAATAAAAAAGTGGATACCATTCAGATAAAGGCCAAATTTAAATACAGAATAGAATTTTGTATCAAACACGATTGACAAAAATCAAAATAGCAACAAGAGAACAACTTCGTAGGTTAAATAGATGAATACAGTACGTTTTGTTTAATACAATGTGGGTTACGCCTCTTGTGCTTTATCAAAAACGAACACTTGATGTTACGTCTTTTTTTCTTCAATAAAATCGTGATTTTTGGACGAAAAACGAATTTTCATTTTTTGAGGGTTACGCTCTTGGGCATTTCTGATAACGATATATCAACATTTTTGGAAAGTATAAAGTGTTATTAATAAATTCAGTTTTTATCGCAATCCAATGTACTACAATTCCACAATTTAACATATTTCGAAGAAAATCAGTACTTTGAAATGACTATGTTATTTTAATCGACTATGAAAAAGTCGACTTTTAGGTCCGATTAATCGACCTAGTCGACTGATACGAAATTTGGTTGATGAAGTCGACTAGCTTCCAGAATCATTCACTAATTCTGATATAGCCGCCATATAAATATATATTTCTTCCCTTTAGCACTATAGAAGCAGTATTTTACATATATTTCATAGCCCTCATATATATGTTCCTTCCGATCTGGACTTTTATCTCTTCAGAAGCTTTATTTTACATCCAATCGTTTTGAAATTATGCATTCTAGGTTTAATAATTTATATTCCGAAATTACATTTTGGTTAGTTATTTAGAAGAACTTCACTAAATGTCGAAAAAAAGTTCATACTTATGATTTGGATGTACTTATAATGTTATTCTCTTGGAAGTACTTCTTTTATTTTTTGCTGGGGACTTTAGAATTACTTTTGCCTCAACAAATTTTGGTCAAAATCTACTATTTAATAATGGCCTTATATTTTTAATGAATTGCCTATATAACTTAAATCTGAAAATAACTTTTTTACATTCAAACGAAAAATTATATCCTATGTTAAACAAAAATTTTAATGTAGAAAAATTCAATAATTTATGAACATTATTATAAATTTGTACAAATAATAGCTTAATGTGCTAAATAAATAAATCAATCAAGATGCTTCTAGCCGGCTGAAAGAGCCGCAAATTCAGCTGTGTTAACGGCTAATAAAGTCAAAAGAATCAGATCACCTGATGAACACCTGCCTTCGAAAAAGGCAAGAGGCCCTAATGTCACCATCAACAGGACACTCACCAAGCCCTTCAATGAAGTGGCGAAGGAGAGTCTAGTGATGGCTGTTATAGACAGAAGTAGTGAGGATGGATCCATCCTCAAGGACAAATGGAACCATGTGCAATCCGCCATTATGGCTCATTACCTTTGTTTCTAGCAGATCTAGCAGACATGAAAATTGATGTGACACGTTTGAGTTCGAAATTGGAACTTATGTGACCCGAATGAGTTCTAAAAAGGAACTAATTTTATTTACAATATTTTTTACTTATCTTAAGACCAACCAAATAATTCCCAACCCATCCTATAAGTAAGAAGACAAGAGAGAAGACATTTCTATAGCATAACGACCCACACAGTGCACATCTATGTGCACCGCTGGTCGCCCAAGATAACAATAAAATCAACATATAGACATTGTTGTTGTTACAAAGAAAACTATAAAATACGACAATTTATGACTTGTCCCTTATCTTCACTACAGAGTGTGTGTGTCTCGAATATAAAATTATCACCACAAGTCTATAGCTACCTGTTGACGTTTTGTGAACGCATAATTAGATCTGGCCGAATTAATACAGTCTGCAACGATGCAGGATGGCATCAGGGGAGAGTAAAGCTCTTTTATTTCGGTGATGCCAGATCAGTAGATCTGTATAAGGCTGCTCTGAGTCGAGCGGGTGAGGTGTGGCCGGGTGCCCAGTTGGATGTTGAGGAAAAAAAACATCCCTAGTCACCCTAGAGCCATCACCTGGGTTACAGAAGAGCCCTCCAGCTCGGATGACATATTAGAGATAATAAAAGATTCCAATCCTGGTCTGCCGACACATAATTGGAGAATTAGCAAGGTGGGTGAGGCGGGTGGTAAAAAGCGGCAGGTCAATTTGATCCTTAACGCTGAATCCACCTCCCATATACAAAGTGCAAGTGCAACCCTGCAATATGGTTTCGAGACTATAGTCTTGAAGGTATACAAACGGGATATAGCTCCCACTGCGGAAGGCGAGTCGTCGACCGTGGTTGATACAAGGCTTTCTGGAAGTGCGGAGGCCCACACGACCATTATTTCTGGTGACTCTAACTCTAACACAAGATCTGTAACGTCATTATCTGAGGATGCAAACACTACTTCGGATACTGAGGGGCTGAGGGATGTCTCCGGAACAGAGTATGAAGCCGCCGAGCCGAGCCGCCGCCGACCTTTTTTCACCAGCCGAAGCCGCCGCCGATATTTGCGGCTAAAATCGGCTGAAACACAGCCGCCCTTCCATAGAAAAACTTTAAAACATGGATAGATACAATTTAAATTTTTGATAAGCAAATAGCTATATAGCAGATATATCATCCCCTTAATAGAAGAATAATGTGTACGCATATACACTATTATTTTTTATTGCATTCCAAGAATCTACGCAATTGCTTAACATGTATTAAAAATCATAATATTGATAGATAGAGATAAAAATATTTTCGGAAAAAATTCAATGGAGTATTAAATAATAGTATAACATATAAATAATACAATTCTAAAGAATCAATTAAGTTGAGCTCAAAACAGTAGAGGTCATTCTATTTAAACCACAAGGTAATTCTAGACAAATTTAAAATTTCACTAAAACGTCGATTCGCCTCTCCTGGAAACAACCTGTTTCGACTTAAGATATGTATAGACGAATGACGGAAAAATGCAACCCTGTGAACATAAAATTGTTGTCTTGCAACGTTGGCAGAGAAGTCATTGTAAGATTATTTGCAGATTGTAATATGTGCGAAGTTTATGCATGTGACAACGACGCCATTGTCAGAAAAACATTTTATTGGCCACTGTCTATAAAATATTTTTATTGGCAATCCTTCATATACATAATTATTTACAAAAAATATTTTAAATATATGAAATTGTAAAGGTTTCTTGCAATCTTCTTCACCTTTGGCTAACAATCTGTCATTGTCCGTACATTTGCGGCACTTTAACAGGGTTCATAACGTTGTCCGACTTTGAAAATAGAGTATATCATAGAGCCGCCTAGCGGCATGGAATCGATGATTTTTTTACCTCACAATATCTTACAATTAACTTAAAAGCATCTATCATCTTCTTTATATATAAAATCCATTGTACGTTTGTTAGTAACGCATGATCTCCGGAACCATAAAAGCGAATGGGCTGAATATTGAACAATATATTCAGTTTGGGGTCATTTGTGTTTTAGAATTATTTTCACCGCGATAAATTGCAGAGTGGTGAAGTTATTTGCAAAATTCATATTTTCAGAGCGATTTGACTGAAAATTAAAATGTTCGTGTGGTTTATCTTGATAATATTTGTATGTACAAGGTGGCGCAAAAGTAACCTTTCGATGTTTTTTGTGCCAAAGCCACCGACCGATTATTGGTCAAATAAATAGTCAGCAATATTCCGCGTTCTGGAGCAGTGTAGCGTAACATTGTTTATTAACGTGTATTTCGCATGTGTTTACTACACAAATGTCAACATTAGGCATTAGGGGCCAATAGCAAAATTTATAGCATTTTCTGATAGGAGGATTACTTTTGCGCCACCTGTTATAAATCTAACCGGTCGATGGCGCTGTAGTGGACTATGGTCAATATACATGTTTTTGATGATTTTTTCCCTGAAATGCGTGATGTATATGTATTTTTGAATGAAATATCAATGAATAACAAACTAATACATCCCAAACAGGACGGGCAGGACAACGTCTGCTGGGGTCAGCTAGTTTAAGAATAAATACCAGAGCTTAACTTTTCAACTATTATTATCCCCTCACCTTAGAGAAGAGGGTATATATTAGGGATGTAACGAAAGTGACTTTAGCGAAAGCGAAAGCGAATGCGAAAGCGAATATTGAAATATATTTCTTGCGAATGCGAAAGCGAATAGTGAAATATGCATTTTTGCGAAAGCGAATGCGAATAATAATTTGACCCTTTAGGAACTAAATTGATACTTTTCCAGGATATTCAAGTATTAGGAATTTTTTTCCATATTTTTACCTCCTGTTACCACAAGGACAAGCATATTTTTCAACTGTTTTGAAGAGAAGTGCAAGAGGTTTTCATTAGTATTAATATCTTAAAAATGTGTGAAGCTAATAAGTAGATATAACACTTTTTACAAATGGAAGCGAATACTAAAATATATTTTTGCGGAAGCGAAAAATCCAAAGATGGTTTTTGCGAAAGCGAATTTTAAAATGATGCGAATAATTCGCGTTCGCATATGCGAATATTCGTTACATCCCTAGTATATATCATTTGCTTCGAGCCAAAAGTGTAACACATCGAAGGAGTGACCTAAGACCCTAAGTCTGTTCGGCGGATATCCCTTTTGGGTCATTTTAAGTCGAATGAGCAATGTCCGTCCGTCCGTCTGTCTGCTGAATGGTGCGCGCGATAACTCTCGAAATGAGTAACCGATTGACTTCAAATTTGGTGTGTGGTAATATTTTCTTCTATCTCCGGCTATGTTCGAAGATGTGCTATATTGGTCCACTCCTTCTAGTACCTCTCACACAAAGGGTTAACATTTATTGAAATATTGATAATTTAATAACTTCTATACTACTTATTTGAATCCTCTGAAATTCTACACATAGTATTAGTTTACTGGTCACTATTTCCTCGAGAAAAATGGGCGAAGTTGCCACGTAACTTTGGTACCTCCCAGACAAATGGGCCGTTTTGTACCAAAAGTTACCAGCTTATAACTTAAATACAAGTGCGCAAAAATACCTAAAATTTTGTACAGTGTAATGCTATTATAGTACCTAGAGTCTAGAGAAAAATGGGCGTTATTGGCACCCCCTTTTTGGTACCTCCCACACAAATGGACCTTTATGTACCAAAAGATAACAGCTTATAACTTTAATACCAACACATACTTTAAAGTTATTAAATGCAATTTAGATAGATAATAATTTAATTAAAATTAAAAAAAAATAAATTTACTAATATTTTTTTGGGACTCAAGGTGAGGGGATTCATAAGATGGTTTACCCGACTGAACTTTCTTACTTGTTTTAAATGTTAAAGTGTCTATCATAGACCCACCGTATGTCAATTTTATGTCGGCTTATCCGCCTAGCCGCCGCCGCCGATCTATAATTTTCAATGACAGCCGCCGCCGCCAATTTTGGCTCGGCTTCATTCTGGGTGTACCACATAATCCCCAAAATCAAAATCCCAAAATCAAAATCCCCAAATCAAAATCCCCAAACACAAAATCCCCCAACACAAAATCCCCAAACACAAAATCCCCAAACACAAAATCCCCAAACACAAAATCCTCATTTTCTGTGTAAAATACATTAAAATTAGGTTAAAAATCGCGCGATTTTTCTGAAATTAAAAATCAAAACAAATTGTATGATAAATTCGCAAATATTTAATTTAATAGGTATGTCATGAATAGTACTAAACTAAAATATATAACAATAAAGGAAAAACAACAATATTTCGTTTTAAAAGTAGTTCAGTTTGAAATTTATATTTTAAAAAAATTATATGATATATTCACAAATATTTAACAATGGTATGTCATGAATATTAGTAAACTAAAATGGGTGTACCACATAATCCCCAAAATCAAAATCCCAAAATCAAAATCCCCAAATCAAAATCCCCACACACAAAATCTCCCAACACAAAATCCCCAAACACAAAATCCCCAAACACAAAATCCTCATTTTCTGTGTAAAATACATTAAAATTAGGTTAAAAATCGCGCGATTTTTAACCTAATTTTAATGTATTTTACACAGAAAATGAGGATTTTGTGTTTGGCATTATTTCTGAAATTAAAAATCAAAACAAATTGTATGATAAATTCACAAATATTTAATTTAATAGGTATGTCATGAATAGTACTAAACTGATTTAGGAAATTACACCCCAATCAAGAAAACAACATGAAATGTACATAAACACCAAAAAAACTAAGAAATTTTCTATTCGTAAATCTGGGGAGTACGTAATAATACACGTATACAAACCTATTTTCTAATTATAAATCTTTACCTGCGCGGTCGGCCTACGGCCTGCGGCCTTCGGCCTCTGTTTAAGACTTTTTCCTATGGACAGGATCAAAAGTTGGCAACGTGGAGCAAATCTTTTATGCGTAGCCTCTCCTGTTTCTAAATTTATAGATGAAAATAAGCCCCAAAAAGCAGACAAGAAATGAAATGAAATCCCAAAAAGTAGACAAAAAATGAAATTAAGCCCCAAAAAAAATTGTTGTTGTTTGACATGTTATTTTTTGGGGCCCGTATTCATAAAAATATTGGGGTGTATTTTCCTGGGCCCAATTTCATTCCGCCGATCGGTAATATCGTAAAAATTTGGGGATTTTGTGTTTGGGGATTTTGTGACACTATCTTCAAAAAATGTGGGGATTTTGTATTTGGGGATTTTGTGTTTGGGGATTTTGTATTTGGGGATTTTGTTTTGGGGATTTTTTTTTCGCTTGAGGATTTTGATTTTGGGGATTATGTGGCACTCCCAACTAAAATATATAACAATAAGGGAAAACAAAAATATTTCGTTATAAAATACGAATAATACACGTATACAAACCTATTTTCTAATTATAAATCTTTCCCTGCGCGGTCGGCCTACGGCCTGCGGCCTTCGGCCTGCGGCCTTCGGCCTCTGATTAAGACTTTTTCCTATGGACAGGATCAAAAGTTGACAACGTGGAGCAAATCTTTTATGCGTAGCCTCTCCTGTTTCTATATTTATAGATGAAAATAAGCCCCAAGAAGCAGACAAGAAATGAAATGAAATCCCAAAAAGCAGACAAAAAATGAAATTAAGTCCCAAAAAAATTGTTGTTGTTTGACATGTTATTTTTTGGGGCCCGTATTCATAAAAATATTGGGGTGTATTTTCCTGGGGCCCAATTTCATTCCGCCGCTCGGTAATATCGTAAAAATTTGGGGATTTTGTGTTTGGGGATTTTGTTTTGGGGATTTTTTTTTCGCTTGAGGATTTTGTGTTTGGGGATTTTGATTTTGGGGATTATGTGGCATTCTCTGGTCTGGGACGGACCAGAAGTCGAACTTTACTTCCGCCTCCCAGACCATAACACAGTATTTCAAGCAGAAGTTCGAGCAATCACGGAGTGTGTTAACTGGCTGAGTAAATATGCTAACATCTTCACAGATAGCCAAATGGCGATTAAAGCAATAACATCGGAAAAGGTCCAGGTCCGGGATCCAGAACTGTTTTAGACTGTAAAAGAACGATAAATAATTACTCAGTCCATGGTCAACTGCGTATTTTCTGGGTGCCGGGACACAACGGAGTGATTGGAAAGGAACGAGCAAACAGCTTGGCTTCAAAGGGTAGAGAATTTAGAGTAATAAACTTAGAAAATTGGAAACCTTTCGAAGCCACAAAGGATGAGTTGAAGCACTGGGCAGTGATGGCTCACAAAACTGTGTGGAATAGAGCAACTGTAGGAGCAACTGCAAAGATACTGTGGGATGACCCAAATAAGAAGAAAACAAGTAGTTTTCTGAAACTAAACAAGATCGAGATTAGTAAGATGATGAGTGTTCTAACGGGACACTCAAGCTTACAGGCACATCTTCATCGCATAGGACGAGCAGAAAACGACGAGTGCAGGGCATGCAGGGAAAACATCGAAACGATGGAACATTTTCTGTGTCACTGTCCAGCTTTCACACATGCAAGACCCCGATACTTCGGTTCCGACATATTGCCAGACTTGACTCATCTCAGAGGATATGACTGGAAGATATTGAGAAAATACGTGTCTAGTACCTAGTTCAACCTAACCTATCCTAAGGGCTCTGGCACGACCGACATACTATTTGTCACCAGTTCAGAAATTCTCCTCAGATCCGACAGTAAAATCACTAAATCTCTATGGCGAGATATATCGAAACATTCGTTTAATGATAGGCACGCTGACTGGCCACTGTAATGATAGATCTATAACATGAAAGTGGCAGAGTGACTCTGCCGACTACTGTCGACTCTGTGAGGATGAGGAGCAACTAGAAACAATCGAGCACCTTCTCTGTCAGTGTCCTACTCTATCAAGATGAAGACATCGCTACCTAGGTGATTACACGATACAAAATCTGGAATCTCTATCATCCCACGATATTGATAGAATCGTGGGCTTCATAGGTTGCTTGAAGTGGATGGTTTGACATCAACTAATCTAAACTCTCGTAAAAAGCCATCTCTCCTCTCCCTTACCTATACTCATCACCTCCGTCATCTTCTTCGACGTCTCCCTCTTCTTCTACTCATTTTCTCAGGACGAACACAATGGACCAAATGGAGTGAAGTGGTGCACGCCAGCAATGGTTGTGTGCCGCGCGTCCTTAATCTAACCTACTGTGCTACAGATTGAAACTACAGCACCTGCTGGTATATTACCAAAAAACAGCTTTGGTCTTAAAGGCATCGATAGGTCTTCTTTATGCCTCATCCAATTGACTAAGAAATTAACAGTAAAGTCAATTTTATTCTGCAATACATACATCTAAAAACACAAAGTCGCCATTAAAAGGATTTGGGTGATTCCACCGGAACGGGTGTGAGATTGTTACGGAGTATTTTTCTAATTTTGATCTATATAATTTATAACGACAATTCACATAGGGTGATTTATGCAGATATACTTAAGCGCTACCTACTGACATTCAAGGAAATTAAAAAATATTTTAATAAATATGGCTTATATATCACCGTAACGGATGTGACCTTAGGATTTGATAAAATCCTGATCAGCTGTTTTCTTTATTGTATACTGTAAAATTTCTGTATGTATTGCTAGCAAAAAATATTTTTCTTGGTATATTGAGAGTACGAGGGCGGTTCGGAAACTTCTTAGCCTATCAATGAAAGAGAATAGTTAGTTTTTCAGAAATATTTTTATTTTTCAATATAATCTCCTGAAACTTCAATACACTTAGTCCAACGCTTATCTAGCAATTCTATCCCTTGATAAAAATAGTTTTCCTCAAGGTCTTCAAAATAGTGGTTTAAAACTGCAATTGCATCTTCATTTGAGGTAAAACGCTTGCCAGCAAGGAATTTTTTTAGATTTGGGAACAGGTAAAAGTCACTGGGAGCTAAATCAGGAGAATAAGGTGGGTGGTCAAGCAACTCGTACTTTAATTCGTTGATTTTAGTCATTGTTAAAACACTCTTGTGCGTTGTCTTGATGAAAAATTATTTTTTTGTGTTGTAAGCCAGGACGTTTTTCTCGAATTTGTACATTTAATTGATCCAAAAGGTTGCAATAGTACTCTGAATTTATTGTTTTACTCTTTTGCAGATAGTCAATCAATAAAATACCTTTGAAGTCCCAAAAAACCGTTGCCATAACCTTACCAGCCGATTGAATTGTTTTTGCCTTCTTTGGGGCACTTCCTCCAGCTTCAGTCCATTGTTTGGATTGTTCTTTTGTCTCTGGAGTATAGTGGTGGATCCATGTCTCATCAACAGTTATGAAACGACGCTTAAAATCCATTTTATTTCGCTTAAAACGATCCAAACAAGCTTGAGAAATGTTCATTCTTATGCGTTTTTGATCGACTGTTAACAAGTGCGGCACCCATCTTGCAGAAAGCTTTTTCATCTGTAGTTCTTCATGCAATATTAAATGGACTCGATCATTTGAGATGCCCATGATATTAGCTATTTCACTCACTTTTATTCGTCTATCATTTAACACCATATCATGCACTTTGGTTACAATTTCTGTTGTTGTTGCTGTTTTTGGACGTCCACTACGTGGTTCATCTTCATGATGAAGGAGCACTTTCACCTAACACATTCACCATATCATTATGAATTTCTTGTCCCGATAAACCTTTTTTATGTAAATATTTAATGACACCACGCATTTCTAATTTTTCCATTGTAAAAAAATCGCGTATGCGTCTTTTGTGAACACCTGTTTCTATATGAAGGAGTTGCCAGATCGAAACAAAATTTAACATGTGTTCATAGCAGAGATGGAAGTTTCCAAAACACTTAACTTTTTTCTGTTTAAACCGCGCATTTGTGCTAGGCTAAGAAGTTTCCGAACCGCCCTCGTATAGTGTATATTGTAGACTTCACTCCAAATAATTTTAATTATTATTTAATTTGTTATATATATATTAGGGCGGGTCGATTTAAAAATCGCCCATTGTTCAGTGAAAATCGTATTCTAGGGATCAAAATAAGAAACTTTGCCGAAGGAACCATACCTCTAAAACGAATTCTGATGTCCCGGAAAAAATCCCACTTTGACCCATTTAGAGTGCTCCAATCGAGTCCATATCCCTTGGAACCCCAGGGGGTTCCAAGGGATATGCCACTGGCATGGGTGGGTCGGGCCTCCAAAGTTAGTGGGGGTCGGTCATACATTTGGACTCGATTGGAGCACTCTAAATGGGTCAAAGTGGGATTTTTCAAAATTTGCCCCTACCCAAAAGTTCGACCAAAATTCCGGGACATCAGAATTCGTTTTAGAGGTATGGTTCCTTCGGCAAAGTTTCTTATTTTGATCCCTAGAATACGATTTTCACTGAGCAATGGCGACTATTTTGCCTCCCCACAAATCGACCAGGCCTAATATATATTAATATGTAATGGGTGTGACATGCAAATGTAACGGGTGTGACATAGTCTCAATCTAGAGGAGTAATAAGTAGAACGAACTATTGTCAAGGATTTATTAGCCAACATGCATCTATTAAACTTGTTTTTCTACGAAAAACATTTACTTTACATTTTACTCACTAAATCATACTTATATAGCCGACTTTCTTTAACACATAGAGTAAAAACTTAAAAATAAAAAATTCGATGTCAAAAACAAGTTTTGACATCTTAAAAACTCTTTCCCTTTTGTATTAATGTTTAGGACAATGCTATTTTTCATTTTTTACAAAGAATTTATTTCTAAATTAGAAGACGCTGTGCGTATTACAAGCAGAACTCTTTTCAAAATAATGTTTAGGTCGGTTATTCTTGAGTATTCCACCAATTTTCTAAAATGTATTGATATTTGTTAACTCCATTTTAAAAAATATACTTATGTATTCCAGAACGAATCAAAACCTTGAAACAATGAATAGGTTGATTTAAAATGACGGTAGGGGCATTCACTGCCGCATACATCGTTCTCCTAATGATTGCCCCTATACCATCTACTCATTTTTTAAATTTATACCGAAATTGCTGCTTTATATTATTTAATTTCATACTTAAAATAAAATTTATAAATATACAATATTTTTAAATCGATTAAAAATTTTTTACGGTCTTTGCGTAACGGGTGTGACAAATCTAAGAATGCAAATTCTAGCGTTAATATTGTAATGATACCGAAACATTTTGATTTAATTTATAAACCTTGACCTAACTTACACAAAAGATGATATACGAGGGTTGCTATTTATATTTCCGTTCCTGGCAATACTAGTATTGCCAGATGAGAACTGGAACTTCCATTGGAAAGTATGACATTTTTTAGCATAACTTCACTCAGAACGCTGTCATTTGAGCACGAATTGTTTTGTTTACAGTGTGTGAGAAAATTCACCTCCAATTCACAGCTGCTTCAGGCGTCGAAAACGTTGACGTTGATTGGTTCAAACCCCCCAAAACGATTTGGAATTAAACATTTTTAGTACTGATTTTAACGGTTAAAATATTTTTCCTGTTCCAAAGAGTAAATCAAAGACCGTTGTTTACTTTAAAGTTGTATGTCTAAAATGTAGTAAATTGTAGCATATGATGGCATATATAATTTATTAAAAGGAAGTCAAAGCCTATAATATCCGGAAAATTTGACTGTTTTTAGAGCTTTGTCTCAAAAATCACCTCCTTTTAAATTAAAAAGTAGTACACCTAAGAAACTGCAAATGTGTGCTTTATTTGCTATAATCTCTGGAAAATTTTACTATTTTTAAAGTTTTATCTCAAAAATTACATCCTTTTAAATTAAAAAGTTGTACACCTAAGAAATCGCAAATGTGCTACACATTTGTGACTTTAACATTCAGAAAACTGTACACGTCAGAAAATTGCTGTAACAGATTTGTAGTAGATGATGACAAATATCGTTTACGGCAAAAAGTATAATTTATCTTACAGAAAAATTTATATGTGGATTCCATTACGAAGTTTATCCTGTGAATATGTTTTATAAAAATTAAATAATAAGTGGTGGTAGTGGTGTTCCGCAGGGCTCAGTTTTGGGTCCCTTGTTGTTCATTATGTATATTAATGACTTGTTTAATCGTGTAGTTAGCAGATATAGCTTCGTATATGCGTTTGCGGATGATCTACATACCTTATTTAATGGGGATTTGGTGTTGCTAGATGTATTGCAGAATACAATTGACTTTACTGTTAATTTATTAGTCAGTTGGATGAGGGATAATGGCTTATCAATTAATGCCTCTAAGACCAAAGCTATGTTTTTGGCAATATACCATCAGGTGCTTTATCTGTTTCAATCTGTAGCACAGCTATAGAAGTTGTAAGCAATTTTAAGTGTCTGGGTGTCTTGGGTCTTGATAATGATTTGTGTTTTGATGTGCATGTAAATTCAATAATTTCCAGAGTTAACTTTATTTTACGAAAGTTATACAACCTGGATTTGGTACTTCCTCGTAGTGTTAAGATTCGTGTTGTCCATGCTCTGATAATGCCTATTTTTTTGTATGGTCTTGAGGTATTTTCTGGTTGTGTAGGTTATGTTATGCGGAAGGTAAGACTATTATTTCACAGAGTTTTGCGATATGCTTATAATGTGAAGTGGTATGATCACATTTCGCAATATGTAACCAATTTTCTTGGGTGCTCATTTTCTAACTACGTCAAAATAAGAATTTTGTTGCACTTCTATAAAGTGCATAAGTTGCAAACGCCACAATTTATGTTGAATCTTTTCAGTTTTGGTAGATCGACCAGAAACACCCAAATTGTTATGCCGAGGTTAACTGCTACCTTAGATAGGTCATTTCTTGCGAGAGTGGCACGCATATATAACCATCTGCCGGTATCGCTTAGAACTTTCAGTTCTTCGTTGCATACATATAAATATAAGATCTTTGAATATGCTCAGCTTCATGATTTTTGTTCCTTGTTTTTTTCCTATTATTTTATTATTGCCTAATTGGATGATATGGCCTGTAGAGTAGTTTTTGTATGAGTTGTAGGGATGTTCATTATAACTCAACATTATTTCAATCGCCTTGTAATTTGATTTAGTATTATCTTTAATTTTATACTTTCTTAATTATTTTTATTATTAATTCCATTAAATTGTTATGCTTGTATTTTTACGTTATAATGTTTTTATGAAATTAAGTTGATTTTTGTCAAATTTATTTTTTCTCGCAGTGTGTGAGTAGTTTTTTTTTCTTATTGTTTGATGCTTTATTACTGTTTATATACACTGTGAAAGTTAGGAGAAAATTAATTTCCCGCTTCTTTACTACTCTTTATATTGTTTTCTGTTTTAATTTAGTATTTTTATTTATCTAGATATTTAAGATTTTTTAAGTAGTCTACTTATTGTTGTTTTTTGTAACTGTAAAAGGCCATATAGGCTCGGTTACTATGATGGAAATAAATTAAATATTTTCAGACAAAAATAATCAGAAAATTGTTGACAGTTTTTTAATGAACAAGACATTTTAGTTGAAAATAGCACAAAACTATTAAATCATTGAATAAAATTATAATATTTTAAATTTGTCATTCGTGCCAATTATTGTTAAGAATTTTCCGGTTTGTAGTAAATATACAATTACAGCAGCGTTAAAGACAGTAGGAATAGGTAGTATCATATTGTAGATTTCATTGTGTATGCCCAAGCGCATTGTACATTTACACATTGTAAACATACACAATACTAACGTTCAGATAAATTTAAATAACACACACAATTCATTACCTAATGATATGAACAATTTTAGCATTTCACTCCCTACACTCTTCTATAGGCTACTTCACCACTTTCAATAACATTTTTATTTGTTGTTTTGCAAAACTGCGCTTAATTAAAGTTACGTTAAAATCTTGAATTAATGTTTCTATTTTATGGAACACTTTATAAATGTTTCCCTATATTAGGATTAAACTTAAAACTGAGTAGCTACTTAGTTATCCTAAATACTTTTATGTATACCCAATCTGTA
Source organism: Eudasyphora cyanicolor (assembly GCA_963930755.1). Taxonomy (NCBI): domain Eukaryota; kingdom Metazoa; phylum Arthropoda; class Insecta; order Diptera; family Muscidae; genus Eudasyphora; species Eudasyphora cyanicolor. Next base: position 108,322,915 of record OZ005737.1, read on the forward strand.
TTTTTAATATTTATTCCTTATATAATTATCTAGTTTTAAACAAATCATCATATACCAATAAGTAGTTTTTTACCCTGCGTTAAAAAGCTTAGTTATATGCATATTGTAATTTATGTTTAATTGGCCAGACGGCTTTGAATTACAAGTTTGTACGAAATAAATAAAAATAAATAAGTGCGGTAAACACGTGACAATCGCGGAGAAATGATTGTGTCAATTCGTAAAAGTGCTACAACAGGACAATACAATATTCGACAATATTTCAATAAAAGGCAAATAATTGAGGAGGATGACGTAAGATTTATGATATATTTAACTAATAAGCGAAATGTAAAAAACTTATAATCATTTTTTATAATATGTGTATGTGTGAATAACGAAATACTTAAACGTCCGCAATGATTATTACTATATCTACAATGAATTTTCCTGAATATTCTTCATGATTTATGCCACAGAGATGTAATTTGCCCGTCGAAACGAGTGATGGCAATATGGAAAACCTAACTACATCAAACTCTACAGCTTCCAGTAACCCAAACGAAGTATCAGCATATGATATAGGTTTATTTGTGAACAAGTCAGCTTCAGAGAGTATCGACTATATAGAAGGTCTCCATGAAAAAATCTGGATTCCTCCAAATAATTATAGTTTTCCAGTGACTGGGCAAAGAAGTTTAAAATTCCAACTTTCTTGGTGTATTATTTGCTCCTAGGGATACAGAAGTGCATAACCAAAAACTAGGAAGCTTGGTATCAAGACCATTTAATAATTGGAAAAAGCACTGGACGTATTTCGCCACCACTCATCACTCGAATACCATAGAAAAACTGTATTGAAAGCTGAAATTAGATCTAATGTAGAAAAGCAAGCCACAGCGTCCATCGACAAACAATTACAAATTTAGGAAAATCAGGTCGTAAACGAAAATAGAAAGCATTTGGAAGCAATAGTTCAAACAGTAGTCCTTTGTGGTCGACAAGGATTAGCACTAAGAGGAAGTTGTGATACAGGTAGAATCGAAACCAACCTGTTTGATATACAAATGTTTCGATAGCACGAATATTGGTACTGGAAAGATCTATTAGGCTGCCTAGAAAGGCCGATCCCAGTAGGTCCAGTCGTCGTTTACTCAAAGCGGGACAGTCGCATAGCAAGTGCTCAATGCTATCATTGGAGTCAATACCCAATCTTCTGGCGTGTTCGCCGATCAGCAGTGTCCCGTCAGAACTGATAATAACGTAGACAATCTTTTCCTTTCTAGTGCCAGGAGATATTTTGACCTTCTCAGGTCATACCTTGGCCAGATTTGTCTAGCTACCCTACAGGTGCTGATTTGTGTCCATCTCTCGTTGGACTTCCTTATTGTCTCTTGCCTAAGCCAAAGCTTGCACGTGGATAGTGGCGCACCAATATATGCAAATTCTTTGAGAATTTGTAAAGTCTTCCCTTTCCTAGCAAGTTCATCGGCTTTGCAGTTCCCCGGGATATCCCTATGCCCAGGCACCCATATGAGGTGTATATTAAACTGCTCAGCCATCTCCTTATGAAATCTGCGGCAGTCGAGAGCTATTTGTGAATTTAGGGATGTGGCCTCCAGAGAATGGATGACAGTAAATGACAACGCCAGTGTTGGTTACTATGTTCCGACTCAGCCACTTGGCGACTTCCCATATTGCCATTATTTCGGCTTGATAGACACTGCAGGTATCTGGTAGTCTGTGAGCTATATCTAAATTAAGTTCTTCACAGTGTACTCCGAAGCCAACCTTTTCATCAAGCTTCGAACCATCCGTATAGAAGTGGAGATGGTTTCTATTTCCGGGTATTATTATGGCATCCCATTCATCCCTGGCTGGTATCATAGTGATGTAGTTCCTCTCAAAGGTGCGCACCGTTGATATATAGTCCACTCCGTCGGTTACCATAGCACTACACTTTGATATCCTCATGTGACCGTAGTTCTGGTACCTCCACATTGATAGGCAGTTTAATCTTAGTGTCGCTTTGGTTGCAACTTCTCTCGCCACAACATTAATCGGCAGTACATGGAGAAGGACTTGTAGATACTCAGTCGCTGTAGTCCTTAACGTTCCGCTTATGCACAGGCAGGCAGTTCTCTGAACCCTTGGTAGCAGGTTTGTGATGGTTAGATTGTCAGTTGCCGTCCACCATACCACAATGCCGTATAACAGTATTGGACGAACCACTGCTATATATATCCAATGGACAATTTTAGGAGAGAGGCCCCACCGCGACCCTACAGCCTTCCTGCAGGAATATAGGGCGATGTTGGCCTTCTTTCCAAAATTATTCCTATAAATTTTGCACTTTCAGAAAAGACTAGATCTGTTCCATTTATTCGAGGAGGAGGGTCCACATGAGGGACATTATTCATCCTAGAAAAGAGAACCAACTCTGTCTTGTTTGGGTTAACACCCAAACCGCTGCTTCTGGCCCATCTAGCCAACTTGTTCAGAGCCACCTGTAAAATATCTCGGAGGATGTTTTCGAATTTGTCATTCACTGCGATTGCCAGGTCGTCCGCATATGCCACAACCTTGCAGCCACAACGTTCTATATATAGCAGGATTTCATTCACCGCTAGGTTCCAAATTAGTGGAGACAGTACTCCTCCTTGTGGGGTCCCTCTGCTTACAAACCTTGTTAGAGTTGTGGACCCTAGACATGCTGTTATACGTCTTCTGTTGAGTAGTCTTTGAATTAGTCTAATCAAGCTAGAGTTCACCTTTAGATGTGACAATGGCGCGATTACCGCATCTGGGTATATGTTGTTAAAAGCCCCTTCTATGTCAAGAAACTCCACCATGGTGAATTCTACGAAATGTAGGGACGATTCGATAGTGCTCACAAGTTCGTGCAGGGCTGATTCTGTAGACTTTCCCTTATTGTAAGCATTATGGTTCCCCGACAGGAGTTTTGTATCCAGGTTTTGCCTAATGAAATAATCTAACAGCCGTATTCATAAAAACTTAAAACAGCTTTACAAACCTTTGTTAAGCAAAATTGGTTAAAACTGTATTCATAAACGATTATTAGCCTAAAACACCTTTTGTAAACCATTGTTAAATGCGTGAATTTTAATATTGGTTCGACCCTACTTTAAGCGTTTGTTAAAGTGACATTTGTTTTTTTCTTCGTATGCTTTTGCCAAACATTTTTATGGCATTTTTTAATTAAAAGAAAAAAATATTATAAGACTGATTTTGAACATTTTTTCTAGAAATGGTTTAGTTAAAATAAGAAAACAGGAATAAAATACGTAACTGTGCCTTCTAGAACGTGTTTATGTCAAAACAGAATGTACCATTAAATGGGAAGTATATCAAAACGTGGACCGATTTGTAGCATTTTTTCAGGAAGAGTTGAATGCATTGTGCAACATAAGCTGCTCCTTATCCCAAAAATTTCGTTAGGATTGTTTCCTTTTTTCGAGCAGTACTTTGATTGTCACACACGGATGGACATGGCTAAATCGACTCAGGGAATGATTCTGCGTCCATCGGTATATAAAATGCATTTTTGCACTCTTCTTTTTCCCCATATTGTAAATCAGTATAATAAATGAATTTTCGAATTATTTTTTCCTATATTGTTTTAATGACGACCATAAACTTATTTTGTTGCAAAACCACAACACAAAAAACGCAAATTGTACAAAATTCACTAGTGATATGTAAACAATCAACATGTGTTAAATATTATTCGTTATTCGAATACCTTTTTGTATTAAATAAAAAAATGATCTGAATTCGTCATTTATTTAATCTTTAGTTGTTGTTTTTTTATTTATTGGACAAGTGACCATACATTTTTGTTAATTAATACAATTGTTTTTAAAATAAACAATAAAATAATTTATATATTCGACTACTCTTTCAATTGATAATCCTATTAATGCATCATTAAGAGAGAAAATGGTGTGTGAAAAAGATGGTGTTGCCAGCATTACATTGACGAAGTCATTAAAATGTTTATTAGTTAAAATGCTGTTTATGAATACGATTTTTTAATAATCGTTTATTAGGCCAAAAGTGTTTTTTAACTAATGTGCACTTTAAATCTTAATTAGGATTTTTTTATGAATACGGCTGTAAGACTTCAATAGGAAAGAAGATAGGCTAATTGGTCTGGAGTCTTTTGGCCTAGTGTGAGATAGCTTCCCCGCTTTGGGTATGAATACCACTTTGGTATCCCTCCATCGAATCGGGATGTATGAAAGCCTAATACAGCCTACATAAATTTTCTGCAGCCAGGGGATAATGTACTTTAACATTTTCTGCATTTCTGCTGGAGTGATGCCGTCTGGCCCAGGTGACTTGAAGGGCTCGAAGCTGTTTATAGCCCAGCTTATTCTAGATCTCTCAGTCAACAAGCTAGCGACGCTCGCACTCTTGTTGGTCCTGTTGATACTCGGCCTCTGAGACCTTTTCCACTTCGCCACAGGCTCCAGTAGATTTCGCCTTGTTGAATAGCTTGTTGCTGGTCTTTTTCCGTTAGCTCAGAAATCCACCATTGAGGTTTGGTTTTACCATTGTACCTTGTTTTTGGACAGGCTTCTTCAAGGGAACTATTGAATGATGTGGGGATATGCTCGACCAGATTATCCAGGCCGGCTTTGTTATTCGGTTCATTAAGAAGTTGAGGACCTTTTTAAAATTCTTCACATACAGGTGCCACTTTGTCTTCCTCACATTTCTGTGGACAGCAGGTTTAGGCGCTTTTTCGGCGAGTTTGAACTCTATATAATTGTGATCTGAGAATGAGTGGTCGTGCAGTACATTCCACCCAATAATTTTGTCTGACACCCGGTCAGTAGCAAACGTTACGTCTAGTACTTCTTGTCTGTCTTTAATTGTAAAGGTCGGTTTATTGCCAATGTTACAAATAGTTAGGTTGGTAGTTAGAATAAAGTCAAGAAGCGAATCATCATTGTTTTTATCCGTACTACCCCAGGTAGTTCGTTCGTGAGCGTTTGTGTCTGCGCCAATAATCAGCTCGAGCTCGTCAAACGTTGCTTCTTCTACTACTTCCCTGAAGAGAGCTGTCGGTATATGCGATTACTCTCAATCTCCAGACTAGCAGCTGTTTGGTCTTTACCACTTAAATTAGTCAGGAGAAAAATACTTAGATCTTTTCTGGCCAAAATGCAGGTTCTTGGAGTGCCTTCACAGTTTGCTACAAGCAGTTTGTACAATCTGTAGAATTCTTACCGTCATTGGTAATCGACAGATTGACATCCACCCCGACAAGTGTGTTATCGAGCTCTTCGTCCGTATCATGGGGGAGCATGGCCCCGCCAGATGCGTCAAAGAGTCCGGAGCAGAGAATGAAGCCGAGCCAAAATTGGCGGCGGCGGCTGTCATTGAAAATTATAGATTGGCGGCGGCGGCTAGGCGGCTAATCCGACATAAAATTGACATACGGTGGGTCTATGATAGACACTTTAACATTTAAAACAAGTAAGAAAGTTCAGTCGGGTAAACCATCTTATGAATCCCCTCACCTTGAGTCCCAAAAAAAATATTAATAAATTTATTTTTTTTTATTTTAATCAAATTATTATCTATCTAAATCGCATTTAATAACTTTAAAGTATGTGTTGGTATTAAAGTTATAAGCTGTTATCTTTTGGTACATAAAGGTCCATTTGTGTGGGAGGTACCAAAAGGGGCGTGCCAATAACGCCCATTTTTTCTCTAGACTCTAGGTACTATAATAGCATCACACTGTACAAAATTTTAGGTATGTTTGTGCACTTGTATTTAAGTTGTAAGCTGGTAACTTTTGGTACAAAACGGCCCATTTATGTGGGAGGTACCAAAGTTACGTGGCAACTTCGCCCATTTTTCTCGAGGAAATAGTGACCAGTAAACTAATACTATGTGTAGAATTTCAGAGGATTCAAATAAGTAGTATAGAAGTTATTAAATTATCAATATTTCAATAAATGTTAACCCTTTGTGTGAGAGGTACTAGAAGGAGTGGACCAATATAGCACATCTTCGAACATAGCTGAGATAGAAGCAAATATTACCACATACCAAATTTGAAGTCAATCGGTTACTCATTTCGAGAGTTATCGCGCGCACCATTCAGCAGACAGACGGACGGACGGACATTGCTCATTCGACTTAAAATGACCCAAAAGGGATATCCGCCGAACAGACTTAGGGTCTTAGGTCACTCCTTCGATGTGTTACACTTTTGGCTCGAAGCAAATGATATATACTAGGGATGTAACGAATATTCGCATTCGCATATGCGAACGCGAATTTTTCGCATCATTTTAACATTCGCTTTCGCAAAAACCATCTTTGGATTATTCGCTTTCGCATTCGCTTCCGCAAAAATATATTTTAGTATTCGCTTCCATTTGTAAAAAGTGTTATATCTACTTATTAGCTTCACACATTTTTAAGATATTAATACTAATGAAAACCTCTTGCACTTCTCTTCAAAACAGTTGAAAAATATGCTTGTCCTTGTGGTAACAGGAGGTAAAAATATGGAAAAAAAATCCTAATACTTGAATATCCTGGAAAAGTATCAATTTAGTTCCTAAAGGGTCAAATTATTATTCGCATTCGCTTTCGCAAAAATGCATATTTCACTATTCGCTTTCGCATTCGCAAGAAATATATTTCAATATTCGCTTTCGCTAAAGTCACTTTCGTTACATCCCTAATATATACCCTCTTCTCTAAGGTGAGGGGATAATAATAGTTGAAAAGTTAAGCTCTGGTATTTATTCTTAAACTAGCTGACCCCAGCAGACGTTGTCCTGCCCGTCCTGTTTGGGATGTATTAGTTTGTTATTCATTGATATTTCATTCAAAAATACATATACATCACGCATTTCAGGGAAAAAATCATCAAAAACATGTATATTGACCATAGTCCACTACAGCGCCATCGACCGGTTAGATTTATAACAGGTGGTGCAAAAGTAATCCTCCTATCAGAAAATGCTATAAATTTTGCTATTGGCCCCTAATGCCTAATGTTGACATTTGTGTAGTAAACACATGCGAAATACACGTTAATAAACAATGTTACGCTACACTGCACCAGAACGCGGAATATTGCTGACTATTTATTTGACCAATAATCGGTCGGTGGCTTTGGCACAAAAAACATCGAAAGGTTACTTTTGCGCCACCTTGTCCATTATTTATCAATATTATCAAGATAAACCACACGAACATTTTAATTTTCAGTCAAATCGCTCTGAAAATATGAATTTTGCAAATAACTTCACCACTCTGCAATTTATCGCGGTGAAAATAATTCTAAAACACAAATGACCCCAAACTGAATATATTGTTCAATATTCAGCCCATTCGCTTTTATGGTTCCGGAGATCATGCGTTACTAACAAACGTACAATGGATTTTATATATAAAGAAGATGATAGATGCTTTTAAGTTAATTGTAAGATATTGTGAGGTAAAAAAATCATCGATTCCATGCCGCTAGGCGGCTCTATGATATACTCTATTTTCAAAGTATGCTAAAGCTATGTATAGACGATTGTCAGATCGGACAACGTTATGAACCCTGTTAAAGTGCCGCAAATGTACGGACAATGACAGATTGTTAGGCAAAGGTGAAGAAGATTGCAAGAAACCTTTACAATTTCATATATTTAAAATATATTTTGTAAATAATTATGTATATGAAGGATTGCCAATAAAAATATTTTATAGACAGTGGCCAATAAAATGTTTTTCTGACAATGGCGTCGTTGTCACATGCATAAACTTCGCACATATTACAATCTGCAAATAATCTTACAATGACTTCTCTGCCAACGTTGCAAGACAACAATTTTATGTTCACAGGGTTGCATTTTTCCGTCATTCGTCTATACATATCTTAAGTCGAAACAGGTTGTTTCCAGGAGAGGCGAATCGACGTTTTAGTGAAATTTTAAATTTGTCTAGAATTACCTTGTGGTTTAAATAGAATGACCTCTACTGTTTTGAGCTCAACTTAATTGATTCTTTAGAATTGTATTAATTTATATGTTATACTATTATTTAATACTCCATTGAATTTTTTCCGAAAATATTTTTATCTCTATCTATCAATATTATGATTTTTAATACATGTTAAGCAATTGAGTAGATTCTTGGAATGCAATAAAAAATAATAGTGTATATGCGTACACATTATTCTTCTATTAAGGGGATGATATATCTGGTATATAGCTATTTGCTTATCAAAAATTTAAATTGTATCTATCCATGTTTTAAAGTTTTTCTATGGAACGGCGGCTGTGTTTCAGCCGATTTTAGCCGCAAATATCGGCGGCGGCTTCGGCTGGTGAAAAAAGGTCGGCGGCGGCTCGGCGGCTTCATACTCTGTCCCAGACCCGTCCTTCCTCCTAGCCTGGACCCATCAGTGTAGCAGCTGGTTCCCACTGGTCCATGAGCTAGTGTTCCGTTTTCCCAGGAGCGTCTGTCTGGCACGAACGAATCACAGGTAACTGTAAGCCGCACTTCAGGAATGCGGTCGGAGATTTCCGTTGTTTGAATATGACCGACCAGTGATTGTAATATATTCTGATGGTACGACTTGTGGTCTCGATTTATCCATTCACCCATCACTTGTAGACGTCTTACTGTGAGGGCTGCCTCATACTTTATACGGATATCTATTGGTTGGATGTGCAGTATAGTCTCCATCGCTCTTGTTGGTGCGGTTCTAATTGACCCGCTTATGCCTAGACAGCATATACGTTGCACTTTTTGCAATGGTATTACGTTGTACTTTTTTTTCCATTGATGTCCACCACACTACAGAGGCGTAGGTTATTATTGGTCTAATCACGCTCATGTAAAGCCAGTGTGTCATATTTGGACGTAGTCCCCTTTTTGAACCTATAGCTCTTCTGCACAACGACCAACATCTGTGGGCCTTTGTAACTCTTTCTTCAATATGATCTTTCCAGTACAGTTTCTGATCCAAGATTACTCACAAGTATTTTACCTTTTTAGATATGGCAATATTCTTATTCAGGAATCTTCCTTTTCCTATTAAATAGACATATTTCTATTTTGTCTGGGTTGACATTTAATCCCCTTGGTTGTGCCCAGTTATATGCTATGTTAAGTGCCTCCTCAGCTCTTCTGCATAGTTGGTTTGGATGTGTGCCCCTTAGAAGTATTATATCGTCGTCTGCATAACAGACTGGTTCAAGTCCTTCAGGTGTGGGCTTTAAGGAGACTGTGTATCGTCGTAACCCATAGGAGAGGCGATAAATTGCCCACCTGAGGTATACCACGATTTACCTGGTCTCTGATTTTTACGTCATATGACCCACAAATAATCCACCTATTCCTTAGCATATTGTTGATCCAGTTTATCAACGCCCGGTCAACCTGAAACTAGTCTAAGGACTGGATAAGTGTATCTGTCTGAACGTTGTTAGAAGCGCCCTCAATGTCTATACAAACGGCAAGTGTGTACATTTCTTCACTGAAGGACTGTTCTATGTGGTGTACTACCTCATGTAGAGCTGTTTCCTCTGATCTTCCTTTAACATATGCGTGGTGCTTGAATTTTAGGTTGTCATCGTCTATCTTACTTTTGTCGTCAATTATTCGCTCCATTGCTTTTAACAGGAAATAAGTTAGGCTAATAGGTCGATAAGCCTTTGGGATCGTATAACCCGCCTTGCCAGGCTTGGGTATGAAGACTACCCTTGATTCCTGCCAATTTTTTGACCTCATTCCTCCAACGAGATGACCTCATTCTGAAGAAGCGCTGGAAATATTCCGTCCGGTCCCGCAGCCTTGAAAGGAGAGAAGCTTTTTATTGCTTCTTTAACCATTGCACCCGTAATAGGTACTTGGTGCATCACACTCGGTCTGTAACTGTTCCTCTGTTGGCCCAGAATTACCACTCGGAAAATGAGTTTTCATCAAAAGCCTTACGGTATCATATATAGTTTCCATCCCTTTACCAGTTTCATCCACCAGTGTTTCGGTTTGGATATGAGTTTTTGAGAGGAATTTTTTATTTTAGACATGCTGTTAACGCTGTCTACCTGTTCACAGAAAAGCCTCCAGGAGTTACGTTTCGCCAGTCTAATGATTTTATTGTTTTCTTTGAGTCTTCTGTCGTAGTCATCCCAATATACTGATAGCTTTTTACGTCGAGCTCTGTTGTAAAGTCTGCGGACATCCTTGCCAATCGAGCGAATTTGCCCTGTCATCCATATTCAGATTTCCTTTTTCGATGCGGGCAACAAGAGCCTCCGTAATCCTCCTCACATTGATATCGAAGTCTTCTGTACTTGGATAATCGTGTTTAGGCTGGCCCAATCGATTTCTAAGTAGATTGCAGAATTTGGTCCAGTCGGTTTTAGCCTTATTACGGAAACTTATTGGGTCAGGCGGTGGCCGTGCAATTTTAAACCTTATATAACGGTGGTCCGAATAGGAGTGTTCATCCGAAACCCTCCACTCATGGATCTCATCAATGAGGTTTTCTGAGCATATCGTTATATCTAATACATCTTCCCTAATTTTGTTAACAAAGGTCGCCTTGTTCCCTATTTTGAGAGTTAAGAGATCGTTAGTATTCAAAAATTCTAAAAGGGCTTGTCCCCTTTTATTGGTGTCATCCGAAACCCTCCACTCATGGATCTCATCAATGAGGTTTTCTGAGCATATCGTTATATCTAACACATCTTCCCTAATTTTGTTAACAAAGGTCGCCTTGTTCCCTATGTTGAGAGTTAAGAGATCGTTAGTCTTCACAAATTCTAAAAGGGCTTGTCCCCTATTATTGGTGTCAGTACTACCCCAAGCAATATAGTGTGAGTTGGCATCACAACCAGCTAGTAACACATTACTTGTATTTTTGGATTCCCTTGCCAGACGTTGTAATTCCAACGTAGGTGGCAATGTCGGCGCATCGAATGACAGGTATACTGACGCCAGGTACATACATCCATTACCTTGCATCAGCACAGATGCGTCCGATGTTGACAACTCTGGAGAGAAAAAGATAGCATACGTTTTTGTGGCACAGAATACAAGTCTTTGGACGAGTACCTGTGTTAGCGTAGAAAAGATTGTAGTTCATATGGTTTAATCCAGTAACCATGTTACTAGTAGTCGACCACTTCTTAGAAGGCGGTGTTGTTTTTTGTCGCTCCCTCTTTTTCTTGAGTTTTTGTGCCCCTCTTCATATCCTTATCACCAACTTTGCTGGGAACTTTCTGCAAAATTGATGATGTTATCGGCAATTTGGCGATGTTATCGACCACTTCCACCTCACTTTTTGGAATTGTCTCACTCGCTTCTTTCTGTTCACTATTTTCGTTTGCCACTGCAGGCGTGTTTAAAGAAGATTTTCCAAATCCCGAAAAATGCCATGCCTTTTGTCTTCACAAGGCTATCCCTGGAATACGGGTCTATGCCTACCACCTTACTTGCCCATCCTCTGACATAGAAAGATGTTTTTGTGAGTACAGGGACGTCGCTTTTCCTTACCAGTTTCAGCTTTGCGCCGGCCCAAGGTGAGGGGATGCTCTCCACTAGTTTTTCGAGGACATCGACACAGCACTGTGATGCCAGTTTCAGCATCAAAATGCCCCTCTCAAACGTGCAACTCATTACTTGGATTGTTGGTCCATCATTAGATTCGCGAATGTGGTCCAATACCTTTGTGTAGAACAAATCTTCGAAGATACTCTTTTGCTCTTCGGGAATTCTGCCAGACGCACTACTGCTATCAATTATGGCATAGTGTAGTTCGTCCTGGATATGTTTTTTTGACTATTTGGGAATAAGATGGTGCTTCCTTACCCTTTTTTATATCCACCTTGCTTTTTCCTTTAGAATGGGTCTTTTGGTTTGAGGCCCACCTCCTTTATGGTTGGTTTGGTGGACTTGCTCATCTCCCACCATTAACGGATTCTGACTAGAAACTCCTTTTTTGGTAGATTAGACAGGTTTCTCCGAAGTGCTGGGTGTCGGTGAGCTCTTTTTCTTCTTAATTGATATCGCTATGCTCTTCGGGAGATCTGACTTTTTTAATATATGGAGAATAGTCAGATTCATCCTGTAATATCTTCTGCCGGTTCATCTTATTCAGTTTCCTTCTTTGTGCCCCTGACAGTCTTGTCCGATTTTCAACAATAGTAATATTGTTATCATTTGATGACTCAGAGTTCCCACTAGCTTTTAAAAGCTGGGGTTGCTTAGAGCCCCCCTTGGGTTTTCTTTATCTTCCTCATCGTTTCTTCCGCCAAAGGCTGGATGTGCTCTTGTATCTGGTTCGACTACGGGATCCGAGGCACCCAACCCCGTAGAAGTTACTTGCTCACTCATGATAACGACGACACGTGACTCGCGAGTACATCAACGCTTTCCGTCGGTACTGGGTTTATTTTTCCCTGCACCGTAATACTTCATCAGGGTTAATCATAAATTTTTCGGAGAGACCCCCATAGCCAGTATTTTCCCGTAATAAGTACGTCGATGTTGGCCTTCCAGACTACTTCCAAAATGTCTGTCCTGAGACCGACGCAACAAATTCAACCCCCACTTTAAGAACAACACACCTTGTGGATGCGTAGTAGGTAGGTGAATAGGTACTGCGTAATAGGTCGAAAAAACTATCCGCTCTCCAATAACACGTCCGTTCGCTATAACTGGCGGCGACTGATCTAAGGTCAGAGCCCTTAGATCAGACATACTTGATGCCTCAATGAGAATGGCCGAGTGGCCCCAATCCGCGTTACGACACTCACGAGCTTCTCGGAGTCTTTGTAGCGCCGCACTTAACAAAAAGACCTACAGATTGTAGGTTCAATACCATGTCGAGGGCCGCCTACGGTGTACTCTTTCTCGCACCGGATATAAATAATGATGCCGCTCTTTGTACTTTCTCTAACTTTTTGGACTAACTAATGGATTTATCCAAAGGATCGCCTGGTACAATTTGCCAATGATGGAAAACTGAAAGACAGAAGGCTTGGTCTTGGGTGTGGGTACGTAAATCAGTTTCGAAACCAAATGAATCAATGGCGGGGATTAACGCTTTAATGGTGTAGAGTGGTGAACCGGAGACGGGAGCATCTTGAGTAACATGACCTCTTCTTTTGGCTAGCACTGTATATATGGCTGAAACACAATCACAATATTTAGCCTCAGAGGACAGGTTCAGCTGGTCCCTTATTAACGCATATATTAATATATTACAACAATATATATTTGCGCACTGACTTTCACAAATAAAATGTGTGTTCACCCACAAACAAAGTTATTGTTTAAGATGTTTTCTAAATATATTTTATTTAAAAATGATTTTTTAAACTTTGCAGAATTTTTCGAATTTTAGTTAGTTTTTTACAAAATACTAGTTCCAAATAACAAATATTAGAATGGGAACATATTTTTGTTTGGAACAATATCCTCCCAAACTATAATATTTGTGTATGTCAAATATTATATATTTAGAGTGTACCCTAAACATGTGTATAATTCAAGCCGAATATGTTTGGGACAATATATTACAGAAGCGATATTTTTTCAGCGTGTACATCTTTATCAATGCGTTTTTAATTGATTTCGGTGGGCTACCCTCCGTCTTCTATTTACTTCCACAAAATACAAAATGTCAGAAATTTGTTTACAAATTTTGCCTCTTATCCACTTTGCATCACTATTTCCATCAGGATTCAAATATAATATCTTTTCACCCACTTTCATCTTTAGGTGACTTGCTTTTTCGCTTTCTTTGAATGTTTGCTTTTCTATAAGCTTTTTCGTTTTATAGTTTGACGGTACAGGTATCATATTTGAATCTGTTTTGGAATTATAGTACGACAAGAGAGTTTTTGGTTTATATGCTAAAATTAATTCACTTGGACAATTGCCAGTTACTGTTGTTGGTGTATTCCGATATTTGAAACGAAAATTGAAAATTAAATTTTGCATAGATAACTTTTTCACTTTATCGGCTAAAAAATACGATTTCAAACTACGTTTGACAGTCTGTACCCCTCCTTCGGCTAGTCCGTTACTCGGGGGGTGATAAGCTGGGCTAAATTCTTGTTTTATGCCATTACATTTTAAAAAATTTTTTAAATTCTTCACTGCGGAATTGCGGACCATTATCGCTTACTAGCATTCCACAGAAACCAAAGGTAGAAAATATGTGTTTCATCTTGTCAATCACAGTGAGTGTTGTTGTTTTTGATAAAATATGCACATCAATCCATTTCGAAAAATCACCTACCACAATGAGAAAATCTGTATTTTGATACTGGAAAAGGTCAATGTGAATTCGTTCAAAAGGGTATGAAGTAGCTGGCCACGTGAAATTTGGACAGTCCTTAGTCCTACTCTGCGTTTGTTGACATGACGAGCAGTTAGAAACAAATTTTTCGATATGTAAATCTATTGACGGCCACCAAACAGCTCTTCGTGCCAAAAGCTTCATTCTAACAATCCCAATATGAGTATCATGCAATACCGATAAAAGCCTTTCTCTTAAAATCGTTGGAACTACCAAACGGTCCGCGTAAAATAAACAGCCGTTCTTTACTTCTAAAGACATTTTAACGTTATTAAATGGAATTATACGATTATCCTGTTTAGTCGATCTTGGCCAATAACCTTCGGACACAAAATTCATAACTTTATTGATAGGTTCATCTTTCTCTGAAAACTTTACTATGTCCTGGATTGAAACTGGTATATAACATTCGTCAAAGTTGAAAAAATTTATGTTAAAATTGTGTATATTTGTTTCACCCGCTAAGGGTAAACGTGACAAAGCATCGACATTCTTTTGTTTCGAGCCTGGTCTATATTTAATTTTGCAATTGTAATTTGACAAAATCCACCTATGGAAACGAACAGAAACTATGTTGGCCAGAGGTTTTTGGTCACCCAAAAGCTTCTCTAATGGTTGGTGGTCGGTATACACCGTAAATGGATAACCGTAAACAAATTTATGAAATTTCTTAATGGCGAAGACAACTGCCAAAGCCTCTCTGTGCACCTGAGAGTATTTTTTCTCAGCTTTACTTAACGTAGACGAAAACATATAACATGATCGTCCGTGACCCTTTACTACTACACTTAGTATGGCTCCCACTCCATAAGGTGACGCATCACATGCTATTATAATTTGTTTAGTAGGATCAAAATGAGTAAGAAGATCATTCTCACATAATAATTTCTTACAATTTACAAATGCTATGGAGCACTCCTTATCCCAGTTCCACTGAGTCTCCTTCCGGAGCAATTTGTAGAGTGGAGCTAACACCGTTGAACTATTTGGTAAAAATTAAGAGTAGTAATTTAGCAAGCCTAAAAAACTTCGAAGTTGCTCTATATTTACCGGTTCTGGGGCTAACATTATAGAGTCCAGTTTCTCCCTTGACGGTCGTATACCTTCTGGGGTCAAAATATGCCCTAGATACTCTAGATTACTTTCCAAAATCTTACATTTTTTTCAGTTTCTGCGAATATTATATTCTTGTACCCTAGCTAAAACCTTAAACAACTTTTCTCGACAATCATCTAACCCATTACCGGCAACCAAGATGTCGTCTAAATACACAGTTACACTGTCTAGACCTTGTTACACATGTCTAAATACTCAGTGACACATGTCTAGATCACAAAAACAAGTTTTTCCTCGCATATTCGTCAGTATTTCATCTATTGAAGGTAGTGGATATACCTCCATTTCAAGAACGGGGTTTATAGTTACCTTGAAGTTTCCACAAATACGGACACTCGAGTCTTTTTTAAAACACACACGATTGGCGCTGCCCAACTACAGGGTGGCTGATGAATATTGCATACTTTCAGAAACTCAAATAACTATAGCTTAATTAGTTTTAAAAATAATGGAATTTAAATGCCCCCCTGCTCGTTGATGCATGTGCAGCATCTTACCAAAAAAGTTGTTCATTACTGCTTGGAGGGTTGAGACGGGAATAGCCGCAATTGTTTCTCGAACAAAGTTCATTCATTGAATGATGTGGTGATATGCTCGACCAGATTATCCAGGCCGGCTTTGTTATTCGGTTCATTAAGAAGTTGAGGACCTTTTTAAAATTCTTCACATACAGGTGCCACTTTGTCTTCCTCACATTTCTGTGGACAGCAGGTTTAGGCGCTTTTTCGGCGAGTTTGAACTCTATATAATTGTGATCTGAGAATGAGTGGTCGTGCAGTACATTCCACCCAATAATTTTGTCTGACACCCGGTCAGTAGCAAACGTTACGTCTAGTACTTCTTGTCTGTCTTTAATTGTAAAGGTCGGTTTATTGCCAATGTTACAAATAGTTAGGTTGGTAGTTAGAATAAAGTCAAGAAGCGAATCATCATTGTTTTTATCCGTACTACCCCAGGTAGTTCGTTCGTGAGCGTTCGTGTCTGCGCCAATAATCAGCTCGAGCTCGTCAAACGTTGCTTCTTCTACTACTTCCCTGAAGAGAGCTGTCGGTATATGCGATTACTCTCAATCTCCAGACTAGCAGCTGTTTGGTCTTTACCACTTAAATTAGTCAGGAGAAAAATACTTAGATCTTTTCTGGCCAAAATGCAGGTTCTTGGAGTGCCTTCACAGTTTGCTACAAGCAGTTTGTACAATCTGTAGAATTCTTACCGTCATTGGTAATCGACAGATTGACATCCACCCCGACAAGTGTGTTATCGAGCTCTTCGTCCGTATCATGGGGGAGCATGCCCCCGCCAGATGCGTCAAAGAGTCCGGAGCAGAGAATGAAGCCGAGCCAAAATTGGCGGCGGCGGCTGTCATTGAAAATTATAGATTGGCGGCGGCGGCTAGGCGGCTAATCCGACATAAAATTGACATACGGTGGGTCTATGATAGACACTTTAACATTTAAAACAAGTAAGAAAGTTCAGTCGGGTAAACCATCTTATGAATCCCCTCACCTTGAGTCCCAAAAAAATATTAGTAAATTTATTTTTTTTATTTTAATTAAATTATTATCTATCTAAATATTATCTATTAAAGTTATAAGCTGTTATCTTTTAGTACATAAAGGTCCATTTGTGTGGGAGGTACCAAAAGGGGCGTGCCAATAACGCCCATTTTTTCTCTAGACTCTAGGTACTATAATAGCATCACACTGTACAAAATTTTAGGTATGTTTGTGCACTTGTATTTAAGTTATAAGCTGGTAACTTTTGGTACAAAACGGCCCATTTGTGTGGGAGGTACCAAAGTTACGTGGCAACTTCGCCCATTTTTCTCGAGGAAATAGTGACCAGTAAACTAATACTATGTGTAGAATTTCAGAGGATTCAAATAAGTAGTATAGAAGTTATTAAATTATCAATATTTCAATAAATGTTAACCCTTTGTGTGAGAGGTACTAGAAGGAGTGGACCAATATAGCACATCTTCGAACATAGCTGAGATAGAAGAAAATATTACCACATACCAAATTTGAAGTCAATCGGTTACTCATTTCGAGAGTTATCGCGCGCACCATTCAGCAGACAGACGGACGGACAGACATTGCTCATTCGACTTAAAATGACCCAAAAGGGATATCCGCCGAACAGACTTAGGGTCTTAGGTCACTCCTTCGATGTGTTACACTTTTGGCTCGAAGCAAATGATATATACTAGGGATGTAACGAATATTCGCATTCGCATATGCGAACGCATCATTTTAACATTTTCGCATCATTTTAACATTCGCTTTCGCAAAAACCATCTTTGGATTATTCGCTTTCGCATTCGCTTCCGCAAAAATATATTTTAGTATTCGCTTCCATTTGTAAAAAGTGTTATATCTACTTATTAGCTTCACACATTTTTAAGATATTAATACTAATGAAAACCTCTTGCACTTCTCTTCAAAACAGTTGAAAAATATGCTTGTCCTTGTGGTAACAGGAGGTAAAAATATGGAAAAAAATTCCTAATACTTGAATATCCTGGAAAAGTATCAATTTAGTTCCTAAAGGGTCAAATTATTATTCGCCTTCGCTTTCGCAAAAATGCATATTTCACTATTCGCTTTCGCATTCGCAAGAAATATATTTCAATATTCGCTTTCGCATTCGCTTTCGCTAAAGTCACTTTCGTTACATCCCTAATATATACCCTCTTCTCTAAGGTGAGGGGATAATAATAGTTGAAAAGTTAAGCTCTGGTATTTATTCTTAAACTAGCTGACCCCAGCAGACGTTGTCCTGTCCGTCCTGTTTGGGATGTATTAGTTTGTTATTCATTGATATTTCATTCAAAAATACATATACATCACGCATTTCAGGGAAAAAATCATCAAAAACATGTATATTGACCATAGTCCACTACAGCGCCATCGACCGGTTAGATTTATAACAGGTGGCGCAAAAGTAATCCTCCTATCAGAAAATGCTATAAATTTTGCTATTGGCCCCTAATGCCTAATGTTGACATTTGTGTAGTAAACACATGCGAAATACACGTTAATAAACAATGTTACGCTACACTGCTCCAGAACGCGGAATATTGCTGACTATTTATTTGACCAATAATCGGTCGGTGGCTTTGGCACAAAAAACATCGAAAGGTTACTTTTGCGCCACCTTGTACATACAAATATTATCAAGATAAACCACACGAACATTTTAATTTTCAGTCAAATCGCTCTGAAAATATGAATTTTGCAAATAACTTCACCACTCTGCAATTTATCGCGGTGAAAATAATTCTAAAACACAAATGACCCCAAACTGAATATATTGTTCAATATTCAGCCCATTCGCTTTTATGGTTCCGGAGATCATGCGTTACTAACAAACGTACAATGGATTTTATATATAAAGAAGATGATAGATGCTTTTAAGTTAATTGTAAGATATTGTGAGGTAAAAAAATCATCGATTCCATGCCGCTAGGCGGCTCTGTGATATACTCTATTTTCAAAGTATGCTAAAGCTATGTATAGACGATTGTCAGATCGGACAACGTTATGAACCCTGTTAAAGTGCCGCAAATGTACGGACAATGACAGATTGTTAGGCAAAGGTGAAGAAGATTGCAAGAAACCTTTACAATTTCATATATTTAAAATATATTTTGTAAATAATTATGTATATGAAGGATTGCCAATAAAAATATTTTATAGACAGTGGCCAATAAAATGTTTTTCTGACAATGGCGTCGTTGTCACATGCATAAACTTCGCACATATTACAATCTGCAAATAATCTTACAATGACTTCTCTGCCAACGTTGCAAGACAACAATTTTATGTTCACAGGGTTTCATTTTTCCGCCATTCGTCTATACATATCTTAAGTCGAAACAGGTTGTTTCCAGGAGAGGCGAATCGACGTTTTAGTGAAATTTTAAATTTGTCTAGAATTACCTTGTGGTTTAAATAGAATGACCTCTACTGTTTTGAGCTCAACTTAATTGATTCTTTAGAATTGTATTAATTTATATGTTATACTATTATTTAATACTCCATTGAATTTTTTCCGAAAATATTTTTATCTCTATCTATCAATATTATGATTTTTAATACATGTTAAGCAATTGAGTAGATTCTTGGAATGCAATAAAAAATAATAGTGTATATGCGTACACATTATTCTTCTATTAAGGGGATGATATATCTGGTATATAGCTATTTGCTTATCAAAAATTTAAATTGTATCTATCCATGTTTTAAAGTTTTTCTATGGAACGGCGGCTGTGTTTCAGCCGATTTTAGCTGCAAATATCGGC
The DNA here is from genome assembly GCA_963930755.1 of Eudasyphora cyanicolor. NCBI lineage: Eukaryota > Metazoa > Arthropoda > Insecta > Diptera > Muscidae > Eudasyphora > Eudasyphora cyanicolor. The sequence continues at coordinate 108,342,675 of OZ005737.1, forward strand.
GGCGGCTTCGGCTGGTGAAAAAAGGTCGGCGGCGGCTTCATACTCTGTCCTAGACCCGTCCTTCCTCCTAGCCTGGACCCATCAGTGTAGTAGCTGGTTCCCACTGGTCCATGAGCTAGTGTTCCGTTTTCCCAGGAGCGTCTGTCTGGCACGAACGAATCACAGGTAACTGTAAGCCGCACTTCAGGAATGCGGTCGGAGATTTCCGTTGTTTGAATATGACCGACCAGTGATTGTAATATATTCTGATGGTACGACTTGTGGTCTCGATTTATCCATTCACCCATCACTTGTAGACGTCTTACTGTGAGGGCTGCCTCATACTTTATACGGATATCTATTGGTTGGATGTGCAGTATAGTCTCCATCGCTCTTGTTAGTGGGGTTCTAATTGACCCGCTTATGCCTAGATAGCATATACGTTGTACTTTTTGCAATGGTATTACGTTGTACTTTTTTTCCATTGATGTCCAATAATAACCTACAGAGGCGTAGGTTATTATTGGTCTAATCACGCTCATGTAAAGCCAGTGTGTCATATTTGGACGTAGTCCCCTTTTTGAACCTATAGCTCTTCTGCACAACGACCAACATCTGTGGGCCTTTGTAACTCTTTCTTCAATATGATCTTTCCAGTACAGTTTCTGATCCAAGATTACTCCCAAGTATTTTACCTTTTTAGATATGGCAATATTCTTATTCAGGAATCTTCCTTTTCCTATTAAATAGACATATTTCTATTTTGTCTGGGTTGACATTTAATCCCCTTGGTTGTGCCCAGTTATATGCTATGTTAAGTGCCTCCTCAGCTCTTCTGCATAGTTGGTTTGGATGTGTGCCCCTTAGAAGTATTATATCGTCGTCTGCATAACAGACTGGTTCAAGTCCTTCAGGTGTGGGCTTTAAGGAGACTGTGTATCGTCGTAACCCATAGGAGAGGCGATAAATTGCCCACCTGAGGTATACCACGATTTACCTGGTCTCTGATTTTTACGTCATATGACCCACAAATAATCCACCTATTCCTTAGCATATTGTTGATCCAGTTTATCAACGCCCGGTCAACCTGAAACTCGTCTAAGGACTGGATAAGTGTATCTGTCTGAACGTTGTTAGAAGCGCCCTCAATGTCTATACAAACGGCAAGTGTGTACATTTCTTCACTGAAGGACTGTTCTATGTGGTGTACTACCTCATGTAGAGCTGTTTCCTCTGATCTTCCTTTAACATATGCGTGGTGCTTGAATTTTAGGTTGTCATCGTCTATCTTACTTTTGTCGTCAATTATTCGCTCCATTGCTTTTAACAGGAAATAAGTTAGGCTAATAGGTCGATAAGCCTTTGGGATCGTATAACCCGCCTTGCCAGGCTTGGGTATGAAGACTACCCTTGATTCCTGCCAATTTTTTGACCTCATTCCTCCAACGAGATGACCTCATTCTGAAGAAGCGCTGGAAATATTCCGTCCGGTCCCGCAGCCTTGAAAGGAGAGAAGCTTTTTATTGCTTCTTTAACCATTGCACCCGTAATAGGTACTTGGTGCATCACACTCGGTCTGTAACTGTTCCTCTGTTGGCCCAGCATTACCACTCGGAAAATGAGTTTTCATCAAAAGCCTTACGGTATCATATATAGTTTCCATCCCTTTACCAGTTTCATCCACCAGTGTTTCGGTTTGGATATGAGTTTTTGAGAGGAATTTTTTATTTTAGACATGCTGTTAACGCTGTCTACCTGTTCACAGAAAAGCCTCCAGGAGTTACGTTTCGCCAGTCTAATGATTTTATTGTTTTCTTTGAGTCTTCTGTCGTAGTCATCCCAATATACTGATAGCTTTTTACGACATCCTTGCCAATCGAGCGAATTTGCCCTGTCATCCATATTCAGATTTCCTTTTTCGATGCGGGCAACTATCTTCGAATGATTTAACAAGAGCCTCCGTAATCCTCCTCACATTGATATCGAAGTCTTCTGTACTTGGATAATCGTGTTTAGGCTGGCCCAATCGATTTCTAAGTAGATTGCCGAATTTGGCCCAGTCGGTTTTAGCTTTTTACGGAAACTTATTGGGTCAGGCGGTGGCCGTGCAATTTTAAACCTTATATAACGGTGGTCCGAATAGGAGTGTTCATCCGAAACCCTCCACTCATGGATCTCATCAATGAGGTTTTCTGAGCATATCGTTATATCTAATACATCTTCCCTAATTTTGTTAACAAAGGTCGCACTGTTCCCTATTTTGAGAGTTAAGAGATCGTTAGTATTCAAAAATTCTAAAAGGGCTTGTCCCCTTTTATTGGTGTCATCCGAAACCCTCCACTCATGGATCTCATCAATGAGGTTTTCTGAGCATATCGTTATATCTAACACATCTTCCCTAATTTTGTTAACAAAGGTCGCCTTGTTCCCTATGTTGAGAGTTAAGAGATCGTTAGTCTTCACAAATTCTAAAAGGGCTTGTCCCCTATTATTGGTGTCAGTACTACCCCAAGCAATATAGTGTGAGTTGGCATCACAACCAGCTAGTAACACATTACTTGTCTTTTGGATTCCCTTACCAGACGTTGTAATTCCAACGTAGGTGGCAATGTCGGCGCATCGAATGACAGGTATACTGACGCCAGGTACATACATCCATTACCTTGCATCAGCACAGATGCGTCCGATGTTGACAACTCTGGAGAGAAAAGATAGCATACGTTTTTGTGGTACAGAATACAAGTCCTTGGACGAGTACCTGTGTTAGCGTAGAAAAGATTGTAGTTCATATGGTTTAATCCAGTAACCTTGTTACTAGTAGTCGACCACTTCTTAGAAGGCTGTGTTGTTTTTTGTCGCTCCCTCTTTTTCTTGAGTTTTTGTGCCCCTCTTCATATCCTTATCACCAACTTTGCTGGGAACTTTCTGCAAAATTGATGATGTTATCGGCAATTTGGCGATGTTATCGACCACTTCCACCTCACTTTTTGGAATTGTCTCACTCGCTTCTTTCTGTTCACTATTTTCGTTTGCCACTGCAGGCGTGTTTAAAGAAGATTTTCCAAATCCCGAAAAATGCCATGCCTTTTGTCTTCACAAGGCTATCCCTGGAATACGGGTCTATGCCTACCACCTTACTTGCCCATCCTCTGACATAGAAAGATGTTTTTGTGAGTACAGGGACGTCGCTTTTCCTTACCAGTTTCAGCTTTGCGCCGTCCCAAGGTGAGGGGATGCTCTCCACTAGTTTTTCGAGGACATCGACACAGCACTGTGATGCCAGTTTCAGCATCAAAATGCCCCTCTCAAACGTGCAACTCATTACTTGGATTGTTGGTCCATCATTAGATTCGCGAATGTGGTCCAATACCTTTGTGTAGAACAAATCTTCGAAGATACTCTTTTGCTCTTCGGGAATTCTGCCAGACGCACTACTGCTATCAATTATGGCATAGTGTAGTTCGTCCTGGATATGTTTTTTTGACTATTTGGGAATAAGATGGTGCTTCCTTACCCTTTTTTATATCCACCTTGCTTTTTCCTTTAGAATGGGTCTTTTGGTTTGAGGCCCCCCTCCTTTATGGTTGGTTTGGTGGACTTGCTCACCTTCTTAACAACAGGATCAACTTCATCTCCCACCATTAACGGATTCTGACTAGAAACTCCTTTTTTGGTAGATTAGATAGGTTTCTCCGAAGTGCTGGGTGTCGGTGAGCTCTTTTTCTTCTTAATTGATATCGCTATGCTCTTCGGGAGATCTGACTTTTTTAATATATGGAGAATAGTCAGATTCATCCTGTAATATCTTCTGCCGGTTCATCTTATTCAGTTTCCTTCTTTGTGCCCCTGACAGTCTTGTCCGATTTTCAACAATAGTAATATTGTTATCACTTGATGACTCAGAGTTCCCACTAGCTTTTAAAAGCTGGGGTTGCTTAGAGCCCCCCTTGGGTTTTCTTTATCTTCCTCATCGTTTCTTCCGCCAAAGGCTGGATGTGCTCTTGTATCTGGTTCGACTACGGGATCCGAGGCACCCAACCCCGTAGAAGTTACTTGCTCACGATTGCTCACTCATGATAACGACGACACGTGACTCGCGAGTACATCAACGCTTTCCGTCGGTACTGGGTTTATTTTTCCCTGCACCGTAATACTTCATCAGGGTTAATCATAAATTTTTCGGAGAGACCCCCATAGCCAGTATTTTCCCGTAATAAGTACGTCGATGTTGGCCTTCCAGACTAATTCCAAAATGTCTGTCCTGAGACCGATGCAACAAATTCAACCCCCACTTTAAGAACAACACACCTTGTGGATGCGTAGTAGGTAGGTGAATAGGTACTGCGTAATAGGTCGAAAAAACTATCCGCTCTCCAATAACACGTCCGTTCGCTATAACTGGCGGCGACTGATCTAAGGTCAGAGCCCTTAGATCAGACATACTTGATGCCTCAATGAGAATGGCCGAGTGGCCCCAATCCGCGTTACGACACTCACGAGCTTCTCGGAGTCTTTGTAGCGCCGCACTTAACAAAAAGACCTACAGATTGTAGGTTCAATACCATGTCGAGGGCCGCCTACGGTGTACTCTTTCTCGCACCGGATATAAATAATGATGCCGCTCTTTGTACTTTCTCTAACTTTTTGGACTAACTAATGGATTTATCCAAAGGATCGCCTGGTACAATTTGCCAATGATGGAAAACTGAAAGACAGAAGGCTTGGTCTTGGGTGTGGGTACGTAAATCAGTTTCGAAACCAAATGAATCAATGGCGGGGATTAACGCTTTAATGGTGTAGAGTGGTGAACCGGAGACGGGAGCATCTTGAGTAACATGACCTCTTCTTTTGGCTAGCACTGTATATACGGCTGAAACACAATCACAATATTTAGCCTCAGAGGACAGGTTCAGCTGGTCCCTTATTAACGCATATATTAATATATTACAACAATATATATTTGCGCACTGACTTTCACAAATAAAATGTGTGTTCACCCACAAACAAAGTTATTGTTTAAGATGTTTTCTAAATATATTTTATTTAAAAATGATTTTTAAAACTTTGCAGAATTTTTCGAATTTTAGTTAGTTTTTTACAAAATACTAGTTTCAAATAACAAATATTAGAATGGGAACATATTTTTGTTTGGAACAATATCCTCCCAAACTATAATATTTGTGTATGTCAAATATTATATATTTAGAGTGTACCCTAAACATGTGTATAATTCAAGCCGAATATGTTTGGGACAATATATTACAGAAGCGATATTTTTTCAGCGTGTACATCTTTATCAATGCGTTTTTAATTGATTTCGGTGGGCTACCCTCCGTCTTCTATTTACTTCCACTAAATACAAAATGTCAGAAATTTGTTTACAAATTTTGCCTCTTATCCACTTTGCATCACTATTTCCATCAGGATTCAAATATAATATCTTTTCACCCACTTTCAACTTTAGGTGACTTGCTTTTTCGCTTTCTTTGAATGTTTGCTTTTCTATAAGCTTTTTCGTTTTATAGTTTGACGGTACAGGTATCATATTTGAATCTGTTTTGGAATTATAGTACGACAAGAGAGTTTTTGGTTTATATGCTAAAATTAATTCACTTGGACAATTGCCAGTTACTGTTGTTGGTGTATTCCGATATTTGAAACGAAAATTGAAAATTAAATTTGGCATAGATAACTTTTTCACTTTATCGGCTAAAAAAGGTGATAAGCTGGGCTAAATTCTTGTTTTATGCCATTACATTTTAAAAATATTTTAAATTCTTCACTGCGGAATTGCGGACCATTATCGCTTACTAGCATTCCACAGAAACCAAAGGTAGAAAATATGTGTTTCATCTTGTCAATCACAGTGAGTGTTGTTGTTTTTGATAAAATATGCACATCAATCCATTTCGAAAAATCACCTACCACAATGAGAAAATCTGTATTTTGATACTGGAAAAGGTCAATGTGAATTCGTTCAAAAGGGTATGAAGTAGCTGGCCACGTGAAATTTGGACAGTCCTTAGTCCTACTCTGCGTTTGTTGACATGACGAGCAGTTAGAAACAAATTTTTCGATATGTAAATCTATTGACGGCCACCAAACAGCTTTTCGTGCCAAAAGCTTCATTCTAACAATCCCAATATGAGTATCATGCAATACCGATAAAAGCCTTTCTCTTAAAATCGTTGGAACTACCAAACGGTCCGCGTAAAATAAACAGCCGTTCTTTACTTCTAAAGACATTTTAACGTTATTAAATGGAATTATACGATTATCCTGTTTAGTCGATCTTGGCCAATAACCTTCGGACACAAAATTCATAACTTTATTGATAGGTTCATCTTTCTCTGAAAACTTTACTATGTCCTGGATTGAAACTGGTATATAACATTCGTCAAAGTTGAAAAAATTTATGTTAAAATTGTGTATATTTGTTTCACCCGCTAAGGGTAAACGTGACAAAGCATCGACATTCTTTTGTTTCGAGCCTGGTCTATATTTAATTTTGCAATTGTAATTTGACAAAATCCACCTATGGAAACGAACAGAAACTATGTTGGCCAGAGGTTTTTGGTCACCCAAAAGCTTCTCTAATGGTTGGTGGTCGGTATACACCGTAAATGGATAACCGTAAACAAATTTATGAAATTTCTTAATGGCGAAGACAACTGCCAAAGCCTCTCTGTGCACCTGAGAGTATTTTTTCTCAGCTTTACTTAACGTAGACGAAAACATATAACATGGTCGTTCGTGACCCTTTACTACTACACTTAGTATGGCTCCCACTCCATAAGGTGACGCATCACATGCTATTATAATTTGTTTAGTAGGATCAAAATGAGTAAGAAGATCATTCTCACATAATAATTTCTTACAATTTACAAATGCTCCTTATCCCAGTTCCACTGAGTCTCCTTCCGGAGCAATTTGTAGAGTGGAGCTAACACCGTTGAACTATTTGGTAAAAATTAAGAGTAGTAATTTAGCAAGCCTAAAAAACTTCGAAGTTGCTCTATATTTACCGGTTCTGGGGCTAACATTATAGAGTCCAGTTTCTCCCTTGACCTTCTGGGGTCAAAATATGCCCTAGATACTCTAGATTACTTTCCAAAATCTTACATTTTTTTCAGTTTCTGCGAATATTATATTCTTGTACCCTAGCTAAAACCTTAAACAACTTTTCTCGACAATCATCTAACCCATTACCGGCAACCAAGATGTCGTCTAAATACACAGTTACACTGTCTAGACCTTGTTACACATGTCTAAATACTCAGTGACACATGTCTAGATCACAAAAACAAGTTTTTCCTCGCATATTCGTCAGTATTTCATCTATTGAAGGTAGTGGATATACCTCCATTTCAAGAACGGGGTTTATAGTTACCTTGAAGTTTCCACAAATACGGACACTCGAGTCTTTTTTAAAACACACACGATTGGCGCTGCCCAACTACAGGGTGGCTGATGAATATTGCATACTTTCAGAAACTCAAATAACTATAGCTTAATTAGTTTTAAAAATAATGGAATTTAAATGCCCCCCTGCTCGTTGATGCATGTGCAGCATCTTACCAAAAAAGTTGTTCATTACTGCTTGGAGGGTTGAGACGGGAATAGCCGCAATTGTTTCTCGAACAAAGTTCATTCATTGAATGATGTGGTGATATGCTCGACCAGATTATCCAGGCCGGCTTTGTTATTCGGTTCATTAAGAAGTTGAGGACCTTTTTAAAATTCTTCACATACAGGTGCCACTTTGTCTTCCTCACATTTCTGTGGACAGCAGGTTTAGGCGCTTTTTCGGCGAGTTTGAACTCTATATAATTGTGATCTGAGAATGAGTGGTCGTGCAGTACATTCCACCCAATAATTTTGTCTGACACCCGGTCAGTAGCAAACGTTACGTCTAGTACTTCTTGTCTGTCTTTAATTGTAAAGGTCGGTTTATTGCCAATGTTACAAATAGTTAGGTTGGTAGTTAGAATAAAGTCAAGAAGCGAATCATCATTGTTTTTATCCGTACTACCCCAGGTAGTTCGTTCGTGAGCGTTCGTGTCTGCGCCAATAATCAGCTCGAGCTCGTCAAACGTTGCTTCTTCTACTACTTCCCTGAAGAGAGCTGTCGGTATATGCGATTACTCTCAATCTCCAGACTAGCAGCTGTTTGGTCTTTACCACTTAAATTAGTCAGGAGAAAAATACTTAGATCTTTTCTGGCCAAAATGCAGGTTCTTGGAGTGCCTTCACAGTTTGCTACAAGCAGTTTGTACAATCTGTAGAATTCTTACCGTCATTGGTAATCGACAGATTGACATCCACCCCGACAAGTGTGTTATCGAGCTCTTCGTCCGTATCATGGGGGAGCATGCCCCCGCCAGATGCGTCAAAGAGTCCGGAGCAGAGAATGAAGCCGAGCCAAAATTGGCGGCGGCGGCTGTCATTGAAAATTATAGATTGGCGGCGGCGGCTAGGCGGCTAATCCGACATAAAATTGACATACGGTGGGTCTATGATAGACACTTTAACATTTAAAACAAGTAAGAAAGTTCAGTCGGGTAAACCATTATGAATCCCCTCACCTTGAGTCCCAAAAAAATATTAGTAAATTTATTTTTTTTTATTTTAATTAAATTATTATCTATCTAAATATTATCTATTAAAGTTATAAGCTGTTATCTTTTAGTACATAAAGGTCCATTTGTGTGGGAGGTACCAAAAGGGGCGTGCCAATAACGCCCATTTTTTCTCTAGACTCTAGGTACTATAATAGCATCACACTGTACAAAATTTTAGGTATGTTTGTGCACTTGTATTTAAGTTATAAGCTGGTAACTTTTGGTACAAAACGGCCCATTTGTGTGGGAGGTACCAAAGTTACGTGGCAACTTCGCCCATTTTTCTCGAGGAAATAGTGACCAGTAAACTAATACTATGTGTAGAATTTCAGAGGATTCAAATAAGTAGTATAGAAGTTATTAAATTATCAATATTTCAATAAATGTTAACCCTTTGTGTGAGAGGTACTAGAAGGAGTGGACCAATATAGCACATCTTCGAACATAGCTGAGATAGAAGAAAATATTACCACATACCAAATTTGAAGTCAATCGGTTACTCATTTCGAGAGTTATCGCGCGCACCATTCAGCAGACAGACGGACGGACGGACATTGCTCATTCGACTTAAAATGACCCAAAAGGGATATCCGCCGAACAGACTTAGGGTCTTAGGTCACTCCTTCGATGTGTTACACTTTTGGCTCGAAGCAAATGATATATACTAGGGATGTAACGAATATTCGCATTCGCATATGCGAACGCATCATTTTAACATTTTCGCATCATTTTAACATTCGCTTTCGCAAAAACCATCTTTGGATTATTCGCTTTCGCATTCGCTTCCGCAAAAATATATTTTAGTATTCGCTTCCATTTGTAAAAAGTGTTATATCTACTTATTAGCTTCACACATTTTTAAGATATTAATACTAATGAAAACCTCTTGCACTTCTCTTCAAAACAGTTGAAAAATATGCTTGTCCTTGTGGTAACAGGAGGTAAAAATATGGAAAAAAATTCCTAATACTTGAATATCCTGGAAAAGTATCAATTTAGTTCCTAAAGGGTCAAATTATTATTCGCATTCGCTTTCGAAAAAATGCATATTTCACTATTCGCTTTCGCATTCGCAAGAAATATATTTCAATATTCGCTTTCGCTAAAGTCACTTTCGTTACATCCCTAATATATACCCTCTTCTCTAAGGTGAGGGGATAATAATAGTTGAAAAGTTAAGCTCTGGTATTTATTCTTAAACTAGCTGACCCCAGCAGACGTTGTCCTGCCCGTCCTGTTTGGGATGTATTAGTTTGTTATTCATTGATATTTCATTCAAAAATACATATACATCACGCATTTCAGGGAAAAAATCATCAAAAACATGTATATTGACCATAGTCCACTACAGCGCCATCGACCGGTTAGATTTATAACAGGTGGCGCAAAAGTAATCCTCCTATCAGAAAATGCTATAAATTTTGCTATTGGCCCCTAATGCCTAATGTTGACATTTGTGTAGTAAACACATGCGAAATACACGTTAATAAACAATGTTACGCTACACTGCTCCAGAACGCGGAATATTGCTGACTATTTATTTGACCAATAATCGGTCGGTGGCTTTGGCACAAAAAACATCGAAAGGTTACTTTTGCGCTACCTTGTACATACAAATATTATCAAGATAAACCACACGAACATTTTAATTTTCAGTCAAATCGCTCTGAAAATATGAATTTTGCAAATAACTTCACCACTCTGCAATTTATCGCGGTGAAAATAATTCTAAAACACAAATGACCCCAAACTGAATATATTGTTCAATATTCAGCCCATTCGCTTTTATGGTTCCGGAGATCATGCGTTACTAACAAACGTACAATGGATTTTATATATAAAGAAGATGATAGATGCTTTTAAGTTAATTGTGAGATATTGTGAGGTAAAAAAATCATCGATTCCATGCCGCTAGGCGGCTCTATGATATACTCTATTTTCAAAGTATGCTAAAGCTATGTATAGACGATTGTCAGATCGGACAACGTTATGAACCCTGTTAAAGTGCCGCAAATGTACGGACAATGACAGATTGTTAGGCAAAGGTGAAGAAGATTGCAAGAAACCTTTACAATTTCATATATTTAAAATATATTTTGTAAATAATTATGTATATGAAGGATTGCCAATAAAAATATTTTATAGACAGTGGCCAAAAAAATGTTTTTCTGACAATGGCGTCGTTGTCACATGCATAAACTTCGCACATATTACAATCTGCAAATAATCTTACAATGACTTCTCTGCCAACGTTGCAAGACAACAATTTTATGTTCACAGGGTTGCATTTTTCCGTCATTCGTCTATACATATCTTAAGTCGAAACAGGTTGTTTCCAGGAGAGGCGAATCGACGTTTTAGTGAAATTTTAAATTTGTCTAGAATTACCTTGTGGTTTAAATTGATTCTTTGGAATTGTATTAATTTATATGTTATACTATTATTTAATACTCCATTGAATTTTTTCCGAAAATATTTTTATCTCTATCTATCAATATTATGATTTTTAATACATGTTAAGCAATTGAGTAGATTCTTGGAATGCAATAAAAAATAATAGTGTATATGCGTACACATTATTCTTCTATTAAGGGGATGATATATCTGGTATATAGCTATTTGCTTATCAAAAATTTAAATTGTATCTATCCATGTTTTAGGGCCTGTTTTTGTAACTTATTTTTTGTCACTTCGCACGTCTATTGGCAAGCGAATGAAATTTTTGGTTTTTGCACACTTTGTTTTGATTGTAAACAAAGAAGCTTTCAATTATCGCCAACATTTTGGTTCTTATAAGACAACAACGAACGAAATGAAATGTCAAATTAGACGATCAGAAAAATTCATTCGTGTCGGTTATGTTTACCGCCCTTTTGAATGATAAAGGGAAAATTGTTGGATAAATGAATAAAAAATGGATAAATGAACCAAACAACATACACATGTATCTTTTGCTGAAGTATCCACCAAAATTTCAAAAAATTTCTTTTTATTAGTTTGTATAAAATGTTTTGAAATCTCACAACCACACTGTTGCTTGTTGCATTTTTTCGTAATACCTTAAATTAGGTGACCCAAACAATTGTTTATTATACCTATCGACCTTGAATAGGTTTGGTTTTGTCCGTCCGTCTGTTTATAAATGTATCCTTGTTACCGAGTACAGGTCACAATTATGCTCAGATCACTAGGGAATTTAGCAAGAACTTCCTTTTTACTCAAGGACTTACTAAAATGGGTGCAGAAGGTTTCCGATTTAGATATAGCCCCTATATATACATAAATGATCTATCAAACAAACAATTGTGTTTGTTTTCGGTTTTTTAATTATTTCTCATCGTCTAGAAACAGCTGTTGCAACTTTTACAGCTGTTAGATAGGGTTGCCCCCGATCTGATATTTTCGTGTGGAAAAAGCTTTAAGAAATGTCAATAACAACATGAAGGTAATATTGGTCTTTGACAGGAAGATGATGAAGAAAAGAGCTTTCTTACCCAAACGATAAGTGACAATGAACCAAATTAAAAACTTGATCGCTTGGGTGAGAATAAGAAGAAGAAAATTATTGCTTGGGTAGCTATCGCACGTCTGCGTTTTGGTACATTTAGCTGAACAGGCTGTTAAAGTTTTTCTATGGAACGGCGGCTGTGTTTCAGCCGATTTTAGCCGCAAATATCGGCGGCGGCTTCGGCTGGTGAAAAAAGGTCGGCGGCGGCTCGGCTCGGCGGCTTCATACTCTGTCCCAGACCCGTCCTTCCTCCTAGCCTGGACCCATCAGTGTAGCAGCTGGTTCCCACTGGTCCATGAGCTAGTGTTCCGTTTTCCCAGGAGCGTCTGTCTGGCACGAACGAATCACAGGTAACTGTAAGCCGCACTTCAGGAATGCGGTCGGAGATTTCCGTTGTTTGAATATGACCGACCAGTGATTGTAATATATTCTGATGGTACGACTTGTGGTCTCGATTTATCCATTCACCCATCACTTGTAGACGTCTTACTGTGAGGGCTGCCTCATACTTTATACGGATATCTATTGGTTGGATGTGCAGTATAGTCTCCATCGCTCTTGTTGGTGCGGTTCTAATTGACCCGCTTATGCCTAGATAGCATATACGTTGCACTTTTTGCAATGGTATTACGTTGTACTTTTTTTTCCATTGATGTCCACCACACTACAGAGGCGTAGGTTATTATTGGTCTAATCACGCTCATGTAAAGCCAGTGTGTCATATTTGGACGTAGTCCCCTATTTTGTCTGGGTTGACATTTAATCCCCTTGGTTGTGCCCAGTTATATGCTATGTTAAGTACCTCCTCAGCTCTTCTGCATAGTTGGTTTGGATGTGTGCCCCTTAGAAGTATTATATCGTCGTCTGCATAACAGACTGGTTCAAGTCCTTCAGGTGTGGGCTTTAAGGAGACTGTGTATCGTCGTAACCCATAGGAGAGGCGATAAATTGCCCACCTGAGGTATACCACGATTTACCTGGTCTCTGATTTTTACGTCATATGACCCACAAATAATCCACCTATTCCTTAGCATATTGTTGATCCAGTTTATCAACGCCCGGTCAACCTGAAACTCGTCTAAGGACTGGATAAGTGTATCTGTCTGAACGTTGTTAGAAGCGCCCTCAATGTCTATACAAACGGCAAGTGTGTACATTTCTTCACTGAAGGACTGTTCTATGTGGTGTACTACCTCATGTAGAGCTGTTTCCTCTGATCTTCCTTTAACATATGCGTGGTGCTTGAATTTTAGGTTGTCATCGTCTATCTTACTTTTGTCGTCAATTATTCGCTCCATTGCTTTTAACAGGAAATAAGTTAGGCTAATAGGTCGATAAGCCTTTGGGATCGTATAACCCGCCTTGCCAGGCTTGGGTATGAAGACTACCCTTGATTCCTGCCAATTTTTTGACCTCATTTCTCCAACGAGATGACCTCATTCTGAAGAAGCGCTGGAAATATTCCGTCCGGTCCCGCAGCCTTGAAAGGAGAGAAGCTTTTTATTGCTTCTTTAACCATTGCACCCGTAATAGGTACTTGGTGCATCACACTCGGTCTGTAACTGTTCCTCTGTTGGCCCAGCATTACCACTCGGAAAATGAGTTTTCATCAAAAGCCTTACGGTATCATATATAGTTTCCATCCCTTTACCAGTTTCATCCACCAGTGTTTCGGTTTGGATATGAGTTTTTGAGAGGAATTTTTTATTTTAGACATGCTGTTAACTCTGTCTACCTGTTCACAGAAAAGCCTCCAGGAGTTACGTTTCGCCAGTCTAATGATTTTATTGTTTTCTTTGAGTCTTCTGTCGTAGTCATCCCAATATACTGATAGCTTTTTACGTCGAGCTCTGTTGTAAAGTCTGCGGACAACCTTGCCAATCGAGCGAATTTGCCCTGTCATCCATATTCAGATTTCCTTTTTCGATGCGGGCAACTATCTTCGAATGATTTAACAAGAGCCTCCGTAATCCTCCTCACATTGATATCGAAGTCTTCTGTACTTGGATAATCGTGTTTAGGCTGGCCCAATCGATTTCTAAGTAGATTGCCGAATTTGGCCCAGTCGGTTTTAGCCTTTTACGGAAACTTATTGGGTCAGGCGGTGGCCGTGCAATTTTAAACCTTATATAACGGTGGTCCGAATAGGAGTGTTCATCCGAAACCCTCCACTCATGGATCTCATCAATGAGGTTTTCTGAGCATATCGTTATATCTAATACATCTTCCCTAATTTTGTTAACAAAGGTCGCACTGTTCCCTATTTTGAGAGTTAAGAGATCGTTAGTATTCAAAAATTCTAAAAGGGCTTGTCCCCTTTTATTGGTGTCATCCGAAACCCTCCACTCATGGATCTCATCAATGAGGTTTTCTGAGCATATCGTTATATCTAACACATCTTCCCTAATTTTGTTAACAAAGGTCGCCTTGTTCCCTATGTTGAGAGTTAAGAGATCGTTAGTCTTCACAAATTCTAAAAGGGCTTGTCCCCTATTATTGGTGTCAGTACTACCCCAAGCAATATAGTGTGAGTTGGCATCACAACCATCGAATGACAGGTATACTGACGCCAGGTACATACATCCATTACCTTGCATCAGCACAGATGCGTCCGATGTTGACAACTCTGGAGAGAAAAGATAGCATACGTTTTTGTGGCACAGAATACAAGTCCTTGGACGAGTACCTGTGTTAGCGTAGAAAAGATTGTAGTTCATATGGTTTAATCCAGTAACCTTGTTACTAGTAGTCGACCACTTCTTAGAAGGCTGTGTTGTTTTTTGTCGCTCCCTCTTTTTCTTGAGTTTTTGTGCCCCTCTTCATATCCTTATCACCAACTTTGCTGGGAACTTTCTGCAAAATTGATGATGTTATCGGCAATTTGGCGATGTTATCGACCACTTCCACCTCACTTTTTGGAATTGTCTCACTCGCTTCTTTCTGTTCACTATTTTCGTTTGCCACTGCAGGCGTGTTTAAAGAAGATTTTCCAAATCCCGAAAAATGCCATGCCTTTTGTCTTCACAAGGCTATCCCTGGAATACGGGTCTATGCCTACCACCTTACTTGCCCATCCTCTGACATAGAAAGATGTTTTTGTGAGTACAGGGACGTCGCTTTTCCTTACCAGTTTCAGCTTTGCGCCGTCCCAAGGTGAGGGGATGCTCTCCACTAGTTTTTCGAGGACATCGACACAGCACTGTGATGCCAGTTTCAGCATCAAAATGCCCCTCTCAAACGTGCAACTCATTACTTGGATTGTTGGTCCATCATTAGATTCGCGAATGTGGTCCAATACCTTTGTGTAGAACAAATCTTCGAAGATACTCTTTTGCTCTTCGGGAATTCTGCCAGACGCACTACTGCTATCAATTATGGCATAGTGTAGTTCGTCCTGGATATGTTTTTTTGACTATTTGGGAATAAGATGGTGCTTCCTTACCCTTTTTTATATCCACCTTGCTTTTTCCTTTAGAATGGGTCTTTTGGTTTGAGGCCCCCCTCCTTTATGGTTGGTTTGGTGGACTTGCTCACCTTCTTAACAACAGGATCAACTTCATCTCCCACCATTAACGGATTCTGACTAGAAACTCCTTTTTTGGTAGATTAGATAGGTTTCTCCGAAGTGCTGGGTGTCGGTGAGCTCTTTTTCTTCTTAATTGATATCGCTATGCTCTTCGGGAGATCTGACTTTTTTAATATATGGAGAATAGTCAGATTCATCCTGTAATATCTTCTGCCGGTTCATCTTATTCAGTTTCCTTCTTTGTGCCCCTGACAGTCTTGTCCGATTTTCAACAATAGTAATATTGTTATCACTTGATGACTCAGAGTTCCCACTAGCTTTTAAAAGCTGGGGTTGCTTAGAGCCCCCCTTGGGTTTTCTTTATCTTCCTCATCGTTTCTTCCGCCAAAGGCTGGATGTGCTCTTGTATCTGGTTCGACTACGGGATCCGAGGCACCCAACCCCGTAGAAGTTACTTGCTCACGATTGCTCACTCATGATAACGACGACACGTGACTCGCGAGTACATCAACGCTTTCCGTCGGTACTGGGTTTATTTTTCCCTGCACCGTAATACTTCATCAGGGTTAATCATAAATTTTTCGGAGAGACCCCCATAGCCAGTATTTTCCCGTAATAAGTACGTCGATGTTGGCCTTCCAGACTACTTCCAAAATGTCTGTCCTGAGACCGATGCAACAAATTCAACCCCCACTTTAAGAACAACACACCTTGTGGATGCGTAGTAGGTAGGTGAATAGGTACTGCGTAATAGGTCGAAAAAACTATCCGCTCTCCAATAACACGTCCGTTCGCTATAACTGGCGGCGACTGATCTAAGGTCAGAGCCCTTAGATCAGACATACTTGATGCCTCAATGAGAATGGCCGAGTGGCCCCAATCCGCGTTACGACACTCACGAGCTTCTCGGAGTCTTTGTAGCGCCGCACTTAACAAAAAGACCTACAGATTGTAGGTTCAATACCATGTCGAGGGCCGCCTACGGTGTACTCTTTCTCGCACCGGATATAAATAATGATGCCGCTCTTTGTACTTTCTCTAACTTTTTGGACTAACTAATGGATTTATCCAAAGGATCGCCTGGTACAATTTGCCAATGATGGAAAACTGAAAGACAGAAGGCTTGGTCTTGGGTGTGGGTACGTAAATCAGTTTCGAAACCAAATGAATCAATGGCGGGGATTAACGCTTTAATGGTGTAGAGTGGTGAACCGGAGACGGGAGCATCTTGAGTAACATGACCTCTTCTTTTGGCTAGCACTGTATATACGGCTGAAACACAATCACAATATTTAGCCTCAGAGGACAGGTTCAGCTGGTCCCTTATTAACGCATATATTAATATATTACAACAATATATATTTGCGCACTGACTTTCACAAATAAAATGTGTGTTCACCCACAAACAAAGTTATTGTTTAAGATGTTTTCTAAATATATTTTATTTAAAAATGATTTTTAAAACTTTGCAGAATTTTTCGAATTTTAGTTAGTTTTTTACAAAATACTATTTCCAAATAACAAATATTAGAAAGGGAACATATTTTTGTTTGGAACAATATCCTCCCAAACTATAATATGTGTGTATGTCAAATATTATATATTTAGAGTGTACCCTAAACATGTGTATAATTCAAGCCGAATATGTTTGGGACAATATATTACAGAAGCGATATTTTTTCAGCGTGTACATCTTTATCAATGCGTTTTTAATTGATTTCGGTGGGCTACCCTCCGTCTTCTATTTACTTCCACTAAATACAAAATGTCAGAAATTTGTTTACAAATTTTGCCTCTTATCCACTTTGCATCACTATTTCCATCAGGATTCAAATATAATATCTTTTCACCCACTTTCAACTTTAGGTGACTTGCTTTTTCGCTTTCTTTGAATGTTTGCTTTTCTATAAGCTTTTTCGTTTTATAGTTTGACGGTACAGGTATCATATTTGAATCTGTTTTGGAATTATAGTACGACAAGAGAGTTTTTGGTTTATATGCTAAAATTAATTCACTTGGACAATTGCCAGTTACTGTTGTTGGTGTATTCCGATATTTGAAACGAAAATTGAAAATTAAATTTTGCATAGATAACTTTTTCACTTTATCGGCTAAAAAATACGATTTCAAACTACGTTTGACAGTCTGTACCCCTCCTTCGGCTAGTCCGTTACTCGGGGGGTGATAAGCTGGGCTAAATTCTTGTTTTATGCCATTACATTTTAAAAATATTTTAAATTCTTCACTGCGGAATTGCGGACCATTATCGCTTACTAGCATTCCACAGAAACCAAAGGTAAAAAATATGTGTTTCATCTTGTCAATCACAGTGAGTGTTGTTGTTTTTGATAAAATATGCACATCAATCCATTTCGAAAAATCACCTACCACAATGAGAAAATCTGTATTTTGATACTGGAAAAGGTCAATGTGAATTCGTTCAAAAGGGTATGAAGTAGCTGGCCACGTGAAATTTTGACAGTCCTTAGTCCTACTCTGCGTTTGTTGACATGACGAGCAGTTAGAAACAAATTTTTCGATATGTAAATCTATTGACGGCCACCAAACAGCTCTTCGTGCCAAAAGCTTCATTCTAACAATCCCAATATGAGTATCATGCAATACCGATAAAAGCCTTTCTCTTAAAATCGTTGGAACTACCAAACGGTCCGCGTAAAATAAACAGCCGTTCTTTACTTCTAAAGACATTTTAATGTTATTAAATGGAATTATACGATTATCCTGTTTAGTCGATCTTGGCCAATAACCTTCGGACACAAAATTCATAACTTTATTGATAGGTTCATCTTTCTCTGAAAACTTTACTATGTCCTGGATTGAAACTGGTATATAACATCCATCAAAGTTGAAAACATTTATGTTAAAATTGTGTATATTTGTTTCACCCGCTAAGGGTAAACGTGACAAAGCATCGACATTCTTTTGTTTCGAGCCTGGTCTATATTTAATTTTGCAATTGTAATTTGACAAAATCCACCTATGGAAACGAACAGAAACTATGTTGGCCAGAGGTTTTTGGTCACCCAAAAGCTTCTCTAATGGTTGGTGGTCGGTATACACCGTAAATGGATAACCGTAAACAAATTTATGAAATTTCTTAATGGCGAAGACAACTGCCAAAGCCTCTCTGTGCACCTGAGAGTATTTTTTCTCAGCTTTACTTAACGTAGACGAAAACATATAACATGGTCGTTCGTGACCCTTTACTACTACACTTAGTATGGCTCCCACTCCATAAGGTGACGCATCACATGCTATTATAATTTGTTTAGTAGGATCAAAATGAGTAAGAAGATCATTCTCACATAATAATTTCTTACAATTTACAAATGCTATGGAGCACTCCTTATCCCAGTTCCACTGAGTCTCCTTCCGGAGCAATTTGTAGAGTGGAGCTAACACCGTTGAACTATTTGGTAAAAATTAAGAGTAGTAAGCCTAAAAAACTAGCAAGCCTAAAAAACTTCGAAGTTGCTCTATATTTACCGGTTCTGGGGCTAACATTATAGAGTCCAGTTTCTCCCTTGACGGTCGTATACCTTCTGGGGTCAAAATATGCCCTAGATACTCTAGATTACTTTCCAAAATCTTACATTTTTTTCAGTTTCTGCGAATATTATATTCTTGTACCCTAGCTAAAACCTTAAACAACTTTTCTCGACAATCATCTAACCCATTACCGGCAACCAAGATGTCGTCTAAATACACAGTTACACTGTCTAGACCTTGTTACACATGTCTAAATACACAGTGACACATGTCTAGATCACAAAAACAAGTTTTTCCTCGCATATTCGTCAGTATTTCATCTATTGAAGGTAGTGGATATACCTCCATTTCAAGAACGGGGTTTATAGTTACCTTGAAGTTTCCACAAATACGGACACTCGAGTCTTTTTTAAAACACACACGATTGGCGCTGCCCAACTACAGGGTGGCTGATGAATATTGCATACTTTCAGAAACTCAAATAACTATAGCTTAATTAGTTTTAAAAATAATGGAATTTAAATGCCCCCCTGCTCGTTGATGCATGTGCAGCATCTTACCAAAAAAGTTGTTCATTACTGCTTGGAGGGTTGAGACGGGAATAGCCGCAATTGTTTCTCGAACAAAGTTCATTCAAATTTGTTGGTTTTGCTATGTAGACTTCCTGTTTGCAAAAACCCCACAAGAAAAAGTCAGGTGCAGTAAGGTAAGGCGACCTGGGGGGCCAACGGTCGCCTTACCTTAGGGTCAAAATGAGTAAGAAGATCATTCTCACATAATAATTTCTTACAATTTACAAATGCTATGGAGCACTCCTTATCCCAGTTCCACTGAGTCTCCTTCCGGAGCAATTTGTAGAGTGGAGCTAACACCGTTGAACTATTTGGTAAAAATTTAGAGTAGTAATTTAGCAAGCCTAAAAAACTTTGAAGTTGCTCTATATTTACGGGTTCTGGGGCTAACATTATAGAGTCCAGTTTCCCCCTTGACGGTCGTATACCTTCTGGGGTCAAAATATGCCCTAGATACTCTAGATTACTTTCCAAAATCTTAAATTTTTTTCAGTTTATGCGAATATTATATTCTTGTACCCTAGCTAAAACCTTAAACAACTTTTCTCGACAATCATCTATACCATTACCGGCAACCAAGATGTCTTCTAAATACACAGTTACACTGTCTAGACCTTGTTACACATGTCTAAATACACAGTGACACATGTCTAGAACACAAAAACAAGTTTTTCCTCGCATGCTCGTCAGTATTTCATGTATTAAAGGTAGTGGATATACCTCCATTTCAAGAACGGGGTTTATAGTTACCTTGAAGTTTCCACAAATACGGACACTCGAGTCTTTTTTAAAACACACACGATTGCCGCTGCCCAACTACAGGGTAGCTGATGAATATTGCTACTTTAAGAAACTCAAATAACTATAGCTTAATTAGTTTTAAAAATAATGGAATTTAAATGCCCCCCCCCCCCTGCTCATTGATGCATGTGCGGCATCTTACCAAAAAGTTGTTCATTACTGCTTGGAGAGTTGAGACGGGAATAGCCGCAATTGTTTCTCGAACAAAGTTCATTCAAATTTGTTGGTTTTGCTTTGTAGGCTTCCTGTTTGCAAAAACCCCACAAGAAAAAGTCAGGTGCAGTAAGGTAAGGCGACCTGGGGGGGCCAACGGAATGTGGAGTTTCTGGATATCAGCTTATTGGGAAATTTTCTCCCAATTCTGTCATAACAGGCCGGGCTATGTGAGGAGTTACACCATCTTGCTGAAACCACACAGAGTTGAAAGAAATTCTCATTCGGCGTAATTCTGGATAGAAAAACTCTCTCAACGTGCTCAAGTAACGGCCTCCAGTAACTGTAACGGTGTGACCGTTTTCTTCCAAGAAGTAGGGCTGCAACTGAAACTGCACACCACACTGTGACACGAAGTGGATGCAATTCCGTCTCATGGAGTATCTGTGGGTTGGAAGCACTCCATATTCGACAATTTTGTTTGTTTATGTTGCCGTTTAAATCGAAATGGGCCTCGTCAGACATGAAAAGACAGTTTAACATGTTTCCGTCCTCTTCAACCATTTGAAGCATCTTTTGGCAAAATTCCAATCGAATCGGGAAGTCTGCTGAGTTGTTGGCCATTTGAATTTTATATGGGAATAACTCCAAATCTTTGTGCATAATTGACTGCAATGACTGTCTGCTTATACCCATTTGAGCAGATAAGGTTCTTGTCAAAACTCTTGGATTGTTTTGTATGGCATCAGCTACAGCAGCGATTGTTTCCTCCGTCCGAACTGAAGGGTTTCGATGGTAAGGTCTTCTGTTGACTGTCCCATGCTCGGAAAAATCTTTAACAAGTCTCTTTATGGTCCATCTGCTCGGAGGATTGCCGCCAAACGTAGTGGATATACCTCCATTTCAAGAACGGGGTTTATAGTTACCTTGAAGTTTCCACAAATACGGACACTCGAGTCTTTTTTAAAACACACACGATTGGCGCTGCCCAACTACAGGGTGGCTGATGAATATTGCATACTTTCAGAAACTCAAATAACTATAGCTTAATTAGTTTTAAAAATAATGGAATTTAAATGCCCCCCTGCTCGTTGATGCATGTGCAGCATCTTACCAAAAAAGTTGTTCATTACTGCTTGGAGGGTTGAGACGGGAATAGCCGCAATTGTTTCTCGAACAAAGTTCATTCAAATTTGTTGGTTTTGCTATGTAGACTTCCTGTTTGCAAAAACCCCACAAGAAAAAGTCAGGTGCAGTAAGGTAAGGCGACCTGGGGGGCCAACGGTCGCCTTACCTTAGGGTCAAAATGAGTAAGAAGATCATTCTCACATAATAATTTCTTACAATTTACAAATGCTATGGAGCACTCCTTATCCCAGTTCCACTGAGTCTCCTTCCGGAGCAATTTGTAGAGTGGAGCTAACACCGTTGAACTATTTGGTAAAAATTTAGAGTAGTAATTTAGCAAGCCTAAAAAACTTTGAAGTTGCTCTATATTTACGGGTTCTGGGGCTAACATTATAGAGTCCAGTTTCCCCCTTGACGGTCGTATACCTTCTGGGGTCAAAATATGCCCTAGATACTCTAGATTACTTTCCAAAATCTTAAATTTTTTTCAGTTTATGCGAATATTATATTCTTGTACCCTAGCTAAAACCTTAAACAACTTTTCTCGACAATCATCTATACCATTACCGGCAACCAAGATGTCTTCTAAATACACAGTTACACTGTCTAGACCTTGTTACACATGTCTAAATACACAGTGACACATGTCTAGAACACAAAAACAAGTTTTTCCTCGCATGCTCGTCAGTATTTCATGTATTAAAGGTAGTGGATATACCTCCATTTCAAGAACGGGGTTTATAGTTACCTTGAAGTTTCCACAAATACGGACACTCGAGTCTTTTTTAAAACACACACGATTGCCGCTGCCCAACTACAGGGTAGCTGATGAATATTGCTACTTTAAGAAACTCAAATAACTATAGCTTAATTAGTTTTAAAAATAATGGAATTTAAATGCCCCCCCCCCTGCTCATTGATGCATGTGCGGCATCTTACCAAAAAGTTTTTCATTACTGCTTGGAGAGTTGAGACGGGAATAGCCGCAATTGTTTCTCGAACAAAGTTCATTCAAATTTGTTGGTTTTGCTTTGTAGGCTTCCTGTTTGCAAAAACCCCACAAGAAAAAGTCAGGTGCAGTAAGGTAAGGCGACCTGGGGGGGCCAACGGAATGTGGAGTTTCTGGATATCAGCTTATTGGGAAATTTTCTCCCAATTCTGTCATAACAGGCCGGGCTATGTGAGGAGTTACACCATCTTGCTGAAACCACACAGAGTTGAAAGAAATTCTCATTCGGCGTAATTCTGGATAGAAAAACTCTCTCAACGTGCTCAAGTAACGGCCTCCAGTAACTGTAACGGTGTGACCGTTTTCTTCCAAGAAGTAGGGCTGCAACTGAAACTGCACACCACACTGTGACACGAAGTGGATGCAATTCCGTCTCATGGAGTATCTGTGGGTTGGAAGCACTCCATATTCGACAATTTTGTTTGTTTATGTTGCCGTTTAAATCGAAATGGGCCTCGTCAGACATGAAAAGACAGTTTAACATGTTTCCGTCCTCTTCAACCATTTGAAGCATCTTTTGGCAAAATTCCAATCGAATCGGGAAGTCTGCTGAGTTGTTGGCCATTTGAATTTTATATGGGAATAACTCCAAATCTTTGTGCATAATTGACTGCAATGACTGTCTGCTTATACCCATTTGAGCAGATAAGGTTCTTGTCGAAACTCTTGGATTGTTTTGTATGGCATCAGCTACAGCAGCGATTGTTTCCTCCGTCCGAACTGAAGGGTTTCGATGGTAAGGTCTTCTGTTGACTGTCCCATGCTCGGAAAAATCTTTAACAAGTCTCTTTATGGTCCATCTGCTCGGAGGATTGCCGCCAAACGTTATTAAATTTTTTTTTTTGGTAGCAGCTTTCATCAGCCACCCTGTACTATTACGGACGGACTATATGATACCTTCATCGCAGATACTTTTTAATTCTGTCTCCACTTTTTCCTTTAAACTCAACGGCACTGAGTACGGGTTAAAAAACTTGGGTGATGAGCCTGGCTTAACAAAAATATCTGCGGTAAAATTATTGATTGGATTCTTATTATGTTCAAACAATGCTGGAAACTTAATTCTAAGCTCCTCCATGATGTTAGATTAACATATGGTTTTTACCGCTAAGGTTTCACATGACTTACGGACGGACAAAGTGAAAAAGTTACGCCACGAGGGAAATAGAATATCAAGCCAATTTCTTCCCATTAATGGGGGAAAAATATGCTTTTGACGAATGCCCCTTTTTTCCGCAGCTCAAGCAGTTCCAGTCCTTTGCTGGGCATCTGCCGACAGCATGTTTTGTTGTACACCTAGGACATTTTTCGTATGTTTGCTTCTGTCGTTGGTGACTTACTTTGTGAATAACGTACGACGTCGACTGCATACCTTTCTGTTCTTTATCCACCAATTCGAAGGACTGCTCCAACTTACACGTTTCCTCCCACGACGTCTATGCTGTAGACAATCATTTTGTCTGAAGTTGACTGCTACTTATTCCACAAACCAATCTGTCAAGAAGCGCATCTTGTAAAAACGAGCCAAATTAGCACTTGGCAGCTAATAGTTTTAAATTCACTATGAATTTAGCAATCGATTCGTTTGGCTTCTGTGAACAGCTGTAGAACTTGAACCTTTCAGCAATTATATTTTTCTCTGGTTTGAAATGAGGTGTGATAGATTTAATCAAATCTTTGAACGCCTTCTCTGTGGCTTTATCCGGTAGCACAATACTTTTGATGCGCTTGTAAGTTTCTGGTCCCACCAAGGTGAATCTGATCGTTGCTGATCAGTCGTAGTGAACGGACGTGTTTAGCACAGAGCGGATAGTTAAAATCTACTACGTAGTACCTATTACGCAATCGAAAAAAAATCTGTACAAAGTCTGGAAGGTCTACATCGTAGTACCTATTACGGGCTAATACAGACAAAAAAAATCGTTGACGGGGATACCTTCGGGTTCCGATGGAGCGGGGTTCCCCAATCGTCCTACTGTCCGTCCGTTGGTCTTGGCCAAAGCCGACCACAACATGGTGAAAATTTCCCCCAGTACTCACAACAGGTGGTACGGTGAGGGAAAAACGTCATGTCCGACCGTCAAAACGGAAGCACAATGAGCAACGGATAGCGCTCAGAGTTTTGACGAAGTTGGAGGCTGTTGAGGTTTCGGCTCTTACCGAAACACAAAAAGAGTCACTTACCTGGGCTAAAGGCGTCATAGATGCTTCTAAGGCCAATCAGCCGGCTGAAAGTCACAAATTCAGATGTGTTAATGGCTAATAAAGTCAAAAGAATCAGATCACCTGATGAACCCCTGCCTTCGAAAAAGGCAAGAGGCCCTAATGTCACCATCAACAGGACACTCACCAAGCCCTTCAATGAAGTGGCGAAGGAGAGTCTAGTGATGGCCGTTATAGACAGAAGTAGTGAGGATGGATCCATCCTCAAGGACAAATGGTGCCATGTGCATTCAGCCATTATGGCTCATTACCTCGATGTCCGAAGAGAAATGCCGGGCACACCACCAATTTGCATCGATGCAGGATGGTATCAGGGGAGAGTAAAGCTCTTATATTTCGGTGATGCCAGATCAGTAGACCTGTATAAGGCTGCTCTGAGTCGAGCGGGTGAGGTGTGGCCGGTTGCCCAGTTGGATGTTGTGGAAAAAACAACATCCCTAGTCACCCTAGAGCCATCGCCTGGGTTACAGAAAAGCCCTCCAACCCGGCTGACAGATTAGAAATAATAAAAGATTCAAATCCTGGTCTGCCGGCCCATAATTGGAGAATCAGCAAGGTGGGTGAGGCGGATGGTAAAAAGCGGCAGGTCAATTTGATCCTTAACGCTGAATCCACCTCCCATATACAACGTGCAAGTGCAACCCTACAATGTGGCTTCGAGACTATAGTCTTCAAGGTATACAAGCAGGACATAGTTCCCACTACGGAAGGTGAGTCATCCACCGTGGTTGATACTCAGCTTTCTGGAAGTGTGGAGGTATCCACGCCCATTATTTCTGGTGACTCCAACTCTAACAGAAGATCTGTAACGTCCTACTCTGAGGACGAAAGCTCTACTTTTGACACAGAGGGGCTGAGGGGAGTCTCCGGACTCTTTGACGCATCTGGCGGCGACATGCTTCTCGATGATACGGACGAAGAGATCGATAACACTCTTGTCGGGGTGGATGTTAATCTGTCCATTACCAATGATGGTAAGCATTTTACAGATTAACCTCCATCACGCTAAAGCAGCCTCATATATTGGGACCCCCAGTTACTTGCCTTATGAAGCTGTAGTACCGACTGCTCCATCCAGGGAAGTAGTAGAAGAAGCCACGTCTGACGACGTCGAGCTGATTGTTGGCGCAGACACGAACGCGGATATAAACAATAGGGGTGATTCGCTTCTTGACTTTATTCTAACTACCAACCTAAGTATTTGTAACATAGGTAATAAACCGACCTTTACAATTAAAGACAGACAAGAAGTACTAGACGTAACGTTTGCTACTGACCGGCTGTCAGACAAAATTATTGGGTGGAATGTACTGGACGACCACTCATTCTCAGATAACGAATATATTGAGTTCAAACTCGCTGAAAAAGCGCCTGAACCTGCCGTCCACAGAAATGTGAGAAATGAAAAGAATTTCAAGAAAGTCCTCAACTCCAAACTTCTGTACGAACCGAATGACAAAACCGGTCTGGATAATCTGGTCGAGCATATCACCACATCATTCAATAGTTCCCTTGAAGAAGCCTGTCCAAAAGCAAGGTAGAAGGGTAAAACTAAACCCCAATGGTGGACTTCTGAGCTAACGGCTATGAAAAAGACCTGCAACAAGCTATTCAACAAGGCTAAATCTACTGGGGTCGCTAATGTTTGGGATGCCTATAAAGAGCAACTCAAGATCTATAAGAAGGAGCTTAGAAAGGCGCAAAGATGCTGTTGGTATACCTTCTGTGGCGAAGTGGAAAAGGTCTCCGACGCCGCAAGGCTGAGGAAAATACTATCAGCTTCACCCTGTACAGTGGGTTACTTGCAGGATGAGGCAAATAATTGGACCAAAAACAGCGAGCAGTCGCTCAATGTACTGCTCGACACACATTTCCCGGGGAACTCTCTAAAGAACCAGAGGATCAGCAGGACCAACAACGTCGCTAGCTTGTTGACTGAGAGATCCAGAATAAGCTGGGCTATTAATAGCTTTGAGCCCTTCAAGTCACCTGGACCAGACGGCATCACTCCAGCAGAAATGCAGAAAATGTTGAAGTACATTATCCCCTGGCTGGAGAAAATTTATGTAGGCTGTATCAGGCTTTCATACATCCCGAATCGATGGAGGGATACCAAAGTGGTATTCATACCTGCTAGATCTAGAACGTTGTGGCTGCAAGGTCGTGGCATGTGCGGACGACGTTGCAATCGCAGTGAGTGGCAAATTCGAAAACGTCCTCCGAGACATTCTACAGGTGGCTCTTAACAAATTGGCTAGATGGGCCAGAAGCAGCGGTTTGGGCGTAAACCCAAAAAAGACAGAATTGGTTCTCTGTACTAGGATGAATAAAGTCCCACACGTGGACCTCCACCTCGGATAAATGGAACAGATCTAGTCTTTTCTGAAAGTGCAAAATTTTTAGGAATAATTCTAGATGGAAAACTGTTATTTAGACTTAACGTATTGGAACGTGTAAGGAAGGCCAACGTCGCCTTATATTCCTGCAAAAAGGCTGTAGGGTCGCGGTGGGGCCTCTCTCCGAAAATCGTCCACTGGATATATATAGCAGTAGTTCGTCCTATACTGCTATACGGCATTGTGGTATGGTGGACGGCAACTGACAAACTAACCATCACCAACTAACTAACAAAGGTTCAGAGAACAGCCTGCCTGAGCATAATCGGAGCCTTAAGGACTACAGCGACCGAGTCTCTACAAGCCCTACTCTATATACTGCCGATTAATATTGTGGCGAGAGAAGTTGCAACCAGAGCGACAACGGTGTACACCTTCGAGAGAAATTACATTACTATCAGCCGTATTCATAACACTAGGTCACAAATAACAAAATTTTCTCTGTTATTTGTTTCTAGCATACTTTTTCTCATTGATTTTGACCTACTAAACACGAAAATGAGTTTTAAAAATTTTTCTGTCGATTGGTTTTCGAGATACAAATTTTTGAACTTTTTTTTTAAATTTTTGGAGGTACACTTACAATTTTGAGCATATCTTTCGTCTTCTTTGACGTATTTGATCCTACTACTAAGCAAATTGAGCCGTCTACAACTCATTCTCAGAAAATTTTCAAATCGGGTGAGTAGTTTTGATGTTGGCGGCTTAAAAAGGTTAAAAAACTGCGTTTTTTTAGTAAAAATGTGGCAGAAAAATTCATATAAAAATTCATATAAAATATAAAACGCGATGCTAACAGCGATTTTGGTTTTTTTACGTATAGCTGGCATTTTTCCAAAGAAAATAAGCACTTACTTAACAAAATCTGACAACAAATGGCGGACTTATAATTTTTTTTGGTAAAAGACCGAAATTCCGCTATTTCACGATATTTTGATTTTCATTATTTGCACAGCTTACCTACCCAACGCAAACGAATAAATACATTTGAACTTAATTTAAAATAAACAAATTAGTCTTAGTATATTATTTTTTAATTTATTTAGAGCACTACATACTCAATGTATGGCACAATTAGAAATTGATGTGCCAGGTTAGCTAAACTAACGAAATTAACCAAATCAACGCCCAAAAAAAATGAGTAGAAACAAAGATATAACTGTACATTTTATGCCATGTGGAAAAACAGCTGACTTCTTCTTTGTTTTTTGTATTCGCTGCAATTGGTCTCACGTATTAGGGTCCAAATGTAGTCACCCATCATAGCCGTGTCATAGATACCCTGATAGCGTCGTTCCATAGCCTTCAATTCCTGATGAAAGCGCTCGCCGTGTTCGTCGCTCACGTCTCCTAAATTCTCAGGGAAAAAATCCAAATGAGAATGCAGAAAGTGTATTTTAAGTGACATGTGCACTCCTACCCAAAAATGAAAAAAAAACGAGAATTAAAACGCTATTTAAATTAACATTTGTTTCAAAAAAACCTACCCATTGCTTCATAGTTCTTTACCAGATCCTCAACTATGTCCTTATAATTATCGCTTTTGTTGAATTCGCTGAAGGAATTCCATGCTGCGGCTTCGATGGGTGATAACAGCTTCGGGAATGTTTCATCTTTCAACATTTTTTTTATCTCGGGTCCTGCGAAGACTCCTTCTTTAATTTTTGCCAGCGAAAGGTAAGGGAAAATTTAACGTAAATAGGCAAAAGCTTCACCTTCTTTGTCCAATTTTTTGGCAAAATTTTTTATCAAACCCAATTTTATGTGCAGCGGCGGAAGTATTATATTTTCACGGTTCTCTATTAGTGGTTTGCGCTGAACATTCGCTTCTCCAACTACAGGTTTCGTTCGTTCCGGCCTTTTTTTGGAATATAATGCTGATCATCAGCGCGGCTATTCCAAAGGCACAGAAAACAGCAATGTCGCGTATAGCCTCCTTGGAGTCCACACAGAATGGCCACAACTTTGAGGTCGGCGCATATTTTCCAATTATATTTGCTATACTCTATGCATTTCAGCAAAATGTTCATAGTTTCATAGTTCTCCTTTGAATGAACCGCATGAGCAATAGGAAGAGATGGCTTTTCATTCCCATTATGTAAGAGAACTGCCTTCAAGCTCTCTTTGTTGCTGTCAATAAACAACCTCCATTCATTGGGGTTGTGAATTTGGTGAAGCTCTTGGAACAAGCCGGAAATGTCGCTGCAAAAACATATTTCGTCTTTCTTTGTATAAAATTTTGCATACTGCTGGTGACGCTTCCTGTACGCTGTTACTTTCACTTCTGAATCCGCAAATCCACACTGTACCATCCGAGACGCAAAAAGTTCGGATTTCTCCTTAGTGAGACCAAAATCGCGCACCCAATCGTTTAGTTCGGCCTGTGACAGTAATTTTCGCTTTCTGCACGCCCCAAATTCGCTTGCACTTGACTCGGACTCTTGATCTGACGATTCTGCTTTTTGAAGAGATGCACCAGGGCACACTGGATATGGTACATCATTCGAATGTGGTACTGGAAGTGCAAACGATCCCACTTGAGCGTAGTTCCATTTTAAAAATCTCCCTACCCCACTGTTTGTGGTGAGGCAAAAATAAAAGTCTGTGGAATGGCATAGCGGCTTTTTCCACATCATTGGTGTATCGAATTTCATATGGCGCCTAAAATTAAAATAAATTACTATATTTGCTTTGCTTAATGTGTTTAAATAAAAATTCTTACCTTCCGCCAGCTGCCCAGTTGGTTAGGATTATATAGCAAAGATCACATAGCGACTTAGGTGTCCATGGTTCTGTGATATTTGGTGAAATACCAAAATAATTCAAATAGTGCAATTGCACTGCTGGAGTAAACGTGTGTGCGTGATTATTCTTTATAAACTCGCCACAAACATTGCAGAAATTGTCTGGATTGTTCAAACACTCGAACACACGTAGTCTTTTACTCATTGTCTTACTTGTTGGGTAGGTATTATATGCACTTAAATTCAATTTGTTTCACTTTTTACTCGTACTACTCGCGTTCGTAGACACTTGTTGAATGACAAAAAACGATAAATGAGCACCTATAAATACTAAGTATGTTACAATATTTTACTGACAGGTACTTATGAATGGGCGCATCTTTTAAGGGTGGCTAGATTCAGCAAGTGTGCGTTTCAAATTGTGGAAAAGTTTCCAAATAATGACCACTCACAAATGTGGGGGGAATTTCTGTAAAAAGCAAATTGAGCCGTCTACAACTCATTCTCAGAAAATTTTCAAATCGGGTGAGTAGTTTTGATGTTGGCGGCTTAAAAAGGTTAAAAAACTGCGTTTTTTTAGTAAAAATGTGGCAGAAAAATTCATATAAAAATTCATATAAAATATAAAACGCGATGCTAACAGCGATTTTGGTTTTTTTACGTATAGCTGGCATTTTTCCAAAGAAAATAAGCACTTACTTAACAAAATCTGACAACAAATGGCGGACTTATAATTTTTTTGGTAAAAGACCGAAATTCCGCTATTTCACGATATTTTGATTTTCATTATTTGCACAGCTTACCTACCCAACGCAAACGAATAAATACATTTGAACTTAATTTAAAATAAACAAATTAGTCTTAGTATATTATTTTTTAATTTATTTAGAGCACTACATACTCAATGTATGGCACAATTAGAAATTGATGTGCCAGGTTAGCTAAACTAACGAAATTAACCAAATCAACGCCCAAAAAAAATGAGTAGAAACAAAGATATAACTGTACATTTTATGCCATGTGGAAAAACAGCTGACTTCTTCTTTGTTTTTTGTATTCGCTGCAATTGGTCTCACGTATTAGGGTCCAAATGTAGTCACCCATCATAGCCGTGTCATAGATACCCTGATAGCGTCGTTCCATAGCCTTCAATTCCTGATGAAAGCGCTCGCCGTGTTCGTCGCTCACGTCTCCTAAATTCTCAGGGAAAAAATCCAAATGAGAATGCAGAAAGTGTATTTTAAGTGACATGTGCACTCCTACCCAAAAATGAAAAAAAACGAGAATTAAAACGCTATTTAAATTAACATTTGTTTCAAAAAAACCTACCCATTGCTTCATAGTTCTTTACCAGATCCTCAACTATGTCCTTATAATAATCGCTTTTGTTGAATTCGCTGAAGGAATTCCATGCTGCGGCTTCGATGGGTGATAACAGCTTCGGGAATGTTTCATCTTTCAACATTTTTTTTATCTCGGGTCCTGCGAAGACTCCTTCTTTAATTTTTGCCAGCGAAAGGTAAGGGAAAATTTAACGTAAATAGGCAAAAGCTTCACCTTCTTTGTCCAATTTTTTGGCAAAATTTTTTATCAAACCCAATTTTATGTGCAGCGGCGGAAGTATTATATTTTCACGGTTCTCTATTAGTGGTTTGCGCTGAACATTCGCTTCTCCAACTACAGGTTTCGTTCGTTCCGGCCTTTTTTTGGAATATAATGCTGATCATCAGCGCGGCTATTCCAAAGGCACAGAAAACAGCAATGTCGCGTATAGCCTCCTTGGAGTCCACACAGAATGGCCACAACTTTGAGGTCGGCGCATATTTTCCAATTATATTTGCTATACTCTATGCATTTCAGCAAAATGTTCATAGTTTCATAGTTCTCCTTTGAATGAACCGCATGAGCAATAGGAAGAGATGGCTTTTCATTCCCATTATGTAAGAGAACTGCCTTCAAGCTCTCTTTGTTGCTGTCAATAAACAACCTCCATTCATTGGGGTTGTGAATTTGGTGAAGCTCTTGGAACAAGCCGGAAATGTCGCTGCAAAAACATATTTCGTCTTTCTTTGTATAAAATTTTGCATACTGCTGGTGACGCTTCCTGTACGCTGTTACTTTCACTTCTGAATCCGCAAATCCACACTGTACCATCCGAGACGCAAAAAGTTCGGATTTCTCCTTAGTGAGACCAAAATCGCGCACCCAATCGTTTAGTTCGGCCTGTGACAGTAATTTTCGCTTTCTGCACGCCCCAAATTCGCTTGCACTTGACTCGGACTCTTGATCTGACGATTCTGCTTTTTGAAGAGATGCACCAGGGCACACTGGATATGGTACATCATTCGAATGTGGTACTGGAAGTGCAAACGATCCCACTTGAGCGTAGTTCCATTTTAAAAATCTCCCTACCCCACTGTTTGTGGTGAGGCAAAAATAAAAGTCTGTGGAATGGCATAGCGGCTTTTTCCACATCATTGGTGTATCGAATTTCATATGGCGCCTAAAATTAAAATAAATTACTATATTTGCTTTGCTTAATGTGTTTAAATAAAAATTCTTACCTTCCGCCAGCTGCCCAGTTGGTTAGGATTATATAGCAAAGATCACATAGCGACTTAGGTGTCCATGGTTCTGTGATATTTGGTGAAATACCAAAATAATTCAAATAGTGCAATTGCACTGCTGGAGTAAACGCGCCACAAACATTGCAGAAATTGTCTGGATTGTTCAAACACTCGAACACACGTAGTCTTTTACTCATTGTCTTACTTGTTGGGTAGGTATTATATGCACTTAAATTCAATTTGTTTCACTTTTTACTCGTACTACTCGCGTTCGTAGACACTTGTTGAATGACAAAAAACGATAAATGAGCACCTATAAATACTAAGTATGTTACAATATTTTACTGACAGGTACTTATGAATGGGCGCATATTTTAAGGGTGGCTAGATTCAGCAAGTGTGCGTTTCAAATTGTGGAAAAGTTTCCAAATAATGACCACTCACAAATGTGGGGGGAATTTCTGTAAAAAAATCCGATACAGGTAGCCATCGGGAAAACACACATCAATAAAAAAGTGTAATTCCCTTTTTTCCCTTTAATTGACTGTGAACGGAGTAGCAGTCATAAAGGAACACGAAGAGCGTCCACGCACATTCAGAAGCGTATATTACTCTGCAACCACAATCATAAAAATTAAATAACTATTTGTGTATTACTTATTTTTTTTAATTCTGAGAATCATAAAAATTACGTAAACGTTTTTTCCAAACAATTTTGTACATGTAAAGTGGGTTTGCCAAAATTCGTATCGTAAAATGCACCTGTGTTTCTATGTTCTGCATTTTCATTATACCATTTTCGACGAAACGTCCCTACGGTATTGTAAATAGGTTTTTTACAATTATGAAATATTTGTGTTATTAATATTAATTTAAAAATTTTATCAAAACTGCAAAGTGCTGTGACATTTGAAAAAAATTTCCAAAAAAAAATTGCTGATTTCACTAAATTTTTGAAATTTCACGTCCCTTGCCAGAACAGAAGACATTAACCCAGGGTGGTGAAATTTTGAACAGAAGTAACTTATGTATAGGAGCAACTGTTCCGTTCTATTCCAAAAGGATTATAAAAAACTTGCTTTTTCGATCCCTCCTAGTAGGTTAGCTGTGCAAATAATGAAAATCAAAATATCGTGAAATAGCGGAATTTCGGTCTTATACCAAAAAAATTATAAGTCCGCCATTTGTTGTCAGATTTTGTTAAGTAAGTGCTTATTTTCTTTGGAAAAATGCCAGCTTTACGTAAAAAAACCAAAATCGCTGTTAGCATCGCGTTTTATATTTTATATGAATTTTTATATGAATTTTTCTGCCACATTTTTACTAAAAAAACGCAGTTTTTTAACCTTTTTAAGCCGCCAACATCAAAACTACTCACCCGATTTGAAAATTTTCTGAGAATGAGTTGTAGACGGCTCAATTTGCTTTAATTTGAGTCAAATACGTCAAAGAAGACGAAAGATATGCTCAAAATTGTAAGTGTACCTCCAAAAATTTAAAAAAAAAGTTCAAAAATTTGTATCTCGAAAACCAATCGACAGAAAAATTTTTAAAACTCATTTTCGTGTTCAGTAGGTCAAAATCAATGCGAAAAACTATGCTAGAACCAAATAACAAAACGACTGTTGGCTAGTGTAATAAAATCCTAATTATGCATATCACTAGTGAATTTTGTAAAATTTTCCTTTCTTGTGTTGTGGTTTTGCAACAATATAAGTTTATGGTCCTTTATGAAACAATATAGGGAAAAAGAATGCGAAAATTCATTAATTATACCGATTTACAATATCGTGAAAAAGGAGAACACAAAAATGCATTTTATATACCGATGGACGCAGAATCATTCCCTGAGTTGATTTAGCCATGTCCGTCCGTCTGTGACAATCAAAGTACTGCTCGAAAAAAGGAAACAATCCTTACGAAATTCTTGGGATAAGGAGCAGCTTATGTTGCACAATGCCTTTAACTCTTCCTGGAAAAATGCGACAAATCGGTCCACGTTTTGATATACGCCCCATTAAATGGTACATTCCGTTTTGACATAAACAAATTCTAGAAGACACAGTTACGTATTTTATTCTTTTTTCCTTTAACCTAAACCAATTCTATAAAATATGTTCAAAATCAGTCTTAAAATATTTTTTCCTCTTAATTAAAAAACCCATAAAAATGTTTTGCAAATGCATACGAAGAAAAAGCAAATGTCACTTTAACAAACGCTTAAAGTAGGGTCGAACCAATATTAAAATGCACGCATTTAACAATGGTTTACAAAAGTTGTTTTCAGCTAATAATCGTTTATGAATACAGTTTTAACCAATTTTGCTTAACAAAGGTTTGTAAAGCTGTTTTAAGTTTTTATGAATACGGCTGTTATAATTTAATTTTGAACACGATTGCTAATATACATTGCGATTCGTAGTGAATTTGTCAAGTGACTATTCACAGTTGAATCCGTTATCGCCCGATACCTTAGCAAGGCTCTAAAATTGCCATCATTTTGAATAGTTTCATTTGAATCGATTCTACCTGTAACACAACTTCCTCCTAGTGCTAAGCCTAGTCGACCCCAAAGGACTACTGTTTGAACTATTGCTTCCAAATGCTTTCTATTTTCGTTTACGACCTGCTTTTCCTTAATTTGTAATTGTTTATCGATGGACGCTGTGGCTTGTTTTTCTACATTAGATCTCATTTCAGCTTTTAATACACTGTTTTATGGTATTCGAGTGATGAGTGGTGGCGAAATACGTCCAGTGCTTTTTTCCAATTGTTAAATGATCTTGATACCAAGTTAACTAGTTTTTTGTTCTGCACTTATGTATCCCTAAGAGCAAATAATACACATGTTTTACAGAAAGCACCGACTTAATTCGCCAACCATCTTATTTATGTAACCAAGAAAGTTGGAATTTTTAACTTCTTTGCCCAGTCGTGGAAAACTATAATTATTTGGTGGAACCCAGATTTTTTCATGAAGACCTTCTATATAGTAGAACTCTCAGAAGCTAACTTGTTCACGAATAAACCTATATCATATGGTGATACTTCGTTTGGGTTACTGGAAGCTGTAGAGTTTGATTTAGTTGACTTTTCCATATGGCCATCATTCGTTTCGACGGGCAAATTACATCTCTGTGGATCCTTTAATAATGAAGAATATTAAAAAAAATCATTGTAGATATAGTAATAATCATTGCGGAACTTTAAGTATTTCGTTATTCACACATACACGTATTATAAAAAATAATTATATGATTTTTTACATTCTGCTTAGTAGTTAAGTGTATCATAATACTTACGTCATCCTCCTCAATTATTTGCCTTTTATTAAAATATTGTCGAATATCCATCCACTTGTGGCATTTTTACGAATTGACACAATCACTTCTCCGCGATTTAAAATGGAATGTCACGTGTTCACCGCACTTATTTAAATTGAACTAAAGGTTAGTATTGTGTATGTTTGCAATGTGTAAATGTACAATGCACTTGTGCATACACAATGAAGTCTACAATATGGTACTACCTATTCCTACAATTGTTAACGCTGCTCTAATTGTATTTTTATTACAAAACGGAAAATTCTTAATAATAATTGGCACGAATAATAAATAATATATAAAATAAATAAATAATAAAATGTCTTGTTCAATCTTAACAATCCATCATCTAAACTGTTTTATACACCGATGGACGCAGAATCATTCCCTGAGTCGATTTAGCCATGTCCGTCCGTCTGTGACAATCAAAGTACTGCTCGAAAAAAGGAAACAATCCTTACGAAATTTTTGGGATAAGGAGCAGCTTATGTTGCACAATGCCTTTAACTCTTCCTGGAAAAATGCGACAAATCGGTCCACGTTTTGATATACCTCCCATTTAAAGGTACATTCCGTTTTGACATAAACACGTTCCAGAAGGCACAGTTATGTATTTTATTCATGTTTTCTTATTTTAACCTAAACCATTTTTAGAAAATTTGTTCAAAATCAGTCTTATAATATTTTTTTCTTTTAATTAAAAAATTGCATAAAAATGTTTTGCTAAAGCATACGAAGAAAAAGCAAATGTCACTTTAACAGACGCTTAAAGTGGGGTCGAACCAATATTAAAATTAAACCATTTAACAATGGTTTACAAAAGTTGTGTTAGGCTAATAATCGTTTATGAATACAGTTTTAACCAATTTTGCTTAACAAAGGTTTGTAAAGCTGTTTTAAGTTTTTATGAATACGGCTGTTATAATTTAATTTTGAACACGATTGCTAATATACATTGCAATTCGTAGTGAATTTGTCAAGTGACTATTCACATTTGAATCCGTTATCGCCCGATACCTTAGCAAGGCTCTAAAATTGCCATCATTTTGAATAGTTTCATTTGAATCGATTCTACCTGTAACACAACTTCCTCCTAGTGCTAAGCCTAGTCGACCACAAAGGACTACTGTTTGAAATATTGCTTCCAAATGCTTTCTATTTTCGTTTACGACCTGCTTTTCCTTAATTTGTAATTGTTTATCGATGGACGCTGTGGCTTGCTTTTCTACATTAGATCTCATTTCAGCTTTTAATACACTGTTTTATGGTATTCGAGTGATGAGTGGTGGCGAAATACGTCCAGTGCTTTTTTCCAATTGTTAAATGATCTTGATACCAAGTTAACTAGTTTTTTGTTATGCACTTATGT
Organism: Eudasyphora cyanicolor; assembly: GCA_963930755.1. Lineage (NCBI taxonomy): Eukaryota > Metazoa > Arthropoda > Insecta > Diptera > Muscidae > Eudasyphora > Eudasyphora cyanicolor. The sequence continues at coordinate 108,380,104 of OZ005737.1, forward strand.
ATCCCTAAGAGCAAATAATACACATGTTTTACAGAAAGCACCGACTTAATTCGCGGAGTACGCCAACCATTTTATTTATGTAACCAAGAAAGTTGGAATTTTTAACTTCTTTGCCCAGTCGTGGAAAACTATAATTATTTGGTGGAATCCAGATTTTTCATGAAGACCTTCTATATAGTAGAACTCTCAGAAGCTAACTTTTTCACGAATAAACCTATATCATATGGTGATACTTCGTTTGGGTTACTGGAAGCTGTAGAGTTTGATTTAGTTGACTTTTCCATATGGCCATCATTCGTTTCGACGGGCAAATTACATCTCTGTGGATCCTTTAATAATGAAGAATATTAAAAAAAATCATTGTAGATATAGTAATAATCATTGCGGAACTTTAAGTATTTCGTTATTCACACATACACGTATTATAAAAAATAATTATATGATTTTTTACATTCTGCTTAGTAGTTAAGTGTATCATAATACTTACGTCATCCTCCTCAATTATTTGCCTTTTATTAAAATATTGTCGAATATCCATCCACTTGTGGCATTTTTACGAATTGACACAATCACTTCTCCGCGATTTAAAATGGAATGTCACGTGTTCACCGCACTTATTTAAATTGAACTAAAGGTTAGTATTGTGTATGTTTACAATGTGTAAATGTACAATGAAGTCTACAACTTGGCATACACAATGAAGTCTACAATATGGTACTACCTATTCCTACTGTTGTTAACGCTGCTCTAATTGTATTTTTACTACAAAACGGAAAATTCTTAATAATAATTGGCACGAATAATAAATAATATATAAAATAAATAAATAATAAAATGTTTTGTTCAATCTTAATAATATATATATATATATTTGAATAATTCAATAATATATATTATTGAATAATTTTATGTTTATTATTAAATTTTTATAAAACATATTCGCAGGACAAACTTCGCAATGGAATCCACATATACGTTTTTCTGAAATATAAGTTATACTATTTTACCGTAAACGATATTTGTAATCATCTACTACAAATCACTTACAGCAATTTTCTGAAGTATACAGTTTTCTGAATGTTAAAGTCACAAATGTGTAGCACATTTGCGACTTCTTAGGTGTACAACTTTGAGATAAAACTTTAAAAATAGTAAAATTTTCCAGAGAGTATAGCCTTTGAAATAAATCACACATTTGCAGTTTCTTAGGTGTACAAATTTTTAATTTAAAAGGAGGTAATTTTTGGGATAAAGCTCTAAAAACAGTCAAATTTTCCGTATAGTATAGGCTTCGACTTACTTTTAATAAATTATATCTGCCATCATACAATTTACTACATTTTATACATACAACTTTAAAGTAAACAACGGTTACATTTTTAGCCTTTGATTTACTTTTTGGAACAGGAAAAACATTTTAACCGTTAAAATCAGTAGTAAAAATTTTTAAGTATGTACTATTTTTTGAGTACTATTGAAGTAGCTTGAATATGGTGTAGGTGTAGGATAGTGTTTAACTTTGGTTAGTACAATTTCTGCTGTACCGCCACAGGCTCTCCCACTGGGATGTTTAGTATCGTCTGTGGGATAACCATGTATTCTAAAAAAAATTCTTGTGGTAAAATGAGTATCAGAGACCAATAGTATGTCTATACTTTGACTTCAAAGAAAATTGTCAACTTCGTTTCTGTGTTGGCTTAAGCCGTGTGCATTCCAATAACAAATTTTTAATGGATTTATTTTTGTTTTAACACAATTTGCATGAGCATGCTCTGGTTTCTCATCATTTCTTGAATCATATTTTGTATATTTACCAGTTTTTTAATAGAATTTTCAATATAGATATTATTTGCCATGGATTCACCATTTCTTAGTGTCTAGCTGGACACCCTGTTAGTTTTAAGTGCAGTGAATTGTAAATACAACCCTATGAATTTATAACGAAGAATGAAAAAAGAAAATAGAATAAGTTGAAGTTTGTGACGGGAACGAAGTTGGCGCTCCCCTCTCTTAGTTTACGATTAGACTCCAAAATAAACAAACAAACCCGAAGGTAGATCACCCCCGTGTTTTCCTTTGAATTTAAAACCATAATTTATTTGTGTTTTTATTTCCCCCATCACCCGGGTAAAATTATTTTGTAAATACCGAGATATTTATTGGTCCTTCGAACCGGATAATACCGCCCTAATTAATTTAAAACTAAATAATTTACCCGAGGTGATTCTCTTTTTAGAGCCCGAAGATCCCGACGATCAAATTGGCAGCGTTGCCCCCGAACACATTATTGTCAATAAATACCCAAATATCCCCACAAACCAACCCTAAGGTATGGTTTCGATTTTGCGATTTTCAGTGTCAAAAATAAATAATCAAAGCAAAGTGTAAGAGTCATAACAAAAATAAATAATAAAAGAACCACCACTGCAGTGTCTGATTGTTGTTGTTGTCATTGTTGAAGCTGTGGTTAACGATAGCCAACGACCATCCACTTGCTTGTTACCCCCCACTCCCGTCCCTCGACAGCAGACTGTTCGAACGTCGATTTGAGTGTGCGTGTGTCGGTGTGCGTTTTGTATTGGTTGCAATACAAGTTTGGTCAAACCACATTTTTGTACATTATTCCTTTTCATCAAAGCGCACAGTGGGCCCGAAGTGAAAAAAAATTATGCACTTTTATTTCAAAAATTGTTTTGAAAATTAAAAATAATAAAAATAGTGGTAACAAGCAATAATAATTTGTGAATTTTTATTGTTATATTCACAGTGTTTCGAAACCAATTTGTAGTTTCGCCCTATAAATAAATACAGCCTCTTACACATTGTTTATTATATTAATACGTAGTTTGCGTTTAACAGTGGTGTTGGTTAGACAAAAGTAGTGTATTCTTTTGTCAAAATATATATATAAATATTTATCTTGGCCTTAGAGTCACACAATCCAACAGTCAAATTTGATTAGGTGAGCCCGTTTATCAAAGTTTTATTAGGAAATTAGTCATTTCAGACCCCTATTTTTGAGAAATATTTATTTTTTGTCGATTTCCTTGTTGTTAACCCAATTTATTAAATAAATATGAGTGATCTCACCAATCTTATTAGAAGCGGTGATCGACCGAATGGACTATATACCAACTGTGTACACCTTCGAGAGAAATTACATCACTATGATTCCCGCCAGAGATGAATGGGTCGGCAGAATACCAGGTAATAGAGACCATCTCCACTTTTACACGGATGGTTCAAAGCTTGATGAAAAGGTTGGTTTCGGAGTACACTGTGAAGAACTTAGCCTGGATATAGCTCACAGACTACCAGATACCTGTAGTGTCTATCAAGCCGAAATAATGCCAATATGGGAAGTCGCCAAGTGGCTGAGTCGCAACATAGTAACCAACACTGGCGTTGTCATTTACTCGGACAGCCAGGCTGCCATCAATTCTCTGGAGGCAACATCCCTAAATTCACAAACAGCCCTCGACTGCCGCAGATCTCTTAACGAGATGGCTGAGCAGTTTAATATACACCTCATATGGGTGTCTGGGCATAGGGATATCTCGGGGAACTGCAAAGCCGATGAACTTGCTAGGAAAGGGACGACATTACAAATTCTCGAAAAATTTGCATTTGGTGCGCCACTATCCACGTGCAAGCTTTGGCTTAGACAAGAGGCAATCAGGCAGTCCAACGAAAGATGGACAGAAATCGGCACCTGCAGAGTAGCTAGACAAATCTGGCCAAGGTATGACCTGAGAAGATCAAAATATCTCCTCGCACTAGAGAGGCAAAGATTGTCTACGTTAGTATCATTTCTGACGGGACACTGCTGGATCGGCGATAACGCCAATTGGGTATTGATTCCAATGACTTCTGCAGAAGCTGTGGAGATGAGGAAGAAGTGGATAGCATTGAGCACTTGCTATGCGACTGCCCCGCTCTGAGTAAACGGCGACTGGACATACTGGGGTCGGCTCTTCTAGGCAGCCTAACAGATCTTTCCAGTACTGATATTCGTACTATCGACAAATTTGTATATCAAACAGATTGGTTTCGATGAGGGGCATTTCACCCCGTGGTAACACTAGGGACCTAAACTGGTCTATGTGAGCTTGTATAAAAAATACGGCTGCCACCCTAACCTAAACCTAAACCTAATGTGAGAAACAATGCCACTTTATTTTTCTCATCGATTTCATTAATTTTAAACCATTGTTCTACACGTTCCAAATACTCTTCGAAATCTTCGCCAAAGGCGAATTGCTCAATTGATCTAATAAACGACATTTTAATTAAAAAAGTATACACTTTATAACGAGTTCTCGTCGCCAAATTTTTTATGTATTTTCTGTAATTTGATTCAGTTGAGCGCAGGAATGAGAATATTCTATGCGTCTACCGCTATCGATAAACAATGTAGTTGCTACTCTATTATGTATAAGTATTCAGACTTACAAACTAATAGGCTTAGGCTTACAGCAACACTTGTACATTAAAACAGTTACCCTAAACATCCGATGTTCAATCACCAATGCTGTCATGAATCTAGCCTTTATTACACTGATATAGGGTTATAATATTAGTACAATAATTGTTAATATACAACGTAACAGTAGAAAACCAGATATCCCTTCCCACAAAACCTTAGACCAGCAGGTGGCGGTAGAATACATGGCCGATCCCGAAGGGAGGATCAGCCCTTCCAATTGGAATCTACTAGTACCGAAGCTGCTCAAACTAACACTTTCAGATAGGAATGCGATGTAATCTTCGATGGAGCGCAATGGAAAGATGGTATTAAGCTTATAAAATGTACCAACAGTGAGTCCTTGTACTTTCTTCGATGGGCCGCAGATTATGTGGAAGCCCCCTGGCCTGGCGCACAAATCAAAGTTCTGCCCCCTACTGCTTTACCTCTTCGAACGACAGCGACAGCTTAGATCCCAACTGAATTCAGACTGATCCACTGAAACTGCTCGCGAAGCAGAACACCGGTCTCAGTACAGCTCTTTGGACGATACAATCGACTAAGGAGTGTGCTGAAAGAGTACTTAAGAGAAAGAGGGGGTAAGGTAAGATGGGGATTTGGTTTCTGCCACTTCCGCATTCAAACCTCAAAAGGAAACTAGTGCGAGTAAGCTAAGAGTAGTGCAGATTAATCTGCATCACTCTATAGCAGCATCGAACGAACTTCTAATTGCCCTCTCTAACTCTTTAGTTAACATCGCTCTAATCCAGGAACCCTATATCGTTATGAATAAGGTAACTGGACTGTGAAATGTAAATTTTATCACGTACTCATCTACCACTACAGATAAGGTGAGGACTTGCATTGTAGGTAGGAAAAATTTAAACCTAATCCTTCTAAATCATTAAAGCAATGGTGATCAGATAACTGTGAGGTTAGAGACGAAAAACAACAAACCGTTACTACTCGCATCAGTTTATTTACCATATGAGGAAATCAACCCGCCAAACGAGCTAGTGAGCTAGCTGGTGCACGACAATAGACGCTTAACAAGGCTGTTTTTGGGATGCGACGCCAACGCCCACCACTCTCTATGGGGAAGCTCTAACATTAACACTCGAGGTGTTAACTTTGGAAATCATGTCCCCTAACGTACCCGGGTAAGAGGTCTGAACCTGCGTGGTAGACCAAAGACCTTCGTAGGTTGAGTCAGAATGCAAGGAGATTGTATAATAAAGCCAACAAAACCATATTGAGTGCAGATTGGGATTGCTATAATGAATCTTCCAAACAGTACAAGTATGAGGTAAATAAGGCTAAGCGAGTCTCTTAGATCAACTTCTGTGAAAGTATAGGTGTGAATGAGTCCTCCAGATTCCTACGACTGCTATCAAAAGATCCAAAGGCGCTGGGTAGCATTAAGAAGGAAAATGGGAGTTGTATTGAGTCCAGCTCAGAAACTCTGGACCTTTTAGCGACGACAAACCCTTTAAGTCTGCCGGACCTGATGACATATCATCAGCCATGCTACAGAACGCAGGGCAATATATACCCTCAAAATGGCGTGAGGTCAAGTACTATCCACTGGATTTACACCGCGATTGTGCATCGCACCTTAACCTATGGTTCAGTAGTATGGTAGAAACAACTGGATATAACCACCAGCTAAACTCTTTAGAGAAAATTCAAAGAATTGCTTCTCTATTCACAACCGGCGCGAGAGCGAGTACACCGCAAGCGGCGATGAACACTTTACTAAACCTTCAACCGATAGGTCAATTTTTTAAGTATAGTGCCACCAAGTGTGCTATTAGACTCCGCGAATCACTTATGTGGCGTAACTCAAACTGCGGACAGTTAAAGATCCTTAATGAGGCATCTAACAGGCCCAGGCTGAAGGTTCTAAAAGGACAAACTGATTAATTGCCACCTGTTCTGAATTTCTCCACAAGGTTGGACACGACGATCCCTTCTAGATCAGATTGGCTGGATGGTGATTTCCCCTTTCGTGGTCACGTTATTTACACAGATGGATGGATGTGGGAACGGGGTCTGGCATCTTTAGTGAAGCATTAGCATATCTTACACATTGTTAGACACCTGCAGTGTCTTTCAGGCGGAGGTTTTTACCATCCTGGTTACCTTGCGTTTAATCAACGAGGATTTTTCCAGGCATGGTAAAAACATAACTATCTATATTGATAGTCAAGCTGCTCTGAAGGCACTGAACTCCAACGTCATTAAATCCAAGTCAGTAAATGATTGCATATTAGAAATGCAAAAATTAACAGTTAACGTCAAGCTCTGCTGGGTCCCAGGACACTGTGACAACAACAGAAACGAGAAGGCTGATGAGCTCGCACGGAATGGGTCACCGATGGAAACCACTAGTGCGGTGTCATCACTGTATCCACCAATGCGTGAGTTCTTCGGCATGATAGAGCGCTTCTACATGGATCAAGTTAACCAGAATTGGTTACCCAGATCGGACTGTAAAATCGCTAGGTCTGTCTGGCCTCTTAAGTCGGAAGTAATAGTTATGTCTATTACTTCCGACATATTTCTGACTTGGAAAGTTGGATCATTACCAATATTGCAAATCTTCAGCCCAGAATTCAAAATAAAGTCATAAAGTGACTCACCTCTAGTGTTGATGTTTGTACTTACCCGCGCGTTTGCGTTACATCCTAGGATCATCCTTGTCTGCCGATGATTCTCATGCACGAGCTTACGCACTGACTCATTTGGCGGATTGTTTTCCTCGTATGTCAGATAGACTGATGAGAGTAGGAATAAGTGTGTCCATTCTCTAACCTCACCGTCGTCAAATTACATTGCCATTATTTGTGTATTCGTTTACTGCGTTTGAAAGTTTAAGCGGCGCTCATATTGCAGTGCATTTGTCTTACATTAGTGTGTATATTTGTCTAATGGTGTATTTTTAATGCATATAGCCTATGATCGCAAGTTACTATTTAGTGACTTCCACAAGTGAGAAAAGGGATTGTGTGCGAAAGTAAAAAAGTTTTTTGACTGAGCAAGGTTTTGAACTCACGACCTCCTGCTTGCTAGTCTTAGGCACTTGCATTGCACCACGAATGCTTATTGCTTTCAAAGCGCGGTCTGCATATTATAAGCTTCGTGACGCCATGAGAGAATTGCATCTCACCGCCATTGAAAGGCCGCAGTCGTCATGAGAGAACTGAGAGTAAATTTAGGAGATGAAATATCGATTGTAGTTTTTTGTTGCTACAAACGGTAAACTATCGAAATATTATCTACAGAGAGTGTCGAAGTAGTCACTTTTTTCGAGGAAGTGAGAAATGCACCTCCAAATGTTTTGCAGGGCGCTGCTAAGTCCTCTGTTTGGTTGTCTGCTTTATGTATGCATGTGCGTGTGGTTATGTGCATCAATCAAAACAATTTGCATTATGTTTTTGGTGAACATATCTGGTTACGGACATTATGTGTCGCTGATATGGTTGTCCATATGTACCTTATACATTTTTTTGGGCACATATCTCTCTTTACGCACATAATGTATCGTTGATATGCTTGCAAAACCAAGCTAATGTATTATATCGAAAATATATTGAATTTACTTAAGAAAAAGAAGTCTAATAAAACATTTCCATTTTTTGGAAATTATTAAAATTTCGTTTCGTTTTTTCGCTTTATTTCGTAAACAAAAAAGCCAGTAAAAAAGCTTGCTGGTTCAAACAGGTAGCTTTCACGATCAGTCCACCACTCTCGCCATAGCGTTGAGACCGGCATTCTGCTTCGCGAGCAGTTTCAGCATGTTCGGCTGATCTAAATCAGACGGGATCCACGCTGTCACCGTCGTTCGAAGAGGTAATGCAGTCTGTGGGATCACCTTTTTTTCGTTCGGCCAGGGGTCTTCAACATTCTCAATTGCTTAACTAAAGACGTTCAAAGACTCCTTGATGGCACAATTGATCAGTTTGAAGTCCTATTTCCACTGCGTTACACCAAAGAGCACCTCACTTTCCTTCTCTGTCGCAATTGTAGGAGCTGCATTCACAAGTGGGGTAGGTGTTGTAGCTTCCACCGGTGTAGAGGGGTAGAGGCCCAATAGGGATGATTTCTTCGCTATTTGGGGATAAAGCCGTTCAATGCGAAGTATCGCTTTCCAGTTGGATTAGATCAGCCTCATTTCTCTCACCGTTATGTCACTCGCTCTTTTCTTCGAATTTCCGAAGATAAGAGCAGGACCTTTGGTCGCGAGCCTGTTTTCGAATCGACCTTTTCCTACCGCTCGTCGAAGGTTATCACCAGGAGTGACTGGGTCTATAGCTCCTTGACGCGTCAGGATCAGGCGTTCTGCGTTGGAGGACTTGCTAGCCATGGAGTCGGGTAGCGACTCAGGTTGAGGTAGCATAGTAAGCAATTTTAAGTGTCAAGGTGTAATTCTTGATAATGATTTGTCTTTTGATGTTCATGTTATTCAATAATTTCCAGAGTTAACTTTATACTATGAAAGGTAAACAACCTGTAGTCTTATTACCGCATTCGTTTCGTATCGTAATCTGAGTTTTCGACAGCATATGTATAACGAGTAATTTGGAAACAAGTTTTTCACTTATTGTTATATACATATATGTTATAAATCCAATTTGAAACGATATGCTGAAATTTCATCAACATATGTACATAAATGTTCGAGTTATTAGATCTCACGTAATGGAATCCATTATATGTATCTGTCAACAGGCGTATATTTAAAGCGCCCTTTATTAATCAAAGTAAACTAAAAACAACGAATACTGTGCCCGTTATTCTAAGGCAAAAAATAAACAAAATAGTGATATCGCAGAGAAAGAAGTGAGAGAGAAAATTAAACCTTCAGCTCTTAATATGCAAGTGAAAGGAATAATGAAGATAAATGATGGAGCTGTAGCTATCAGCTGTGAAAATGAGAACGATCGTATTGTTTTGTCAGATGAAATTAAGGAAAAGATGGGTAACGAATACGAGGTGCAAGCTCCAAGGATGAGAAATCCAAAAATACTAATTACTGGAATGAGTGAAGAACTTGATAAACATGTAATTGTTCAGGCGATTAAAAAACAAAATGAAGTGGAATGCGGACACTTGGAGTGTGTGAAAGTGTATAAGTCGTACAAGAACCCCAGAATATACAATGCAATAGTTGAAACGGACGGAGAAGGATTTAATCAAATTATGGGAAAAAAGAAAATTAATATTGAGTGGGACAGATGCGCTATATGTATATGAAAGCTGCAGTGTTTTAAGATGCTTTAAATGTTGGGGATTTAATCATACATCCAAGTATTGTAAAAACAGTGATCAAATTTTGTGCGAAATGCAGTGAAGTTGGGCATGCGCAAAGATTGCAGAAATACAACTAGTAAATGTATAAATTGTGAAAATGCCAAACAAAGATTGAACCTAACGGACATTAATACGAATCATGACTCAAGAAGTACTGATTGTCCTGTGTTGCAAAGGAAAAATAAATTGGAATTGGAAAGAGTAGCAACCAAGGTGCATTAGAGGACTATATTTAAATGTTGGTGGTTTGTGTGCAAATTTCAATGAATTAGAAGTTACATGTTGTGAAGAAAGCTTCGATTTCATATGTTTATCGGAAACTCATTTAACTGAAGATATTGGTGATGGTGAAATTTTGCTAAACAATTGTAATACTATTCGTTGTGACAGTACTTCCAGGCATACAGGAGGTATATGCTTTTACATAAAAAATACGTGGCAAATAAAAGTAATAGACTGCATTTCAATAGATAAAAAAATATGATGGCTAAAGATTGAAATTCGCTATGAATACTTAAAATACTTAAAATATCACCAGAAGAACATTTTTTAAACTTCTTTGAGTCAGGAATGGATAATATTACCGAAAATAAAATTTATTTGATAATAGGGGATTTTAATATTGATTGGTTGCAAAATAATTCCCATAAGAAGAGATTAGAGGAAATAATAAACAAATTGTAATGGAGCCAACAAGAATATCAACAACAACATCATCTATAATCGATTATGATGTGTCAAATATAGAGAATATAAAGCTAAAACAAATGTCGACATGCAGATCAGAGATCATGAGTCATTGGAAATAAAAATACAAGTTAAAAGTAAAGTAAAATATCCAAAAACAAAAATTTATTCATCTACACGTTTCAATAATTCAGTTTTTTGGAACAATATACTTTGTGGAAATGTTAATAAAGTATCATCAGTTATTTCGGTAAACGATTTTACAAACTTACTAATGAATGATATAAACAGTGCTCTAAGCTCAATATTAGTATCTAAAACTATTAGTACTCAAATAACACAAACCTATGGTTCAACGACAACTTAAAAGCAATGAAGCAGAGGAAAATACAAATGCATAATTTGGCAGTTTGGTTCAATAATAATTATTATTGGAGTAATTACAGAATATTAAGAAATGAATACTGAGCTGAAATAAAAAAGTCTAAAGGAAATCACATTAATAACAAAATAAATGAATGTTCGAATCAAAAAGATATGTGGAGAGCAATAAAAGAACTTGTATTGAAAAAAGACAATTCACAAATCGAAGACATTTTAGTGGATGGAAAAATTATTACTAATGAGATGGAAATAACTGAAGTGTTAAATACTTTTTTTATCAATAGTATAACGGAAATATCTGAAAACATACCATATGTATATACGATAGACATCCACTTACACGTAAAAAACATAAAGGAGAATAATACCTAAAGCTGGATTGATAGACAAAGCAAAGAACATGCAAAGATTCCAATACAATAAGTAGAAAACAAACAGTGCAATATTTACAACAGAAGACGATGGTAGTGATGCTACCTTAGCTTTAAGTATTATTCTCTTTTATGTTTTTTTTTACGTGTAAGTGGATCTTAAAGATGTCTTAAATTTGTTTATCTAATCCATCTGTGATATTAATTTTAAGTTTGTATTTATTTTTGTGTTTTTATTGTAGAAACATCCTGATGATGCAATTAACGAAAATTGCGAAATATCGATATAAAAATATAAATAAATAAATCACTCAAAAAAAGACCTCGAGTTTGAAAAATCATTTATTCTAATTGCTAATAAAAAGGTCGAATAATATACACAAATTATGGAAAACATATTGTACTATAATAGCATATATGCTAAATAAATAATCAATCAATCAATAACGATACGAAACAGATGCGGGAATTAGGCCTCTGGATTTGGTACTTCCTCGTAGTGTTAATATTCGTGTTCTTGCTCTGATAATTCCATTTTTTTATTGTGTGGTCTTGAGGTCTTTTCTGTCTTGTTATGCCGAGGTTAGGTTAGGTTAGGTTAAGGACGCGCGGCACACAACCATGGCTGGCGTGCACCACTTCACTCGGAGACCCTTTGGTCCATTGTTTTCGTCCTGAGAAGACGAGTAAAAGAAGAGGGAGAGGTCGAAGAAGATGAAGGAGGTGAGGTTAACTACTCCCTTATGTAGGTCATTTCTTGTAATAGTGACACGCATTTATAACAATCTGCCTGTATCGCTTCAACTTTAATTTATTCGTTGCGTACATATAAATATAAGATCTTGTTTCATGTTTATTTTTTTCTGTTTTATTATTGCCTAATTGGATCATATCGCCTGTCAGAGTAGTATTGGCGTGAGTAGTAGGGATGTTTATTAGAACTCAACATATTTTTTATTTTCAATCGCCTCGTAATTTGATTTTAGTATTTTCTTTAATTTTATAGTTATTTAAATAATTTTTTTAGTTTATTGCATTAAATTGTTATGCTTGTATATTTATGTTATATAAGTAATGTTTTTTATGAAATTAATTTTATTTCTGTAAATTTTTTTCTTAGTGCTGCTACACACGAGGCAACTTTGACACTTGCTTGGAAAAAGTTGTCTTGTGTGAATCTGGACTTACAGTGTGTGAGTAGTTTTTTCTTATTGTTATACATATATAACATTTGTACAACTTTTTATGAGTACTGTGAAAGTTTTTAATCCTTTATTTTATTCCACTAGGGAACATAGGGCTTCGACAAGATTGTCCCATCTAATTCTATCATTACAATAAGATTTTTTTCATCCCATGTCATGTTTAGTTTTTAACTTCCTTCTGTACAGTTCGGCGCCATATGATTGCTGGCCTACCGCGTCTTCTGCTTCCTTGGGGGTTCAAGTCGAGAGCAGTTCTGGATTTACTTTGTATGGGTTTACGAAGTGTATGTCCTATCCATTTTCTTTTCCTTATTTGATTTACGACCGGCGTTTCGTTGGTTCTCCTCCAAAGGTCTGCATTAGAGATGGTGTTCAGCCAGAATATACGGCATATCGCTCACTCACTGCAAGACTGTCATAACTCAAAATTAAAAATTGTTGAGGTTGCCTTACAGAAATGCTAATTTTGCAAATATCCATAAATAAATCTCAACGAAATTTAGTTTATAAGTTAACAATCATATTTCTGATTATTCCACCTTTTTTAAACATCTTATTTCATGTTATTTATTTTTTTATAAGGACTTAAAGTTACACATCCTGACAATTTTCAATTTTGAGTTATGACACTCTTGAAGTGAGTGAGCGATATGATTCTAAGGAATTTCTAAGGAGTTAGCTTAGGTTAGAGGACGCGCAGCACACTACCAATAGCTGGCGTGCACTGCTCCACTCGGAGACCGGTAGGTACCTTGTGTTAGTCCTGGAAGATAATAAAATAAAAGAGAGTATGTAATGGGTGGGGGAGGTGGTTAATTAGAAATGGAGAAAACAGAAAAGCGTGGTACGGGATTGAAAGGGGTGGAAACAAAATGGGTGTTTCCATGCCGTTTAAGCAGATGGATGAGTAGTTGTCATCCCTAGCCATTCCAGGCACCTAATGAAGTAAAGGATTCGGTCGATGTTGTGCGATGACAGAGCTTCGATATCCGCGATAATAAAGTCACCTAGATAGCGGTTTCTTCTTCTAGAAGAGCCGACAGTAGTCCTCGGATTCACGTTGCCACTTTGATGTTAGTGCTCTAACATTACAGTGACCTGTGAGTACGCCCACCAACCTTAGAGGGTGGTAATCCTCCACAAAGGCATACCATGAAGGCATACATATGTGTATCCACTTCCCTCTTGGTAATGGGTCGAGGTCTATCTAATACCTCTGCTATTCTAAGGGTCATAGCGCCCGGTTGATGAAATGCAACTCCACACCGAGTATAAAAACTCTCCCCGCAATTTGGGTTTAAACCACAGCCACCACGAAGCTCCCAACAGGGGCCACACCAATAGCCAGGCTGGATAACAAGATCCAGGGGCTCCTGACTCCCGTGGTACCAGAATAAAGCCTCTGGTCAGACTTCGTAGAATAAATGTACTACCAGTTGCACCCCATACGATGCTGGACTGGTCACCGTCTATGTAAGTTTTAAGCTGAGGCCGTGGGATGGTTAGCGTAAACACGCAGTTGGAACGGTCAGATGCAGACAGCGTAGATATGCATCTCTCACCGTGAGGAGACGAGGTCCATCCCGACCTCTTCCGTTAGGAGTCGGTGAACGGCACCCAATATAAGCTTAGCCCGGCCGAGCCCCCAACAAGACCTAAGTCTATAACACATGGGGAGTCAAGACTCACATCCATGTGCCCGTGGTAACAGAAACCTCTGGTCAGGTCCGTAGCCGAAACTACTCCCAGTTTTGGCTCTACGCAGCACCGGGACTGGTCACCCAAAGACACATCACATCAATCACCTGTTCTCGTTCATAAGGGTTCGTCGAACTGCAAACAATCGGTGAGCAAAATCTTCATCTAGGCCCTCAAAACGCCACTCAAGGCCATCAAAAAGAACACCCATACCTGGGAGATTCCTGAAAGCACTGTACAACTGGCAGTCGCAAAGTACATGCTCAACATCCTCACATGGAGCTCCACAACAACAAAATGAAAGAAAGCGGTAAGTAACTCTACCACTAGTAGAGGAATCCCACCTCTCCTGCCATTTCAGTAACGTACATTGCGATAGATGCGACAACAACTCCATCCTAGGCATGAGTTCCATACCCGGGACCACCCATTAATCACTGGGTAAAACAGCACCTCTACTAGCCCGAAAGACTAGACCTCTCCTCAAAACTTCTAGATCCAACGGAGTCGCCCCCATTAGGACCTGCAATGCATCAGTTGACACGATGCGGCACACTCTAATGCACGCCAGTAAAGCCACTCTCTGACAGGATAAAATCTTCCTCTTACCAAAAGCTCCCCTGACAATATCACACCACACGCACGAGCCGTAGGTGACGCAGGATAAAATAGGCCTTTGTATAACTGGCGAATCGCCTTTCTACTCAGACCCCAATCACATCGAATAACTTTGCGAACCTGGCCGACAACGGAGACTAACTTGTCTCGCACATAATCTATGTGCGGCAAGAAATTCATCCGCTCGCCCACTACAATGCCCAAATATTTCACCTTGCGGGCATACGACAGAGCTCGATCACCAATCTTAACTATCGGGTGCCTGCTGGAAGACAAGGTGCCCTTAAGCATCATCATCACTGTCTTGTCAAAATTTTTACTAACGCCCACACTTTCACTCCAACTCTCAACAATCCTCATCATTGCAGCGCCCTCTCTCTCTCTAGCTGCAGTCTCGAATTGGCCTCAATCAGCAAAAGCAAGTCATCAGCAAATGCACAAAAGTTACAAGATCCATCTAGCTGAAACAGCAACAGGTCCATCATCAGATTCCAAAGGATTGGACCTCCAATGGATCCTTGTGGACACCCTCTCTCGACCTGGACCGTGACTGAGTTCGTACCACTCATAACAGTGTCAGAACGATCACTAAAATAACTTCTCCACAAAGACAACTAATGACAACCTATCTCTCTCAGACGTTCCATAATACTGGACCACCCTAAATGGTCAAACGCCCCACGAAAATCAACGAAAATGCCCAACACATACTTGCATTCCGAAGCGTCAACTTTACCTCTAACATTGAGCCATGCATCCTCAATTGAGCTACCCTCTCTAAAACCAAACTGGTAGCGACACATTCTATCCAGAAGTCTATCTTGAAGTCTAAACACCAGCACTCTCTCCATAACTTTTCCAAGAACTGGAAGGAGGCTAATGCCCCGATACGATCGAGGATCACTCCTGATCTTATCTGGGGACTTCAATAAAACCACTACTCTCGCTAACTTCCAAACTGAGGGGAAATATCCCTGGCGAAAGCACTCAGCAAACAAATCTTCCAGCACTTCAGGGATGACTCGGTAGACGTGCTTCCACATCTCCCCAGTTATGCCATCCATGCCAGGAGATTTCCTTGACTGAACCCTTGCCATGGACAGGTCCAACTCACCCCGCTCAAAAGCCGGGGGACTAGGAGTACGCTCAAACGGCACAAAAAGCTCCTCACCTGCCCTCGGGAAAAAAGACTCCATAAGAGCTGTTGCACAGCCTGTCCAAGTGGAAAGCGTTTCACCGCCCACCTTCAGAGCTGTCAAATCGGCCACGTTTCTCCTCGTGCGACAAATCTTATAAACTTGACCCCAGGGATCGGCGTTATTTTCAGTGACAAACTCCCTCCAATGGCGTTCCTTGGTCTCTCTCAACATCAACTTGTACTCCCTAGAGCATCGTCTGTAAGAAGCCTCAAGCTCTTCTCTATCTGGCAGTTGTCTACGTCGCGACCTTTGCAGGCGCCTACGTAAGCGTCTCAAAACAACTCTCTTGTCATGGAGGTCCCTGGTCCACCATCTCAACTCACGAAGAGGAGGGGAACGGCTCACTCGAAACACCCTATCATTGACGTCAGTAACTAACTGATTCAGAAGACTAATCCTATCATAAACTTGTAAGGCTGCGAAGTGCGTCAAGGGATACGGACGAAACACCTCATGAATCTCTTCCTCATAGAATGTCCAATCAACATTCCTCGTGGACCATCGCTTATGCAGCGTAGGTTGCGTTCCTCGTCCCTCAGCAGTCTCAACGTCAATGACAATGAGATTGTGGTCACTGATCCCAAGTTCAGGCCTAATGCTCCACTCAAAGCCATATCTCCTTAGCGCTACATCGTTCGCCAAGGTGACGTCAATGTCGCTAGCTCTATTTGGACCTTGGAAGGTGTACTCTGTGGTCGGTACATTTGCCACGTGAAGACTCCTATTAAAGAGCCATTCACTAAGCTGTTCCCCTCTGTGGGAGCTAAGATACCCAGACGCATGTGTGGATATCTTGCTGTGCCACATCGGGGAGGCAGCATTGGCATCCATACCCACCAAGAGCGGCTCACCCTCAACAAGCTCAACAATTCTCTCCAGATAGGCCAAATAAGGATCAAGAAGCTCCTCAAATTTACAATAAACACTGTCAACAAAAAGTACACCAAAACTACCCTCGAGCCTCACACACACACCATGGTCAGACTGGTCGACAACAACTACATTGACATTGTTGTTCCTAACAACAACAGCAGCATTTAAACGCAAATCACAATAAACACGAAATTCCAAGGGGAGACCCCTCACCTCATTTTGGGCCACATACGGCTCCTGTGTGAGTGCAACACAACAATCTGATTCACATACACACTGGCCCAGATCGTACATCGACGATCTGCTTCTCTGAAAATGTAATTGCATAAATCGGACGGACATTAGTGTCTTGCATTTGCACGGGCGATCAACGACACATACACTGGGCAAGCTTGGGACAACATACGATGCCCAGAAAGCTTACCCTTAAACGCACAATTCCTACAGTTTACTGGGTAAACACAATCTCTAGCTATGTGTCCAGGTTGTCCACACTGGTAACAAACATCTTGGGCCATCCTGCAATCTTTGACCAAGTGGTCAAAGCCCAAACATCTTCTACATGATTGTACCAAATCAAACGGACGGACACGGAAACTAAACCACTTAACATAGCATCTTCCCTGGTGCAATATATGCTCCATCGCTGCCTCACTGCCTTCCAACACAATTGTGACCTGACCATTTGGTGAAACAGTCCATGGCTTACTCACAATCTTGACTGCCTTGACAAAACTCTTCTCTAGAGAGCCTATCCTTAAGGTTCTTCACATACAACTCCTCCATGAATTCATCAGGGGAGAGTTTTGTGTGAACACCCTGGACAACAACCCTAGGGCCGAGCTTGTCATCGGCACTCACGACTAAGCCAGCCTCTCTGAACTTATCGTTCCTCACAATCTTATCTCGCTCAGCATGAGACGGAGCGCGGATAACCACATCACCTCTTCGCAATGCTCTTACATCAAACACTCTCGCATCTAAATGAGGCCCTACTTCTCTCATCACTTTCTCAGCCACTTGCTTTGCGGTCTCAGTTGCAATCGTGCTCTTTACCTTGTATGCCCAAGTTTCCACTACCGGATCAGGCTTAGCCGGCGCTGGCGTCGCTGGAACTACATCCACTCTCGCAGGGACAGCACTCACGGGAGCCGCTCTCACTGGGGGCATCACTATTTGGGCATTCCCTTGCTCGAGTAGACATCTAGCTTACCACGCAACCTCTCATTCTCAGAGACAAGTCCCATTAACAGCGACTCGTACTCTCCCGAGAGTCCCATCATCTCTCTCACCAAAGAGCCATCCACTCCATAGACATCAATGAGAGTGGTCAACATTCTCCCTGTGATCACTTTCATCTTCGCAATAAGGCTCTCAGCTGTACCACCAGCAGCCGTGACGCGCCTAGGCGTACGCGATTGCCTAGCAGCCCTCTCAGCAACTTCACTGTTCGAAGTTACGCTCTCAACAGCCTTAGAGGCAGCTCCCTTAGCTGGGGCTCTTACAGGCGTACTCGTCTTGCCTCTCACTTCCGCAGCCTTGGCACTCTTACTAGGGATCTATAAATCGAGTTTCGACTAATCGATTAATCGACTTTTGATTGGAAAAAGTCGAAAAGTCGAAATCGATTTTCACCAAGCAAAAAGTTGAAAAATCGATTTATCATTTCGACTTTTTTCGATTTTTATCTGACGGCGGAATATCAACCGAAATCGATTACTATTTCGACTTTTGTCGAGTTTGGCCTTACTTAAATAGACGGCGGCTTTGAACTTCTCCAACCAGTTCAAACGCTTTTTAGGAAAGATTCGGAAAGAGCTCTCTCCAACAAACTTTGACACTTGCTTGGAAAAAATTGCCGAGTATAAATAAATATTTAAGTTGTCTGATCGGAAAATATTGCCAGAAAAATGCGACCCTGTGAACGTACAAGGGTGTGAACATACAATTTTGGTCTTGCAGCGTTAGCAGAACAAGTCATTGTGAGATAATTTGCAGATTGTTAGATGTGCGAAGTTTATGCATGGGACAATGGCGCAATTGTCAGAAAAACATTTTATTGGTAACACTGTCTATAAAATATTTGTATTATCCTGCATATAAATATTTACAAAATATATTGTAAATATTTGAAATTGTATAGTTTTCTTGCAATCGTCTGAACTGTCAATTCACCTTTGCCTAACAATCTATCATTGTCCGTACATTTGCAGCACTTTAACAGGGTTGATAACGTTGTCCGATCAGGCAATCGTGAATATTTAGTTTTAGTTGCTTGGAATCTGCGTAATGGAAAAGAAACAAAAAGGAGACAAAAATCGGTTTAAGACAAAACCGAAAAGTCGAAAAAAATCGATTTTCCAAATAATTGAAAAGTCGAAAAATCGACTTTTCACTAAATCATGAAAGTCGAAAAATCGACTTTTTGTCTCAACTATAGATCCCTAACTCTTACTCGCCGCCTTACTACTTCCCTTACCACTACCACCAACACTCTCATCCGAAAACAAGGGCACTAGCGGTAACGGAGGACCTGCTCTCGCCTTACTACCGCTGGGGCCATCAACCGGTCCACCAGCACTTCTCAGACTCGATGCCACACTCTTTACCCTCTTCTCTGGACTAGTCATCGCGTCAAGTCTCTTCGCCGCATTTTCCTCCTCCTCAGAAAAACACCGTATCGAGTCAAGTAAACAAAAATATGACCGCTAGTTTATAGCAACAAAATGCGTTGCAAACTAAACTATAAGCACACCAAAGTTACTTGTTTGTCACCAGAAAATAACTACCGCTAAAAAGCAGCAACAACTCCTATACAAAGGCAACTCTTGACTTACGACTCTGACGAGTCAGCAGGGAAGCCTTGTAGTATCAAAAACAATCAATTCAAATAAGATCCAAATCAAAAACAAAATCAAAGCAATATCACAACAGGTATCAGGTTATTAATTGATCGACTAATCAAAAATTAATTAATCTATCGCTCAATCAATTAAACAATTTTAATTAATTGAGCAATAAACGCACGAATTCTTTATCAGACAATCAATCGAAAAACCAGTATCCAAATATCACAATCCAAAAATCAATATAAATATCTCACCAGATCCAAAATCAATTAATTTATCTATCAATTAATCGAAATAAATTCAATTAATTAACAAATAAATAATTGATTACCTGTCCAAAAACAGATTAACGATCAAAACCACTATCAATCACTTTTTCCGCAAATTAGTTACTCAACGAATCACCTTAAGGCACTAAACGTGTTACTTAATTTCTTCTTGCCGAAGAATTGACACAGTGGAGGATACAGTGACGATTCTGCTTCTGTGTCATCCATCGCCGACCCTCCCCGTGCGAGTTCATCAGCCTTCTCATTCCCTTCAACAGCACTATGTCCGGGGACCCATCACAGTTTTACATCAACTGGCATATTTTGCATTTCCAGTATACAATCATTCACCACCTGGACTTCATATCGTTTGACGTCAGTGCCTTCAGAGTGGCCTGACTGTCAACATAGACCGTTATGCACTCGTCCTGTCTAAAATTCCCTTGGTTAATTAAACGAAAGGTTTCCAGGATCGCAAAAGCCTGCGCCTGAAAAACACTGCAGGTATCAGATAACCTATAAGATCTACTTATGCCAAGAATTTCACTAAAGATGCCTGCCCTCGTGCCTACATCCATTTTTGATCCGTCTGTATAAATCGCGTGACCATTTAGAGGGAGATCACCGCCCAACCATTCTGTCCTAGAGGGTATCGTCATGTCCAACCATGTGGAAAAGTTTAGAACTGGCGACAAATAGTCCGTTTGTCCTGCTATTTCTCTCAGATTGGTCTTGGCCGATGCCTCATTCAGGATCCCAAAAGGGGGCATGTTTTCTCAAAATTAACTAGCAAGGTTGCAGTAAAGTCATCAACTGCTGCTTCTAGCTCGGTGTTGTCGGCGAAGTTATGCTTCATCAAAACGAGCTGCCTATCAACAAGTTCATTAAACTGAGCCCAGTTAGTTTTCTTTGGATTTCTGAAGGGGGCCTCCATACCTGTTACCATATTCAGATCGAAGAGAATGTATCTTTTGTCCGAGAAGGAGTTCTCCTTGGACACTCACCAACCTAAAATAACAATATCATATAGATTTGTCAATGTTATGTCTATTACCTCCGATCTATTTTTGACTTGAAAAGTTGGATCGTTACCAACGTTGCAAATCCTTATTCCAGTATTTAAAATAAAATCATAAAGTGACTCACCTCGAGAGTTCATATCTGAGCTTCCCCATAGAGATTGGTGAGCATTGGCGTCGAATCCTATGATCAGCCTTGTTTTACGGCGATTTTCATGCACCAGCTGGCTGACTGACTTATTTGGCGGGTTGTTTCCTCATATGGTAGATAGATTGATGAGAGTAGTAACGGTTGGTTGTTTTTTTGTTTCTAGTCTCACAGTTGTCTGAACTACTCTACTGTAGTTATGTTGAAGGATTAGGTTTAAATCTTTCCTACCTACAATGCAAGTCCCCACCTTGTTTTCTGTGGGAGGTGAGTATGTGATAAAATTTACATTGCTCAGTCCAGTAACCTTAATCTTAACGATGTAGGGTTCCTGGATTAGAGCTATCTCCACTGAAGAATGAGAGAGGACAATAAGAAGTTCGTTCGAGGCAGCTATAGAATGATGCCGATTAATCTGCACTACTCTTAGCTCGACTAGTTCTCTTTAGAGATTTGAATGAGGAAGTGGTAGTAGCCAAATCCCCATCTTACCTTGCCCCTTCTCTCTCTTAAGTAATCATCTGATTTTTGGTCAATGAAAGCTTTAAAGATCAGAGCACCACTACCAGCACAGGTCTTAGTTGATTAGATCCATGTGGTGAGCGTTTCACCGCCCACCCTCAGAGCTGTCAAGTCGGCCACGTTTCTCCTCGTGCGACAAAT